>CAINUL010000008.1:0-600000 GCA_903853725.1 Aureobasidium uvarum | reverse complement strand
AATCTTTCGAAGATTGGAAGAAGCGGATCTGGTGGGTGGCATGGAGAAACGGGACTTTGCACTTTGCTGTTGCTCCTGTTGTTGCCGCACCTTGGTGGCTACGGCAGGCGCGTTTTGAGGCTCCGACGCGCTCCTTCCTTCTCCAGCAATTATGCGCTTGACTTTTGGCTGGGCGAATGGTTTGAAAAAGTCGGTAATGGTACGCTCCGCCTTGGGGGCCATTGGTTAAGGATACTGCGAGTCGGCCGCACCGGGCTATGATATGATGATCGAATAAGAAAGTTGAGGCTACAGTCGAGAGCCGCGTCGCGACTGCCAAATTGAAATGTGACGCGTGCCGAGCCGATACGCGGGTACGGTGCCAGTACAGAACGTCTGTCAGATCAAACTGAGGTCTGCAATAGATAGTACTCAACTATTATCGCACGAAGAGGTCTGCAGAGCTGTCAGAGAACATGTCGTCTGTACAGAGCCTCAGATAAAGAGCTAGAACTGGTATAGCCGATCAGATATCAGTTGAGGTTACGGAGTTGGTGCTAGATAAGAAAGCTTGACCGTTTTCTTCCAAGTTGGTGCTTCCATAGATCAATCAATTCACTCGCAACAAGAGATCAATTTTCTCGTCAACACACACATCGACAATTGAACACGAACAACTGCATCGAGAAATCGCGATCCTATGGAATATGGACGCAACCAACCGCAAGTCTGGCCGTAGAAGACAGCCTAGTAAGAAGTACACTGTCGACGCTTTTGAAGGGCTTGATATAGGCGATGGGGTCCCTCTACCACTTGAGGCGCTTGACGACGAAGAAGACGATGACTTTCATGTGGACCCCAACGTATCCCCTGAACCACCGGATGACGACCTTTCAGTCGACGGTGCTGCCGAAGAAGACGAAGAGGAATATCAATCCCGTCACGACCTCGTTTCTGACGAAGAATCTATTGTTGGTGGCTCAGAGGTTGATGCTCCAACTATCACTCGTGGCTTCAAAAAGGTCAAGTTCGACGAGATTGCAAAGATGAAGGGCGATCCTAGGTATAATCCTCGTGGATTGCTCGAACCTGCTGCCCGTGGCTCAAAAGAGCTCCAGAGATTGTTCTTCTTTGGCCCGGCTAAAGACGACCAGATGCCCGCACTCAAATCTCACTACAGATGGGGTGCCGAACTCACCATCCCGAGTCATGAAGCAAATGCCGGTGGTTTTGGTGGCTTCAAGATGAGCTACTACCATGGAGACGCAGCCGTGAAAGCTGAGTCGGAAGAGGGCTGGCATTGGTATGAGAAGGAAGGCGGCAAGGAGCGTTTCAACTCATATCAGCAGTCCACTCCTCTGTCTCCTCAGAAGGCTCGAGTCTACATATCGCCCGCTGCACTCCAGACTTGCGAATTACTCATGGGTCCGTACAAACGCCAATCCCTTTTCAAAATCAAACTGCACACAAGTCTGAACCTGAACGATCCATGGGTGCCACAGACATCTTCCGTTGATGCTCCAGCACCAGTTCAAGACGCAAAATCGCAAAGGAACGGATGGATGCTCAACTTAGGCGAAAAGATCCAACACCTAGAATGGGCACCGAATCTTCAAGGTTCCAGGCAATTTCTGGCTGTCACAACCTCGCCCTTGATAGGCTCCGATCCAGAAGAACAGAAATTCAGCGCACCATATGCACCGGCCTTTGCTCCACGCCCGCCATCAAAATCATCCATACAAATCTGGGAATTCAGCGCCACCCCTGGAGGACGTGTTGACACTACATGTGCTCCTGTGCTTCGGAAAGTCATCTGCTCCGAATGGGGAGATGTCAAGACGTTCAAATGGAGCTCCATGCCTCGGATCCCCTCGGACGAAAGGTCAACGGAACGGCTGAGTCTAGGCCTGCTGGCTGGGATCTGGGCAGATGGTGCTTTGAGGGTACTCGACGTCTTCGTCCAAGCAAAAGACGTCAAAGAACCCCAGTACGAGCTGGTCAAATCCGCAGCATTCACTGCTCAACCCCCTAACACAATATGCACATGCTTGACGTGGCTAAGCTCGACCAGCATAATTGCTGGCTGTGCCAATGGATGTGTCGGTATTTGGAATCTCCCATCATCGCTCCAGACTGCATCATCCGAGAACCAGCGCAACTCGAACGCGGAACCTGTCGTCTTCACCCCAATCTCACCGACCTACATACTCAATGTGACGACATGCTACCCTTCAAGACCCAACATCATGATCTCGTCGTCCATGTCAGGCCACATTCAGATGACGGACCTGATGGAGATGACCTCCAAGGCGACTTTGACTCCCGCAGCGACAGTCAGAGCTAGTCGATCTCGTGTTGGAAGGTCTGTCCTCGTATGGCATGAATTTGCCCAGGTCATCCTTACGGTCGATGACAACTTTACACTCATCGCCTTCCCGATCCGACGATTTTTCCGTCAGATTTCATTCACGCGCTATAAAAGCTCAGTAGCGTGTCTTGCTCATAGTCCGGTTCATCCATTCGTGATGGCAGGATGTGTCGGCGGTGAGGCTATTAGCAACAATCCTCTACGCCGCGCCTATGAGAACAAAGTTCCCATCTGGAACCAGACCTGGTTCACGCACGAATGGAGACAACACAGTATCGAAAAGCATACAAAGTCTGGCGATTCCGACGGCGATGAACTCATGGCAAACGCGTCAGATGAGCGTGAGGATCAAGACACAAGCACAAAGGACAGTGCAGACACCACGCCGCAAGAAATCAGTCGAGTGCTGGAAGGTTTCAAGTGCAAAGAAATCAAACTCTTCAATACCGAAGATGCATTTACTCACCGCGAGAACGGAGCCGTGTACTCGACCGTGTACGATCTAAAGACATCAATTAAATCAATATCTTGGAACCCAAATCTGCATGTTGGTGGGTGGATTGCTGCAGGTATAGCGAATGGTCTCGTCAGGGTAGAGGACGTTGCATCGTAATGATAGTGCAGGTGAAACGCGTGTTGGTTTCCTTCGAACATATCCTTGTACCCTGATCCTCTCGGTCTTTATCCTTACTTTTACACTAACATAAAAAACTTGTCGCTGTCCGGAGACTACCATACTCGTAGTCCATCTGAGAGAAGTCGAACCGAACCAGGTCGTCGAACCAGAATTTTTCAAGCACGTGATGACTGACTGGGTGACTAACGGAGCTAGCCCGTTTGAGCGCCATCTCTCGAGCGAACGCTGCATGGTCACATATACGCTAGATCGTCTGTCGAATTTCTGGGAGCTCTTGACCAACCTGAATTGTTGGATCAACGACCTGTCCTACATTCAAACTGTCCTATGCTCTGTCGTGAGGACAACAAGTAGTACTTTCATCCTAGATTGATCGAGTCTGTCCCATCAGTTGGTTCAATAGATAACAATTCGCGGTTTTTGTTGTCGGCTCTGGATCTTTCTCATCCCCCTTGACTCATTGTGATGCCTGGAACGATCCCTGATTTCCGTTTGACAGGGGGGCAATGAATGTCATCCGAAGGAACCTGGTTGTGATGAGACACGCCAATTGGCGTACGAATTCTAATTTACTGTACGAGATCAGCATGGTTGACTTTGACCCTTGTCTTACAGACGGAGGGAAGCCGCTCGCTGAGAACGAGACAGGCGCCCTCCACGTGCGCGTGGATCGACTCAGCGTACCCTCAATGCAGAGCTGCCTGATGGGAGTTTCGTAATATTGTAGGCATATTGATTAAGGAATTTGGTACACTACCGGGCAGCTACAGTCATCCGGTGAGGACAATAGATAGGTGCCTAAGACGTGAGTGCTACGATCAGCAGGTTTAAATCTTATGTTTGACGAAATTGGACCGTCTCAGGATAATGGCGGCTCAGTGATGTCAACAGTCGAGGTATGGGAACAACGGCACACCCACCTATCGGGCGTGGAAGTGATCAATAATGTCAGGCTCAAATCAGGCCTTTTTGGTACGCAACCCGTTGTGGTTGGGAACTGCTAAAAACAAGACGGCTGTCCTGGACGGGGGAGCTCTGATAGAATACAACTGTGTCTGTAGTCCAGAAGCAGTGCTGTGGTTCGAACGCTGATTGCGGTTGTAATGCTGATATGCATACGCTCTCGAACAAAACCTCGACGGTCATGATTACCTTGTAGCGTGCTGCAGTTTCGAGCTTCACACGCGTCTTGTCCAAGTGGGAAGCAGCGTTGCTTATGTTGGACTTATCGCGATTTGGTGAATGCAGATACGCTGCTGAAGCTTGGCCAGTCTGGTCGTTCATGAATTCCAGACATGCCGACATGCCGTGAGCTTGTATGTTTAGGAGGGCTCTTGACAGTCCTACACAGACATGGCTTCTTAGTCGGCTGCTTCCCTTCTTGCGGCCATCCTCTGGTCAACTCTCAACTCTCTAGGGCCAAGTCGTGTTGTAATAGATGATGAGAACCGGACTGGATTTCAAAACTTTAGATATAGCGTCAGATGTCCACAATTGGCAGGAAGAAGCACCTGGCAATCTCTTGGGCACAACCAAGTCTCCAGTATGCGAAGATGAGGTAACGAGGGAAAGCCTGTTTGTTTAGCCGCTGATCAGCCATCACTGTTGACCATGACGCAAGCACGTTTGCTGACTTCCTACTCACGCGCTTACTGTTCAGTCAATTGGTACTTATCTCTTCTATCCCGAACACGTTCTGTCGCGAACGCCTTCTATCACAAGTACCACGAACATCCCGAATATCCCGGACACCTTCCATCACGCACGCCTCAAACATCAGCCAGCCTATACGTCGGACAGCCAACATGATTTCGCAAATCCTTTTGATCATCATCACCATCTTCCTGCCTCCTGTCGGTGTTTTCATGATCGCAGGCTGCGGCGCAGATTTGCTCATCAATATCGCTTTGACCGTCCTTGGTTACTTCCCCGGCCATATTCACGCCTTCTACCTCGAATACGGTACGTAAAAGCAAAGGCATGCTCAAACATAAGAAACATGCTAATTTTACCTTCGCCTTAAGNTCTACTACCACAGACAAGAACAGGCCAACGTGGGCCTCTACGACAACACCGCAGCGCCTGGTGTCTACAGCGATAACGTTCAGACTGGTGGCCGCGGCTACGGCACCATGCCTCCTCCCGCAACTGGCCCTCAAGTGAACTAGAAGCAGCTGTTCTCGAAGATGGTCCCGAGAGAGTGAGTGCCCGTGTGGTGGACGTATATAGCTTTGAAGTCTGGGACCCCATATCATGCATAATGAAACTCCTTCGCCTTTCACTTATGATGAATATTGTCATGTCGCATCTACAAGAGTATACGGTACCGTCGAAAAGTGAAGCTCTGTTCACAGAAAGACACCATCCAGGTGAATATCAATGGACAAGCCTCTAGCGCCCAAACTAAATGTACATTCCGGTGGTCTACAATATTGCCCTGTGTTGCTAAGAGAGACTTTACAACACATAAAAGCATGTATTCAGCATTAGGAGAATCTTGTCCATCATGCCAATGGTTCAGAATCGAGATGGCAGCTAGATCACAAGAGTTGGACCAAGTGTGGAAACAGAGCCAGGGTCACCACACCAGCAGGGTGACATTGGAGATTGTAGATTTTAGATTCATGAACTTGAGAGGCTCTACCCTAAACGCCATATTATTTTCCCCCCCCCCATCCGCCGGATTGTTCGTGAAGATCTATTGTTGCTTGGCCTGCTCGGCAGCATTGCGGTCGTGCTCATCAATGTCCNNCTGTCAAAAGAGTGGTTAGCTATGCGATCAAGACGAAAGCAAAAAGCAAGAGACGTACTGAGCTTCCCAAGGATAGCAGATCCAGTAGTCGGGAAGGGTGACGGCAGCGACGTAGTGGTCGGGCTTGACCATGTCCTCGGGGAGAGTGCCNCTCTTGGTCTTGTCCTTGTTGTGCAGGACAAAGATGGAGAAGGTCGTCTTCTCGGCGGTGCGGCCGAGCTTCTCGGTAGCAATGTCGACGTCCTTTTGCAGCTCGCGCACGGCGTACTCGAGGGTTGTGCGTGTGTCGTCGACCTCGTCAACGATGAGGATGTTCTTGCCAATCAGGTTGGCCATCTCGAGCGAGGACAGGTCCAGCCATTGTGTGCGGGTGACCTTTGTGCCGGGGATCTCCTCGGGCGTCTCTGTGCCCAGCGTCTCGTACAGGGAGAGACCGATGGCCTGGATGGGGATGTTGGGGCTGCCGGGCTTCTTGAGGAACGAACGCAGGATACGGGCAGGCACGTAGCCACCGCCACCGATGGCGATGATGAGGTTGGGCTTGCAGTCGTTCAGGATGCGCTCAGCCGACTTCTGGCAGAGCTTGTGTACNCTGGCTGCCTGTCAGTCAAGCGTCCAGCTCTCTCGGCGTGACTCGACCTCTCATACATCGTTGTACGTGACGTAGACTTTTTGCACCATCTTGGCCGTGGATTGAGCGAATGCGATTAGGATGCAAGGAAAAGTAGGAATATGCGACCACCAACAAGGTACGAGGATGCGTCGGTTGCTCGAACAATAATTTTTATTTTTCCGCGCCCAAGTCCAATGCTGCCCGCCGAGGCCAGACCCGCACACTTCAGAGACTCGGCGGCCGGTCCCGCACGCCATCCGCAAACTGACTCGGTCCTATTTCCTCCCTGCCTTTCTCGTTTAGGCCCGCTTTCTTCCATATACAGTGAATGGGACATGTTCAATTTCTATACCATATCTGTTCTCGCACGCTATGCACCAACTGGTGGATTGCTCCAAGTCAGGACTCTATCCTAGTCTCTTGCGCTTCCTGTCTTCAGGCCCGTCTTCTCCATCGCGCTCATGATTCGACTCTGCTGTAGGATTGAGCAGGGAGTGCACGTTGCTAGCCATGCTACTTCGACGGGTTCCTGGTGCCGAAGCCTCAACACCCTTGAACGAGAATTTCGGCCCAGGGAGCTGCCACCCTGCCTCGCTACTGTTGTTGGCATACGATGGAGGTCCCGAGTCAGGCGGTGTAGTCTGACGAGAGCCGAGCCTCGATGTCGCGCGTGGCAATTCGTACTGCGCCAGCGTATCCCTGATTTGCTGCCCTTCGTTGTTGCTTTGGCGGAACGGAGATGTAGGCCATTGTGCAGAATTCTGTCCTCCTGTGGTAAAAGGCGAACCTCCATGTGGGGGTGGCGGTGGAGGAGGAATCGCATGAGGTGGACCGTTCCACCCTTGTAGTCTAATGTCGGCAGAGGTATGGCGCCGGGAGAGGTTCATGGGTGGTGATGCCGGGCGATGTTGCAAGGCTGCCTGGGCTGGGGGCGCCGGTGCTGGCGGAGGTGGAAGCGTGGTGTAGGTTGGCGGCGGCGGCGGTGGAGGTGCAGGTTGTCTGGACGAAGGCGATGGTGGGCCAGAGGGACCACTGAGGGAACCAAATCTATGAGGCGATGCTGTCATGTGCGGAGGCATGGGTGTCCTGAAGGAAGAAGCGCGAGAAGTCGGTTGCAACGAAGGTCTGCGTGAAGCATCCATGGCTTGCTGACGGGGCGATACAGGACCGCCATGGTCGTACGAAGGTGCAGTCATGTACGGCGGGCGGGTTGGCTGCAAATTCTCATGCGGCACTTCGTGTGATCTCAGGATGTCCGCATTTCTGTTGATCTCGGCGCGCAATGCCGATACGTCTCTGTGAACCGGGTTCTCTGGATCGGGTGCCATTCCAAGGAGTTGCGAAGACAGCTCTCCACTCCACNNTAGCTTCGCGTTAGCGGTTGATACACATGTAGCTTACTCAAAACTCACGTAATGACATCTTGCCAATCCCTCGGACAACATCTGGCATTTGGCGCTGAGATTGGCGTATGCATCTTCTGACCTTGCCAATCTTGCATATACGTCCTGGAGATTGAATTCAAGCATACTTAGTCGAGCCTCGACGGGATCCGGCATTGGGGCCTCCATGGGTGCGCCTGGCGGAGGAGGAGGCGGCGGCTGAAGCGTCATCTTGGGTGTCGCGTTCGAGAAGGAATCACGATGTATGAGCGTGTGCCGGGAAGCACGGCGTTTGATGTCTCTCAGTCCGTTCAGGTCGCCTCTTCTAAAATTGTTGGCACCATGTTTGAATTCCCACAGAGGTGAATCGGGAGATCCTGTATGAAACACGTCGCTGACTATTGGTATGGGCATTAGCTTGTGCTAGTCGATTCGAACTGGAGTCATTACCTTTNNGTGAAAGCCGTACATGTTCAATTGACGGACGAAAGATGAAATGTTTGTGTGCTTGAAGTATGATNNCTAGTCGACAGTTAATTTGTTGTCGAGCTTGATCTTGCACGAAACTGTCGCTTACGCTAGGACTTTGGAGAATTCAGTCGAAGGTGACATGACAAAGCTCTCGTTGGTGCTGGACCATGAGATCAAATGTTGTATACTCTGGTCTTCGAGCATGCTGCACGTAGATTAGCCACGATCGGCCTACAAGGGCAAGACAGAGCACTACCTGTATAGTTTGTGGATGAAAGCTGCACTGATGGCTTTGGGCTGCTGTGCCGCTGCAGCAGCCCCCACTGCGTGTTGACCAATGGCTCCATTCCGCAGGCTGGACTGACTGTCTTGATCGATCGCGTTTCCAGACTGCATGTTCTGTTTGTCGCCTCTGGGACTGGTGTTCTGAGAATCCCGGGCCGCGTTGTCGGAGCTCGTATCCATTGGGTCAGGAGAAGCGTCGGAATCGGGAGCACTGGTTGTGAGGACGGGGATCGGCCTGGCCGAGGACTGAGTCGAGTAACTGGAGCTGAAGTGGATATGGCGAGCGGGCTGCTCAACAGTCGTCATGTCAAGATGCGCGGCAGCAGGGAGCTGTTGGCTTGTCGTGCGCAACTCGTGTGGCCGGTCGCAATTGGCTCAGCGTCAAGGGGACAATATATGCGTCGGTCCAGGATGAGTCGTGACTCGTGGTCTCTGTCCGTCTCTTTGATGCAGCAATGGGGAGCGGCGTCGGAATCGAAGGTGTCGGGTGTTGCGACAATGCACGCGGCGAAAGGCAAGGGGACCTGTGCAGGGAGGTCTGAGGTGATGAGAGACCAAGGGCAGAGAAGATGGCAACGTCGAAACGTTTTCCGACGGTTCCTCGGCGAGCCGACTTCTGTTCTAGAACAATGGTCGAAGTCGAGAGGGCGGGCGTGGGGTTCAGATGGTGCAAGACGGTAGTTCCTCTCTAGCTCGGATTCGTCTCACAATAGATCGATGCGAAGGTCAAAGGTTCGATGGCGGCAAACGCAAAAGCTTCACGAAGCGATCGAATTGCTTTAGGTTACGCGTCCGAGTACGGGCTCGAGGTACTCCGAGTCTCCTGCCTGTATCCGGATGACGAGCAAGAGAGTGGATGCGCACCTGCCAGCGGGATGCGACGTACTGAGCGGTCTTGTCGGCTAAGCTGCTATGACAACCTCGGCAGAGAAGAGGAAAAAGAGGGAAAGGAAGAGAGAAGGAGGAATGGATTAGAAAGGAAAAACTGCAGACTCGAACAGACCAAAGCGATGAATGGTTAGCTGCTATTCAAAAGCTCGTCTCGGGTCCGGTCCCCCTGTGGCTTCCCGCCGCAGCCTACAGCATGGTTAAAACCTGTGCACGATCCACCTGCAGATCGTGGAAATAATAGTCCCACCGTCTTGACCAGAGCCACAAAGCCCAACACGCCGCCCGTCGGATACGCCCTTCTTCCCGCCAGATGCCCACAATCACCACAGCTGGAATCTGTCCGTTCAGCTGCCAACCTTGTCGCGCACACCACTCGGCTTCGTTGAACGAACCATGGCGCATGAAACAACCCGAGTCATTCCCCAGACAAATCCTATACGACATGAATTGGGCAGTGGGGTAATGCTTCTCGGCGTAATACGGCAAGTGCAACTTGATATAATCCAGGGGAATTACTATTCAACGCATCGGCTTTTGGACTCCCGGTTGATTGAGACAGCTACGCTTGTAATAATGCCGACGGCAGCAGAAGTCCGTATGTGCTATGAGGTACTCGGCACCGCCGTTCACGCTTCTCCCTCCGCTGCCTTCGATTTCATCTCTCGGAAGGTCATCAGAAACTTGTCAACGAGATTGGGCGACAAATGGACCCTTACGTTTGGTAAGTATCGTTGACTGCTTGGTGCATACTAGATGAAATCCACAAGCCTAGGTCGATCATGATTTCGTGTCGACACAATTGGTTTACGATGATCAAAGTGTTTATTTTGATAAGCTGGACCATAATCAGAGGAAGCGAGAGACGTCTCGTTCTCAACTTGTTAGACTTGTTTGACCCACTGACGCCTTGCCCTCCATCCAATGCACCCCTTCCTGAGTCTTGTTACATGCTGCAATCGTGTATACCTTGAGGTCCTTGTTCGTTGTAATCTGTTCTCGTCATGTATCCCTTGCTCAATCCTTGATCTACCATGAACAGCACCTTTGCAGCCACCTGCGCCCCGAGGAATACTGCTTCCTCGTAACCCGCGTCCTTCCATTCGGGAAAGTATTCTGGCATCTTGGCGAGTTTTACGCTTGTAGGTGATTGCGCGTGTGAGGTGTGCAAGCTATGCGGCATGTGTGCTCCTGGCATTCCACCGTTCATGGGATTCAGCTGGGGGTTTTGTGCCGTGGTCGCAGCATACAAGAGAGGGTTGACACCAGAGCTCAAGTGTGGGGGTATTGATGGTTGAGGTGTGTTGGCGCCAGTTGCCATTGGCGTCGAAAGGTTTGAAGGCAGTTCTGATGTGAAGATAGTGGCCGAAGATGGTGAGATCAGGTACTTGGTCTGCAGTGTGCCCAGGAGAGCTTCCTTGAAACCGCGGACCTTTGATCCATTGCCAACAATGATCAAAGAGTCCCACAGCTCACTTCTCTTGCCTACCTCCTCGACAGAGGAAACAGTGCGATAGATGACGTCGGCCAATCTATCGAGCACACCGCCACTAGCAGCTTGGAATCGTTCAATACCGACCTCGGCTTCTCGGCGGATTGCTCCACCGTGTGAACGTTGCTCATCCTGGGTACCATCAGTCGCGGGACGATCTGCGTCACCGGCCTCAGCGTCGTTCTTCTTTGCAGGACCAACGTCGACAGCAGCTTGCATGTCTGCGATCTGCTTGTCGCTGTAGTTTTGTTGCTTCATGGCATCACGCAAATTGTGATCCTCATAGATGAAGGTGTTCTTGACTCTTTTTGAGTTGGGAAGCCTAGCAGGCTTTGCGCCAGCCGGGCCAGCTTCAGCGCCCTTTTTCTTTGCGGCCAGCCTTTCAGCCTTCTCCTTCTCTTTCCGTTCCAGAAATTCACTCATGTTTCCGCCTGTGACGATGCTGGCTATGTCAAGCACACCCTCGTTGTCTTCGCCGTCTTTCTGTTCGCTGCCAACCTGAGTCCCGGGACCTGGACCCAGAGGGGTCTCACCAAGAGCGGCAGTAGTCGTTCGCTGGTCAGGACCTGAGCCTTCTGCGCCAGTACTGGCAGCTGCGGCAGGGTTAGAGGGCTGATCTGAGGGAGCCGCAGCGTTTTCGGTAGGTAGGTCGCCTTCGAGAACCTCGCAGATTGGGCTGTGCTTCAACTGCTCGCAGACCTCTTTGGAGAAGCCTCTGGAAGAAAGAAGTTGCAAGAGACGCTCGGTCAGGGCTTCTCCACCGCAGTCAGGTACGCTCAAGGCGCGACCAGTGTCGTGGACTAGGTAATCGTAGATGGCAGTAACGTCGGCCTTGTCGTAACCTACGTCGACAATGGTGGCAGTGGGTACACCATAGGCGTACAGTGTGGCTGAAGCAGCGTCCATCAAGCCAAAGGCGGGNGGCTTCAGCTTTTCAAAGACGAATTGAGCAATCTTCTCGTGTTCCTTGGGAGTCCATATCGGCTGGGCAACGAGAAGGATGGCGGTGTGGAACGGCGGGTTGATGTTGCGATAGACGTTGTCGATCAAGGCGAAGAAGCAATCCCAGTCGACAATTCGGCCCTGTTGGATGGGCCAGACGGCGCCTTGCTCGGACAGGACGTCCTCTTCATACTCGGGATCACTGTCGGCATCGGCAGGAGGGGCGTCTTTCCGGCGGACCTTGTTGGGCTCAAACTCGCCAGGCTTTTCGGCAGGAAACATGCATGAGCGCAGTCGGAAACGCGCCGGGGTCAGCGATTCGGGCAGGCCGAGCTGCGCAAGAGTTGTTCGCGAGCCGGGCGCGATGATCNNTGGCAGGCGCACGAGAGTGAGTGGGCGGACCGGTGTTGGACGGGCGCAGACGGCACTTACCAGGATCTGTTCATCTTTGAAGGGCGCCATCGATGCGGTCGGCGGGTGTTTTCAAGTTTGGGAAGCTGCCCGAGTTGGACGTGTTTGCTCGTGTCGCGTTCTGGAGACGGAGAGACGTCCGTGCGACTTGGACCCTTGCTCCTCCTGCTCGACTTCATCGTCATGTTTATGCAAGTCTGCGACCTCTTCTCCAGCTGTTCTTGCCGAGTCTTCTCTCTCTAATCCGTGACCCTCTTCGATTGTTATAGCTACCGCCATGTCAGACATCAATCTCCAGGAGGTGCACGACTACTTGGTCGACGTCGCCAAGCAAGCAGGCAAAGTCATCACTGCTGCACGTCCGTCGACGACAGCGGCCTGTGAGAAGAAGAATTCAGTTGATCTGGTCACAGAGACTGATCAGGCCACTGAGCGTCTCATCACTAGCCTGATTCACGAAAGATATCCCAATTTTGTGTGCGCTTCACCAACCTTGCCTTGACTTGATTTGTGCATGCGAGTAGTCTCTTACATTTTCCTTTCAGATNTCATGGGAGAGGAAACCTACCAACCTGGCGACATCCTGACGGATCGTCCAACCCTGATATGCGACCCCGTCGACGGAACCACCAATCTAGTGCACACGTATCCATATGTCAGCATCTCTCTGGGACTCGCTATTGACCGAAAGCCCGTCGTTGGCGTCGTATACAACCCTTTCACGAAAACCTTGTTCTCTGCTGTCAAAGGAATGGGCTCCTTCCTGTCTGATCCCTTCCATGATCATGTACAACTGCCCCTGAAAGAGCCAGAGGCCCTTGCTCTTGACAAAGCTCTCATAGCTGTGGAATGGGGAAGCGATCGAGCTGGCCACGACTACGACATCAAAGTCAAGACTTTCCGCAACCTCTGCGCCAGTTCAGAAGAAGGCGGTGCTATGGTGCATGGCATCCGCTCCTTCGGCTCGGCTGCCCTGAACCTGTGTGGCGTCGCTGCCGGCCATCTAGATGCCTACTGGGAAGCAGGTTGCTGGGCTTGGGATGTGTGCGCTGGTTGGGTGATTCTAGAAGAAGCCGGCGGGCAAGTCGTTGATGCAAACAGGGGCAACTGGCAACCGAGAGTCGACGAAAGACGATATCTGGCAGTGAGAAAAGGAGAGGGCCAAAACGCTTTCATCGAAGACCTCTGGAGTCATGTTGCTGGAAACCTGAAAGTAGGCATTTGAACTGGTTTTATCCTCAAGACTTGACCTACCCGAGTACTACTATTACGTCTTCTAACTGTAGTCGTGTATTTCCACAGCTAAAATATGACAGTCTCCAACGCAGGGAGACACGAGGCTCAATTACTCATATAGGAATTCTGTGTGCCACACTTCTCCAGTAATCGCATCGCTGGCCCAGTTGCGCAATAGACACTTCAGAAAACACTTCCTGCGAGACCAAAAACTGCTTTCCTGTGTGCAACTCTGGCACACCAGCTATAGTCTCGTTGGTCAGTTTGTGAGCGTTCGGATCTCCTGTCTCAAAGAACGAAGCAAACGCCCCGGCATAACCTTGGTATGTAAAAGCATCGGTTTGCTGAATCGAGTTGACTTGATTCCACNNTGCGTACTTCATTAGCAGTCGTTCCTCGATGGACAAGTGTCAACTCACATAGATAGTATCGCTGGCGTGTTTCGCAGGTGAGATGGTGTACTCGCCGAGGTATGATTTCTTACGAGCAGCGCTCGCCATCCAATACGCAGGACAAGCCAAAACAGTATCTCGAAATATAAGACCCGCCCGGATATAGGTAGTGTTATAGCTAGGCAGTCCTTCTGCCGATCCCTGTGCTGGATACAAGGATAGTACTCGTGATCTATCACGATCCGACAAGCCCGGCAGATACCCCTTCAACCATGCAGTAAGAGACATGACTGACGAGTTGAATGGTGGCGAGCCAGAGCTTACTGCGTGCTGGAAGCCAGGAGGGATAAAGTTCTCGCCTTCATGCAAATTGTACATGCCAAATCCATAATCAATGTCAACTTGACCCCTTGCCGTGGCAGAAGAGAGCGGTTGAGTCAGAAATGAACCGTCGATAACAGGTGACCAAGCATAAGATGAGGTGTTGTAGGTATGAGATCCGGAGATTATCAACGAAGCATTTCGAATAGTCTGCACGTCTGCCATTTTCAGACATTGCAATGAACCCGGTCCAGAGCAACCAGTCAGACTAGCAAGAGAGTCGTAAAGCGCCTGGGCTTGGAGTGCATTGTATTTGTAGGTCTTTGGCCAGAATGGAGAGGAGGCTAAAGCCTTTGAGAACAAGGATGGGCTGGTTCTTCCACTCTGCGCCATGACCTGAGCTACCACGCTCCCACCGCCAGCCGATTGTCCCCAAATTGACACGTTCTTGGGGTCTCCTCCAAAGCTTGAGATGTATCTGTTAGTCCATTTCAAGGCAGCGTGCTGGTCTAGAAGTCCTGGGTTGAGGTCAGAGAGTGGATCTGCGGCGATCTCTCTACCTGGGAGGAGACCGAAAGCATTAACTCTATAGTTGGTGTAGACAAAGATGAAGTCGTTGGAATCAGAAACGTTGAGCACCGGATACCCNTCGAGCGAAGTTAGCACATACTACATGGACCATCCCCTCTTGGCCTCAAACCATACAGTCTTACGTATACTAAGATATCCTCATCTCTCTTGCTACGTACCTGATGGTGGAATAGAAAAGTAGGCACTGCCTTGGATAAAACCTCCACCATAAAAGACCACAACTACAGGACGAAGCGGCTGTCCCTTGGTCCAAGGTTTCGAGTACAGTCCAAGATACAAGCAGTCTTCGGACCCATTGACTGTCCGCTGAGGGCACATGTCAAAGGGTTGTGTCGAGTTGAACGTACCATTGGTTATGGGGATAGGTGGTTGCGGTCCTCTGAAACGATTTTGCCCAGTGGGAGGAGCAGCGAATGGTATCTTCTGCCAGTAACTCAAATTATATCTTGCTGAATATGAACCTTGGAAGGTCCCATAGTCTAGCTCGGCCACCAAAGTGGGTGCACAAGTGCACAAGTCAACAAACAACACCAGGAAATAGAGACAGGTCTCTAATCGCAGTGCCATTGTGTCCTGCTAGATTCAAGGGAGGGCTTGCTCCGGCCGGATCTTGGGCTGAAGCACTGCATGATATACTTTCAGGTCTTCGGCGTTCGGGTGAATTGCTGTGTCAGCCCCTCTTTCCAGTTCATACTCTCCTTCGTCTGCTGAATGGAGTCTGTAGCCCCGACCCTTCTCCCACACTAGCATAGAAGAAAGTGCGGTGATTGTCTCCAGGAGCAGAAAGGCAGTCAAAGAGTGCCGATCAGATGTTGGCTCTCAGTGGACGACATCACTGTTTCTGATAGCACTGCGCATTCAGCAACGCACTACACACTCCAGCACTCGAAAAGGCTGTACTCGGTGATGTGTGATCTCCAGTGGCTAAGGCCGCAGGCGAAAGATGGGGTAGGATGGGGTAAGATCGAGGAAGGCTCGGCTGAACTGGAGCCGAATCTGGGCTGAGCTCTCCCTGACTGGTGGAATTTATGATCATCAGCTGGAGCAAGGTCTGTTCCTAGATGTAATCAATGCGGTTGCATATACGTCACTTAATGTGTATGTCATCGAGACGTAAGTCGTCGCTGCTATGTCTGTCGGGCCCATGTTGGGGTGACAATATTTTCGTCCCCACCAAACTCTATATCATTTCTACGAAAGCTTGACCCTTTTGGCTCCCTCAGCTTGAGAGTACTACTTCTTAAGCACTAATCTGACATAAGGGATCTCCACGTCTTCCTCCGTAGTGTCCTCTGCAGTGATCTCAAAGATGACATTCTTCTGGTGCTCGGGGATAGGCTTCTTGCTGATGGTCTCGACAAGTTCGCTCAGCCTGGAAACGACATGTTAGCAACAAAAATATCGACATGACAGTGAATACTAGACTTACTTGAGAGGTAGCCTGTCCTTGTTCTTGGCAGCAGGGTAGAAGCTAGCGTACAGTAAGCTGACTCCAGAACTGATCATGGTAATCTCCAGACCCTTGTCGGCAAAGTTCTTTAAGAACTGTTCCAAAGTAACGTCGTCGGTGTCGAAGCGATCCCAGAGCTTGTCAATAACAACCTCACCGTTCTTGCCTTGGTATTTGCCCTTGGGCGAAGCGATGGGCTCCGAGAAGCCGAAGAAGGGCAAGGCCAAGTTGATGAAGCCGTTCTTGTACTGCTCAATGTCGTCCTTGCCGTCGATGATCTTGAATAGTTCAAGGACCACAAGACCAGTCACCAAGGCGGTAGTGGTTGCGATGGCAGGAATAATCTTGCCTGCAATAAACTTGGTCTTGTGGCGATCGGCGTTCACAATCTTGTAGTTCTCAGCACGCAAGTTGCTGGCAGCGGTGATGAAATCAATGTGGAAGTTCGAGTCATCATCCTTCTCAAACTCAACAGGGGTCAACTTGAATCCGCCCAGAGTCTTCGGCGAAGGCAGCGACTTGGCAATGTTGTCGAGCTCGTCGTTGTCATCCATTGATGCCGAAGGACCGTTGGGGTCGGGCTCGTTCTCACTGGCCTGAATCTTGACACCGGGGTCAGGTTTGAAGTCCTCGATGATCATGTCATCGACGAGCTGGTCAATCTCAGCCTTGTCTTTGACACCCTTCTGGGAGATACCGTAGTTGAAGGCGTGAAGGTTGGCAGCGGAAAGGATGAAGGTGAAGTGAGTGTCGTTGCTGGGGTCATACTTCAACGGGTCGGGGGCACGCTTGGGACCCGACCAGAAAGGCTGACCACTTGATGTCTTTGCGTCCTTGGGGAAGTTGTACAAAAGCTGCTGAATAGCATTGTTGTACTGCTTCTCGAACTGGGATCTAGCCCACTTGACACAATCCTCATAAGTCTCAGGCTTATCGGTAACCAAGAATTCCTTCAAGGTCTCGAGAGTCTGCTTTTCGTTGCCAGACTGCTTGAGTGCAGCACCGAGGTAATCAGGCTGAGTAATGTATGCGTTGACAATCTCGGCGGGTCCAGCGAAGTATGTGTGGAATAGATCCTTGGCCCAAGCGATAGTGTGCTCGATGCGGTTGGGGAAACTGCGCAGAGTACACATAGGGAAAGATTGCTCAGGAGGATCTTGCGAGCTGGAGTAGGATTCGGTGATTCTAGGAAGAACGACCTGAGTATTGCCCTTGGTACCAAGAGTGCCACTATCCAAGAGAGGCTTTTGGAAGAAGACACATCTACGGTCGACGTAGGTACGAGCATCAACATTGTCAAGGGCGTTGGTCACACCATCGAGACCATTCCAGAAGTCCTCGTTGAACAGATGCTCAGTGTCCTGACCAACACGGTCCTTCATGGACTCAATCTTGCCCTGGAGGTCGGGGTTCATGGCCTGAACAGCTCTGGTAGCAGACTCGCTCTTGAGTTGACCAACATCCTTTGATCTGAAGAGGAATTGTCTGTTCAAGTTGCTGCGTTCAATTTGATCCATATCGGTAACGGTAATCTTTCCCTTGGGGCCAGTTGCAAGACCGACCATAGCCCAGTTCTTTAGCATCTCGCAGCCAATGGCTCCAGCACCGACCAGGAATTGTTGGTTGTTTGCAAGCTTTTCCTGGAACTCCTTACCGAAGACGGCGATCTGACCATCATAACGAGTACCAGTAGGCTTGCAAAGCTCTTCAGAACGCTTGACAGAGGTGGGAACGGCCTCCAGGGCATCAAAGTAGAGCCACTGGACGATGGGGTGGAACTTTCCAGAGACAGATTTGAGAACTTCTTGAGCAGCGAGACCACCGAAGAAAGCAGCCATAGGACTGAGGTCGCCCTGAGCCTGGTATGACAATTCGCGAATGACCTTCTCGTCCAGCTCAATCTTCTCGTCGCCAGAACCTGCCATCTCTTGTGCGAGCTTGAGGAGCTCGGCAGCATCCTGTTCGTTGTGGGGCTTAGGGAAGTGGCCGTGCTTGTCGTTGAAAGCGTGAAGAGCCTGGAAACCAACGTGGAGTTGAGCAGGACGGTCGAACTTGGCAAAGTCGGACATCATCAACTCGGGCTTCTTCAACTGCTGGCTTAGAGGCTCGAAATCCAGAAACTTGGGCATCTTGACCTGAGTGTAGAGACCTCCTCGCTTGTAGTCACCAAGGCCAGAAACATCTCCGATAGAGAAGGTGTAGGGGCCCTTGACAGTAATCTTGCGAGGGGCGGAGTCGTTGAGGGCGTCCATACCCTCGACCTCGGTGAAGGTAACAAAGTCGCCATCCTCCAGACCGTGTCTTGTTTCGTCTAGAGCCGAGACGATGCCGTCCGAATCGATGTCTGCAATGATGCCGCTGACAGGGTTCTCGCCGTTGTAGTCGCCGATCGTGAAGTTCTTGCCAAAGTCGGTAAAGATGGTACCGAACAGACCGAAGGTATCGGCAATGACCAGGTAGATGCCATTGTTGTGGCAATAGTCTGAGATAAGAAGCTGGTCCTTCAGAGGTGTATCGGTGAGGACAATGCACTGGAAGTCCTTGAGCTGGCTGAGGTCGTCGGTTATAGAGGTCGACTTGAGGAGGTTGACAGGAGTGTAGGGGTTGAGTTCGGAAACGCGAGGAACGGTGACTTGGGCACGCGGCTTGCCGACGTCGTTGGGGTGGAGGAAGAACTGTGACGACAGGTCTTGGATCTGAGCAGGCTTGGGGTCGTAGAGGGTCAAGCTCTTGACACCTGCGAGGGCAATGTTCTTTGCAATCTCAACACCGAGACCGCGCAGGCCGACAACTAGGATGTTGGATGAGCCCATGCGCTTCATGGCCTCATGGCCCAGGACGTAGAGCTGTCTGCTGTATAACGATTCGTCGATTTCTCCGTTTGCCTCCTTCAGCTGCTCGACCGCAGCGGCGGGACTGTCGACATCCATTTTGGTGTCCTGTATCTGCGTCAGCATGTCATCTCTCGCAGAGCAGCTGTGTAGTCGCTGTCGCTCACAGTCATAGCTTTCTTGGACGGACTGGCCTCGGCCTCGCCGGACAAGCGCCTTTACCCAGTTTGACTGTGGACGAAGGAATCTTGGAGGCGGAACTACCGTTCGGATGGAGAAGTGCGCGTAATAGAAAGGACGGTCGTTGGGCGAAGATCGATGATGAGAGAAGATGGAGCGATAGGCGGGCGGGATGTACAGTACAGGTGAAGGCGAGCGTTTGTTTGTCCGCTGTCTGAGTTGGCTGCGTGCCAAGTCCAGACGTCACATGCAACCATGCCCCGCCATTTGAAGTGACCTGCTTGCTGGGCTTTGTCTGCCCTCGAACTCTGTCGAAATCACCCGTGTGGTTAGCCAAGACATGTTCACCACAAAAACACAGACTGACGCAAAACAGAGTAGAAACATGTAGATTCTTTGGCATAGCGTGGTAGCAGGAGAGTCCCGCCGGGTATAGTGCCAAATAAAACAGAAAAACAGAACCGCTCAAAAGAACAGCAGCATTCCCCCATCATCCCTGAACAGCTTAGAAACAGTTCAACACTCCTTTCTTCTTCTTTTGTCCAGCATTCAGTTCTCGCATGCGTTCTTCAAGAGCCTGTCTCGCGCGCTCCGCACGATGTCTCATCTCCCTCTCTTCCTCTACTTGCTGCATGCTTGCCCTTGAATTCGTGCGCTCCTTGCGCAGACCCACGAGCTCATCCTCCAAGTTCGAACACTTCTTCCTCCACGACTCGAGGTCCTGTCGTGTCTTGTTTTGCGATGTCTCAAGATCGACAAGAGCTTCTTCGAGTGTAGCTGTGAGCTGCTTTTCGGCAAACAGGTGCTTCTCAATGGTACGAATGCGAGACTCCTGCTCCTCGATCACTTGTGCATAGCCGGGATCTGGCTGTACAGTCGAAGGTGCCGTTGATGGTGGTTGTGGAAAAGAGCTGTGGTGTGGTGTCCCGGGAGGAGACGAAGCCGTGAAGGTCGTGGTAGGTGCAGGGCTGGAATTGCGAGCATCGATACCCAAGCCCATAGGTACGCTGCTACTCTGGCTCAGGAAGGGGCTCAATCCGTTGAGTCCCGGAGTGGGGATAGGCGGCAGAGGGATCGCAGGCGGTGGAGAAGGAAGGCCTGAAGTCGCGTTTGTGGCATTGGACTTCGGACGGGTCATCAACGAATTCTGCGAACTCGTACGAGCAAGTGCAAAGGCCGCGGCTTCTGGCGACAGTGATTCGCGAGCATAATTCATCGAGTCACGCGAGGTAGAAGCCATCGATCGGCGTTGTAGTTCGGCGAGCTGAGACTCGAGTAAGGAGACCTTCAGTCTGGCATCCTCGAGATCTTTCTTCATCTCGTTCTTCGCACTCGTCGCTTCTTCGAGTTGTGTATGCCGCTCGCTCTGTATGGCAGACAGCCTGTTGCTAGTGTCTTGGTGCAGATCATATGTTGAGTTGAGCTGATCCTCCAACTCTTGCACCAAAGCAGCGCTCTTACGTTCGCTCTCTACCGCACGCTCCATGTTGGACGTTATATCCTGGTTGCTTTTCTTCAATTGCGCAATCTCCGCCTCAAGATCATCAACCTTTGTGGAGCGCATCTCAACGTCTTGCTCACTGGCTTTACCAGCGCTGAGATCTCTGTTCTGTCCAACAAAGTCGGTCAGATGAGAGTGGAATCGTCCAACGTCGGTTTCGTGGCCCAGAATGGCCGACGCTTCAGCAAGCAGCTCTTCCAGGTCAACTTGAGATCGCTTGAGGTCTTGCTGGACAGATTTGTGTTGTGCCTCCAAAGCCGCATGTTTCTCGGCAAAGTCGTTCTCAGCCATTGCCCTAGTAGTCTTGACGTTGTCGAGCTCTTCTGTATGTGACGCCTTGAGAGCTTCCAGATTCTGCTCATGTATTCCAATCGCAGACTTGTGAGCTTCAATTTGGCTTTCTAAATTAGACACCAGATTGCGGTGAGTCTGTAGCTCCTTCTCTGTAAGCTCTCTACCCTTGCTGTCTTCATCGACTTGTTGCCTGATGCTCGCGTAGGACTGCTCAAGCAGCGAGAGCTTTTGACTGTGTTCATGGCTAGCAGCTTGGTAGTCAATGATCTGCTTCTGTAACGAGTCGACAAGCTCTTGGTGTTGGGTCCGTTCCTGATCAAGCTTCGCAATCGCTGCATCGTATTCCGCGTCACGACTAGCGACCGACTTGTGTGCCTCAGAAAGAGAACCTTCAAGAGTTGCGATGGTAGCAAGCAGCTTGGTCTCAGACTCTCTCATTGCATCCGTCGTGTGAACATGTCTTGACTCCCAGCTGGACAATTGCTTCTGCAGATGAGCAACACGATCGTCGCTGTCGTTGTCGGATCGCTCACTACCTGCGGTTACATCTTTCTCGGAATCCTGCTGTAGTTGTGACCTGAGCTCATCGACCTGAGATTGAAGCTCTTTCTCTCGACTTTCGTGAGCCTCGCGGAGGAAAGTTACCTGCTGCTCACTTCTCGTGAGTTGATCGCGCATGTGTCCGACAACAGTGAAATCAACGGTATTAGCAGCCGAAACACTAGCTCTCTCTCGCGTGAGACCCGTGATTATCGCAGTCTTAGCGTCGAGATCCCTCCGAGCGGCCGTGACTTCTGCATCAAGTGCCTGCATCTTCTCGGTCCGGTCATGCAAGTCGCCCATGATGGTGTTGAGATGAATCTCAAAGTTCTGGCGGACATCAATGTTCGACTCGAAATTGTCAAGCGCGATATTGCGTAATGATGCGAACGAACGCATTGCTCGATCGTTATTGGTACTCGTGTTGGCCATGAGATCCTGACTAGGCTTGCGACGAATGATGGGTTTGACCAGTGAGGGAGATGATTGTCTGTTGGTTGCCAGTTGTGCTCGCTGTACATCACGCTTGAGGTCTTCGACCTGGCGCAAAGCATTCTTGTGCTCTTCAGATAGTCTCATGTAATTGTCCGAGATCTCCTTCAAGCTTGATTCCCGCTGGATGTGGAGCTGCCTCAGCATCTCCATCTCGTGGGCGAGTGCTCGTTCTTCTGTACGGAGAGGAGGCTCGTCCTCATCCACGATCGTACTTGCATCATCACCCTCAATATCTCTCACGGGTCTGCCTTGAGCCCCATTTATTTCGCCCGACTCCTCGTTCATTGTAGTGAAAGAGTGTCGCAATGACGACCCCGATGACAACTCCGCTGCCAAGGAACGCGAGGATGCGGCCGGTTGTCCATCTCCCTTCATGCCATTCACCCCCGCGCCCTCTAAAAAANNAGACTCTGGCTTGTCTAAATTTCTCGAATCTGGTCTGGTTTCCTCTTCTTGTGCTTCATGCATCTTGGCGAGTGCTTGCAGTGCAGTTTCGTACTTGCGTTGAAGATTGTCGTAATCGTTGATCGTTATTTCGTGCTCGCTGCGAAGGTCGAAAAGTTCTTGGGTCATGGTCTCGAGTTTGTCGGCCATGAATCTGGACTGGGCTATATGTTGCTCGTCTTTTCTCTCAGAACCCTGGCTCCGTTGAGTAGTAGGTCCATCATGTCCAGACATAGGCATTATTGAACCCTCGAGCTGCTCTGAAGCTTGCTCGCCAGCAGCAATAGTCCTGGCAGTAGTCCCTGACTCCTTGACATCGTCTGAGTGACCGTTCAGCTGCTGATGACGTCCGGTTTGTTCGCTATGGCGGATGTTGTCAAGCTCTGCGAGAAGGTTATCCAGTCTGCCGATACTTCTTTGGCGTTCGATAACGTTCTCCAGACGGTCGAGCTCGCGCTGCATAATCTCTCGATCCTGCNNTCTGCTTCTGCCAATTTCTCCTCGATTGTCGCAATATACTGCTCGGAATTGTTCTCGGTATCTTTCACTCGACTCAACTCCTTTCGCAGACTGGCAATGAGGGTGGAGCTCTTCTCTTCACTTGTAGTCGCACCCTCTATCTGGGTCTCCAGATCTCGCAAGTAGGCATCGTTGTTGGCTTCACGCTCACTGGCCTTCTGCAGTCTTACTTGTAGCTGGTGGGCTTGCGACTCCATGTAGGCTATCNCTAGCCTCACGCTCCATGAGTGAACTTTCGCTCGCGGAAAGCGTCGAGCGCGTATTGGATAAGGAAGCCTCTAGTGATTGGATCGTCTTCTCGTACTCCATGACAACCTGTTCGACAGCTTCGGCAAATGAGTTGGAGCGCTTGAGTCTCTCCATTGCCGACTCTCCTACAGCGTCTCTGAGGGTGGGAGTATCCTCGTGACTGTCTTCCTTGGCTTTGGAGATTTCTGATATGAGCTTTGCATGGCGTCCGCTGAGGGCATTATAACTCTCTTGCATGTCCATAAGCTGGTCCTGCAGCTCGCTTTCGCGACGCTCTTTGTGATCTCCAGCGGCCAGGATGCGTTGTTCGCCCTTTTCGTTGTTCTTGTTGACTTGCTCTCGAAGGAAAGCTACCTCGGCTTGCAAACGAGCAATGATAGAAGCTTTGTCGGCCTCCTCGGTCGTCTGTTGAATCTCAGGCTTGCTTTGAATGGCGCGAGCGCGCTGAGCATAGGTGACGGTGTTGAGCGTTTCGCTCAGATGAAACTCGGCGGGGTTAACGCAGGCGACCATGTATGTGATGGCGTTTCCGCCCAGAGAATCTTGTAAAATGCGAGTTAACCGAGAATCACGGTAGGATATGTAGCCACCATGCTTTGCAGTGGACAGCTGCGAAATGACCTTCCCTAAGCTAGCGAGACCGGCATTGATCGATATACCCTCTTTGGCTCTGTCGCCCTGAGCACCCGTGTTCTTCAAGCGTTCACTGCCTGCAAGGTCGACAAAATGGAGCTTGCTTTCGGTGGTTACAATAGCGTCGTTGGCGGTTGAACTGTCGACTTGAACAGAAGCACGCCTGTTGCCTGAAGGGCCTTTCTTTAGTGTGAGATTTAAGCTGAGAATGGCGTGGGAGCGTGAGGATTTGGCGTTGATAGCGGTCGAGTCGGTTTGGCGGATGTTGGAGCCAAAACTCAGAGCCTCCAGAAGATCGTCTGCCGAATTGATGGGCTTCTGGGTCAGACCAGTGAGCAGAATACGGCCCTTGGTGTCTTCGCGAATCGAAACCTGGGGACGGTCGGCTTCAGGCACAGTGCTGGGAACGAGCAAATCGCGGAGCTGTTCATTGTAGATTTCAGCGTAGGTGGCTGTCAAGACCCATGACTTGTCGCTGTTCGTTTGGCGGTGCAGATTCGAGAGGCTGGGTACGGCTGAGACGGAATAGCGCGCAGGCGAACGTAGGCCCGACTTGCTTGGGGTCAGAGGAGCTGACGAAGTGGAAGAAACATTGAGTTTTTCGAAAAGAGCAGCAGCGGCGCGAGGGACAATGCCTNNACATCCATGTCAGTCTCAGACCTGGGTGAGGATCGAGGAATGCGACTTACCAGCGTGGACAGGATCAAAGGCGCCTTCAGAGCCGGCAGTACCCATAGTATACGACTTTCCGGCGCCCGACTGGCCGTATGCAAGGATTGAAACATTGTAGCCCTGGACGAAAGAGTCGACGCTGTCGCTGACATAATCCCAGACGCCCTGCTGGGTTGTTTCCTCGCCGAACACGCGATCGAAGACGAACAGCTTCTTCCCCTGGGTCGATTGGATGGCGAGATTAGTGGCAGAGGAGACGTCGCAGGTCGAGGCGCGGAACCGCTGCGGGATCAGGTCGTAGCCCGGATCGGAGGGGCTCAGAGGAGGGCGGACTCGAACGGCTNNGTACAGCAGTCAGCGGAGAAGACGATAGGGGTCGACTGCTAGGTACTCACCCACTTTCACCGCAGTCTTGGAGTCTTCGTCGGAGGCGCGACTGCTTCCAGCCCGACCTCCAAGACTCAGGCGGCTTGAGCTCCTCGGAGTGCGCAGCGCGTTTGCTATCGAGGCGCGGTGCGGGTGGCCGCTCATGGGCGAGGTAGGCGGGGTGGACATCGAGTCCATGTTGTTTGGTGCCAGAGAGTTGGAGCACCTGTGGCACTGGCGGCCAGGTGGAGAGGGATTCGAGTGAGACTCAGGTTGCACGAGGATCACGAGAGGACTGAGAGTAAGTGCAATGTTCTTCGATGCTGCTCCCCGTCTTCAAACGCTCACTCTTGTCCAACGGTTAGAAAGCGCAAGGGCCACTCAATTCCACGCGCTGCTGTCGATCACTCACTGGCTCATTCATGCACTCAGACCCTGATCGTCTCTGGTCGTGACAACAAAGCGACAAAGTGAGCTGACTGTCTGCAAGGGCACAGCGAGGCAAGGTGGTTGAAGGGAGGAGTGTTGGAAATATTGATCCAGTCCAAAACTCGGTACCTGAGTAACGCCAAGGGCACTATTCTGCGGCACGTTAGACTCGCATGTAAAGCGGAGCATTTGCGCCGTGGTTTGACTTTCGGATCTATGCACCCACGAGCGGCCTGCTCTCCCACATCAAAGTATCTTGTACACCCACACACACCTTGAGTTAGTGCATTGCTCTTGTTTGCCAGTTTGTCCATTTCCTCTTTCCATGCAGCTGAGCCTAGCGCTCCCGCCTCAACACCCGAAACCCCTTGACATCCGGGTTCGCGGATCACTGTGCCTGCACTTGGGCCGCGCCGATAAGAGACCAGTGGGGTACCGACCCCGAGTATTCTTAACAAAACACATCAGAGGGTCATGAAGATCGACTATCGAAACCTTTGCCGATCCTAAGCCTTATGCGCCCGGGGAAGGAAACAGTACAGCAGCGGCGTGCATCACCGACACATTCGTTGATCAAGCGCATGCCACTGCACGAACCAAGAGGCAGTGTACAGACTTGTAGTGAACGACAACAGTGTTTGCGCTGGCGCAAGATCCAGCCAGCCTCTAGATGTTTCAGCCTCGACGGGGACCACGTCGTGGATATTTGACAAGCAAGATAGGGGAGATTGCTAGACGACTCGTGATAAGACGAACATGGAACACGTCAGATGCGACTCGATTGGCCATCGCACTTGCACAATTATCGAACCATCGGCCTGCCTACTTGGTCGGGGGAAACGACGAGGCTGCGTCAGACGGGTGTGCTCTCGACGGGGCAAACAAGCTTGCAGTAGAGAGTCGGGTATTCGCGAAAGTCCAAGCAAGATATAAGATCAAGATCCAGCGTGCTGTGTCAATGAAGTGCAGTGAGTGATTGTCAGGGGTGCACACGTAGTCACGGCCATCGGAGAGGTTTATCGCGCAGGAAATGGTAGATGGTGGATGGTGATGGGCGACTGACGCGAGGATTCAAGAAGACTTCGCTCTCAGCCAGACTGCCAACCCACGTTTTTGCAAAGCAACCTATCACCGTCAGACACCCGCACACACGCTACCTTGTCCGACGAGTACTGGCAACTCGCAACGCAGGTGCTTCCTTCAATCCGATAACGACATCAACGGCAACGCGGCAGCCGTCCGACCAATGTCTGGGGCCTCCTCATGCAGACGACTCGTACAAATCTGGCGCGCTCAACGACCGATCCTGTCCTTGCGCGCTCCAACACCACTCCTCCGTCGCAGCATGCCTTGTACTCGACCGCTGTCCCGCTGTCTGAGCGCGACAGCATCTTTGCCACGAGCTACCAGGGCGACACTCCCGTAACTTCTCCCCAGCAGCCACGCAAGGATCNNCCCCCCCAGGAGAGGGCTGGCTTGATATCGCAGGCTCTCCAACGCCGTCAATTGCAACAAGGCCCGCTGATCCAGGACGTTGCCCATCTCAACGACCACCTGCAACACGCCCGACACGCCCTGCCCACACCCATACACGACCAAGAACAAAACTTGGATCCCCGTCAGAGCTCGCTGGACCTCGACCTCGACCTCGACCACGACGCTGCCATGTCGGCTTCGTCGCTCTCGCCCATGCGGACCACCATGACCGACCTGTCCATGGTTTTCCACACGCTTCCGCACACCGACCTGAATCGTTTTCCTTACCCGCTCCTGTCCAAATCCAACCGACAATCGCTCTACGACCCCCGCCTCCCAGCAACCATCGAACGCCCCGTCACGCCCACTGGATCCGACAAGCCCAATCCACCCGAAGGCACACACGTCGAAGATCTGCAATCCAGTGCTCACCGTTCGTCCTACAGAGCCTGGCGTCAAGGCCAAGGCCGCATGGCTGGAAAATCTATCGCCGAATCGCAGGGCAGGAACCTCAATTCGGAAGAAAACGACGTCGATCGTAAGATTGATGCCAAAATGCTCAAGATAGACCAGGGCCTCAACGTCCGCAGCAGGAAGACCAGTCACTATCTCGGTTTGTTCAAGGATCATGACTCTGAACACGAAAAGCGCCGCGACAAGAAAGACAAGGAAAAGCACATTGAGGAGCCGCCGGAGAAGCACCACCAAGTGCCATCCACTATTAATGAACTTCACGACCACGACACCACCGGTACGCTCGTGCTGCCTTGCCCTGCTGCCCGATATACATCTGACCGTGGACCAGAAACGCCCCCCTCGATCATTGTTAACGACAACCTGCCCATAGAGTCAGCAGCCGACATCGGAAGTCAAGATACTGCCAGCACACCTGTACTCACACCAAGCACCTTCGAGGCAGAGGCTGAGCAGAAGCCGCTGACCACTGACAATGCCGAAGGTCGCGTTGCACATCAGATCCCGCCTAGCCTGCTTGAGGAAATTCGCAACCACCACATTATCCTAGGTCCCTCCAGCAGCAAAGCCCCGTCCGACTACACTCCTGTGTCTGAGTCGTTTGAANAAGGTCAGTCTACTAACATCTCCGCTTTGATTGGCCTCTTTCGGTGGCACAAGTCATAAACCCCCCGTAAGATGCTGTTTCAATGCTAACTCGTGTAGGAGCTCCCGCAAGAAGAGGCTTCTCATGTGTCGCTCTTGACACGGCAGGCACGACTGCTTCAGCAAGAAGTAGCAAAGCAAGTAGATGATGAAGAGTCAGATCAGGAACAGATTTCTTCTGCTCAGTACATTCCCCATCGTGGCAAGTCTACACGTACTGCTGCACTGCCCTTGTCTGCTTCTTCTACCCAAGATGAGGAAAAAGAGGTTGTAGCTTCGCCGCCTCTGCTTGAGCAGCGTGTTCATCCCCCTATAAAGGATTCTCTGGAGGCTGGCACCGATGGTCCGCAGAGTAACGTTGAGATTGCGTTGCTGTCAGAAGACGAGAGTCAAGTACTGCATGGTGAAATTCCACTCTCTGACAACCGTCATTCCAATGTGATTCCTGCCGTTCAACCCTCAGAATCCGATTATGACACCGAATCTTCGGCTTGCTCTCA
This sequence comes from Aureobasidium uvarum, assembly GCA_903853725.1. NCBI lineage: Eukaryota > Fungi > Ascomycota > Dothideomycetes > Dothideales > Saccotheciaceae > Aureobasidium > Aureobasidium uvarum. The sequence continues at coordinate 571,542 of CAINUL010000008.1, read as the reverse complement.
CGAGCAAGAGGACGAAGAAGACTTTACTCTAACTCCCACTAATAAGAGCACCCTGCACAAGCGTCCCTTACCACATCGACAACCTTCCGAAACTCAGACACAGCCTCCGCCCCTTGGTGCAGTTGAGTTGAAACCCTACAACCATCAAGTGGGAGGCCACAGCACTGTTTACAGTTTCTCTCGCCAGGCTGTTTGCAAGCAATTGAACAGTAAAGAAAACGAGTTTTACGAGACTGTCGAACAATACCATCCGGATCTACTTGACTTTCTCCCTAGGTACATTGGCGTCCTCAACGTCACTTACAAGAAACCAAACAAGAAGAAAAAGGACAACCTCGACAAATCGAAATCCCCTGACATACAGCCTCAGGAATTGCAGTCTCCCACAAAGGGTTCAACTATGCCCGAGGAGAAAAAAGAGGACGCACCTCGTATCGTCAGCCACTCCCAGTCGCAATCCAATGCCGTGCCGGAGGTCAGTCTGATCAACAACCAGCATATACTGCCAGATTTCTTGAAGCGCACTTTGCCTCAACGTCCCGCAACTGCCATACCTGCCCATATCAGCCAACCCAGCCGACAAACTCGTCCTCACTCTATCAGCGAGATGATGAGCGACCGACGCCCCTCCTTCTCCCCCGAGACGAGCTATAGTCACCACGATCGTCCACCTTTGCGTCAGCAGGCCAGTTGGGGCGCAACTAGTGTCAACCAAGATCTGAAGCTGCAGGTGTTCCGTGATGTGTTTTCGCCTCCTGTTATACATCGCCACGATCGACGGACCAGAAATCATCTCGGCCGAAACATCAGAAGAATCCAACAACGCGAGTCCATGCCTTCACTACCAGATGTTAACGTTGCGAGCAACCCCCAAGCCATGAGCTTACAAGAACGTCGCAATAGTGCCGATGTATCGGCCATGCAATCACCCTCTTCGCCTGCCGATGCCACACGCAGACTGGCGATTAAGAATCATCGAGAACTCAAATCGCCGCACAATAGCGTGCAGTCGCTTGAAAACTATATGATCAGCCCACGCAAAGAAGAGCCTATGAGCTGTGAAAGTAGAAGTATGGAGAATACAGAAGCAGACAATCCTCTGCTACAGGCCTTCAAGACGCCCAGACGTCGTCACTCTGGAAGTGGTCTGCGTAGGAAGAAGGCCGATATCGATGCGTCTCGTGGAGACCTTGAGTATCACGAGGACGAGGGATATCGCGGCGATGGCGAGGACGTCTTCGCAATGGATGACCTTGAGGGATCTCCGACCAAGGCAAGAGAGTCCACCGTTGTACCTGATGTTCTCCAAAGCGCTCCTGACTTCAAAGTCAACCCAACGTCCAGTGCTCCTGTTCTGGGTCAATCGATCAACTTGGGAGATTCACCACATAATCCTGACCAAGGCGTCGAAGATCCTGGACGTATCGCACACTTCATCCTGTTGGAAGATCTCACGGCTGGCATGGTACATCCATGCGTACTGGATCTCAAAATGGGCACCCGCCAGTATGGTATCTTTGCTAACGAGAAGAAACAAAAGTCCCAAGGGCGCAAATGCAAAATGACCACTTCGCGCGAGCTGGGCGTTCGTGTGTGTGGTATGCAAGTCTGGAATGTCAAGACTCAATCTAACATCTTCGAAGACAAGTACTTTGGCCGAGATCTTAAAGCAGGCAGTGAGTTCCAAGCCGCGCTGACACGCTTCTTCTTTGATGGAATCAGTCATGGTAGAGCACTCAAACATATTCCTGTTGTTCTTGAGAAGATCACTCAACTCGAGCGCATCGTTCGCAAGCTGCCTGGATACCGTCTGTATGCAAGCTCGCTACTCATGATCTATGATCGCGGCGACGTCGACGAACAGGGCAAGCCCCGCCAAGCCACATCGCATCGAAATGATAGTGAAAACGGAGCTGGATCGCCCAGTTCGAAGAGTCAGATCTTGCTCAAGATCGTCGACTTTGCCAACTGCGTAACAGCCGAAGATATCGAGACCAAAGCTTCTGCCACTTGTCCGCCCCACAATCCTGACGGTGTAGATAGAGGATATCTACGTGGACTGCGCTCACTGCGACTGTACTTCCAGCGTATCTATGAAGAGTTGAGTGCCGAGAGGGGTGGCTATGTTGAGAGAGGCGAAGGCGAGGGCATGGCTACTCAATCCAACGGTGGTGCCGGGATCGGCGGAGGCGCTGGCCTGGATGCACATAGCAGCTGGGCCTGGAGCGATGCGTTGGTTGAGGAGGATCCAGGTGAGGTCAGTGTATGATCTCCTGCACCTTGGTGGTTCAATTACCTTTGTCTGCTTGTACATGGATGAGGAAACTTGCCAGGCATACCTACAGGATGGCGCACGTCTCCTCCTGATACACAGTGGTGGGCATTCTTTATCTTTCTCCTCGTTCTTAGCATGGCGTTCGGTTGTGTTTTTCTGCAGCTTTTGATATCTAGTAATCAATCAACATGACATTGTTTATACACAACAGACTTGCTTGAGCCCCTTCAGAATACATGTGATCAATCCCGATTTCTGTATTTGACTCCACTGCCCTGCCTTTTTCTTCCCGTGTGTTAGAAGACATTTGCAGCATTGGCTGTAGAAGTACACAATACTTTTTGCAACGATACGTTACTTAATTAGCACCTTAAAGCTATTTCACTCATCACACATCAGATTCGATGCACAGCTGTGCAATTTTGCAGCATACTATAGCACCATCTGCTGACCGGGAAGAAGGGGGTATCTATCGAAGTTGATCACATGCTCTCTCTATGATTTACCACATGCTTTCTTTGTGTTCAAGAGCACTAATCATTATGATCTACTCTCGTGTCTTTTGAGCGGTCGTCTTATTGTATCACGCCAACTTTCCCGGCACGAATGGCAAACCGGCACTCAAGCCTCCATCAACAGCCCAAGCTTGTCCATTGACATAACTGCTTTCATTGGTAGCCAAGAACAATGCCACTCTTGCAACCTCATCTGCTACCGCACCTCTCATCAAGGGATTCAACTGACCAATCTTACCTTCACTACCTCTCGCCCTTGCTGCTTTGTACATTTGTGCGGTCATGCCGGTCTCGATGATACCTGGACAGATGGCGTTGCAACGGATGCTGGTGCCGGCGAGCTGGTAGGCCGATGTCTGTGTTATACTGATGACTGCGGCTTTGGAGGCAGAGTAATCCGTAGGCCCGGCATTGGAGCGTAGACCGGCTACCGAAGCCGTGTTGATGATGGAACCACTGGGGTTGGGTTTGTTTTGCATCATTGCATTAGCGGCATGCTTCGTCGCTAGGAAGACACTGNNGTATGGAACGGTCAATCGAAAGGTCTTGAGACTAGAGGAGTGGGAACAAGATAGCAGTACTGACCTCAATGCATTCACCTTCATGGTTCTCATAAACTCTTCCTCGGACTTGCCTTCCTTCTTGCCGACTTCGTAGACTCTTTCCATGGTACCTCCAATACCTGCATTTGCAAAGAAGACATCTAGTCTTCCCCACTTGTCCACAGCCAACTTGACCACTGCCTTGACATCCTCCTCATTCCCAGCATCCACCTTCTGTACGACCACCTGTGTTCCCGGATACAGCTTCTCAATATCTTGTTTCCAATTGTCCAAGTTGGAAGTGTCAAAGTCGGATAGAATTAATGCCTTTGCGCCCGCTGAAGCGAACTCGTAGGCTGAAGCTCTGCCGATACCCAGAGCACTGTTGCAGCCGGTTATGATGCAGACTTTGTCCTTGAGACGGGGCGAGCTAGGAGGAGCAGCGATGGTAGGCACGCCTGGGAAGGAAGAGCCTCCGCCGATGGTTTGTGGGGTCGGCGGTGGTGAGAGAGCGAGTGATTTCTTGGGTGCGGCTGTCATGGCGTGATAAGGTGTGGTGTCTTAGGATATGGCAGTACGATTGTTGCGAGAAGGAAGCTTCTTGATCTTAGAAGTTATACAAACAATCGAGCACAGTAATTATCCCCGCATAAGATGACCACCGAGGTGCTTGCTCTACAAAAAGATGCCTCGGCTCCCCGCGTCGAGGTCGCGGAGGAGTGTAGAGCAGGGTGAGGGACATGACTTGAAAAATTTCAGCTATCTAGTCTTTGTGATTGTTCGATGAAGCCTTTCTGGAAATGAGAAGTATTCAATATACTGTTCATCGTTCTAATCAAGTTGCTAAGAACCATGAAGACATAGAGTGACTGTCAAACTCGGAACTAATTGAACAATCAGACTAAACCATCCTTTTCGATCTCACGCTTCCACCCCTTCGTTAATATCTCAGTCCAAAGCTACAGAAGAAGTGGGCATGGCACTGGTCGTGTAAACAAATGTGGCACAGCCAGCCGGACAGGCGGTAGGACACACTGCAAGTTCGGTCTCTGTGATAGGAACACCACATACAGGCACCGTTGTTGTTGTCTCAATCACACATAGCGGTCTAATACAGTCCGAAGTATCGAATGTACATGCCGGATTAGAAGCAGTAGTCGTAACCGTATACGGAGCACATTCTCCATTTGCAGTCGACGAAGGCGCATCAGTAGAGGTAACAACGATCGGACCGCCTGGATTGATGGTGGTGTTTGGCTCACTAGTTGTTGCGGGATCAGAAGGGCTTATGGTTGGTTGAACCACAATAGGGTCCTCTTGCTCAGTAACGGTTTCGGTGGAGCAAGGAGCGCAGGAGCGGGGACATGCTGTGCGGGTCTTTGTGCTGCAGTAGGAGGTTGGGATGATGGTTGTGGTTGTCACAGTGCAGGTGGGCTGAAGGCAGTTTAGAGCCAGGCAGCCGGATGGCGTGGTGTAGGTGATTGATATGGGGCAGAGCGAGCAGGCTGCAGCATTAGCAGTGCTGTTTGTGCTGTTAGTGTATGGCCGATGATGTAGTTTGGTGGTCGGTGGTACATACCTAGTAAGTAGAGCCAGCAGAGCAATTGGAATAAGCAGGTGAGCCATTGTAACTGGCGAAGTCAATGTATGTTCAGGATGGATGTAAAGATGCTTTGGGCTGTAAAATTGAGTCAAGCTTGCGAATTGATGAGTTGAGTGGATGCAGAAGACTCAACAAGAGAATGATCGAGTTCTTATATATCCCCAAAGAACATGGGTGAGCATTCAGAAATAAAACACCCAAGAACCGTTTTCGTGAAAGCTATGCAATTCTTACTAGTAAGGAAGGAACGATGGAAGGGGGATCGCCTCGTATCGATAGTAACTATCACATACCTTGGGTTAGACCACCTCGAGAGACATGCAAGGTCGAGTTATGTAGTACAGTGGGGAAGGCGCAGCGAGAGACACCGAGACGTTGTGCGCAATAGACGAGTTTCTCCTGAAACAACCGTCGCGAGTCAAAGGTACACCCATTAATGATCATGATGTGGTTAGTTTATGCATCGATAGTTTTGGCTGATCTTTTCTGTACAAGGTTGTATCTTTCGTACGAGAGAGAGGCTGATCTTCGCGCAAGAACATGTTGGCTTCTTGGTGCTTGACTGAAGCCTTTGCCTTATCCAAACCTCATTCCTGATAGTATACAAGAAACCAACCACCACTAAACGCCATGCATATGCGCCTGACCAGACTCAGGGCAGTGTAAGAGCAAACGAGGATGTTAAATACAGCAAGAAAATGGTCGAAAAGGGACGGTTGGTGGGGTGCTGTAGAATGGAATGCTGGGAGCAAGCCATGGCGCCAAGCTCTCGCTGCAGCACGAACGATGAGACACTTGAGAAGTCAGGCCTCATGACTTTCAGACGATCATCCCTGCAGCAGTCCAGGAACAGTAGAGGTGAAAGCGTGTGATGTAATGTCGTAAATTGTAGGATTTCTTAGGCAGCCTTGGGCTTCTTGGTGCCATACTTTGATCGCGAGGTGATTCTGTTACCAACACCACCCTGGGAATAATCAGCGTGACTGTCACGAAGAAAGTAGAAGAGAAGACATACCAGATCCAAAGCACCTCTGACAAGATGGTACTTGACACCAGGACAATCCTGCGAACGACCACCACGGACCAAGACAACAGAATGTTGCTGGACATTGTGACCTNNGCGGATGCTCACGTTAGCCATGATCTCCTGCATCTCCAATGCTTCATTTCCCACGCCCAATTCATTCTTTCGTCCTCTTGTTTCTTAGAATTCAGCAGAGTATAACGCACCTTCACCAGGGATATAAGCGGTAACGACTCTACCGTTACTTAATCTGACTCTTGCAACCTTGCGCTCTCCAGAGTTGGGCTTCTTGGGCTTGGTGATACCCACACGCACGCACACACCCTTCATCTCAGGTCTATCCTTCAATTGCGGCGAGGTAGGTTTGCGTGCTCTCTGGGCGACACGGCAGCCGCGCATGACTTGGTTGTATGTAGCCGAAAATGGTGACGACGTGCTGAAGGCGCGTGGTGAAGGGGCGATCGGTGTGCGAAGAGTGGTGCTGAGGGCCGAGAAGTTGGGGCGCGCCGTGGCAGGTAGCCTGAACAGGCGAGTAAACAGGTTGAGGGCCATGAGGAGCTTATGGCGACGTGTGTGAGTGCGGTATGGCTGGATTCCCGGTCGCAGATGTCGATTATTCGACCTGCCATGACTTCGCCGCGGGAAAGCCAAGAAGGCCTTGGCACACCATTTTTTCTTTTTTCTTCCAGCAGAACAAAGTGTTCCAAGGTGGATGTCATGAGAAGAAACAGGAGGCGTCTGTTTTCACTTGGAATTAATTGAATACGGTAGTGTAAGAATGCTTCAAACTCGTATTGATATGATCTATACATTGGGATTTATCAGAAACAGTGGCCCACCTGATCTAGCTCCTGATTGTCCCTCTATCTTTTTCTCCCCTGTATGCCCTTTTCTAAACCAATCTAATTCAGTCTAAAAGGTATCTAGAGAACTGCTACATCCGATTTAGGCGGTGGGTTTGACACCAGCCTGGCCCTTCTCATAGGCCTCGACACCTTGCTTGGCAGCCTCCTGGACGGAGACCTTGCCCTCNACTAAACATATAGCGGTCAGATGACGATCAATTGGAGGGGAAATGTCTGATACTTACACGACTTCCTGAACCTTGGCCTTGATCTGGCTCCAGTCCTTAAAGACGGTGAAGGGGATCTCGTCTCTGACACAGAATTGGATGAGATCTNNAAGTTCACCATTAGCTTTTCAGACCTATGGAGGCAACAAAATCCAGGACTCACCGTGTCCAGACTTGGCAAAGAGAAGGTCAGTCTCCTTAGCAGCGCTCAAATCCGACACCCCGTCACCAGCGTAGAACAGAGTAGGACGCTGGTCAGCAGGGAGCTGAGCGTAAGGACGGATGGTCAAGCTCTTGTCGTGACCAAAGTGAGAGTCGTCGTGGTAGACAAGTTCCCAGCCACCTTCCTCGTTGACCTGCTTGCCAGGTCTTGCTTGGATGTTGTTGCAGATGACATCAATGTACTTTGCGTTCTCTCCAACAAGCTTCTCGAGGATGGCGCGGATGATGGGCTCCATGCCAGATGACAGAACAACTGTGGGGATGTTGTTCTTGATGGCCCACTGCAGATAGTCGTTGAAACCAGGGTCGAGCTTGACATTTTCTGAGACGTACTTGATGCACTCGTCGTAAGGCATCTTGACACTGTCCATCATGCGCTTGAAGGAGTCTCTGNNTGTCGTGGCTTAGTCCAAGGTCGAGTTCGGGAATTGAGATTATAGGTACCTGAAGCTCTCGGTACCGTTCAGGACGTTCATGTTACCCTCACGTCTCTTCTCGTAGCCGAAGCCAACGTTGTCAGTCTGATTGAGTGGTTAGATTAATGATCTTGGTAATCATCGGACCCGAAATGATCTTTCAAGTCTGCTGGTCTAATTACCATAAAGTCATTGCCTGCAAAACCATTAGCATCTTGTGATCAGTCGAAGAGTTCAAGTGTATTTTCTTGCAAAGGATGTCATGGATATAGCAGTGGTGAAAATAGTGGTAGGTATAGAAAGGATCGGCAGAAGACTTCTTATGTTCTCTTATGAACCGAATCCAAGGATATGGACAGTATAATGTAGAGAATCATAGAAACTGCAGCAGAAGGCGACGTTACAAGAGACAAATACTCACTATCAAAGAGGGTGATGGTTCCATCAAAGTCGGTGAAAAAGATGAACTTGGGGTTCGTCTTCATAGCAGGGAGTGATTGAGCCATGATGTGTAGTTTGTGGCAGGCAAAATGTTTAGATCAAGAAATAGAATTGCAACAGATTCAAGTCGAGGATCAAAAGTGATATGCAGGGTCAAAGGAGAGACTTGGATGACTGAGATGCGTTGAGAGCGGCCAAAAAGTTCGGTGAACCAAGCAATCGAAGCACATGGCAAGAAAGGCAACGCACCTGCCGCATACGTCAAGGGTAAACAGAAGGGCAAGATTCGGCGCCGATCCGCATCCATGAGCGGCTCCACCGAAAAGCGTCCGCTATGCACCCGAGACGTGAGAGTTTCCCCTCCATTCATACAAGCACCACCAAGGCCACTTGAAACAGTTGAAATTTCTCTGCGAGGATGAGGTAGAAAGAGAAGGATCCAAAGGAAATGAGCACACCAACACGGCCGTATGCATTGCTACGCAACATTGCCGCCTCAGCGAGATCGAGCTCCGTCATAATTCGCCCAATCGCACCGCTTTGTCGACTCTCTTCTACGAGACCATACTCTCGGTCCAAACCTCAATGGACCGGCGACAGGAAATGGAGCTCTTCGGCCTGGAGAGCTGCCTCTACACCAGGTCGCAATGATCCCCAAGCCAAGGACGACAAGACGAAAGCTGCCGAGCCTCAAAGGACGGATGAGAGGTTCTACATGCCACCGCCGCCTGAACATCTACAGCAAAGAATCGATGCAGCTATTCTCGATGCCGCANGAGCTTCCCGGCCCGTGCCTCCACGCGAAACAGCGCCGGAGCCGGAGCCGAAGCCTGTACCTGCCGTAGAAGAACAGCTTGCTGAACCAGCTTCTGCAACCTCCACGCCAGAAACATTGGAAGATACTTCAAAGGAGACTTTTGTGGAAGAAGAACCTCCAAAGACAGAAGCGGAAGTAGTAGCTGAGAAGGTCGCAAAAGAGGAGGCAGTCACTGAAGAGGCATTGCCCTCTAAACACCAAGAGCAGAGATGGCAGCTATCGAAACGGGTACAAGAACGCATGGATGAGCTGCTAGCAAAGGCTGCAGTCGTCAGTCACAAAGTCAACAACTACACCGGCACCGATTACTCTGGCATTGAACGCCTACGTCGCGACATCATCGACCAAGGTATTTCTAATTGGATACGCCTTCTATGGTCTACGTGATCTAACTTCGAAACAGAACAACTAGTCAAGGACGCCCATGCCGAAGTCAATGCCGCAAAGGTGGCCTACACGACATCCTACAGTCAACAAGCCGCCTCGCAANAAGAAGTTGTCGGCCTTCTCGAACGCAAACACTCATGGTCAGCCGCTGATCTCGAACGCTACATGTCCCTCATCCGCTCCGAACACTTGAATGAACAGGCTGTGCAGGCCGCCAAAGAGCACCTTGCAAACGCCGAACGCGATCTCGAGGACGCTAGAGGAAAGCTGGAGAAAAAGGAACGCAAGCAATACCACGAAGAGCAGATCTGGAGTGATACGATCCGTCGCAACAGCACCTGGGTAACATTCGGTCTTATGGGTCTGAATATCTTCTTGTTATTGGCCAATCTGATCATCTTCGAACCCTGGAGAAGGCGAAGAATCGTGAGAGAGATCAAGACTGCTCTGGACGAGAAGACGACGATCGCGCCATCCTTGGCTCCTGCTGTCGAGGCTGAATTCGACAAGGTTGTCGAGCCCATCGCCCAGCCTCTTGAGAAGCTCGAGAAGCAAGTTGTTGATACGGTCGAGGCAGTTGCTGCAGAAGTCATGCCGGAGACGGTGACTGAAGTAGCGCCTGATGTGCAACCCGAAGCCATGGCCGACAGCGAAGTAGCAACTGGGGAGATACCGCTAGCAGCTGGAGAGTTGTTGCCCGAAGAAGCTGTTGAAGTTGGTGATCCGATTGCAGAGATCAACAAAACTGCAGAGACAGCAGTCGAAGAGCCGATAGAACGACCAGAACCCGAGAACTGGGAAGAGAGATTCGCTCTCTGGAAGCAAGTTCTAGCTGCCAAGCTAGCACTCTATAGAGCCAGACTGCAAGACCTCTTCTCCGACCGTCAAGTCACAGTCAAGAGAATTGACGTGACGACGATAGCCCTCGAGNGTGCTGCAGCCGGTGTAATAGTAGTCGGACTCCTGTGGGCGCTGCTCAACGCCCGATCATGACGATGAAGTCTTTTGTAATGTAGATAAAGCATAACTTGTATATCAAGCATCCTGTATTATTATCGCTCATTGGAACTCGCCAAACTCGCCATCGTCGAAGCCTAGGTCTTGGGCTGAAGGCTGGTTGTGATTCTGCTGGGATTGATATTGCGACTGTTGCCTTGCGGGAGAAGGACTCTTGGACGCGGCCTTGACGTGAGCAGCTGACGGTGGAGGAGCAAGGGAAGCAAGTGCAAAGTCGTCTCCAGAAGCGGGCGGAGGCGGAGGGCGGATGGAAAAGAGAGCGCTGCCATTGTCGTTGGATGGAGCACTTGATAGCTGTTGCCTTCTGCCACGGCTTCCAATCTCAACGTGGATGCTCTCCCCGGCCTTCAGACTGAAATCTTTCTTGGGCTCTTCTACTGTTTTTCTGCTCATGTGTTGGGGTTGTGCCTGACCGGGAGCGACGTTCTGATGCATGCCGAGCAGTTTTCTAGCTTCGGACAGTGTGATGCTGAAGTCGAAGGCGTCAGGTCTCTCCTCGAAGCCCATGCCCAGGGTTGCCTTCATACCGCCTTCGCCGACGACGCGGACAGCGAAAAAGCGACTGCTGTCGTTGGCCTGCTCGACTACAGCAGGCGACGTGTAAGGGGCAGCGGCGAACAGGTCACCAGTCTTGGGGTCCTCGAGCACGATGTCGGTCTTGATCTGGTTTGATAGCGATGTCTCGATGATGCGCAGGCGAGCGGTGAAAATCATCTGAGCAGTTGGGCGTGGAGGAGCGGTCCATGAGCCAGCGGAGAAGCCCTTGTTGGAGGTGAGAGGGGGGATTTGGTAGACATGGACGCGTGGACAGATGAACAGGACTCGCTGGATGGCAGAGTCGGCCAAGGGACGGCCGGTGGCTGGGTCGAGGGTAGTCATTGTTTCGGACGAGGGTTGGGTGGCACAGCAATAGAGAGAGACAGACGCTTGGAATCCGCTGAGGGGCAGTCAGACAGGGACGGAGCTGCCATGTGCATTCACCCGCCTTGGCGGATGCTGAGCAAGGCATGACCCAGCATGCAATCACAGTTGCGCCCCGATCAGGAGTACTACTTGGTGACATGGTGGGACACGATAGGCCAGAGAAGTTCGAGTCTGACATGTCCTCGCTCTACCAAGATCAAGAAGACAAAGACCAGCAAAATGATGCAGGAAGACGACAAACGACGACCGGTCTTGAACTCCGAGCCGATGCAGACTAATGACTCGCTAGCCGAAGCTTCTTTGTTCGAACAGAAAGAGTCACTGCCCAAAGTCCAAGTCCAAGTCCAAGTTCAAGTTCAAGCCGGATATCAGAAACCACCAGTCGCCATACAGATCCAACCTCCCACGCCTGTTGTCCCTCCGCATCCTCCGCATCCTCCGCATCCTCCGCCTCCCTCTCGCCCTTCGGTCCTTCGTCTCTCGCTGCTCGACAGCTACTATCTCGACAAGATGGTTACCGCCCACCAGCAGCAAAATTTCGATGTCGTCGACACATACAAGCGTCTGCTGGCCGACGACCCAGAGTTGACTATGCCCGTCGCTGCCATCGAGGCTCTGGTCCTTGCCCTCGCTCACACTCCTGCGACTACCGTCTCGGAAACTCTGGACCTGCTATCTACTCTCACAGCCGAATTGAAGGCTCGCATTCCCAACCCCATTTCTCTCTCGGCTGGCACCGACTTGTTCCAACGCTACATCATCACCACTCTGCAAAAACCCACTGCTGGCCGTAACAGCGACTTTGACACCATCCGCACCCATCTGGTACAAAACGGTCGCTTGTTTGTCGAGCGCGCAAAGGAGGCTCGTGACAAAATTGCTGGTTTTGGTAGACATTTCGTTCGTGACGGCAACACCGTCTTGACCAATGGAGGCTCGCGCGTCGTCGGTGCTCTCTTGCGCTCGGCTGCAGAGACAAGTGCTGGTTTCGGTGCTCAAGGCAGCATTCGTTTCCGCGTCATCTATGTCGTTTCCGACTCGTCGGATGCAGAGAGCAGTGACAATATCGCCCAGCTGCGCAAGCTCGGTATTCCTGTCGCCACCATTCCTCCTACCGCCATCGCATACAGCTTGAACCAGGTTTCGCAATGTTTCGTCGGTGCTGAAGGTGTTGTCGAGAACGGAGGTATCATCAGCAGGTTGGGCACCTATCAGATTGCCATGCTGGCCAAGGCCGCCAATAAACCTTTTTACGTCGTCTCGGAGAGCCACAAGTTTGTTAGACTATATCCGCTAGGACAAACGGATCTGGGTATCGATCAGAACATTGTCGAGTTCAAGACTACCGGGGACGCTGCCAGCACTAGCGGAAGCGTCTCTGCAAAGGATGAGGGTGTTGCTGACATGGACACCCAATCTGACGCCGGTATCTCGGACAGCGTAGCCAACACCGATGCTGTTGACTTTACAGTATGTCATCTTATATCTGTTCTAGATGACTATAGCTAACGTGCTTCGAACAGCNCCCCTAACCTCATTTCTGGCATCATCACCGAGTCTGGTGTCTTGCTACCGTCTGCAGTCAGCGAGGAGCTCATCAAGATTTGGTTCTAGGCGCCCGGACTTGTCGAAGCTCGTCTTGTGAGCTTGATTGAACATAGGCACATGCGGAAGGGTAGTGCAAGTGTCTACACAGACATTTCCCCCTGATCGTCATCATCATCCACATGGCAGATAAAAGCACGCTCAGTCCCTCAGGTAAAAACCTCGCCGCGCCAAGATTACGAGAGTCATGATGACCATGAGATTTATGAACCTAAGAAGGAGGAGAGATCATGGCAGACTTGAGGAGGCAACGGAGGAGCTTGAGGAGCAAATCATCACGAATGTGTTTGTGGGAATTCGAGGAATGATAAAAGCAAGTGAGCTTTGTTCGTGGTAGGAGGCCAGAAGACATGTGAGAGTATCATCCTCGCAAGGCTCTTTTCTGTCATCAAATTCAAACGACTCTTTCTAGAGAAACATCATTCCCATATGCTAGAACAGGTCTGCAATGAAGAGGACCAAAACCGCTATTTCAATGATTTTTTCTGGTTAATATTCTGTTACGAAGGAGTAGCTATAAAGTCTTTGGCACACCCTTCTCGTACATAAAAGACATGCATGACCCTAACCCCACCATCAACCTCTTCTCCCTCACTGGCCTAACGTGTTGTTATGAGCTATAACAATGCACGGTTCCTTTGTAAACAGAGGTGTCACCATAGAGATACCTGTGAACAGGCCAGTTCTTTCCACTTATCAACCCCTTGCTAGGAATCAAGCAAAAGAACGGCCAAGAGCGACCTAACAGCCTATGAGGAGTTGGTTCAAAAGACCAAATCTTTACGCCAGATTGAAGTATAGATGATCAGTAGACTCGAGGCTTGGACCTTAACAATGGTGTTGAATTTAACAAGATGCGAATCGAGGTTGTCATTGGTTTTGTGGCTGGCTTTCAATTGCTCCTTCCCAACTTCAACATAGCAACGCGATTTATACTGGTGTTAGAGAGAGTCAACTACGATTTATGGGAGTCAACCCGTGAGGTGCGCGTTATGCAAGGTGTACGACACCCCAGATTATACTTCTTCTGATCTTTGGTATGTCTAGGCTTTAAGCAATGGTATTACGATCTTTGTGGACAACTGCTTGTGGGCAGATGGCTGCACGAGAAAAAGGTCTCAAAGTATGGACTCTCGATGGATTGATAGGACACTAAACAGAGGCTTGAAGATTTGGATTAGTGCACACTTTGCACACGCCTTAGCTTTATATAGCCTAGAGGTTGGTGGCTGCAATGATGAATTGGCACCACACTTAGACAGCGCAAAATGTTGGTCTCGTCCTTGTTTCCCTTACTTGTGAAGTTAGTAGTACTGGCGATGCGCTTCTCTGCAGAAGAAGACGCGGGTCTGTTGATGAGATGCCGATGGCTTCGACTTCAACCGATAGAACTCTTCAGACGACCGAACGCATCTCGGGCGCACGATCTCTGAAATATAGCATTTGCACAGTTTCAGATGCAGCCACATGTGGTTAACCGTGCCTGATGCTGAATATAAGGATCATGTCGCAAGGTAAGAAGTGGTCTCCCATACGGTCACGGGCGCAAGCCTTGTCGATTTCGTCTGCTTCACTGCATGGCTTCTGCTGTCATGGTTTGTAGTGGTACGAGGAGCGTCTGCAATCCTTCGACGAGATAGACGAGTTATGAGGTCACTGCATGTCAGCAAGCCATTGAGGCCGAGATAGTGCCAGGGAAGAAGCGACTGAGGGTGAAGAGATGGAGTAACACAAACACAGTGCCGGGGACGACCGGGGGTGAAGGTGGGGAGTTCTGGGGCTCGGTCTCGATGCACAGCAAAAAGCAGCGACCGTGCGAAACGGCATTAGATCAGGTAATTGGAATAGGCCCGAGACAGAATTGTTCGGATGTGTTGAATCATGATGCACGTGGATGCACTTCGCCGTAATTCTGACAAGCTTCGATAGAGAGGCAAGCTACAGACGTGTCAGATGCGGATGCCGTAGCCTTGTGGAGATGTAGAAGGGATCATCGAGAAGAAATGATCGAGTTAGGCAAACGAAGTACGAAGAGCGCCAGCAGGCTCCGGAGGAGGTCGCGGGTGGCTGACAAGGTATCACGTGCGTGGAGCAAGCCGACATCACGCCTTCCTAGTGGGTCACAGGACGCTAAGATGGCTCTAGGACCAACGCCACCTAGATGCTCGCTAAACACCGAGAGGCAGCCTCGGACTCGGAGGTGCTTGGGTTTGATCAACAAGTCGGAGATGAACAAAGGGTCGACACAAAGTATATCTCTGGGTAATTGGGAGTGTTCAGGGACTGCGGGAAGGACGATGAACTCGAGGGGACGTCGCAAATTGAAGGTTCGGGCAGCTGAAATGGTGCATGCATGGTTAAAGGCGGCCGAGGTGTGGAGAAGAGCTTGGCGGTTTCCCGGGGAGTGTGCATGAATCCCGCAAATGATCCCCAAGTTGTGCCCGCATTTCCACTTCCAAAGTTCGAGAGGCTTTCGAAACGCTCCTTCCTACTTACCCTAGTTTGCCCCTCGTCTTGTATGAGAGCGACTCCACCCAACTCGACCTGAACGGCGGCGGACGCGACCATCCAGGACTCCACGAAATGCTGTCAGCCGGCGGCATGCACTACCCTCAAGGCTTTGGCCGCATGTCGAGTGCCAACATGGTGACACACCACGACCACCACCAAGCTCCCATGTCCGGATTGGATGCCCTGGCCCAGGGCTCGCAGTATGCATTGCAGCAACTCCACGACTCGCACCTGAACCCAGGTCCGCAAGAGCACGATGCCTTTAGCCAGAACCAGAGCGGCCAGGAGCAGAGTGCGAGCAACAAGGCCAGCAGCAATGGGGCCCCGGTGCGACGAAGAATCAGCCGGGCGTGCGACCAATGCAACCAGCTGCGGACCAAGTGCGATGGCAAGACTCCTTGCGCGCACTGCGTGGGTATGTTGACCAGCCGGACTCGACCACGCTCAGCCGAGACCAAGCCCGGGCTAACGCGTCATGATATACAGNAATTCGGTCTTACGTGCGAGTACAATCGCGAGCGCAAGAAGCGCGGCAAGGCTTCGCGCAAAGACATTGCCGCTCAGTCTCAGAATCCCGCGACGGCCACTTCAGACAATGGCGGTAACGACAGCCCCAAGTCGAGCAACGAGCAATCCGCTCCCCCGGAAAACGCCACCGAAATGGCCCAGAACTCGCTCAAGCGCCGAAGGTCCAGCAACCACCATATTCCTCCACCTCCACAGAGGAGGGCCTCGATGACTGTGCCCAATCCACAGGCCTTGGGCCCACCCCTGCCTCCACCTCCACCACTGGCTCAAGCACAACAACCACCGCCTCAGCCGCAGCCCCAGCACCATCTACCACCGCTGAACCTGAACAAAGATGCTGTTCCGGGTGCTCCAAACGATCGCTATTCCAACGTACGCGCTTCAGTTGACGGCCAGGCCCAACCCGCTATCCTGCCTACTCCTCGCGCAAATCACTCGGCAATGCCCGACCGGGCCGCCGTCGGCGTCACGAATTACACGGGTTCGATGGATGACTACCACCGTAGTGTCCTGCAGCAACCTCCATCTGCCGTAGCTCATCACTCCATGATGTCAGCCGGTGCTGCTCCCCTCTCAGCTCCGCTTGCCTATCCAAATGGCATGACTTTTAATCCCGAGAGTCCCTATGCTGTACCAAGCCCTCAAAGTCAGAACAACAATTTCAACACAAACTTCCGCATGGGCGAGTCACCCATCTCTGCTCACGGCTTGATGGGCACCTCACCACATGCGGGCTCTCCTGGATGGTTACAGCTACCCTCTCCTTCTGCCGCTCTATACACGAATTTCCAGCAACCCAACAACCAGACCTTGCGCTACCCAGTACTGAAGCCTATCCTCTCCAGAATCTCGGCCATCATACCCATCAGTCTTGCTTGCGACCTTCTGGAAATCTACTTTTCAAGCTCATACAGCAAGTTCATTCAACCTGCCTCTCCTTACGTTCTGGGCATCATTTTCCGCAAGAACTCCTTCCTACGCCAGAACAACCCCCGAACATGCAGTCCTGCTCTGCTCGCGAGTATGCTTTGGGTTGGTGCTCAGACCAGTGAATCTGCCTTCTTGACCTCCCCTCCGTCAGCACGCGGCAAAGTCTGTCAGAAACTTTTGGAGCTCACCGTCAGTCTCTTGCGACCCCTAATTCACACACCCACCGAAGGCTCCACCCAGGCAGCTAACCCGGTTGTGAACGGCGTTGCACTGGGAGGCTTTGGTGTGGCATTGCATACTGCAAGGCACGACAGCGAAGGTGGCTCTACAGGTGCTGCAGGTGCTCTGGATGACGTTGCGACCTACATCAACCTGGCCACTGTCGTTTCAGCTAGCGAGTACAAAGCTGCGAGTTTGCGCTGGTGGAACGCAGCTTGGTCTCTGGCTAGAGAGCTCAAACTGGGCAGAGAACTTCCACCTAACCCAGAATCGTCAATGCAACAGGACGAAAGTGCCATCGCAGAAGGAAACGCAGAGAACGACATGGGCATCAACGGCCAGCAGGGTTTCAATTCGCGGCGATTTAGCGGCATGCCTGCATCCATGTCACAACCGGGCTCGGTGACCGAAGAAGAAAGAGAAGAGAGGAGGAGAGCCTGGTGGCTGCTATACATTGTCGACAGGCACCTTGCACTTTGCTACAACAGGCCGCTTTTCCTTTTGGATGCTGAGTGCGAAGGCTTGTTGCAGCCCGAGGACGAATCCGTTTACCAGGCAGGCGAATACTACACGACCGAAAATATGCCTGAGACATACTACCGACGGAGAGGTCCGCCGCTGGAATGTACCGGACATAGCATCTTTGGTTACTTCCTGCCATTGATGACCATCTTGGGTGAGATCGTGGACCTAAATCATACTCGCAACCATCCTCGATTCGGTATGCGCTTCAGAAATGGCACAGACTTGGACGATATGGCACAAGAGATCAGTCTCCAATTGGATTCATACGGTCGCAGCTTGGAAGCGTTCGAAGTACGATTCATTCCTACTGATGGAACCAACCCTGACGGTACGCATGTCGACAACGCCAGCCCATCAAACCAATCTACCAGTAGCAACCGCATTACCGAGACCATCCTTCTTACCAAGACGATCGTGGCTTATGGAACACATCTGATGCACACGTTGCATATTCTTCTGAATGGCAAATGGGACCCCATATCTCTCCTAGATGACAACGACTTATGGATTTCCTCACAATCATTCGTCTCAGCTACAGGGCATGCTGTCTCGGCTGCTGATGCTATCAGTGGTATCCTGGACTATGACCCAGATCTCAGTTTCATGCCTTTCTTCTTCGGCATTTATCTTCTTCAAGGTAGCTTCTTGCTACTGTTGATTGCGGATAAGCTGCAGGGAGAGGCAAGTGCGAGTGTCGTCAAAGCATGCGAGCAGATTGTCCGAGCTCATGAGGTCTGTGTCGTGACTCTGAACACAGAATATCAGGTTTGTTTCACCGCCATCCATATTTCTGAATCTCAACTAACATCTTGCANNCAGAGAAACTTCCGAAAGGTCATGCGCAGCGCTCTGAGTCAAGTCCGCGGACGCAGTCTCGAAGACTTTGGTGAACAGCAGCAACGCCGCAGGGAGGTGCTTGCTTTATACAGGTGGACAGGAGATGGGTCTGGTTTGGCGTTGTAGATCAACGTCGATCTCAATGGTGAAAAAAGTGATTAGAAGAACAACAACGAAGTCATGTGGTATTGGGTCTGTGGCTGCTTATGGAGCCTTTTGCGTTTTTCCTTTGCTCTCTTTTCTCAGATACCCTATTCTGTTTCTAGCATTTGCGGTACACAGAACATGTCGCATGCGAACACGTGCTTTGCAGATTCATCCATGACCTGCTCTCCGCAAACTGTAGCTACAAAAATATACAACACTCTTCACAAAGAAAGTGATATCGATGAAGAGAGGTAGGCTATCAACATAGCGAGGCATCTGACTCCGAGAGCATTTTATCACTTTATCATTACCTACTCCATATCAGTGCAGGAGAGGGCTTGATCGTGATGTCTCCGCGTCAACTATAAGAGCTTACAACCATTGAAACGGTCACGCATGCTTTGCTTTGTCGATGAACCAAACCTTCTTCGCCAATTTGGTAGGCTCCTGGTGTATCTTGTAGGACTGACATACAACTTAGAGGCCCTAGAAGTGTATCTAGGGGTTTTGATGTATCTGGTGCAGAAATTTCGGTCATCAAGGCCAATATTTTGTAAGCCAAGCACAACCTTCCTTGACCCAGTCTGCATCCATAGTCACTGCACCATCGAATCCATGCTCGCCAGGTTGCATCGTGTACCTCAGCGGCGTGTCGGGATGGATTTGCTTGATATTGTCAATAAAGTTGTTCGAGGCCTCAATAGGGACCTTTTATCTTGTCAGCGACCGAGCTCATCTCGTTCAAGTCTCCCTCGGTAGACTTACCAACGAATCCTCTTTGCCATGAATGATCCAACATGCAGGGACACTCTTGGCCGTTTCAAGATTGTCAATAGCATGCACACCTTCGCCATCGCCCAGGAACTCCAGATATCGCCCAGCCTGCACAGTAGCGCAGATGAACAGCCACAACTCCCATGGATGTGTCTCTGTCCTCACCGCTCCTTTCTTCATGTCTCTGAGATAATCCTCGACTTCGGACTCTGGTTGCTGAGGCGCCCCAGCCATGTGCTTTTCCCCTTTTTGCGTAAAGTGGGCAATTTTGTTGTCCAGCATGCCGTATTGCGATATCACTGCTTTGATGCCGGCATCAGGGAAAAGCAGTGCTGATTGAATGGCTAGGTATCCGCCTGCCGATTCTCCAGCTACCAGTACATTTCCTACATCCACCTCTACACCTTTTGCCATTCTGTCCACTTCTGCCGACAATGAGGTTTGGATCCAAGACCAAAAGTCTGCAATGTCATCGAGGACTTGTCTTCCGTTTGCTTCGGGCAAGAGTCGATAGTTTGGTGTGACGAGGATGGCGTTTTTTTGAGCTGCTAGTTGAATTGTCCATGTTGCATGCCACTCCTCATAGAGCTTAGATCCGCATATTAAGAAACCGCCGTGAAAGTGGACGAGCAGGGGATGCTTTCCTGGTTGAATGTTCTTCGGGACAAGGACGGTGGTGGAGATTTCGTGGTTGTTGACGGTTTTGTAGACGAAGTCTTTTTGGGTGAAGTTGGTGTACTTGGAAGTAGCCATGTTGGTCACCTTTTGGATCTCTGAGGGTTTCTGGATCTGTTTGAGATGGTGTTGTAAGACAGAGTCGATGCGTGGGCCTATGAGATGTCATATAGATTCGGATATAATGGTAGCTCCGAGATATTATCCCCGACTCGACTTCTCGAACGTCACTTCCTCGACATGGATGTGTTAAAAACACGACCCGCTGGCAATCCCCTGCAAGGAAAGGAAGAGGTGGATCAGTTTGGATGTGAGGGAGAACGATGAGCGAAGGGAATTAGCCAACGAGAAAGCAGCGAACGAAACGAACAACACTAATCGGCAACAGCAAAGAGGAAAGAGTAACAAAAAGAAACTCACAACAAGCAAAGCAACCAGAACGAGAAAGATCAAAGGACAGTAAAAACAAATTGAAATAACTTCTCTATATACAAGAAATAATATTAAATATATACATAAAAACGTAGACGACGTAAACGCATAACACGTAAAACACACGCAGAGCAATCCAGGCTCGAATACGTGATTAAACGGGAACGACGAGGCGAACAGAGTGATATACTGAACGCAAATGCATGTCGAGCCCCGATTCAAAGGGTGAGGTATAGTATCATTGTATACAAAAAGCACAAAAAGAGAAAAATCCACCCCGAACCGCTTCCGATATAGTCTAGCAAGAAAACGCCCATTCCCAATTTTTTGAATCTTTGGTTCCGAAACGCGTTCCTGGTTTTTATGATGCCATGACCAAGGCCAAAAGAGCCATACGGACGAACATGCCATACTTCATCTGTNNAACAGTTGTCAGTAAACAAATCAGAAGACCGAAAGGTGTGGAACTTACCTGTCTGAAGTAAGCAGCCCTGGGGTCGTTGTCAACCTCGGGGCTGAGCTCCAAGTTGCGAGGAAGAGGGTGCATGACAATCATGTTCTTCTTTGCGTGCTTGAGGGTAGCGGCGCTGACAACAAGACCATCCTTGACCTGCTCGTATAGAGACAGGTCCTCGAAGCGCTCCTTCTGCACACGGGTGCAATAGATGACGTCGGATTGGGCAACGATCTCAGACGTCAGCTCGTGAGATTCGGCGCCGAGTTGACCGCGGCCTTGGAGGGCGCTGCGCACCTTCTCGGGGAGGCCGATCTGCTTGGGTGCCACGAGGTTGATCGTGCAGTTGTAGTGCTTGAGCACCTCGCAAAGAGAGTGCACGGTGCGGCCGTACTTGAGATCACCGACGAAGGTGATGGTAAGACCATTGGCGGTACCAAGCTCCTCACGAATGGTGAAAAGATCCAAGAAAGCCTGGGTAGGGTGCTCGCGGGAGCCGTTACCAGCGTTGATAATGGGGTGGTCGGCAGCTTCAGCAGCAACGTCGGCGCTGTCATCCTCGGGGTGGCGGAGGACAATAGCGTCACCGTACTGGTCAAGAGTGCGAATGGTGTCCGACAGAGTCTCGCCCTTCTTAGTGCTCGAGTGGGACTCGTTGATCATAATGCACTGACCACCAAGACGCTTCATGGCAGCGTCGAAGGAAGATGAAGTGCGAGTAGAAGGCTCGTAAAACATCAAGCAGAGAAGCTTGTTCTTGAGGATATCAAGAACACCGTCGCGCTCAACACCCAGACGCATCTCCGAAGCGACAGTCATGAGAAGATGCAACTCCTTTCTCGTGAACTGGTTGACCGAGGTGATGTCTCTGCCCTTGAAAGGAGAGTTGTGAAGGAGTTCTTGAAGAGAGGGAGTCTGCTTGGCAACAGGCTCTTCCAGAGAGGTCGAGGGAAGCTCGGCAAAGGTCTGGTAGTCGATACTGCTGATAGCCATGTCGTAGTCACGAGCAATAGCCTCAATCAGAATCTTGGCGTTCTTGACGTTAGTCACCAGAGGGGTCTGGTAGTCAACAGCCATTCTGCGAGTACGGTAACCCTTAGACATGTAGTTGGCAGGACGACGGAAGCGGTTGCTTGATGGCAAGTTGATATACAAGTCGATCAAGTTGTTGGCAAGAGCGTGAGTCAACGAGTACTCGGTTCTCTGTTCGTCATCCTGTAGAGCCTCCAAGAACTTGCAAGGAACTCCATGCTCCTCAAGGAAGTCAGCGGTACCAGCAGTTGCGTACAGGCTGTAGCCGAGCTTGTGGAGCTTCTCGATGGAAGGCAACAACTCTTGCTTGTCCTTGTAAGCACCGATAGACAGAAGAATGTTCTTCTTGGGGAGGCGGAAGCCGGTCGCGACGAGTGCCTTCATGTAAGCCTCGTACTTGGTACGACCGAAACATGCGACCTCACCAGTGGAAGCCATCTCTACACCAGTAACGGGGTCGGCTCCAGAAAGACGCGAGAACGAGAACTGAGGAACCTTGACACCGATGTAATCCTTAGGCATGGTGACAGGGGGNTATTCCTGGAGGGGAAGACCAGTCATAGCCTTGGTGGCCAATTCGATCAAGTCGACACCAGTGACCTTCGAGACGAAGGGGAAGGATCTTGAAGCTCTGACGTTGCACTCAATGACCTTGATATCGTTGTCCTTGGCGATAAACTGAATGTTGTAAGGACCAGTGATGTTGAGGGCCTCACCAATCTTCTTGGTAGCCTCTTCAATTCGTCTGACGGTCTCGGCGTCCAAGTCCTGAGGGGGCTGGATCAGGGTGGCGTCACCCGAGTGAACACCGGCGTTCTCGACGTGTTCAGAGATGAAGTGGCCGATCATGGTACCATTGCGGGCAACAGCATCCATCTCAATCTCCTTGGCACCCTCGATGTACTTGGTGATGACAACAGGGTGGTCCTTGGAAACCTCAGCAGCCTGGTTGAGGTAATTGGCAAGATCGTGCTCTGAGTAGACCGTGTTCATGGCGGCTCCTGAAAGAACGTAGGAAGGACGGACGAGTACAGGGTAAGACACGGCATCACAGAACTTCTTAGCCTCATCGATGCTGGTCAGCTCTTTCCATTGAGGCTGGTCGACGCCGATTCTGTCAAGCATACGCGAGAACTTGTATCTGTTCTCGGCAGAGTCGATCATCTCAGGGGAGGTACCAAGGATCTTGACGTTGAGACGGTGAAGAGGCAGAGAGATGTTGTTGGGAGTCTGACCGCCCATGGAGAGAATGACGCCGCTGGAGTTCTCGAGCTGATAGATATCGAGGACGGTCTCCAGGGTGATGTTCTCGAAGTACAGGCGATCGGCCTCGTCGTAATCGGTGGAGACGGTCTGTAGAAATTTTGAGGTTAGCATATCAAGCTTTTGACCTTATCACGCATTTATTTCACGTACCTCTGGGTTATANCTGTAACACACGTTTACGTTAGTAAAAGATATCTAGAAAGCAATCGAGACTGCGAGTAGACTTACGTTGACCATCACAGTTTTGTACGAATGCTCTCTGAGAGTACGCACGGTGCGGACCGAGCACCAGTCGAATTCGACGGAGGAGCCAACTAAACGGACATGTCAGCTCTCACTTGATGGTAAATGCCAAATGTTCTTACTTCTGTAGACTCCGCTTCCCAACACCATTACGCCATTGTCGTTGAACTCAACGTCCGACTCAATGCCGTTGTAGGTAGTGTAGAGGTAATTNCTGTGAGAGATGAGTCAGCAATCATTCATCCAGGGGGAGGAAGCTGAGGGACCCACAGTGAATGCCGGGAACTCGCCTGCAACTGTGTCAATCTGCTTGACAACAGGCATGATGTCGTATTCGAGTCTGTGCTTGCGGACGGTCTGCTCGTTAGTAGACCAGAAGATACTCAGTTGCTTGTCTGAGAAACCGAGCTCCTTGGCCTGTCTGAAAAGCGACGAGGGAACCTCGCCAACCTTCTTGGTGCTCATGAGCTTACCGAACTCGCTCAAACCCTTAAGCTTGCTCAGGAACCACTTATCGATCTTGGTCAGTTCCCAGATCTTGTCGACGGTGTAACCAGAGTGCATGGCGTTGGCAATGGCGAACATTCTCTGGTCAGAGGGAGTCTGCAACTCCTGGTCGATGGACATGAGAGCGCTGGTCTCCTGAAAGCCGAGGTTGCTAACATCGACAGCACGGATAGCCTTCTGGATGGCTTCTTCGAATGTTCTACCAATGCTCATGACTTCACCGACACTCTTCATGGCAGAGCCGAGGAGAGTGGAGACACGAGTGAACTTCTTCAGATCCCAACGAGGAATCTTGACAACGACATAGTCGAGGGAAGGCTCGAAACAGGCGCAGGTGACCTTGGTGACAGTGTTCTTAATCTCGTTCAAAGGAATGCCGAGACCAAGCTTGGCAGCGACGAATGCTAGGGGGTAACCAGTGGCCTTGGAGGCGAGAGCAGAGGAACGCGACAGACGAGCGTTGACTTCGATAATGCAATACTCTCTGGAGTCAGGGTTGAGAGCATACTGGATGTTGCACTCACCGACAACGCCGAGGTGACGGATGACGTTGACGGCAGTGCGTCTCAGCATCATGAAGTCCTTGTCGGACAGAGTCTGCGAAGGAGCAACGACGATAGAGTCACCAGTGTGGATACCCAGAGGATCGAAGTTCTCCATGTTACAGACAGTAATGCAGTTGTCTTGGCAATCACGGACGACTTCGTACTCGATTTCCTTCCAGCCCTTCATACTGCGCTCAATGAGGACTTGGGGACTGGCAGCGAATGCCTTATTGCAGAGCTCGCGAAGTTGGTCCTCGTTGTCGGCGAAACCACTGCCCAGACCACCAAGAGCGTACGCGGCACGGATAATCAGAGGGAAGCCAATCTGCTTACCAGCGGCCATCGCCTCCTCCATGTTGTTTGCGGAGGCGGACATGGCGCACTTCTCGCCGATAGACTCCATGGCACGGGCAAAGAGCTCACGGTCCTCAGTGGTGATGACAGTGTCGATCTGAGTACCAAGAACCTTGACACCAAGACCTTCGAACTCGTCCTTGAGCTGGATACCGACCGACAGAGCAGTCTGACCACCAAAGGTGCAGTAAATACCGTCAGGCTTCTCCTGCTTGATGACCTTGCGGACAAAGTCGGCGTTGACAGGCAGGAAGTAGACCTTGTCGGCCAGACCCTTGGAAGTCTGGATGGTGGCGATGTTGGGGTTGATCAAGATTGTGTAGATGCCCTCCTCCTTGAGAGCCTTGATGGCTTGCGAACCGGAGTAATCGAATTCACCGGCCTGGCCGATGGAGAGACCACCACTGCCAAGTACCAGGACCTTCTTGACGTGGACTCTGGGGTTGGCCTTCTGGTTCTCAGCAAGATCACCACCGGGGAACTTGATGGGCTGGTGCATCATGCTGGAGTCCTTGATGACCTTCTGGACAGCATCCAGGAAGACGTCGAAGAGGAACTCGGTGTCCTGGGGACCAGGAGCACTTTCGGGGTGGAATTGGACACTGAAGTAGGGGCGGCTGGTGTGTCTAATACCCTCGTTGGAGCCGTCGTTGGCGTTGACGAACAGCTCAGACCAGTCTTGGGTCAGGGTTCGCGAGTCGACGGCGTAACCGTGGTTTTGCGATGTGATGTAGCACTTGCCGGAAATCAAGTTTGTGCAAGGAATGTTGTGGCCTCTGTTACCGTACTTCATCTTGACAGTCTCGGCACCCGAAGCACGGGCAAGAAGCTGGTGTCCCAAACAGATACCGAAGATGGGGACTCTGGCTTCGCGGATGTTGGCCTGGATGTTCTTGACAGTCTTCTCCATCAGTGCCGGGTCACCAGGACCGTTGGAGATGAAGAGACCATCGTACTCCTTTCCAGCCAATGAGGGGNNGAAGTCGTAGTCCCAAGGGACGACCTGGACCTCGACACCACGCTTGACGAGGCATCTCAGCTGGTTGTACTTGAGACCGACATCGACGCAGACAATGCGAATGGGTCTGCCTGAGGGGTGCTTCAGAGCAGTTGACGGTTCGGGCGAGTAAACTTTGGGTTCCTTGATAGAAACTAAATCATGTCAGAAGCAGCTTCACAATGCATCCTGTCAGGTAGCCTCACCATCTGCGACCAAGTTCTGGTTGTTAGGGTTGGACCACTCGACCTCCTCGAACTCGGGCTTCTCGGCGGTCTCGCCGTTGCTGAGGGTGATGCCATTGGTGATGGGAGCAGCAGCACCGGAGCCAGACTTTTGCAGTCTCATGCGGCCGAGCATGCTACCCTTCTCGCGGATGATCTTGGTGAGGGCGCGGGTGTCGACGCCACAGAGGGCGGGCACACCTTGCTCCTTCAGCCATTTGCCCAATGAAGAGGTGGCCAGGTAATGTGAGTAGTCTTCGCCGCAGTAAGAAGCAACGATCAGACCAGCAACGTGGATCTCCGACGCCTCGAAGTGAGCAGGGAGGTCCTTGAGCAGGGGGTCCATTTCGTCTCTGTCGGGCACACCATAGTTGCCGACGAGGGGGTAGGTGAGGACCAGGATCTGGCCTTTGTATGAAGGGTCGGTGATGGATTCCTCGTAGCCGACCATGCCAGTCGAGAAGACCAGCTCGCCGGCTACACTCTTCTCAGCACCAAAGGATTTACCTTCGGCGAGACGGACACATTCCGTGCCTTCCCTAGCCTCGAGGGCGATGAGCTTGTCTCCAGTGTGGCCAGCCATTGTGCAAGACGAGGCCAGTTTGAACTGATGACACAAGGAGGGAGGAAAAAGGGAAGATGGATATGAAAAAATGTCTCCAGGGTCTTGGCGCTAAAGCTGTGTCCCCGCGCTGAAGGAACGTGCGAGCCCGCCAAACGTCACTGAAATGGTCAATGTTTCTCCTGTAGATTGCAGAAAGACGGGGAAGACGACGCTCAGTTGTGAATTGAAGGACTTCAACGACTTGGAAGAGCTCGAGGATGACAGGAAATGGATATATGAAGTGTTGTGTTGTCTCTACTGCTGCATCGATGTTTCCACCGAGCTCGAGTAACCCTCGACCTGCATAACGCGTGCAAAACTTTTTACACCCAAGTGGCCGCCGAGTCAGGCCGTTGGAACAAGCAATTCAATTTGTTGAGTGCGGTATCGCTGAGCTACCACCTCTTGGAACGACTTCCTACACAAGCAGAAGCTCTGGACGCCTTTATCCGGAGGTGGCTGCTTGCGGAGCGAATGAATTGAGATTCTTGATCGAGAATGTTTTTTTTTTCAGCAGTGAAGACGGTTCCTGCGGCCATGCGGGAGTGCGGGAAGATCAAGCTGGCTGCAGGAGAGACCGCGCTGGTGCCGTTGAGGGGGGATTGGCCCTTAATTAGCGACACTTATGCCAGCTTAACCCAAATTAACGACGATTAATGGAATTATTCGGTCATCACTTTGCTCGCAGCTTCCGATGAGGTCAGCAGCTTACAAGTGCTACACAATACATTCGAGCTCTCTTAACATCAGGCGACGAGACATATAACATCTCATCGCTTGTCACTCTTGATAATAACGCATGTTCCACTCTCTGCTAAGACGCTCACAACTAATCAACACACATCTGACACCCACACGCATTCGCACAATGGCCGTCAGTTCATTGGACACCCATTCCCTCGCGAATTGCGGCATACTGATTACATACTAGACTCAAGACAAGCAGAAGGATATCCTCAACTGGGTTGATCCCAAGGACAAGTCCGGAGAGTTCAAGAGACAACAGTCCGTCTTCCGTGACTTCATCAAGAACGAGCCTGGTGCCGAGTTTCCTGCCGAAAAGGGCAGATACCATCTCTATGTATCATATGCATGCCCCTGGGCACACCGTGCTCTGATCGTCCGCAAACTCAAGGGCCTCGAGGACATCATCTCTTACACTTCTGTCCACTGGGAGATGCTCGAGAAGGGTTGGAGGTTTGCGAAGCCTGATGAAGACGTTCCAGGCGCCAACACCACGCCTGACCCTCTGCACGAGGGCTACACTCATCTCCGTGACATCTACTTCGAAAACAACAAGGAGTATGAAGGCCGCTTCACTGTACCCACTCTCTACGACAAGAAGCAAAAGCGCATTGTCAACAATGAAAGTAGCGAAATCATCAGAATGATGTACCACACCNTTGACGATCTGCTTCCGGAGAAGTTCAAGAACGTAGACCTTCTCCCCTCTGACCTCGAGAAGCAAATCGAGGAGACAAACGAGTGGACTTACAACGATATCAACAACGGTGTCTACAAGTCAGGCTTTGCAACGTAGGTGTCTATGCTTGCTAACAACCGATCTGGTCTCTCGCTGACTCTACTTAGAACTCAAGAAGCTTACGAGAAGAACGTCAAGACTTTGTTCAAGTCACTTGATCGCGCGGAAGGGGATCTTGCCAAATCTGGTGGTCCCTTCTATCTGGGCGACAAGCTGACCGAGCTTGATGTGCGCCTCTACACAACCATCATCAGATTCGATGCCGTCTACGTTCAGCACTTCAAGTGCAACATTCGCGACATCCGCAGTGGCTACCCCAACCTACACAAGTACGTTCTGACCTTCCATTGGTGCGCGAACCCCATGCTGACAGATCTCTTCTAGANNTGGATGCGCAACTTGTACTGGAATGACGACGCCTTCAAGAGCACCACCGAGTTTACTCACATCAAGTGCCATTACACAAAGTCACACAAGCAGATCAACCCTTTCTCGATCACACCAGTCGGCCCAGTGCCCGATATCCTGCCTCTCGATCAGGATGTCCCCGCCGCTGCTGCTGGCATCCGTACGACGAGCAAGTAGAAGATTTATTGATTGGGGTTTCGATATTATTGTACGCTAGTCATCTCTACAGTCTTTCCGCTCCAAAATGGGAGAGAATGCACATCTTACGACTCGATCATATGGTGATCTCTGATCACGATGTTCACTGCCAATGCGCCGTTGTGTTCCTCCACGTCGATCCCAGCCTTACACAACGTTGTGGTTGGCTTGAAATCAAGGCAGACAAGTGGTCTGGCCAAGTCTATTCTGAACCGCAGAGCCTCTTACTCTTTAAGAATCCTCCCGTGCTGGCCGCAAGAACTGTAATGGTAGATGACAGATGCTTCAAACAAAAAATCGTTTCCATTACCGTCTATATCTGACCTTAATAACCATTTTCTGACATACCGCAGAAGCTTGTTCACCATAACACGCAGGCGAAGCCGGGAAGTTGAGACGTCAACCACGATCCTAGATTGGATAATAATGCCGTTTCCCGATGCGCTTCCACAGTCGACAAGCATCATCGCTTGCCACGAGTCTCGGCTACGAAAGTGTCTCGGATGGTAAGTAATCTGAAGGTTCGCCTTGGAGTGCACTACGAGGGAAGCCCAAATCGGTTTCTGGAAAGAAAGCATGTCATGAGGTAGCCACGTTTCTTGGAAAGGTTAATTTCACTTCATAGCAAAAGTATGAGCGCTCTAGACCTTGTGCCTTTGTGCTTCTGCCAAGGCATATGGCTTTGACTGTCGACAAATTCGGAGAAAACAACACTCCGATCAGTTTAGTCTCCGCTCCGACAACAGCGAGGTCAAAAGTCGCTTCGACCTCAATGCGAACGCCATGCGCACGCCGTCGCTGCCAAACCTCTTTGCAGAAGACTTCAGGTATTCAGCTGGTGTGGTGGTTGAGCGCCTGTGACCCACCCTGAACGCGCAGGTTCTTTCAGGGGGCTCTTGGTGCTTTTCGCGTGCTTGCAGGTCACTCGCCAGGTACTCGCTCTTGTTTCGTCCTGATTTTATGTTTTCCGTATATTGAAGACCCAGATATTGGGACACAAGACATCTGCCACCATCTACGGCAGCGGGCCGCAGAGTATCTGCAGATCGGCGGGATATAGATCGTCAACTCGGCAGGTGTAGTACTCAAAGTTGCTCATCCTGTGTGTTCCACCCACGTCGTGCATGAGAAATCCCTCTGCATCAGAGTCTTTGTGGTAGATCGGCGATGGTATCCCTGAGATACGTTTGCGCTGAGAACTCGCGTGCAAGCGTTGCCGACCTAACAAAGTCCACTGCAAGCCACCGGGCTTTCCGATAAAGTCAGAGATGATTTTGGCGTCGAAGTTGCAAAAAAAACCGTTTCGGCTATCCATCCGAGATGCACCCTGATTGGCAAGAACCACCTCACTTTGTCCAACGTCGCGACCAAACCTGCTTCCAGTCCGTGGGAACGGGCAGGGCCTCGTGGTCCGAACTGTCAGCGCAAGTCTAGGCCTGTGGCTTGCGCAAGAGATGATATTGTGACAAAATCACAGCAAGCCCAAGCCTCTTGCACAGCTCGTACCGGCAAACCCGATCAAGACAGCGCCTCGTCCGCTTATGGCTCCAACCATTGACCGCATCTGTACCAACCGAGTGGGTTTGGGCGCTGTTTAGTCGAAGAAATCGCAGTGGCTTTGTCCGCGTCTGCTGAAATCACGGTGTTCGCGATGTGACTTGCGCAATACCCTGGAGCTCTCAGTGGACCCCATAGATGCAGGGGCTCAAGATACAATCCATCTGTTGCGGTGACCTGCGAAAGATCAGCTCCGCCGAAATAAGTGTATAGGTATCCTGCACCTAGTCGTGCCTGAATCCAGGTCCTTGAATGTCTCAAAGTCCCGGTCGGATCCAAGTCCACCGACGTCTTACCGTTCGCACCAGCAACCAAACTGTCGCAACGACTAACATTGACACTTATCCAAAAGAGCTTAAAGTTTGCTAGGCCATGTTCGCTGCCCCTGAGAGAGCCCTGGGGGAGCTTATTGTTGACATTTGCAGATCTTTGCTCAAAGTGGTCAATCCTCTTCTTCGACCTTGGATACATATATCTCACACCATCTTCATATCCTCACCTCTTGGTTTTCATTCATCACCGTACCAACAAAATTTTCATATTCAGAAGTCAGATAACAACATGAACTTTGTGTATCCCAACACCATGGGTGCCTTCCCTCAACAAGCCTTCTACAACACATCGGCCATGGTCAACAGCCAATGGCTACTCCAACAACCAAAGGATTCGGGCTACGCCAGCGATGACCACGATCTCTTCGAAAAGGCTTTCGAGTCGCAACTCCCCAGCATCCCTCAAGTCTCATCACACCACATGAGCCAACCAACGCCCATGTCCGCCTTCTCAGATTCATCTTCATCAGAGTCCTCAAGCAATGGTAGCCACAGCAGTCCCTTTGAGTATGCAGACTCGCTATGCACACCGTCAAATTATGAGGCCCATTGGAATCCCTACGAGAGTCTCGACTTGAGCGTCAAGAAGCTTTCTATTGATGCTGGCATCACATCCATGACTGGTTACTGCGATATCGATTCGATGCTCACAGCTGCCTACCACAACACAAGTGCTTCTCAACCCAAGCGTTTCAGCGCCTTCTCTCAATCATCACCTCGCTCCTCCACGTCAAACCAACAATCTCATCTCCAACAACAAGACACATCGATCGAAGCTCCTTCATCACCGGCTCTCGGTCGCCCAAGAGGCAACAGACTGGACCACCAGAAGGTTGAGCAAAGATACCGTGCCAATCTATCAGACAACTTTGAACGTCTGCGCAACTCAGTGCCCGAGATCGCCACTATGCAACCTGCAAGAAGCGGACAACCTCCTAAGCCCTCGAAGGCTGAGGTGCTCGCAGCAGCCGCCGAGTACATCAGGCAACTCGAAGAGGAGAACGACATGCTCCGAGAAAGCATGATGAATGCTGCCGCTGGCGAGCTTAGACGGAAAAGAGCCAAGATCGACTGAAGGTCTCTAACGATTGAGTCATGGATATGTAGTGGTATAATGTATATAATCAAAGTGGTGCTTTTGGAGTTGGTGTTCTTACCCTACTGGTGCTGGGCAAGGTGGTTTGGGATGGTCTAGGTCTTTCTCTTCTGTCGATATACCCGTTTGGAGTTTTCTTCAAAAATTTGAGCTTTTCACTGGTCTGATGACACAAAGAATATCTGTCCCGCTTCTTCTTGCTTGTCTTCTTGTTCGTTCCTTCTTGCACTTGGTATTCTTTTGATCTGCGTGTACTATCCTGTTCGATCCCGACAACTCGGTAAGACGGGTTCCTCATATCCAAAGCTTATCGGCGTTGCTGTCTCAGCACGTTGGCTCGGTTACAGGATTCCGTGGTGCTTGCCATTTGTTTCCGTCTTTCCGAGAGTCGATGAAACTGTTTGAAGAACCGTGGCATGAACATGTCTCTCGATAGATCCTTCCCTCTCGCTCCCACGCTTGGTCCTTCCCACTTTTGTGGTTCGGTCGCTGCTTCCGTCTAGTTGAGTTGCTGCTTCCAGCTGTCTGTCTGTGGGGATCCTCTTTGGTTCCTTGTTCCTGGTTCCTGGTTCTAAAAACTTGGAAACGTGTCTTGGGTTTCTCGTGTAGCTGAGTTTAGTCGTGGTCTAGATTGCTATTTCGATCTTGTCAAGAATTTATTTCCAAGTTTTCCTTTGCAGCTCGTATCTCGACACCATCGCTCTCATACGGCCGTACTTTTCTTTTCTCTCGCAGTCAGAACGGGTAGTGAAAAGTGTCTGTTCGGGTTCCTAAATGTTTGGTATCGGCGCTCCAGTCGCCCACTCATCAAGACCCAAAGTCTGTGACTACACTGTGACAGTGTACGCTTTCTAAAGCAGAGCCAGAGTTTCCGTCAATCCAAGACCCTAAGAAGTCGATGAGGTTGGTCTATTGTAGACATGGCTAGGAAGCTGGAAAGCGGTGCAAAGCACTGCATACGCTTTCGGTTACCAGGGAGGCAGAAACAGGACAAGTCCTCACAGTTGATAGTGCTGCGAAGGTTAGAGAGCCTTCCATTGGATCCTGGAATGCATACCGCAGAAAGGGGCGTGACGTGACGGTCGCATGGTACACACCAAATGCCATGAAGTCGGATGTTGGGGTGTTGGTGGCCTATGGCACGATTGGCTGTTGAGAAAAGGTGTGAGAGGCGTCTATGGGTGGACGCGCCGCTGCCTCCACTGCCCTCCAGTAAAATTCTCTGAAGACTGAGTCAGCGACAGATCGACTCGCCACGTCCACCTTCGCGGTCGTCGACGGTGCGGTGGTCAGCACTGATGCCCAGTCTCCAGCTGACTGTGGCCGTATGTGCTTGGAGTGCCGTTTCTGTGGTAAATAACCCAAGACCAAGACACCAGCTATCGTCCAGCATGAGTCTCGGCTATCGAGAGTCGTCATGGGCGCTGAAGTAACGAAGCCTTTCGATACTGTCTAAAGTGACCAGGTCATCAACTACCATACAAGACGAATTCGACTTCCGGAGAGTCAGTTATTCTGCATGCATACGTATTATCACAGACGCATGACAGCTATCAGGAACAGAGTAGAAGTCATTGGAGTGGCGATATATCGACGTTCATCCTGCTACAGAACATTCGTGGGTTGTTATAGCTAGCAATGCTGCTCGATGTCATCCTGAAACAGTTCGTCAACACGCAGATGGGAAAAGAAAAGGCCGGGTTTCACTGCTTATATCCGGCTCTGGGATGCCGGACGCACTAGCAGCCAGCATGTCGTCCATTGTCCAAGTAAATTGATCTGGTTGCTGTTGTGACACCACCGCTTGCTGTTGAGTTGATAGTTGTTGATCCCACATTTCNCTGTTCCATATTTGTCAGTCACATGTATGCTTGAATCTCTGGTTTGTTCTACTTACCCAGTCAATGTCGTTGGAGACGTCTATCATGTTGTCTAAAGCTGAGAGTTCGTTCTGAGCAGTCCATTGGTCTGTTGCTATCCAGTCGTTGTTGATGGGTAGATCAGCGAGCGTTGTCGTCGGCCCCTCAGACATCGACATCTGTTGCCAACCTGCTCCTTGTAGTGATGAAGGTACGACATCTCGAGCCTGGTCTTTNTTGACTTTATCCAGCATGAGTGTCATCGCTTTGCACGCTTTCCTAACCTCTGCCACAGCCGCATTCTCAATGGTCTGGCCTGCTCTGCCCGTCCCAAATACAGGCTCGGAGAAACAGTCATCGTCGCCCGCTTCCTCCCAAACTCGTTTCGAGGCTTCGAGTGCTGCTATCATGTCTTCGCGTGTGGCAATCGCATCGGTTTCTGGGTCAGGCTGTTTGTTGAGCTGGCGTGATAGCTCAAGGCATATGATCATACTTGCCAACAAGAAGTCATACGTTCCGATGGAGCACATATACCAAGAAACGCTCTCGAGCTGTCCACCAGGGCTGGATGCCCGATATATTGTCTGGTGATGTTCAAGGGTCTTCATCGCCGAGCCAATGACAGATATTCGTGAATAGCTTGCTGCAGCTCGGGACGAAGTAGCCACCATAAATCGACGGTGGAGGACTGTCTTGATCTTGAGATAGAGAAGATCAATACTGAAGCGATACATCAATGATTCCGGATCTTCTGTAAGACACAGCTCCATGTCTCTAAATCGCAGTCCTGGGGGAATGGCCGCTCTCTTTGCCTCAAGCTCTGCGTCTAGCGCCATGACTTCAGTGTAAGAGGGCGGTGTCGTTGCATGCGACATGTCTGCTGCCAAAGCAAATACTTGACACAACATAGTTTTGGCAGAGCCATAAGCCGAAGGAGTAAGTTGGTCAGCAGGTCGTGAGGGAGGCAAAGTCTTGCTGTGTACGGAGAAGTCCTGATCATAGAGATTGTGCGGAGGTTGGGTGTCGCTCTGCACTGCACGGAACATAGAAGGTAGACCGAGCTGGAACGATACAAGGGTATCGAACATGTATAGCAAATGCCAAACTCTTCGTCGCATCTCCCCAGCGATCACTGACACATTACTGTAGTGACTCGGATCCCGATGATAACCCATGCGAAGAGCCAACCTGAAGACAACACCCATGATAAGCCAGATATCATTGTAATTGTTCGTCCTGTTGCTTCCAGCATGGAGTATCAAACACTCGACCGTATAAGTCTTCGGTCGCATGTAGTTTCCCAGTACAGCCGCCGACGCCGCCAACTCCTGGTAAAGGTCTGCTTTGTTGAGGGTAGCCCGGACGTCCGGTGTGTCAGGGTTCCTTAGAGCACGTATCCTAAACAGGCTCGCCATGCCGAACATTGCATACAATACACCCAACCATGTGACTGGTGCACTGGCCGGCGATCGCCAGAACTGCCGGTATTCATTCTGAAACTGAGGTGCGTGAATGATTGTCTTGTACGGATGTGGTGACCTGAACCAAAGAGAAACAAGTGCATCTGCTTCAGTCTTGGGTGGTATGTACGATAGTAACTCGGCTTTTGTGACTCGACGAGGGGAGCGCAGAAGTCCCGGTAACTCTTGATCGTAGACATTTAGCGGTTCTTCGTTGCGCCATGCATCAAATTCCTCATCGGAAGCCTCGTCTTCGGGATTCTCTAGGTCTCTCTTTATTTCAGAGATACTGTCCAGAATTGTCGCCCAATGGGACGATCCAACATAGCTATAATTTGGAGGTCAACAATTAGCATGTTTCTCGTGTAAAGAGCAGCGCGCCGCCACAGCAGTCAATGGGTATCCATCGAGAGCCAGGTTTCGGTCAGATTCTGAGCGGAACTGCAACTAGAGACTACTGGCTCGAGTTTTGTTTTTTCGTGCTACGTACCTTGTGCCCTCTTTACTGATGCGCAAATGTCCAAACGATTCTAGTTGTTGTGATGTCTCATGCTGTTGTTGTTCATCCCCACTATAAGGTGGAGTTATCTCAGTGTGAGCAGTATCTGCTCCGGACAAGCCTTGAATCATGTGCTGCGAAGATTCGGATTGAGAGGTGGCGGGAGATTCTCTAGTGCTGGTAGCAATGCTATCTGATCTTCTACTGCTAGTCGTCGTCCCATTACCATCTGATGATCTCGAATTCATCAAGTCGACTACAAGTTTTTCGAGATGCTTGATGCGGCCTTTGACATCTTGTGGGCCCCTTGATTTGGTTGCTGGAGGTAAATAAGAACATGCTGAGTCTTTGCTTCGTTTCGTACACTGGTCGCATGGCGTCGCACGGTTGCATCGCAGTTTGCCCTGACGGCATGCTGTACAGCTGAGTTGCGACCTGGCACGCTTCTGTCTCATATGTGCCTCGTTCGAATCTCTGCTAGACATGATGGCTGTGTCGTGGGCGTTGTCCGAAGGTTCGTGAGTGATCCTGTTCAGGAAGGGCAGGGATGGAAATTGCAGCCTGGCCAAGACTTGTGCGCTCCTTCCGCTAATTGCTCATGGTATAGACCCTTATGAGTTCAGCTGTGGCTATGCTATTGCTGATATTACATCATCTCACTCATGTTGCAACTCTCGCTATTCAACTGGGAGGTGCCTTTGACCACAAGTCTTTGTCTCATCCAGACAGAGCATTCGCCATCGGCTTGGACATGGAAATGGTTGAGAGGACGACCCTGTCTAGAGACGGTTCATCAACCACTCGACGTATCTGCCTTTTCAAGTGGTAAATATCGAACAAGTCTATTCGAGAAGAAGATTATATAGTTTTGAGGGATCTCTGACCGCGGAATCAACCCTGTAGCACTATAATTGTCCGCCATAACCAACCGCTTATGAGACTCTGAATTCATTTCGATATATCTACAAACACAACCGCCTTTTCCCACACTCAACTCATTGAAATGAAACAGGGTTGAAGATGCAACTCGGCTTTATTGTCATACAACTATGGGTATCTGCTACTATCCACATGGCATATACGCCGTGAAAAGTTGGTATAGTCGGTGACTACTGCTTGCCTGCCATCATTCTATCAGCATCATGCCTCCGCTCTCGTACATAGCGATCCAAATCAAACAAACTTACTGTTATCGCCGGAGAAAGTGTTGCTGACAGCATCCTTGGTTTGCTCGAACATGCCCTGACCCTTGTCACCGGCCTTCTGCGAGTCCGACTTCGTGCTGTCGGGCTGCATGGATCCGGCTGCACTATCCATGCCGCCAGATGCCTTGTCCTTGGTCTTGTCCATGGTGGACTTTNNTTGGCTGTCGGGCATGACGGTCTTGGAGACCTTGTCGGTGAAAGATTCGCGTCTGAGCACACGGAGACATTGTTAGAATATAATACATGTCTTGTGAAGGCTTTTGAGAACATACCCCTGATCAGACATGATGGTAGAGTTTCTTGGTGTATGGATTGAGTTTTGCGTGTTTGAATGAAGAGTATGAGATTGGTGTTCTTCTTGAACTAACCTACCAAGAGTCTGCTTTATATATCGCCAGAAGAGGGGTTCGTGTAGACGTACAGTGAAACGAGGGAGAGCTCTCTCACCTCACACCCCTCTTTCTCGACCACCAACGTCATTTGGGTCTGGTGGTGTTATCTCCTTCGCTATTCAGCCTTGGAAGAATGTCCTACATGACCCTTGTGATCAGCTTGTGATTGGCTTTGTTGATAGCAGGCTCCATAGAGTTGTAGCATGTGGTTGGAATAAGGGCCAAGTCTCATCAACGGATACTCGAGTCGCTCGACAGCAAACCGGTGGGTGCGTGATGAGAAGCGTCACACTGGTAGAGGGGGTTTGACTCCTTGTCAAATGACAGGCATATATTGCATCTGAGCTTCATTCAACCCATATCCTAGGGATTGGTGGGTTCATGAACGTGGTGAGCATGCAGGGTACTTGACTTAAATGGTATGACGTGGAGCGGACATGCTGTGAGCGTACAACAGAGGAGTCTGGTCCGTTCCACTCGCTCCGCCCTGGCCATATCGCGACGCGGTCGTGAACCACCGGATCTCTTACCATCTTGACCACCTACCGTCATTGCAGCCAGCCGACTACCATATGATGCACCCTTCTTCTGGTGCTATTGCTCCCTGACACAATATTGTTGTTCCAGCCTATTGATTGCGGGGCTCACTATCGCTTGTTCTCTTGGTCGTTCTCGCTCTCCATCTTGCAATCGCCGATTTCGTCCACAGGGCCTGTAATATCAAGCACAGGCGCGCCTTATGTTGCGCCTCCGACCATAGCCGTCCGGCAGGCGCTTACCTGGCGAGCGTGTGGCATCGCATCCGACTCGTTATACTTTGACGCTCCAACTCGTGCTCGGTGTTACTCGTCTGTCGTGTTTCAAGTCATGAACTTGTCTTGGAGCAAATCGCAATTGGCAAAGAAGACCAGCATGGCCCCACCTTTCAAGACGTAGTCGAGAGGCAGCCGGAGATGACGGTCAGCAAGATGCAGCGTTTGGAGCTCGCACTCCACACAACGGTCGCGCGCCCCGATGACGCAGATCTGCGGTTTCGCTCTCGCGTCTTTTTATAACGTGGGTAGCAAAGTGTCACAAACCCCGTAGTTGCGCACCCAGCGCCCCTGGCGTTTTCCCTCAAGAGTGGCTGTGAAAAGGCAAAATCGGAAGGAGGAGGAGAGGGCTTTCCGGGCTGGACGTCATTGGGCGAAGATGTTCAGAATGGATTGCAACGTTTCATTGTCTTGTCCCTTTCACATTCTTGCAAGTCGAAATCCATTTCACTTCTCCACCTCTCTCCTCCACTTAGCGTAAGGAGCGTTGCCTTCCTTTGCGTGCCTATATCAAGGTACTATTATAGAATTTCCGGACCTTCCAAGTTATGTTACAATATATGACTTTGAATGAGGAACAAGGCTGCAGTGCGTAATCTCCCCTCTCGATTCGCTAAGCATCACGATCTGATCCGAGCTTCTCCACAATATCATGTGTCGAGCGAGAAAGGTTCAATCCATGATTCGGATCGACTCACGTTCAGCGACGGTCATGCAGTCGGCATGCAATGGACCTACACCCGGATCTTCAATTGCGCACGCGGCGCGCCAGACATCCTTTATCCGTTCGCCAACCAGCAAGCTCGGACGACATCCAGGTCGAAGCAGTGCAGCGTTAGTGTTTCTTGTTGCCAACAGCGCCGCAGGAGGAACGACTGTCATGTCTCGAAGACCAGCCAATGGCGCATCTGGCCCCTCCTTCCTTGCGCTTAAAATCGTCGAATGGTGGACGACAACTCGACCAACAACACCACCTCTCCTGACGAATTTCATGATCGCTGCTGCAGGCGTTGGGATCATTGTCGTCCATGTCTGCGGTGCGTGTGATCAACGGACTCCCACCCACGGGGAATGCCATATTCCAAAAGGTTAGCAGGTCATGCCTAGTAGGTACTCTAGTATGCAGTGTTGACGGAGGAATCCTATTACCGATCTGATAATTGTGGGCTCTCACACATTTTCGTTGCGCATACGTGTCGAGTCGAAATGATGCACCTCGATCATCTCTGACGATTACTGATCATAATAACGTTAATACTGCGTGTGATAATACTGAGATCCTGCCCTTGCCTTTAGGCTGGCTCCTTCCTTCCTTCCTTCAAACTGATTCGCAGCCCGCGCTAGAGATCTCCTCAGAGAAGCACACCATCTGGTTTGGCACGCTCCAGAGACGGGATTGTGGTCCGTGGAAAGCAAGTTGTAGAGTGGTGCACCAATGTTGATCTTAATCGTTAGCATGGCAGTTGTGGCGTCCAATGGCAAACCTTAGAGACGGCTCCACATTATCTGGGTCGGAATGGGAAAGTGGTCGCACTGGCGTAGGGTTGAGATGTTGCGAAAGGGAGCAAAACCGTCAGCCAACAACACAGGAGAGTGAGAACCCTAAGAAAGAGGGAAAGGGAAGACCGAAAATAATGAGCGAACAAGATGTCCTCTTGTATTCCTGAAAAAGGCAAAATACTGTATGTGCATTGCAACCACCACCATAAGCAACTCTCCTGGCTATTAAACAATCTCATTGAATACCATAACTCCGGTTCTTCTCTTCGAAGCCAACCCCCATGTCGTGTGCTGTCGAT
This sequence comes from Aureobasidium uvarum, assembly GCA_903853725.1. Lineage (NCBI taxonomy): Eukaryota > Fungi > Ascomycota > Dothideomycetes > Dothideales > Saccotheciaceae > Aureobasidium > Aureobasidium uvarum. Next base: position 531,778 of record CAINUL010000008.1, on the reverse strand, counting down.
ACATATTGAAACGCCTGATAAAGTACATAGCCCACCTCCGATTTTATACACCACCGGAAGCGCCAAAACTGTGATACCAGAGAAAGAAAGAATCCGTTAAAAGGTTGAAAGTAAGGGTGTGTGAAAGGTTATTGAGAACAAATCTCGTAAGAGCAAAGTGCAATCTCGCTAAGGTCTTTTGGCATATGCGCCTCCCGGGGCCTGAGACATGGGATGTTGATGCTGATGGTGTAGATCGTGCTCTGTCAAAGCCGGCCCTAGCTGTTGAGGGTGGTACCATTGTGTGGGCAGAGAATCGTGTCTAGATGAATAGTCCAAGCCCATGGGGGGCTGGTGTTGTTGGTAGAAACCCCACTGAGGAGGATACATGCCGATTGGAGGCATGGTGGACTCGCTAGTTACAGGTGTCGATAAGGAAGCTTCCGAAATGGTGCCAACCGGTGGTGCTCCAGTGTCGAGTGGTGTAAGGTTGTAATGCGAAGAGCCTGGTCTGGTGTATTCGATTGGGGTGGCCGCTGGCGCAAAGCTTTGTAACTGAGGTTCGATGTGGCCGTACGACATGGAACGCATCGGAGGCTGCTGAAGAGCATATTCATCTCTTTGCTGTGGGAACGCGAATGACGGATATACGTTAGGGCTGTGTTCGGCCGTGGTCGAGTAGTTTGAGTAGTCGCCCATCTGCGAAGAATTCCAGTGCACAGGGGTTGGGGGCTCAGTCCCTGACATGTCACCTGCAAAGATGGCGGGATACCCTGGACGAGCAAATGCGAACTCGGATGCGACTGGTGCTGGAGAATTGGTCAGTACAGAGCCTGTAAACTTGCCACGGGTTGTCTTACTGCCTGTGGAAATGCCCAGTCCAGTACTAGGATCGACTGAGCCGTATTCTGGAGGCGCGTTTGATGCAAGATGAGGGAAACGACTCATCTCATGATCGTGCTCGAGCTTTGGGCCTGTAGGATGCATCTCTGATGGCGAGTTGGAGATGACGGAAGAGTCCTTGGACCCTTTTGTTTGCGCGCGACTCTCTGGACCACCGGCCGAATCGACAGGGTAGAAAACGCACTCTTTCTTCAGACGGATGCAGTTGTTGCACCTGCCCATGTCGTCGGCTTCCGCTAGGACACATCGAATCTTTCTGCGTCTGCAATGTGCNTAGTGATCGTCAGTATGTACAACCCTGAACCGCTACTGATGCAACATTTACTCACAGCAAGCAATCGATATGCGCTGGTAACCCAGTTTGTTCCTTCTCTTGTCAAGAGCGCTGGGCGATAAACCTCCCGACTCTTGAACGGAGAGCCCATTCAATTGGGGAGTTGACGATGCGCGTTTGAGTATAGGGCTCATTTTGACCTTCGAGTTCTTTCTTTTCTTCGCAACCCCGGCAGAAGATGAGTGTGGTAGATTTGGTGTATGATAGTAACTCGCTGAAGGCGCAGAGTCTGTAGGTGATCTTGATTCGAACTCGGAGGGGGCGTCTTGTATGTCGATTTCCGGCATGTCTGTGTTTTCTGGCAAGAAGTTCGAGGTGACACAAGGTCTAACGACCTGGCGAAAGCGGACCAGCGGATCAATAGACCCTGTAATGGCAATGGATGAGCCCAAGTGAGGAATACTGCACAGCTCGATATCAAAGGCTTTAACAGGCGCCGGCCATTACTCAGGAAAAGAAAAAGGAATCGATTGGATGGACGCGGCTATTCAAAGATTTCCAGTCCCTTGATAAAAGATGCGCAGTGACACCAAGACCACAGATGCGGTGTTAGATCCGATGCAAGGATGGAGACCTTTGTGTGTACGCGTAGGATGCGAGTTGATATGACGATGGAAAGGTGACAAGGTTGGATCCGTATGAGAAGCAGGTGGCTTGTTGTCCGGGATTATCAGTTCGCAGATCAGCGAGGAAGCAGTAACGAACGAGTGAATGAAAGCGAGTACAAGAGGAAGTTCAAGAGGAAAAGAAGGCTACCGATGGACTACAGGTTCTAGAGAGAGCAGGCTCGGGCCTTGACACGGAGTTACCGATTCCTGGGGCAGAGACCCACGCCTTCTGGATGCAGTAGAAGAGTCGGTTACGAGATTGGCCGTTGCTAAGGTGGCAAATGCCCTTGACTTGTTGCATTTTTGGTTCCAATCCTTGCATTGGGCTGGGCATGATGGATGGTGGCTGTTCTGCCCAGTTCAACGGCGGAAATGTCACTCATGATCCATGCCTGGCTCTTGCGCTAATCGTGCTCGGACCCGCTGATGTACGTGGTATCAAAGGAGCGCCTTCTAGACCTGGAAAGCACATGGCCAATCTGCCGAGGCTTTCGTCTTGCATCTCTCCTGGCTGCTGTACGTAGTACGCACGGCACTTTCCTGCCAGGCGCGCGCGCTGCGAGAGCGACTTGGATATCCACAACGACAGGCGCCTCCGCGCATAGCCTGCTCGANCTCCTCAGAGCTCCTCCTCCGAGATGGGGGCTTGGTATTGTAAGCAACAATGCATTGCTGATCACTCTCCTTCTTGCACTCAGCATTTCACATAGCCTAAACAGATCGTTAGGCCACTCACGGCGCCACGTTATTTGGCAGAATCTGCCTGGTTGAGAANNAGGATTGTCAGTGTCATGGAGTTTGGCGTTGTCATCTCCGCTGGCCATCATCACCAACTGCGCCGCGTATCACTTCTCGTAGTGCTGTTTCATAACGACCTTCCGAATGCGTGGCCAACGAGTGTCGCTCAGTTGTCATCGATGACGCAGGATATTGTGCCAAAGGTTCGCGCGCTTGCTTGCAGGAAACAGCGTTGAACCCGATTAGCTCCAGGACCGCGCGCCACACTGGCCCCACCGCTTGTTTTGCGGCTCTAGTGGGGAGCTGGCAGATCCAGCAGAAGATGTGCATACGATCAAGTGGATGACTAAAGAATCCACCGTCGAGTCTTGCGACGACGCTCTTCGAACAGGAATTTCGTCTCAGAGCTACCACTCATTTGCACCTGGAGCATCGGTCCGTGTATCATGCCCAATCTTGCTGCTTCTCAAATCAAGCCGCCAGGGTCGAAAGGCGTAGTCCAAGACCAACCTCGACATTCAGCCACGCAAAAGGCGTTTGAACGATCCAACAGCTGTGGTACCGAGCGGGATCCCCAGTGCCACGTTTTAGTTGCCGGCCATTGGCGCAGGCATTAGAAGAAATGAACATCTCCTTCCTGGTGTTTGGACAAGACCTTCCACTCGTGTTTGTTCGTTGTGACAGGCTGTCGAGTTCTCCGCAAGCTCAGAACAGCTTGAACTTGAGGCCGCTATGGAAGAGTAGATGCGTGGTTGACACTATTGGTTTCACTGCGCCGGTCGAACTTCCATACGAAGAGTTCCAAAAGTCGCATAAGATAGCCACTTCTACCTAGTGGAGCGAACCTACGCCGAACAGAACCCACCTCGAACGTGACGATCAATACGTGCTTCGCCTCCCCGAGAGTCTATCACCACGTGAGATGCCGACTCCAGCACGTTGCAATTGATTGTCAGTCAGTCGTATGCTCTATTGCAGCTTGCCCTCATCCGGAACGTGCGACTGTTGCGTGCTCGTATGCAACGATCCGAACTTTGGATCAGAAGTTCAAGCAAGTACGTAGGCGTTCTATTGAAGTAACCATGCATTGTCGTGTCTCAAGTTGCTCGCATGTCTTCGTCTACTCAGCTCGTATAATCATCTTACTTTGTAGATGAATCGTGCTTGCGAATTCGATTTCGAGCTGATTGACGTCTGCTCACAGACTCAAAGCTGAAAGGCTCCTAGGCCTCCCTCTTTTTATCGCTACTAGCAGCGCTGCTTGGTAATGCTTGTGATGGTTTGCGAAGAGGATGCAATCTCGCCTGCGTCGAGGAATTCAGGCCCTAAACTTCGCGTCCGATAACAAGCGAGATATCTGCCTTGCACGCGACCTTTTGGCTGTCCACTAGGTAATTTGTTTTGTTTGCTTTGCAGGCGAGAGGACTGACGAGACTCACATGGAAGACGCACCTTGTAGAATCATATTGTCTGGACTCAGGCCCAGAAAGAACTTAACATCACTCTGTCTCAGATTCCGCCGTCGACAATTCGCCGATTTTTTCTTCCATTTTTTCTTCTCTCGCGACTGTTTTTCACCTCTTTTTCTCTTTTTTTCTTCTCCTTTTTCGTGTTATTTTTTCTCTTTTTGGACATGCGATATCTCATCACCTCCATTCACCTCTTCACCTGGGGCTATGCCGCAAGAAGATGCGCCATCTACAAGACAATGCAGTCTCAATGGAGAGCCGTCGCCCTAAGAGCTCTCGGGGTGGCCTTTTGATCTGTTCCTCAGGAGAGTGGTGCCATGCTACAGCACGCACATGACTGACTTCTCAGATACGCAGAGGTTTCCGCTCGTTCTTTTTCCTTTGTTTGTTCAGTTTCCCGCCCCTCATTCGTCTCCACGCCAAGACGTTGCGACCCTTCCATCTCGCCCTCTCTCCCCTGGCAATTTCGCAAAAATGTAGTTGATTTCGCTGCTGCTATGGCAGGGCTTGCTTCCTGATCGTTTTGAGGACTTCTCTCCTTCGCTATCGCGTAGCGACGAATCCTTTATGTAAGTTAGACGGATAGCTGCCGAAGTCGGAAACATACAGAGCCGGCGGTACTGAACTTCTAGTATCTCCGAGCCTACCCCACATGAACGCGCCGCCGCTATCTTGCCAAGGTGGTCACATGGAGGCAGGGGAGCGCGTTTGGGCGTCTCGTACGAGCAACTGGCGACTGTTGGCATGTTTCTGAGCAAAATGTTGTTCAGATGCCTGGTTGAAAGCGCTTCAGATTTCTTCACATGGATAGTCGGTGACTGCCCAGAGATGATAAGGACTTGCATGAGCTTTCCAAAACCTCTGAGATTGGTTAATCAGCCCGTAATCTTCCTTCATGGGCCAACGTTCTAGATAACATGCAGCTGAGGGTTAAGATAGCGTCGTCAGTCTGACCAATGGCGGCGCTGATGATGCAACGCCAGGTCTTGTCCTAGGCCTTTTTATCTCTTGGGCTCCGCATTTTCCGTGCGGGGTATCTATGCCTGTATCTCGAGGGAACATTGTCCAGGAAAAGAACAATCAACCCCTTCCCATAGCATGTCCTATTGCCTCTTCTTCAATTAACCCTTTCGAGTGTACATCATCGAACATGGCGGACACAATCACCATTCCATCGCCGTCTGTCTTTCTCCGCGCCTCGCCGGACCCTGTTCCTCGGCTCGATACCAATCAACAGGTACTCGACGACGAGCAAAACAAGACGGCTACCACCAAGAAGCGAAACACCACAAGGAAAAAGTCTGTTGCAGCAACAACCAAACCTCGTCGTGACGGTGCCGCTGTAGCCAAGCCCAAGCAGTCAAAGAGTCGTAATGGTAGGCTGCCACCTGCATCGCTGATGCCGATGATTCTCACCTTTTCTTGGTCCCTGTACTGAAGCAAATTAATGTTCANNGGCTGTGTCACTTGCAAAGCGAAACGCCTAAAATGCGATGAGAAGAAACCTGGTTGCGAGCAATGCAAGAAGCGAAACGTGGACTGTGGAGGTTACAAGAAGGACTTCAAGTGGAGGCCCTTCGAAGAGACCAACGTCGCCACGAACATTGCTAAACAAAACAATGGATGTGAGTATCCGAGCAGAGGGACTCGATATCTCATGGTGTCGAGACCTTACAACTTACTTTCTCTGTCGTCTATGCAGATCATTGTGGCTAACGCATGTCTCCTGCAGNCTTTGATCGTGCTGGGTAGTGCAGCTGACGGTTCCGGAAAACGAAGCCCGGCATCACCTCCAGCCAGAGCACCGTCATCAGAAGCACCTGCTCCGCTGTCTTCCTCGTTCGCACAGCAGCTGTTCGTGCCTGCTGCTGCATCACAGACCGTCCCACGTGCAACCTCTACCGAGAAAGAACGTTCGGCTCCAACTTCGTCAAGGACCTCACCTGCTGAAGTACAAGCCGAGCAAGCTGCATCTCCCACAGACTCTGCCAACGACGCAGGAACATCATCTCAAGGATCACCTCACGACAATCCCCTTATCGACGGTGCCCTAAAAGAGAATGATATGACAATGGTGCCTGGCACCAAGGAAGTCTTTGACTTCGACATGCACTTCCTGGATCAGTTCCTGAACATGACGGACCCTCCGCTCATGGAAGACATGGAGATGGACTTCAAGGGTGTTGAAGAACTTACCCCGATCGTGCCAGATTACGACGCCTGGGCCTTGCAGCTTTCTCATTGCCCGACGTTCCAAGACGACAACACCAGCATGCCGAGTCCACCAGCCATGGTGTTCCCTCAAAGAATTACTTACATGTACGAGCAGCCTTCACTCGCACAAACTAGTCCAGAAATGTTGATGCTTCGGTTCGATCGACTGACCTGTGGCATTCTGTCGATCAAGGACGGACCGAACGAGAACCCATGGCGTACATTGATTTGGCCGATGGCTCAGACTTCACCAGCGCTGTACCATGCCGTCTCCTCGATGACCGCGTTTCACTCCTCTCGTGACATTCCCGCTCTACGTGTAGCAGGACATGAACACAAGAGTGAGAGTGTGCGAAACTTGCTTGAAGGTATCGAGGAGAGTACCATGAACCTTGATACAGCCATCGCTACCACGCTAGCACTGGCCTTTGCAGAAACATGGGACCAGCACCTGTCGAGTGGCAATGACCATATCCAAGGTGCCCGCGCCATGATTAACATCGCCTTGAACCAGCACAAGCAGTCAGCATTGACAGGTTTGAATCTTGCCCGACTCAAGTTCCTTGCCAATGCCTGGATCTACCTGGATGTCCTCTCTCGCGTGACTACCGCAGACGAGGACACTTCTGATGACTATGACAATCTTTATTGCCTTTACAGCACACCAGACAGTCCCCAGATTGGCCCTTCGGGTCACGCAGGTTTCGGTATAGACTTCGGTCTGCCAATCGACTCCAACCTTGACCCTTTGATGGGTTGTGCAAGCACTCTCTTCCCATTGATTGGTCGTACAGCGAACTTGATTCGTCGTGTGTATCGCGCCGAGTCAAACTCGCCTCCCATGATCAGCCAAGCCATGGAACTCAAGCTCATGCTCGAGACTTGGGAACCACCAGCTTTCGTTGAGCCGCCGGAAGATCCTACATGTGACGTTCGCCATGCATTGCAAACGGCAGAGGCATATCGCTGGGCTACACTCTTGTACCTGCACCAAGCACTTCCAGAGATTCCTGAACGCCTTACAACGGCAGACATGGCAAAGAAAGTGCTTGTGTTTTTGGCCACCGTGCCTCTCGCCAGTCGCTGTGTCATCATCCACGTCTACCCTCTGTTCATGGCCGGCTGCGAAGCCGACGTAGAAGAGGATAGACAATGGATCAAGAGCCGCTGGGCCGCCATGTCACAACGCATGAGGATCGGCATCATTGACAAGTGCGTCGATGTCACGGAAGAGGTTTGGCGCAGAAGGGACGAGTACAAGAACAAAGTCTTGCCCAACAAAGTCGTGCCCGTGAGACGGAATCTGGCTGCAACTGCAGCAGAGTTGCATTCATCCGTAGGCAACAACAGACCGGCGTCAAACAGACGTGGTTCATCGTTCAACAGCATTGCAGGCGCAAGCGAGGGCACTATGGCTTGGGCGGACAAACTGCGGCGAATGACTGTAACAAGTCCGGATCAGATGGATTCAGCGTCCATCTCGTGTCGAGGATCTCGTGACGCAGTGAACGGAGCGACAGGCACGCTGCTCACAGTGCGTGGAAGGCTGCATTGGATTGGAGTGATGAAAGATTGGGGTTGGGAAGGTAAGTTCCCTTGCAACAAGAATCCGAGTTTTCGCATGAGCTGACCATTTTCGTAGTGTTGCTTGGATGATGATGATAATGATGTTGCATGGATTGAGGTTGCTTGGACGGGAGTTGCATAAGACGGCCGCCTAGGAAAATTGTCGCTTGGAAAGTTCGCAACCACAAAATAGTTGCTTGGCAGATGTTGCTCGATAATGGTGGGTGGGTGCTTGGTGGAGTCTGCTAGTCTTTTGCATGTTGCCTCTCAGGTGAACAACGTTGTAGAGTGCATAACGAAGGGTTTTCAAAAGCATTGTCGATGAGTTGCGATGTGTTTTGATTGAGCAATGTTGCTTGGTTCGGTGTTGCTCTGGTAGGCATCGAAGATGTTGCTTAAGGATGTCGTATAAATGTCGCAGAGGTTTTGTCGCAGAGGAAAGATAGCCGGATGGTCGTGCCGAGATGATATCGCATCAATCCATTTACTCAGGCAATACTGCAGGGACCCTGTTGTAATGTTGCTTGGACAAAATGTTGATAATGTTTTGATGCCAGGAAGTGTCGCTCAGGAGATGCCGCTAAGGCGTCGCTAAGGAGATGTCGCTAGGAAGTGTCGAAAGGGTCGCTCTGGAAATAGCAGGATAGGTCGCTCAGGAGATACTGCTTTGGTTAATATATTCAGGCTTTTGGATCTTGTCGCTCAGGAAGTGTCGCTTTGGTTTCTTTCTGTCGGAGCATGAAGATGGAAGTATCTTTCACACACATGGCTGCTGCTTTGGAGTGTTGTGGTCGTTTGTCGAACACCGATTCTGATTATCATAACATGACAATGGATAACTCGGAGCTTGTGAAAGGAATCAAGGGAAGATGTTTTGATTTTGTCTCTCTCTCTCTCTCTCTCTCTCTCTCTCTCTTTGCAGCTTTGTCGGGATTGTGGGTTTTCAGATCAACGTACACTTTTGTCTTCTCTTCTGTGGGAGGGTTTTGTTTTCGATGGACCATGTTCTGCTTTCTGCGAGCTCCAAAAGGAAGGGCAGGCCTCGGGTGAGCTGGGGGAGACGGAGCGTTTTAATCAAGAGGCTTCGGACGCACGCCTCGGGCAACATGGCTTGGCACGCCCGCACGCCATAGCGGGGTTCGCATGACTCTCTGGACAGACCTTCTGGTTTCGGACACGTCTGCCGTCCTTTCTCCACCACCGCGGGACAACAGGCGGGGGTCTGCCCTGGCTCTTTACAGCTTATCTGCATGTCTATCACGGCATGGCAGTGTGCTCTTTGGGGTATCCGGTCCTCTATCAGTTCTGTGGGGTGTCATACTCTTGACCTCAAAAGACTTGCCAACTACAGTGTCTTCTAGATAGTCTTATGTAAGGTGATAGCATGATTGTTTCCACCACCTTTGTGCCACATACGACATGGCGTCGCCGCTTGCAACAAAGCACTTTGCGAACGCTGAGGAAGAGCGCAAGCCTCGGCTCCTTGCAAACCAGAATTCTTTGCTTAGCGATATACAGCAGCGATCAGAGCAATACCAAGCAATTCATCAGCTGCGGCTTCCACGGAGTACAGGCTTGGAAAGGGAACATTTTCCGTTCAATGCCCAGTCGTGACAAATTCAATTGACATATAGTCTTGGTGCCAGAAAGGAAGGTGCTACGATAGTTGAGTAATACATATAGTAATGGAAGCATGTCCTGGAATGAACACACCCGCGACGATAGCTCTGAATCTCATGGGTCAAGCTACACGCTTCAGATGACATACACAGGTGGGTGCACCTTGATGGCCCATGGTTGTGCAGCTGGTGAGAAATCAGTGACGGAAGCTTCAAACAAGGCAAACAGTGGACAGCTCCATCTTCCAACCCGCGTCAGAATTTCAGATCTGCCATCATCCGTCAATTGAAGACTTTCATCTTCACATAAACAACCCATCTCTCGCACCTCTACCAAACCCCCTCAATACCGGGACCGTCTCACTCCACCATCAATTCAACCAGAACCCTAAGCTCGTAACAAGACCAAAAATGCCCAAAGAACGCAACATCAACCCCGTCGCAGCCCAGCACAAAGCAGACAAAAAACAAGCCCTCAAAAAATCAAAAGCAACCGTCCAAGCCCAGCGCAACGAGAAGCTCGCCCGCCGCAACCCCGAACGCCTCCAACGCCAAATCGACGACCTGAAGTCTCTAGCCTCAACCCAGCAACTGCGCCCCAAAGACAAAGCCACCCTTGACCAACTAGAAAAAGACTTGCGCGCTGTGAAAAAGGCGAGGGATGTGTTGGGAGAAAAGGCGCCAGAGTTTAGACCGAGGAGAGAGGATAGGGAAGGAGGTCAAGGGCATGAAGGCAGGAAGAGAAGAAGACAGGATGAGGATGAAGATGAGACGGACGAGGATGTGAGAAAGATTCCAATGCCGAGGGATACACCACCGCCAATCCCACGCAGAACCCAGCCGCATCAGTTGCCGAACAAACCTGCTGTTGCTCCCGTGCCCGCGCAAACGACATATAGTTCTGCACCTGTATTGCGCAACCTCAAGGAAGAGTCGAAACGATTCGTGCCTGCTGCAGTAGCGCAGAACATCGCGAGACAAAAGGGACAGGGAGGCCGATTACTCGAGCCCGAAGAAGCGGACAAGCTTGAGAAGGCTGGGTACAATGACGCACGCAAGATTGCCGATGAGATGGAGAAAGAGGCCGAGTTTGACATGATGAGCCGAGGGGAGAGTGGAGGGCAAGCAGCCGAGAGGGCATTGAGGCATGTCGAGATGGAGGAAGTCGAAGACGAGGGCATTTGATGCAAGACAAAAATTCACGACATTCATGACACGATGAATGGGAAACTGTTCATGATTCATCTACTACGACTACTGTATTCGTCGACAGCACTTCATAGCTTGGGTGCGTTGGATGAGGTCCTGTGGATGAGCGGTCAGCACAAGTGTTTTTCTCAAGTTTGCAACATGACCAGTGTTTTGCTTACCAACACGGAGCATCCATCTCACTTGAGTAATAAGAGAGGCACTTACATGTGCTCATGAAAGAAGTTGAGCAAGACGCCGTAAGCATCCATGTAGTTCTTCTTGACATTCTCGTCTTCGAGGTCGGCACTGTGAAATCGGTTAGTATATCCTCCTCCCTCAAGACATGACTAGATGCAAACTCACCGAGCAGCCATAAACCCGTGAACCTGGTCGTTGTACCACTTGACGAGGTGCTTGGTCTTGACACCCTGCTCCCACTTCTCGACAGCCTCCTTATCCTCATCCTTGCTGGGCAGCATGGCAATAGGAATGCTGATGCCAGCAGCATCATTGGGGTCAACCATGGCAGGGTGGCATGCAGCAGCAGCCTTGAACACAGTATCCTTCTGCGAAGACAAGTTCACAATCTTGCCGCCCCAGCAGAAACCGACAATACCAAACGAGGTGATGTTCTTGTTCTGGCTCTTGATCTCGTCAATGACCTTGGGGATGCGACTAACGGTCTTGGGTGGTGCGCCGGTGGTCTCGAAGAACTTTCCGAGACGCTCGCCCTTTTCCTTNCTGTCATGGTTGTCAGTCATCTGGTGTTTGAAGCTAGATCTAGGGAGCAGGCATACAGTGTCAGGAGGGTAGTCGCTAATGTCGACGGGCTTGCCCTCGAAGAAGTCGGGCATGAAGACTTGGTACTGGTTCTCCTTGTCGCTGGTTGCGAGGATATCAGCTCCCTGGATGGTCTGATCCTTGAAGCCAAAAATGTCGTAGATGACGAGGAGAGCCTTCTTTGCATCTTTAGAGCCAGTAACGTAGGTCTTCATGCCATCAATGGTTGTGTAGGAGCCCTTGGCGTCATAGCCCTTGCTAATGACAGGAGGAACGGTACAACAAGCGTGAGACTGCATTGTGGATTTGTATCTGATGGGGTTGGTATGTCTTGTGGAGCGGAAGAAGAAGTGAGTCGAGACGGGTTTGAAGCACAGAGAGGGAGATGTAACGGGCAAGCGCATTTCTCTTTGCCCAATCGATGATCTAGCTCGACAAACTCCACACCGAGGAATCGAGAGCTGCTCGAGGTGGGGTATACAACGCGTCATGGTCCGTCACAGCCCGCACATCAAGACCGATATCTCCGTGCCATCTGTATGACCCTGGTCATTGGATTTCCCAACATCTGACCACTGCCAGTATCGACAGCGATTAGCCTGTATATGTGTCTAGCATAAAATGTTGTTCTCTTAAATGCCGCACTCTTACACAGAATACCGTGCGTCTTCACAGCTCCAGTATGCCAGGCTCAAGCACAAGTAGATGCAGGAATGTTTATACTTGTTGGTGAGAAACAAAGTCTGGTAAAATAGAGGTAGAAATATTCGTGATTATATATCTGTGCTTTTGACAATATTCGTAACATCGTAAACATTATCAGTCATTAGTTCCCTTCACACATTCCACCTCCTTCATGTCACAATCAAGCCGTTCTTGCTGGTGGCCAGGATGTCGCTCCACGACACATCTAGAGAACCAGTATCGTCTCTTGCAGCCCACACCTTTGTGGCCACATCAGCGGCCACAAACAGGCTGCCTACGCCAGATTGCTGGCCAGCTCTGTACATGAATGCCGAGATCTGCTCGCGATGAACAGGATCCAGCGCCTCGCAAGCTGCAATGAAGCCAGGCCAAGCGACATAGGCAGATGTGTCGCCGTACATGTTCTTCTTCTTTTCGTGCTCCAAGAGGTGGTGGATTGTTTTGCCGACATAGTGTTGCAGAGCAGTTGCATTTGTGTCCTTGACCCGGCGGTAGAAATAGATGATCAGGGCACAGTGCATGGCTTCCAGAAAGTTGAAGAGTAGGTCGGTTCGCACCTCGATCTTGTTAGACTGTTCTGCTGGTCCATATACAATCAAGGTTTGCTTCTCGGCCAGTAGTTTGTACGGGTTCTTCCACTCGCAAATCTTGCTTTCGATGAGTTTGGCTCTGTGAGCAAGGTCCTCAGACATGCCGCTGAGGTAGGTGGAGCGGCTTCGACGGACCTCATCGGCCAGGTGAGTAGCGTGCGAGATCAGGCGGAAGAGTGATTCGGGAATGCCGTAGATTTGCTCGAACATGGTTGGTTCGTCTTGGTCGGCGGGGAACTTCACCAAGCGTGTCTCCAGATCTGCCATGTCCTGAAAGTCCATATCCGAGCCCATCTTCACGCGATCGGTCCACAACGAAGGGTAGCGACAGATTGCGCCTGGCTTCTCGTTCGTTAGGGCGTACGATTGGTTGGCCAAATAAGGTTGGGCATCCTCGACGGGAGTAAAAGTGCTCTCCTCAATGATCCGTAGGTAGAGATAGATACTGTGCAGCATGTTGACTTTTCGTGATTGCTTGGGCTTCTTCAAGCTCTGCATGTAAATGAATCGCTCGGCGTCCAGGAGGTAGCATCTTGCTTCTTGCATCTGCCCGCTGACCACGCAGACTGTAACCATGCTGGTCAGCGCCATCAACACCTCCTTGTACTTTGACTTCTTCTTCTCCTCGCTCTGCTCACGAAGGCAAAGCTTTAGGCGTGCCTTTGCCTTTTCGCGATACGATTCCGCCATAGATTGCCAATTATCTGCCTCCATAGGATCGGTTTGTAAGTGCTTTAGATTGAAAGCGCTCATGGCCAGGACTGCAAAGAGCAAAGTCATCTTGGCATTGTTCGAATCTCCGAGAAGGCTCAATTCTCCATATGCAGAAATAGCACAAGGCAGATGAAGAATCTTCCATGGAGGCTTCTCGTGATGCAATGGCGTAAAACAGGACATCATAGAGTTTTGGTAGTGATCCAGTAAGGTGCGCATAACTCCAGGTGCCATCCCTGCGACGTCCTGCGAAAAGGTCAAAGTGACAGGTGTGGGCAGGCGTGGGCTGAGAGGGAAGAATCTGGTCAAATCTGTAATGGCGGAAGGGTCCTCGACTCCGCCGAAGTTCATGTTGAAAGCTTCATCCATTCCATCACCAAAGTTCAGCATGGGTGATTGAGTAGCCCATGACAGAGGAAGAGGGCTTTTCGTCATGGCAGGTTGGAAGTCGTGCGAAGGTTGCTCGATGTTCATAAAGTCAATACCGTACCAGTCGTCCTCCGGTAGGNNGGAATTGATGATAGGCAGAGCTTCAGGCTCGGGTACAAGAGGGGATGAAGGCGACAGTGATGGTGATTGCGGCTTGTGCAAGGAGAAGACTCCGAAAGGTCCATGTTTAAGTGGCGTGTCGTAGTCCAAAGTTTCGGCCTGAGTGTCCAGTTGCACGAGAAGGCCCTCTACTTGGTGCTCCGGAATCTGTCTTGTCATCCTGGAACACTCTGCAATACGCTCGCGATCTAAGGTGTGGTTAGCGCTAGGATACAAGTATAGATTTCATGGAGACTTACCCGAGAAGAGCGGTTTCCTACGAAGACCCATTTCTCTCTCCGGCGACTCTGTACTGCATTTCCGAGAAGTTGTCTTATTAGGCACCCCGGGGTCAAGCCATATTAGTCCTTGGACAGCGCCTTGTTGAACACAGTCCAGATTTAATCGCCTGCAGGCCGAGCATTTTGGTAGGCTTCTATCACACTTGACCTTGCGCGAACGGCAGGTAGAACACGCGTTTGATCGCGGACTCATTGCTTTTGAATGATCTGCTGTAGAGATTGCAGAAAAAAGAGAAGGCAAGACCGAGTCACCAGATAGGAAAATCTGCGAGGCCACGAAGGCCGAAGGCCTGTCGTTTTGCTCATACCGGTGGACTGCTACTCGGAGTAAAGGTGTGGTGCATCGGAGGGAAACACTCTCAACGGCAAATTGGAAGTCGAAAACCGACGGCCAGGGATGTGATCGGAGAACAGATGAAATCTGTTATCAGACAAACACCAGCAGAATTCTGTGACAGAACGTTCGATAGATCTAGTCCTGCGTTCTCCGTCCGCTTTGCGCAAGAGGCCAAGGCTGGAGTATGCTTTTCTCCTCGTGAGATCGGCGTCTTCGGACAAGCCGGCGTGTTCAAATTCTCCCTGTCCTCGTTGTCGGCGAAAGGCTTCTCTCAGTTGGCCGAGCCCCATCCTCGTCTCTCCTCGGCCAACACTTGCTCGTTTTGGGGAATCATGTTGGCCGTGATAGGGATATGTATTTCACCTTCCCACTCACGTTACTCAAGCTTGATATAGATAGTTGTCTTCAGACATTCCACTTATCTTCAATTGCAAGACTGTTATACTCGTACAGATCTATCTCATAATTCAGAATGCACACCGACAAGTCCAAGGTTCTTCTCTTTGGTAGCGGCGGAGTAGGCACAATTGCAGCACTGAACCTCGAAGTTGGTGGTCACGCAGAAGTCACGGCTGTCTTGCGCTCAAACTACAAGGCTGTCAAGGAGAGAGGCTTCGAAATTGCATCTTGTGATCATGGCACACTGAAAGGATGGCGGCCGACCGAGGGTTAGTCTCGATATCCCCGACCAAAGGTCAACATAACACTAAAGTCTCCAGTGGTTGATCACGTCCCCAAGGCTTCGGAGAAGCAGTTTGACTACATCGTCTGCACAACAAAGAACCAACCAGATTGTCCACCTGCTCTGACTGAACTCATTGCTCCTGCTGTCCAGCCTGGACGTACGGTGATCGTTCTTATCCAAAATGGGCTTAACATCGAGAAGCCGATTTTCGAGGCATTTCCCAACAACATTGTACTGTCAGGCGTGAGTATGATCGGATCACACGAGACTGAGCCTGGTGTGATTGAGCACGACGACAACGACCGAGTACTGATCGGACCATTCCATAACACCAATCTATCCGCGAAGGACGAGGAAGCTGCGGCAAGAGACTTTGTCCGCATCTACTCTGCTGGTGGAAAGACCGACTGCGAGCTGCAATTGGACGTCAACTTTGCGAGATGGCGAAAGTTGGTCTACAATGCTTGCTTGAACTCGATCTGTGCTCTTACAGGGCTGGACACCGGTCGTATCAGACTTGCAGATGGCGCAATCGATGGACTGGTCAAACCTGCCATGGAAGAGATCAGAGCCGCGGCGAAAGCAGTCGGCGTGAATCTTCCTCCGGATGTCTGCGATTTCATGATCAATATTGACNCCGTAAGTACTCGAGGCTGATGCGTGGCCATGGACCTGAGACCAAAGCGATGCCTTCTCTACCTGTGCTAACTAGGGGCTAGTCTGACCATGTATCTTCCTCCTAGCATGTTGGGAGACATCAGAAAGGTGGGCTTGCCTTCGCATAATTCTTGAGCAGTAGCTGACTGGACCTAGGGCAACTTTACCGAGTTCGAGAACATCGTAGGAGAGCCTCTCAGGGTTGGCACTGATCTAGGTGTGCCAATGCCGACATTGCGAGTTCTCTACCATCTCCTCCAGGCGATCCAATGGCGCACCAAGGAAGCTAGAGGCAAGGTCACGATTCCACCAAAGGGTACATTCGTCGCGGAATAGATGACCACGCGTCGAGTTGATAAATGAGATACAACCAGTACCCACACGGGATGAATCGAAGAACTCTCTCTCTCTCTCCTAATCCGGGAGAACGTGCCGTGGCTGATCTCTATTGCAGAGGTTACTTGGTATGGCCGGGGATAACAGACCCTGAGCCCCGCGGGAAGCAGAGCGCTCGCTTTGCCGGCCCGAAGACTGCATTCGACGTGGTCCAAAGCTGTTATCGGCTATGTTGGCTGTACGTAAGTAGACAGCCGAAAGTGGGTGAATATCACGTTATGCACGATGGCCACAGTCTACGGGCACATCTCGGTGTCGTTACGAGAGCTGAACTTGAACCATGAGAGAGATGAGCAGAGATGTCACCTGCAAATGCCAAGTTAAGCGAAAGCGCGCAGAAGGTTCCGTTGCCTAAAGTAAAGCGATTAAGTGGGGCTGACGAGCCAGTCGGCAGCCTTCCAGATCAGCATCAGCTCTGCTAGTATGACGAGCCAATCACAGCAAGGTCATAGTCATCAACCGTGATCTCGTAGTTTCGCTTTCCTGTTGCTCCCTCGGCCGCGCAGGCAAACCAGACACGCGCGATTCTCCTCGTACTGAAGGTAGTACACGACAGCCGCCACCCCTCTCGAGACACGAGTCGTTGGAAGAATCCGCCGACCCGTACACCTGGTGTTGATCATCACGTCGCCAAGAACGAGCATATTCCCCCAGCTTGTCGGACGACGATAGATAGCCAGGCTGCAGCAACTTGCGCGCGCGTCCTAAGCACCTTCGGCTTGGCGTGACCCTTTCGCTCATACCACTTGCTTCGACGGAGAGGTCGTGTTGCGCATTCGCCGACGACAAGAACAACCATCGAGTCTATCCTTACCATGTCCAACCCAGCATCGACACTTGCGCCGTCCCCTGTCGCCGCTCCACACCTGTCCAACGAACGCTCCAGGGAAGAACTCGAACTCGCCGAACGCTTGATCGAACACTCACAAGGCATTCAACATGGTCCTCCGATAGCCGATCGTCGCACCACTCCATCAACAGCAGACGGCGGAAGCAGAAGTGGTGGAGATGTCGAACGGTCATCCGACGATGGCGGCAGCGAGACGAGCCTCTCGGCGCAACAACAACAGCTCACTCCACAACACTCGCACAACCAGCAACAACAAAATCTACAACTACCATCCATACACGAACTCACATGGGTCAAACAGAGGAAGCCCTTCAACACAGGCATGGGCGGAGCAGGCCAAGTGTGCAGGTATATCGTATTCATACATCATCCGAGCTTCATATGCTGACCTAGTTCCAGTAATTGCGGTACAACGAGGACACCACTATGGAGACGCTCTCCAGCTGGCGACACGATATGCAACGCCTGCGGACTATACCTAAAGGCTCGTAATCAGATGCGCCCTGTCAACCTCAAACGCGGAGCCCAAGCATCCCCGGCAGGACAGCCACAGCAGCAAGAGCAGCAGACGACAGCCACAGGCAACAGGAAGAGTTCATCGCCGTCAGCATCAGCAAAGCAGCTTGGAGGCGCAACATATGTCACCGACACGACATCGAACGGCACATGCCCTGGCGGAGGTCGCTGCAACGGCACTGGAGGTCACGATGGATGCAATGGGTGTCCGGCATACAACAACCGAGTCAGCAAGACGGCGCAGATTGCTCTGGCGCAAGCAAACGACAGTCGGGCAGCAGGTCAACATGGCGCCAGTCAGAGCCCGTACCCGCACGCGCAAAACAGCCCGGGGCCAAGCCAAGCGCCGGCAGCCAATGTCACGGTGGCCTGTCAGAATTGTGGTACGACAATTACGCCATTGTGGAGACGAGACGACAACGGACACACAATCTGCAATGCCTGCGGTATGTTTGCGACGATTCCTTATCTTATCTCGATCAGTTCTGATTCAATCTCTCAGNGTCTCTACTACAAGCTCCACGGCGTGCACCGCCCTTCAGGCATGAAGAAGTCAGAGATCAAGCGTCGCCGCAGAGTCATGCCCGCCACCAGCGACCAGCACCTTGCTCCCTTCTCCGTCAACAATACCCAACCCATCTCGCCCCCTCCCGAGCCCGCAGCGCTGAGATCCGTACCTCCCTTCTACCCTCAGCAGCAACAACCACAACATCAGCACCCCGAACACTCGCACCCTCACCACCTCCCTCCACCTGCTTCCTTCGAGCCCACTCGCCTTCCCCGCGCGCCCATCGCTGTCGACTTTACACATTTCGGCAAGCCGTCGCGCCCGACATCGGCCGAACAGCCCGAATACGCCCAGTCTTCGAATCCACCAGCTTCGCGCAAACGCTCCTTTTCGATTAGCAATGCTTCAGACCAAGCGCGACAACCTCCGTCGCCCGCATATCCTCATAGCGATCGTAGTCAACGAAGCGAAGCCGAAAACATAGACCCTTCACTCTCTTCAGCACTTCCCGGTCCTGGATCTAGCACTTCGATTCAAGACTACAAAGCCCCGCTGGCTGTCATGGGCGTTGGAGAAGTTTTGCAATCCGGGCACACATCGCGGCAGGAGAAGAAAGCGCGATTGGAACAAGAGATGGCAATGATGAGGGAAGCGCTTTTGGCCAAAGAAAGAGAAATGGCCGAACTGGGCGAGTGATCCGATCATGAACTTTACGATTTCCTTTCATTCTTGTCCTGCATGGACCGGGTTTCCGGGTGGCTTTATAATATCTGTACTTCTAGCGTAGCAAGAGCACGACTGGGGGTAAGGACGACTCATTCGCTTTCAACTCAGATTCCGAGGACGCTGGTGGACAAGATCGCATTTGCATGTGCATACAGGGCCGGTGGCTACAGTACAGATTAGCATAGCAGCATGTTAGAGTATGCAGCGATGAACGGTACCTGCATACAAGCAGATCAGCCTGTCTTGACGATCAATCTACACATGAATCACTATCCCATGATGTACGCTACTGTTAGAGATAAGATCCCGTTCCCTGGTTCTGTTCCTATCCATGTTATCAAGCATGCTGTGGCTAAATGCTGAGAGAGAGACAATTATCGCACACTGGGATCTACTCGACAGGCGCGACACTCTCCATGTCCGTATGCTCACAGTGACTGACAAGGCAATCATCCTATCTTTGATGAGTGAATTAGAGGTCAAAACTTGTCAGAGCATCAAGCTTCTTTGACGGCTGCTTAACGACGCTTGGCCGATGCCGCCCGTCGTGCTTCGTATTCGAACCTTCAAGCCGACCTCCGCCCTCTACCTTCCTCTTTCGCTATCGCTCTTATTACGAGATATGTCGCGTGCCTGCGTGCCTCTTCTTTTAAATGATATACTTTGTCCCTCCATCTCCTAGCTGCTGCTCTAGGTCTATCTAACCGAAGTTGTGGCTACGAGCTTGTATACGAATGTGCGGCCGTAAAGCTCTTCCGACGCGACTTGACGTCTGAATACGGCAGGTGAAAGATGGTGAACATGTGCTAATCTTCCTCTAGAAGCCCCTGGATCCAAGCCTCGTATCTATACTCCACCACTTTGCATGGCGATTAGAGGCCTAAGCATAGAGTCTAAGCATTTCCCGTGCCACCACCCCTCTTATGCCCCCATGATCGCTATCCAAGTTCTTGCAGTAGACTGGACGCGATCTGCAGCTATCGTGTTCTGCAATTTCCCAAATGTACTCCACTATCTCGTGAAGCGGCGTTCGTAGAGCACAGGTGCTACTGGGTAGTCAATGAAGCCCGCAGCTACCCGCGAGGGGCATAGACATGTATAAACATGCAGGACCCTTCGATTGTTCCAAGTCTCTTCATCCAGTCGTGCTTGCTTTGTGCTGATCAACATGTTGTCAACTTCCCTTCTTTCCATTGCGGCTTTGACCGTGCCGACTGTCCTGGCAGCCTCTCTTCGTGACCAACTTCCAGGAGTCCCAGCAGGATGGTCTGTCTCAGGTACACCTGATGCCTCCCAGTCAATCACTTTGAAGCTTGCAGTTAAACAACAGAACATCGACCAGCTCGAGGGTCTCCTGAGGTCGGTCTCTGACCCATCGAGCCCCAACTATGGAAAATACTACACTGCCGATCAGGTCAATGCTCTCTTTGCACCGTCTACCGGCTCTGTTGATGCCGTGACTACGTGGGCCAAGTCATCTGGACTGGAGAATAGCCTCGATCGTGGTCTGCATGTCACTATCAAGACAACTATCGGCGACGCCAACAAGGTCTTTGGAGCAAACTTCACAACCTTCAAGGACGAGTCCACAGGTGTTGAGAAGTTGAGAACCCTCCAATACAGTGTTCCTGACGAGATCTCGAACCACATCGACTTTGTCTCACCCACTACTTTCTTCGGACGTACCGATGCACAGAGTGCTCTCAGACTTCCAGAGAATGTTGGTATCGAAAGACGTGCACCAGTATCTGAGCCGCTGTCAGACCTGGCCAAGCGTGTGACTACTTGCATCTCACACTCAGCTCGTGGAACCGCTTACCTAGGTCCTGATTGCTGGAAGCAAGTCCTGAACATTACCTATGTCCCCGATGCTTCTAGTGGCAGCCGCATTGGCTTCGGCAGTTTCCTGAACGAATCGGCCATCGAAGCCGACCTCTTCCTCTACGAGCAGAAGTACGGTATCCCTAAGCAGAGTTTCAATGTCACCCTGATCAATGGTGGTGTCAACCACCAGGAGCCCGAGTACACCAGTATCGGCGAGGCCAACCTCGATGCACAAAACATCTTTGGCCTGGCACATCCCCTTCCAGTAACCGAGTTCATCACAGGAGGCTCGCCTCCTTTCATTCCTAATCTGGACGAGCCTACTGAGGCCGACAATTCTAACGAGCCCTACTTGGACTACTACGCATACCTCCTGTCTCAGCCCAACGAGGCCCTTCCTCAGGTCATCTCCAACTCATACGGAGATGACGAACAGACCGTCCCCATTGACTATGCCACATATGTCTGCAATCAAATCGGTATGATGGGTCTTCGTGGTATCACCATCCTTGAATCTTCAGGAGATACAGGAGTGGGAGCACCTTGTCAGTCAAACGATGGCAAAAAGACTCCTCAATTCACCCCCGCCTTCCCAGGTACCTGCCCCTACGTGTCGGCAATTGGAGGAACCCAGGGGATCGATCCAGAAATTGCTTGGGATGGATCAACCGGTGGTTTCAGTAACTACTTCCCTCGTGCCTGGTACCAGGAAGCGGCGATTGAGACCTACCTCGGATCGTATGTCAGCAAAAGTGTCCAGGAGTACTACACTCCCTACACGAACTTCAGCGGACGTGGATTCCCTGATTTCTCAGCCCATAGTTCCAACCCATACTGGCCTGTTTTTGCCAATGTAAGTTCTATGTCCTTCACCAGCGATGATCTAATATAGGCTAACATACATATAGNNGGTGTCCTTGCTCTCTATTCTGGAACCTCTGCTGCAGCTCCCGCTTGGGCCGCTATGATTGGTATGCTCAACGATGCTCGCTTCAAGGCCGGTCAGCCTGCTCTCGGTTTCGTCAACCCCCTGTTCTACTCCCTGAAGTCTGGCTTCCTAGACGTCACTAAGGGAGCCGCCACCGGCTGCAATGGTGTCAACGCTCAGACTGGTGCTAAGATTCCTGGCGCTTCGATCATTCCTTGGGCTACTTGGAACGCANACAGTCGGCTGGGACGCAGTTACAGGTTTGGGTTTGCCAAACTTCGGTGTGTTGCTTGATACCCTTGGCCTCAGTGCTTACAACAAGACCGCAACTCCATCATGCCCATCTTGGAACACCTTGGAATACACTCCCTCGACCGGAAGCACCTACAAGATCGAGTGTGGCACTGACCACGCTGGTGGTGTTTTCTCGCAGGTCTACGTCAACGGCACCGACAGACTCAACAACTGCATTATGGCCTGTGAAGGTACTGCTGGTTGTATTGATGTCCAGCTCTCTGGCACTACCTGCTACCTTAAAGGTGCCGTCGGAACCGCTGTCTCCAAGCCTGGTGCTGTCGGCGCTCGTCTTATCTCTCAACCCGTTGGTCTTCACGCTCAGCTCACTACCACGGTTTCCTGCCCTAGCTGGAACAACACCATCTACAACTCCACCTCTGGCTCTCAGTACTTTGTCGAATGTGGTGTTGACCACCAAGGTGGTGACCTCAAATTGGTCTACGTGAATGGCGGCATCAAGAGCTGTGTTGCTGCTTGCGAGCAGACACCCGGCTGTATTGATGCTTCGCTGTCTGGCTCATCCTGTTACCTTAAGAGCAAGGTTGGCAAGGCTGTGCCGAACTCAAATGTCTTCGGTACCCTATTGATCTCCCACAAGGGCAACTCGACTGCATAGATGTCTATGTAGTTACAAAAATTTACGAAACTAGTTGCTTTTTCTTGAGAACACATCTATATCATTGCTGCTGCATTAGTGTCACAATAGCACATCATATGCTTGTAGGTATGCACAACATACCTTCATCGTGCATTTTGGCAGTTGATCTGTGACAGTCATTCGCAGGCGAGAGAATCGAAGATGTATTTGAGCATATTGACCTTGCCTCCCCCAGAAACCTCACGGATTAGGTCCGCAAGTCTTTTCATACCATTTCCAGAGACCTTTGACAAGGCCAAAAGTCAGCAAATATCTCTCCACTCTTCATTCGGACACCATCTCACCTATAATGCCAACACTGTCTCTTTCCCACTGGCAAGTATAAAGTAGACACGGCTCGAGATAATCCCGCACCCACACGTTGAAATTTCATTTGCGCTGTTCGCCTTTGCAGAGTGTTGTAAAGGTCAAGTGTTCGATTGGGTATATCCAGCTGGTTTCACGCATGCAGCTTTGCTGTGGAACTGTTTGTTAATTCATTGCTATCGATCATGAAATCATGATTACTTGCCTCGCAAGCGGGAAAAACGTCGATTGTGATTTTTGCTTCTGGTGGTTTGGTTGGTGCTGCAGTGGCTAGAGCTGCAGTTGCCGCGAGGAGGAACCAGTTTCTGGAGTGCATCTTTGAGATTCTTGGAGAAGTGTATTGGAGAATGACGGATGATCGACTGGATTACCAAAGTATATATATATCTAAGTCGAAGAGGGTATCGATGATTCTTGACGATCGTGGTTGACTCACGCAAAAGAAACGCCCTGCTCATGGATGTCGTATGACCGCTATCTAACTCACTGTAACTAACATCAGAAAATTTTCACGTTTACGCCGAGGAAGACTTGATTCGGACGAATAGAGATCTGATAAAGAGAGAGGGTTTGAGATCGTAAGCCTAATGGTGCCTGTAACTTGCTTTGGTACTTTCAATCTTTGACTAGATGTCCTCCCTCGAATGACTTGTTCCCGTGAAATCGACATACATACTTAGGGCGTGGATTAGTCTGCTTGTCTAAAAGGGCAGTAGCCTCTAGCTCTTCCTCTTTCCGCGACGGAAAACAGTAGTATATAAGCTATCAAGATGCACGATTGTATTCAAGGCAAGGACAATCAAAGAAAGCAAAAGGAATTAAATTCCTTACTGGAACAGCAAAAGCTGTGTATAAATGTTCAGTTATATGTTTTCTCGGCTCGAGAACGATGGGTGGCCCTGAACATGGGTGCCTTGAGCCTTTCCTTCCGTGTCCCATCCGAAAGCCCCATGCTGATGGTAATGGTCAAATAAGTTTGCTATACGCAGATAAGTCTAGGTGTATCGGGTAAGCTCGGTATCGCGAACACGATTAGAGAGGTGACCGCGTGAAGATGGTCTTGTTGCTCAAAGAAGGTCCAGCTGGCTACCAAACTTGATGGACATATCTGATCCTATGGGATTGTTGTAAAGATCCTTGGCCTAGCGGACACGAGAGTCCTTCTTTCCCATACACTCAGCTGTGAGCGATGGAAGAAGACACTGTATAACAGATAAGTGAGACAAGTCAAGGCTTGCTTAACCACGTTAAAAGAAGTTCTGTAGACGATTTTTGCCTGGTATGGTATGGTATGGGGGCAAGAAAAACAAGGCGAAAAACGACAAGCAGGAAAGAAAAAAGAAACACATGCCCACCCTATAGTAGGTCTTTGTTAGGTCAACGCCATGTTTGCGCCTTTCCCAAAAAGAAAAAGCAGAGAAAGCAGAAAGAGAATCCACGCGAGAGCAGTCAGAGGATCAAGCAGCATGCGTCAGAGAGATGGCTGAAGCAGATGTCCACCTCTTTAACAACAATTCTTCCCCATGGCACCCGCAACACCACCTCCTTGGCCCACATCAACCTGACTAGCACCCTGCTGGGCACCTCCTTGAGCACCACCGCCACTGCTATCAATGATGCGTTTCTTGATATCCGAGGCGAGCGAGAAGAAGGCTTTTTCTACGTTGATGTTGGACTTTGCGGAGACTTCGATGAAGGGAATCTTGAGCTCGTCGGCCAGGGCTTGGCCTTGGGCGGTGCTGACGGCGCGCTTCTCTTCCCAGTCGCACTTGTTGCCGATGAGGATTTTGTTGACGCCTTCGGAGGCGTGTTGTTCGACGTTTGAGAACCAGGTGCGGATGTCTNNGTTGGTGAGCATGATTAGTATGAGAGACAAGAGGAAGCAGGGGGGTGTAGATAGCAACGCACTATTGAAGCTCTTCTCGTCCGTGACGTCGTAGACCAGTAGGATACCCATGGCGCCGCGGTAGTAGGCGGTGGTGATGGTGCGGAAGCGCTCCTGGCCGGCGGTATCCCAGATTTGTAGCTTGACGCGCTTGTTGTCGAGCTCGATGGTGCGGATCTTGAAGTCAATGCCGATGGTGGTGATGAATGACGGGGTGAAGCTGTCCTCGCTGAATCGCAAGAGACAGCATGACTTGCCAACACCCGAGTCGCCGATTAGAAGGAGCTTGATCNNTGTAGTGCATGTGTTAGAGAGAGGACGGCCGAGGCAGAAGTGGGGTCGTACGAGAAAGTCATAGTTGCGGTTTTGGCCTGCCATGGCGACGGCAGAATGTGGGGGAGAGTGGCAGCGGCTGGCAGTGAGAGGTACAAAGGCGACAGTCGTATATCGGCAGGCAGCGAGTGTACGGGACGGTCGTGGGTGATGAGCAGCGTAGATGCAAGGCGGTGTGTGTTGGGCGTGGTTGCAGGGCCGGGAGTCGCAGGATGGAGAGTCTCAGACAACAAAGAGAAGGAGACGACGTCGGCGGCTTTTGCTTGTTCGCAGGAGTGAGGTGCAGAGGAGTATCGACGGACAGAGACAGACAGCAAGGTGATGTCAAGGCAGCAGATGCCAAAAGTTACCCTTGACGTTCTGGAGACTGGAGTGTCCCGCCTTGAGCGCCAGCCTGCGCCTGCCAAGTGGCCCGAAACACGACCCCCGACTTCTCCATTCGGCTCAAACTGTTGCAAACGTCCATATTGATCAGCCTCTACTCGAGCAGCTCTCAGCCATCTCTATTCTTTGATAGCTGTGATATCTAAAAGTATCGCTTGTACGCCCAGCGGATCCTGTTGACCACCTTCCTCTGCTTCTTGACTCCGGTCCGAACATCGACCAACTCCTCCACATCCTCGACAAAGTCCCTGAATATCTGCGCAGGCATCACTCTATGCGCCGCCTCACGCAGAACATGCACCTCGCACAACAACAATCCGTGATCCTTGTAGTACAATTCTCCAAATTCCGTCGGTGTCGAGTTGGTGAGCACTCGATCAATGTTGCGCAATTGTCGCATCATGTGTCCCTGCTTGCGGCTTGCGTCTGCTCCTCGTCGTGAAGTCAGTGTAGACGATAGCCAGCGTGAAATCCCGATAGTCACGAGAATGCCGGGAGTAAGACCCACGAACCCAAACACCAGTTCTTGACTCTTGAGCAATGCGTCAATGCCGCCCATGGCCACTTCAACGTCGACCTTGGTCTTTTGTACTTGAATCAACAATGCACGGATCAGGTTTCCACGGATGGTGCCCATCAAAGGACTCGACAGATCCTTCTCGTATGCCTTGAGCACTGGTGTCAAGTCACCCTCGCGGACCTTGGCTCTGATGCTTGCAATCTCGACGTCTGTGAGCGGACTGCCGGTATCTGTCGCATTGCCTGGGTTGTCCACTGCAAAGTCCACAACCATGCGTTCCAAGCTGGACCTGTCACCCTCTAGAGACCTTTTCGACATTATCGACACCTCGCTGTCCTTGTCGTGGCGGATCGTCTGAATCACCTTGCGAGTTGGCTCCACACACCAGTTGATCCAAAAGTCGCGAATAGTATGGCCAAACTCTTGAATCCAGGTAAGGATCTCCGCTTTTCGGTTGACAAGGTAGCGAAGGATGGTGCTTGACGAGAGAATTCCTACAGTAATGGGGAGCCAGTATCGGACAATGCGTGATGGCTTGCCATGTTTCTGTACCATGACCTTTGACTGCTGTGTGTATTCGGGGACCCGAGCGTTTAGCATCTTGATCAGTCTGTCGGCGATGGTCGCAGGGTGTACCCCTGACCCAGACGTCTCCCCATTATCCTGAGTGTAGACCTCAACATCGTAGAGTGGATCGTCGTCGGTGGCTGCTGCAATGGCTGCGTCGAACTTATCGACCGCGAGCTCTTCCTCGTTGACTTTGGCAAGCACGGCGTCCATGAGAGCAACATTACGTGCCACACTGGCCTTCCACTTGTCGCGGCCCTGAGTACCACTCGGCGTCGCGAAACCCTCGCCGTGCATATTCTCGTTCATCAGGCCCTCTCCCAGCAAGACACCTAGCGCGTTGGCTCCACGCAACCTGCATCGTTTGAGCTCATTCTGCTTCTGGCGAACAGAGCCACGAACTCTGGCGACAGGGCTCACAACGCGATTGCGCATCTCCTTGACACTCTTCTCCCTAACCACCTCCTTGACCAGTCCATAGAACTCGGACCATCGAGCAGTCAAGCCCTGCTGAGCCTCGGCGCCAGCACCACGAATACTAAAGTCGGCACTTCTCCTGCGGACATCGGCCCAGACGTAGTTGCTCCACTCGGCCAGACGCAAAGGAGCGGTCTGTATGCTGTACAACGCGGTTGCTTGTTGGCTGGCCAGCACCTGATCCCAGTACCAAACGTCGTCTGCAAGGGCGACAGTCTCATCCAGCAGACGCGACAGTATCAAGCCATAGACCTGGACAGTCGCCTTTGCTACCAGCAGCCACGCCAACTCTTGCTCGTATTCTCCATCATGTTTTTGTGCTGACAGATCCTCTCCTTCGTTCGGTAGCGAGATTTGGGCGCGGGTGAGATAGTGGTGGATCTGAGAGGCTGAGAGTAGAGGGTTGCGTGAGGAAGGGGTTATGGATAGTGATTTGACCAGTGATTGCAGGTGCTCGGCTCGGTCTGAGGGAAAGTGTTGGTCGTCGCCGGTGACGTTTATGGGACCGACTGGTGGTGGCGCATTAAGCTGTAGACGGTCTATCTGCGAGTCTACTCGTCGCACCTGGCTGTAAGTTTCTTGTCGTCAGCCCTTTGTACTGTGTTGATTGTATGCGCGAGACTCTATGGGCTAGAGACGGCCGCGTGGGGTTGGTATGATCTTACTCTACGACGAAAGACATGGTCGCGACCTGTATGGTTTTAGGACAAGATGCTCAGGTTCTCGGTGGTCAGAACTATCTTGTCATGTTTCTACAAGAATCTGGCCAGGTCGTGCGACGTGGACCAACAACGTGCGAAGCCAGCCTTGTGATCATGACGAAAGCCTTGCTTGACAAACCGGGGATTTCTTGTGTCAGAGCATGACTTTGTGTCTCCCACCATCAATCCCACAAGGCAGGTTGCATGTTTAAGATGATGCTTCTCTGGATTATGTGTGACCACTCGACATCCAAGTAAAGCTTCTGGCGCTATTTCTTTGTCGATACAGTCCTGTGCATCCAAAAGTCGGTTACATCATACCATCTAGCATTATCGACCCCACAGAAAGATCACCTTCATGTTCTCTTGGGCTAAAGTTTGTCACGCACGAGTCTTACCATATGCAGGATGCGTTATGAGACCCATGAAGGGCATCTCAATCCACAAAGGCTTATCAGGTCCATGTAGTTCGTATCTTCCAAGCGATGATATCTCGAAACTTGTCTGAGTAAGGAGCGATTGTGACAAACTTTAGCACCTACCTCCCTTATCACGTAAACACAACCCGACTTCGGCCCGGCCGGCGGAGTCACTGACCGCAACGATAGCGAGTCATCCCTTGGCAGTTGCATGAAACACAGGTCCAACTCCAGATTTCTTTTCGATACATTCAACGTCAATCGCCGCTTCTGCTCGTCTGCTGCCTGTGCTACTCTTACAAGGTATCAAATGGTTCATTTGGTTGCACGAGGTCAATGCTAAAAACAGATAGAAACCATCGCTACTCCTGAAGCTTCCCATCACAAAACTTTTGATAAGATATATCTGCAATCATGAGCTCCGAAGGTAGAGGCCGTCTCGCTGGCAAGAACGCCGTCATCACTGGTGCTGCTGNNGGTAAGTGCTCTCTGTCTCTTTCTCAATCGTCTGCTGTATCAGTTCATATCAAAGAAAGAGCTCATATTGCCACCACTATACTCACCGACCACTATCAAAGTATGTTGCACCAAGAGAGCTTCCACTGACAACAAGACAGTGGCATTGGTCTCGAGACCTCCATCCTCTTTGCCCGCGAGGGTGCATCGGTCCTGATGTGCGATATCTCGGCACCTGCTCTCGAGAAGGCTCTTGCCAAGGTCAAGGAGATTGTCCCCAACGCTGCTGGTAAANTTGAGACTACCATCTGCGATGTCAGCAAGGAGGCCGATGTTGCCGCGACCGTTGAGAAGGTAGACCCTTGGGGTGGTCTTGATGTCATGTTCAACAACGCTGGCATCATGCACGCCGACGACGCAGGTGAGTGTCGAATCAAGGTTCTTATCAGATCGCATCAGGCTTACAAGATTGCAGATGCTATCGACACACCAGAGAAGATCTGGGACTTGACTCACAACATCAACGTCAAGGGTGTCTGGTTTGGCTCAAAGCACGCAGTGCAAGCACTGCGCAAGCACAACAAGACCAAGGGCTCCATCATCAACACTGCTTCCGTGGTCGCTCTGGTCGGAGCAGCAACACCTCAGCTCGCATACACAGCCAGCAAAGGTGCTGTTCTCGCAATGACTCGTGAACTTGCCATTGTGCACGCACGCGAGGGCTTCAGATTCAACGCTCTGTGCCCTGCTCCTCTTAACACTCCTCTTCTTCAGGACTGGTTGGGTGACGACAAGGCCAAGCGTCAGCGCCGCGAGATTCACTTCCCTACTGGACGTTTTGGTGAGGCTATCGAGCAGGCACATGCTGTTGTCTTTTTGGCCAGTGATGAGAGCAGCTTTGTCAACGGAACCGACTTTGTCGTTGACGGTGGCATGACCAAGGTATGTTGCAATCGATGTCCAGAGAATGTGTTGGTGCAATGGCTAATTTTCGACAGGNCATATGTCACTCCTGAAGGACCTCCGGCTCCTGCTCCTACCAACCTCGCAAAGTAGAAGGAGGGATCGTTATTTTCATGAGTGGTTGGCGCATGGCTAGTATTGCATGGAGCAAATATACGACTTTGACGAATTTCTCCTAAGCAGCAAGATTATACAGTTTTATGAGATTTCGCATTAGACCAAGACTATCATCTATCTTGCTGTTGCCGCTTCGGTCCAGCGGACCAAATGTGTGAGGGGTAATGTGTAGCCAGATTTGTGGCATATCATCTGTTTTGTGTCGCAACAGATGTGAATCATATAGTAGTCAGGCGAGAGGCTAGAGAAGGGTTATGCAGAGTCGGCAGAGGGTATTCAAACCTTCTTGGCGTTCTCAATGGCACCCTGAGGGTCCTTGGCGATAGCCTCAAGCTCTCTGCCCTCCTGCTTGCCAGCCTTCTTGAGTTCCTCGGGGATAGAATCGCCCTTTTGGGCTTGTTGCCAGAGGAGAATACGTGAGACCTGTGTTGCGCCGACGCAGAAGAGGAGGAAGTTGACGGAAGCGAGGNNCTGCATCGATGCAATCAGCACTTTTGACCACAAGAAAGTCAGGCTTCAAGCGGCTTGCACATACAAAAGGTTTTTGGGCTTAATGACAAAGCACCAGCGGGTCCAGATCAAACCAGTAGCCATGAGGGCACCGTTCTGCGACAGCGAAAGCGATTCGACGGGACGAGCAAAGTCGGCGGCTCCGGCAAGGACGAGACCCCACTTCATGATGGGGGCCCAGAAGTGGACGGTCTTGGGGCCGACGGGCGACGACCAGAGCTGTTGGAGACGGGACTGGTTTGGCGGAGGGTCGACATTGGTCTCGGCTGCGGACTGATAGGTGCGTCTCTGAGCGACGGGCTTGCCGGTGCGGATGGCCTGGCTGCGGAAAGCATTGAAGAAACGGAGGCCGGCTCTGAACGACATGGTTGCTGTGTTTGCGGTATGTGAGTGAGTGGAGATGTCCAAGAGAAAACGGAAAGAAGAGAGTCGCAGCTGCTTTCCGGCGATATGCTCGAGGACCCGATGCCGCAATGCGGAGCAAGAGCAAGAGCGGAGTTTGTGTCAGCGCCTGCCGTTTCCGCCAGAGAGACGTGTTTGCCCTGTTTGTTTCGTTGCCCGCTGGTCAGCAACAGCGACTCTCGAACTGGCGCGAAAGTGCGGATTGGTCAATTGCCCATACACACACGCCACCATGTCGCTCAAACAATCATTCTCCAAGGCGCTCAAGGAGCTGCGCTTCCACCACTGCCAGACCTCGGAACACAGCGCCGCCGTCCGGTAACTTGCCATCCTCCTGCGACTTTCGACTACACGCGCAACCAGCATCCTGACAACCCGACAACAGCNNTCGTTCCTCACCCAGCAATATCCTGCCATGAAGAAGGCCAACCCTCACACCCCCATCTTGATCCGCGAAGCCCTGGAAGTCGAGCCGAGAGTCTGGGCAAGATACGGTTAGCATACCTACACCACAACCCACCTATGGAACAACCACTGATCATGCTGTCAATTAGACTTTGGCAAGGAGAAGAGCGCAAGTCTGAAGGGTATGTTGATCCGAAACTGCTTTGTCATGGACAAGCACTGACACCATGCACACANNGGTCTCGACAACAAGGCTATTGAGAGCAAGATTGCTGAGCTGGTCCAACAAGCTCAATAGATACCCCCGTTCGAAACAAATCATCTTCCTTTTTGCTGTATACAATTGCGACCGTCTTTCCCTTCACTCTGCCGGAAATCCCTTCGATCATCAACATCCAAAAACCACATGTGCACCACATATCTTGTTGCAAACGACCGACTTGATACCGAGACTCTATATCTGACAAACTACAACCTGCACATATCAAGCTGCAACGTCGCCGACGTTTCCAAATCTGAACTGCGCCCAAGACATGCTACCCTGGGGCAGAGTCCATAGCTGCTTTCCATTATCACTTCCAGCAGCTCCAGCACCAACGTGGATCGGCAATAAATGTTCAAATGATGGGTGCGCTCTCCTGGCATCACTTCTGCGCAGCAACTCTGCCATTGCCTTTTGTCTATTTTCTGGCNNTGCATCGGTTATCAGCTTGTAGTCTCTTTGGTTGCGTTTTAAATGCAAACATACCTTTTGCTCTACAGCTTCCTTCAAGGCAGCGTCAAAACTGACACTGTACGGCATAGGAGAAGGTTGCTGCATCGCTTTCCACATATCTCTCAGATTGTGTACCGCCATGCCACTCACAATTACCAAAATGCCCTCCTCTCTTAGACCTTGCATTGCCTCTCCAAGTCTGTAATGCTGATCCGCATCATCGCTGTCAAATAGCGAAACCTGCACTAGTGGCACACTCAGAGGATTGCTTTTCGGATCAAAAGCCACAGTAAACGGTGCAAAAACACCATGATCCAGGCCCCTGCTCACACCCTTTGCATTTATCCCTGCTGTCTTCAATGCAGCCAAGACCCGTGTAGAAACATCTTTGCTGCCAACATTGGGATACTTTATCTTATAGTAGTGGTCTGGGAAACCGTAGTAATCGTAGATGAGGTCTGTGAGTTCGGCGGTGTTGACCTCGATGGCCGTTGGAGAGGCTTGCCAGTGTGCAGAAAAANNGACGACTACGGCTTTTGGTTTGACGACTTGTGTTATCTCTTTGCCGATTTCTTGGAGTTTGGTGTAGGCTGGGTGGGAGAAGTCTTCCATGATGTTCGGGCCGCCGTGGGAGAGAAAATAGACCGGTGTGCGAGACATGGTGGATGTCGAGTTGAGATGTGGCTGCGTTTTCTTTGCTGTGGAGATGGAGGAAGTGTTGTTTGACGGGAATGCAGAAGTGTTTCTTGTGATAGTCCTGACCCAGCGAAGCAGAGGCGTGGACAGAGGAAATAGAGCTATAGCCAGAGTGAGACAGATGATTGATGTCAGTAGACCAATGCGAGGATATTGCATTAGCGAGATGGAAGTGCTTGTCGTTGATATGGCTCTTATATGTCGAGTGAGGTGCTTATGATGAAGATCATTCTGGAAACTTATATCTCTCCTTGTACTGTATACGGCACTAATTCCGCTGTGCTTACAGAGGGTTCGGCATGCAGTCTTCCGAGGTTTGCGTGCTTGGTAAGGTCTTGATATAGAACACTGCAAGGGTCTGACGTTCGGAAAGATCTCTCTGCTCCTGCGCATCACCGGCTGGAATCTGCACTTGAAGCAACAACATCTGAACTACACAACCGAAGATTAACTTGACTGCTAGCTATTGCAAATATGGCTGCAATCGTTCTTCCTGCTGCCAGAAGGCATACCTCTACAGTCATTGTCATGCATGGCTTGGGCGACAGGTAGGTCCAAAAGCTATCGATTCTGAAGGCCTGTTTTGTTAACTCTATATCAGTGGCCATGGATGGTGAGCACGACGACCCAATCTCGTCACGTTCAGTCTTGCTTACTCTTATGGAGGTCGTTCCTCGCCGACATGTGGAAGGGCAAGTTTGAAGAGACCTCTTTCATCTTTCCCAATGCACCTGAGATCCCCATCTCCGTGGTATGTGCAAGAACCATAGACCTTTCAAGGCATTTGACTAACAAAAACAGAACATGGGAATGAGAATGCCTGGGTGAGATAGCTTGATCAACGTTCCTGGTCGGCCATCCAGCACTTGCTGACTTTGCACGGTCTGCAGTTGGTATGATATTGTAAGGCCTCGCAACTCAGCAAATGTTTGCATAATCTCTCCTCGATATCCAAATCTCCTCACGACACAGAAACTTGGCTAGAGATCCAGCACTGACTAATTCTGCCGGACAGATGTCTTTCGACGACATTCAGCAGCACGAAGATGAGGCTGGTATCACCCGCTCGCAGAACTACATCCACTCTTTGATCGCCAAGGAGATTGAGAAGGGCATTCCTTCCGAGCGCATCGTCCTCGGTGGTTTCTCTCAGGGCGGTGCTATGAGTCTCATGTCGGGTGTCACTGCTCCCACACGCCTGGGCGGTATCTTCGGACTCAGCTGCTACCTACTACTCCGTGGCAAGCTCAGAGACATGATCCCAAGCGAGAACCCAAACAAGGTACGCTACCCTCGGCCCAGACTCGAGATTTGACATCTTGCTCTTCACCTGCAATCATGCTTATTTGAAACAGCAAACGCCTATCTTCATGGGCCATGGTGACGCCGATCCGGTTGTTCGTTACGAATGGGGCCAGGCCACTGCTAAGACTCTTCAAGAATGGGGTTGGAATGTCGATTTCAAGACGTACAAGGGTCTTCCTCACTCCGCTGCCCCACAAGAGATCAACGATCTGGAGCGCTACATCAAGGAGAGAGTCCCAGATCTCGGCGACAAGCCTCTGCCTTCCAAGGCCTGACTGCAGCAACATGCTCACGAAGTCGGAAGGATCTGGTTAATCATTTCAGTTGTTGTCTGTCTGCTACTCATCCTTTGGAGAAGCAGCGGCAAACGCAGAAATGAGGAAAAGACCAGATAGACAAGCTACATGAATTTTGTGCCTCCGTTAGAGTATACCACTCCTCCGCACCCGAATCTCAAATTTCGTCTATAAGGAAAAACACTCAGAACACACCCGCTCTCGTCCGTCGCCGTGATTGTGAAGGAGTGAGCACTCTACTTGCAACGTCCAGACGTGCATGCTGTTACCTGCAGAAAGTCCTGTTTGTGTGCCCTTCGTGAAGACTGTAGCTAGCTGAGTTTTCCAAAACATTCTGCGTTTCATTCGATCGGCGAGATCCTTGCCCTATGGAGAAGCATCACAACAATGGCGATCGTGGATCCTCGTCCCGAAAAACTCGTGATTATGTGGGCAGTTCGAAGTATGGACTTGACGTGCCTGCCTCCAGTTGATTATCATGCAAGATCAATTGTCTGGGAATTTTGACAGCTCTGTGACAGGTGTAGATGGTTGTTTCATTGCGGCATCTCGCAGACTTGACACTTTCTTCTTTGCCCTCATCTGCCTCTGCACGGCCCGTTCTCCCCACCTCTCTCGTCCGCCTGTACCGACGTTTCAAACAAAGCAGGTTTTCGCACGCAGGCATCTTGCGAAAGGAGTCAAGATTCCTGGAATCATGCGCGAGGAAATGCGCCATCGTTGCGCGTTTCCTACTGGAGCTGCAACGCGATTTCGTTTTTGCTGGTGAGCGGTCCGCCGGGTACACCGAGAACCTGGTGCGCGTGTCCTGTCATTCGTTTAGGGGATGTGCCCTGTGGGTAGTGATGCTGTCTATTTGGAGACAAGCCACAACCGTACTGCGCAGTGATTACGCTTGTCCCTGCCCTTGTGTTGGTTGATGCATGTAGGTTCCTTGTTCCCCGGTGTGTGGTAATGATCTCGGTGGATGCCCGCCTGGCGGCACAAAATCATTTGGGGGATGGTGTGGGCGAGCTGGGTGTAATATTGCGTGGTCCGCCTCGTGCTTCACGAGCCCGTGGTATTTTTTTTGAGCTCTTTGTCTTTTCTTGGACATCTTTTACACTTCTTGTTCTTGTATCTCACCTGGAATTGTTCGTCCTGGAGCTGCTGGCAGCACACATCGCCGCATAGGTATAGAGTATCTTGCACGGTACAAGCTGCAAGGCTAGCCCACGATATGGAGATTCACGGGATGGACAAGGCGGATTTCGCTGCCATCATGCAAGAGCCGGTCTCCAGTCCTGAGAGGACATCAAAACGACAGGCAATCAAGGCATTTGCATCCAAGCTGAAAAGAAGCACTAGCAAGATAGGATCTCCAGTGCGACAGCGTCCCTTCTCAACTCTTTATTGGATTTCGCTGACTAGCTATTCAGNNAGCGAGCGATCCCATACTCGGCGCAAAAGCAAACCTTTGGACGTTCACTCTGTGGTTGTCGAATCTCAGCCCAATATCCTCGCCGAATGGGGCAGCAAACGATCTTCCGACTTGCCGCGTCCATCGAGAGACTCGGTCGTTGGACAGTACTATGTCGGCAACATTGTGAAGCCGTCGCACAAGTCACCCAGATCGAGCCCAAAGCAATTGAGCCATGAGGAGCTCGTCAATTACTTTGCTGGAGCACCCGAGTTCGTAATCAGGTCACTGAGACCTAGAGTCAGTTATCGCTGGAAACTGGACGAGGAGAGTGGAGAACCACAAGACTTTGTCGATGTCGGTCACAGTACCTTCAATGCTGCAACTCTGAGGCGAAGAGAGAGGACCAGACAACTTCGAGACTTGGTTGCAGAAGATGCAGAGAATCAGATCCCTATGATGGAGGTGCCGAATATGCTCAGCTTGAATGGAAATGAATCTGGAACCATCGGACTGGAATACTTCTTACAGATACCACTGGCAGACAGCAAGCGTTCCGCCGAAGACGAAGATGAAGCCTTTAGGTCCAAAAGGCAAATGTTGGCCACGTCGCCCGAGATTCTGGAGCTCAGGCCGCTCAACCTGGAATACTTGGTCCATAGACTGGGGCAAATCGGCGATAGTCGACATTCTAGAACCAGCGACGAGTGTCGCGAGCGAAAACACGATGGACAGACAGCTGATGAACTTCACACGGAACTGTTTTCCAACCTACTCACAGAACCCGAAAGAGAAGAAGATGATCCGCCCTTCACAAATCTCGAAGGTCAGGTAGTAGCGCTTGCGAGAGTTCTGGTGACCACCAAACTCTGGTACGACTTCAGCTTGGTGGAACATAGAATTCGCCTGGGCCAGATCTTGTGGCCATCTACAGACTATGACGATGAATCAGCGGTCGATGTCGAAGCATCAATGACACCCAGTGAACGCGATCTTTTGCTTCTACAAATCGCTCTAGCTTGCGAGTTGTTGATCCGTGTCGAGCTCTCTGGCTTTCCCACTTCTGGCTTCTCGCGCAAACTACGGTGGGATATCGTTCTCGCACAACGCTTCCTGGACAGTATCCGCATTGCACCAAAGACATCAGTAGAACCAGAGAGTCCGTGCCGCAACAGCGTCATGTCGATCGCTACTTTTGTGACTGCAAGGGAAATTCTGGATGAACAGCGCATAGAACCAATTATGTTCCCTAGACATGAGAAGAGACAAGTGGATGGCTTGCTAAACTTTGCTCAAGCCCTTGCATGGCCACACACAGAAGAGATACGAGAACGCTTTGCAGAGAGAGTCAGGAGGCACTCGCGCGATGCAGGCAGATTTGGTATCTACGGTGCACCTCTGGGTACGCCGAGTCAGTCGCCTAGTCAGAGCAACTACTTTGCGCAACAGAAGAGACCACAGGTCGGTCGTGCATGTACAGCACAATCATTGCAGCTTCTACCTGCTTCAGCATATGGAGCCGACAACTTTGACCTTGGAGGTTGGCTCTCCAGATCTTGGCTGACCGGCTTCATACTGCCTGGCGAATCCATCTCACATCTGCTCATCTCGACGTTACTGGAAAACTCGCCGGCCGCAGTAACTGCACTGGGCGACGCGGCTAACCTGTATCAAGGCTTTGTCTACAAGTCACGCAGCTACTGGAGTAAGAGCTGTGTAGTGGGACGAGTTATTGCAGCCGCGAATGGAGCAACTGACTGCATGGGCTGGATATCCTGCAGCAGCGCCCCCGTGGACCAACGAGACGGATGGGTAAACCTTGAAGTCAAAGATTTGCCCAGTTCCACCACGCCACGTATCTCTGATGGTAACAGTCTATCCACAGACTCGGCATTCGTGCCCGGCGACACAACCACAGTCACCGATACCGAGTTTACATGGCCAGTAGATGGCTTCACAGTCCTAGGAAACGAAGCACGCTACCATGGCTTCAGCCTACTTCCCACAGGCACCAGTTTCGAACTCAGTCCAGCTGTACCCTCAACCTCACCTTCTGACGACGCAGAAGCTCATCTCGCTCCCATCCCAACAGCAATCGCCTCTTTGGAATTCAGTGCCAAACGCAGCAACTCACGGCCAACAGCAAAAGTGACACTCCCACTCCTCTACGACGTCCAATTCATCTCCTCCACCCCCTGTTTCCCCAACATCTCACGCCCATCCACACCTTCCGCTATCACGAAATCTCGCTCACGATCGGGTACTGGAACATTATCTGTCAAAGAACTACCACCGCCACCAACGCATCCTTTACATTGCTCTTATGCCATTTCCATCATCCCTGCTGCCTCCATCCTCGCAGACGACTTTACGGATACAGTGCATTTGGGAGATGAGACTGTGGTTTTGGATTGTAGAGGTACGGGCGAGCTGCAATTGTTGGCCAGGGCTTGGTGTGCCAAGGTTGGTGAGAATGCTGTGGTAGGGAGGGTTGGAAAGACTTGTTTGGGATGTTGTGTTAGAGAGGCTAGGNGGTTGGGTGTCAAAGTCGTTATTAGGATTTGATGGAGGCTTTTTTTTCTTGGGTTGATCTGTTAGGCTTTCCTTTTTGTTCTTGGAGTTTTCTTGAATCGGGGGATGCATTTTGGTACTTGGTCTTGCTTGAAATGGGTTCTTGGTGTATTAACATCTCTTCTGTAACAACTTTCCTATATGAACATTTCTTCTCCTTCTCTCCCAAGCCTTTATCGACGAGCAAAGTGGAAGGGATTCAGCGAACAGAGGAGGTCACATAGACAGCAGATGCGCGCTGAAGGTGAAGAGCGTTGGTGTTGCTAGAAAGTCGGTGGAACATAGTGGGAGTAAACAGATGTCCACAAAGGTGTCAGAACGTTCTTGTCTCCTCTGGTCCTTTCAGATTTGCTTGTACCTTTATCGGTTTACGCTGTAACATTCTTATTGCGTACCAGCGGTATCTCCATCTTCATCCATAATCTCAACGACAGGAACATCAACCCTAACAACCCCATCCTCCTCTCTCCCTCCAACACGTCTAAACTCCTCAAAAGCCTCTTCATCCCAACTACTCGCCCTCATCCTATCGCCAGCAAACCTCAACACATCCTTCAACCACCTCCCCTTTGTATTGCCAGCTTTTTCTACCCTCTCTACCCAATGCCACAAACTCGGGTCTCTGAAATTGACATCGGGGGCTGCATCCCCTGACGCTCGAGAGATTATGTGAGCACGCAATGCAGCAGCAATCAGATAGAACACGACACTGGGGTTGCAGTTGTGGTCCATAACTGCTATTTTTATTGTTGTGGTGTCGGGGATGACGTTTATGGAGGGGCAGCAGAGTAATGCGACGGCGGTGTGAGAGTGGGAGGATATTGCTGTCAAGAGGCCTGCGGTGGCGGTTTCGCCGCGAGAGGAAGATGCCCAATCGATGCTGCAGCCTGACCAGATGAGGTATTTGAGAAAGTCGAGTTTTGGTGTTGTCCAAGGTTCGTGGAGGAGGGATTGGGGAAGCTGGACCGAGGAGGAGAGGGTGAGGTAGGGGAGGCGAGGTTGATTCTGTGGGTGAGAGAAGTTGGGCACTGGGATTGGGGGTTGTTGTCGTTCTTCCTCTTCGTCGTTCTCGCTGTCGTCTGTATCTGAGTCGGAGGGTGATGAGTCGCGTGATGGTGGTGATCTTCTTCTGTGTATTTCTTGTACGGTGTCCTTGAACAGATCCCAGGTCATCCACTTGCATTGTAACATGCGAGAGACCGTGGCGTCATCTGCAACCTTGTCTTCACTGTTACCATCGTGCTCAAGGGTGTCGATGGCAAATCGAAGATAAGTGTGACGATATGACAGGTCGCGAGCAAAGACATACGACGACAGAGGCAAACTTATGTTTTTGCAGTCTTGGAAGATCACTTGGACAAGCTCAGTAGGCAGTTGCTCAAACTTTGATAAAGTTGGATCTCGTTTTGTTTTCTTTTTGCTNATTGAAGAAAGAGATGTTATTTACTGCATGAAATCTGACTGACAGAATTTCATGGTGATGGAAAGAAACTATTATCAAAGCACTGATACTTACTTCTTCAGGGGTTGAGAGCTGACTTGGTTGGTGCGTGCAGTCTTCCATGGTCTGTCACGGTTCTTAAGGGGTACGTCTTTATTTTCACACAGGCGACCTCGCTTGCGACGACCACGGATCCTGATGGGGGTGAGGTCCATGTTGGATGGAGTACTCTTGTGTGAGCCAACCAAAGATGGAAGGGTAGATGTCTATACTATCAACTCAGAGTTAGCAAAGGTTTGAAAAGACAGATGCTGTTGTTGAGTGTGATGTGTGTAAAGGTTCTCAGTGATCTTGGTGTAAAATCGATCAGCGCCGAAGCTCAATTACTATCTAGTGCTAGATTTTTAATCTTTGAACGAGGAATGGATGTGCTGTGATGTGATGGAAGTGTTCCTACCTGTTATGATGTCGGTCGACGTGTTGCTGAATGCTTGGTAATGCAAAGGCAAGTCTATTCTGAGCTCAGAGTCAGTGAATGGTTCGAGCAATGTGTTGATTAACAAGGTTGAGGTTGGTGTTGGGTGTCAGAATATGTAAGAATTGAATCTCATAGCGCATGCGCCGTTAAGAGAAACAGGCGTGTAACTCCGGTCGCACACGTCAATCGCAAATTATATCATCTTTCGGAAGAGTGCTGGGAATGGTGTGCAGAAGAGAAAATGCGTGAATAGACATACCTTCACATGTTGTTGGTGATGAGAGAAGGAAAGCAGAGAAAATCTCAAAGTCCCGCGCGAGCTAAAAAGCAGACAGCGGAAGCCGGGGAAGTAGCATTTTCTTAGTAAGCCAATGCCAAGCCCGAGACACACACCTTGTCGAAATCATTTCGCACTGGAGAATCGCGAGCATCCCGATATCACCGACCCATCCCTCCTTTTACTGTACGTCCGACCCGAAGAGCATTGCAGTCGCTGCCGCACACATCAACCTCCGGAACTCTTCATCTGACCCTACTCGCCAGAACAAACAGTCAAAATGGGTGACGCAGACATCAAGGCCAGCCAGTGGAGACTCGTCGAGGTCGGCCGTGTCGTCCTCTTCAGCACCGGCATCCACGCTCAGAAGCTCGCCGCTGTTGTCGAGATCATCGACCACAAGCGCGTACGTGAACTCCTCCGACCGATATCCTGAGAACCGATCGACATCGAAATACACACATTCGCACAAAACACACCTCCGAACATCCTTTACGAGCCTCTACACACGTCGCAACATGCGCACACCACGAAAAGACAGTCAGCAAGAGCGTCAGGCTGACAGAACATGAAATAGGTCCTCGTCGAGGGTCCTTCCTCCGACCCCAAGGCTGCCGTCTTCCGCCACTCCGCCTCCCTCTCGGACCTCTCTTTGACTCCCATCGTCATTGAGAAGCTTCCCCGCGCCGCCGGTCACACTGCCCTCAAGGCTCTCTGGGAGAAGGTTGGTGTCGACAGCAAGTGGAACAACAGCGCCTGGGCCAAGAACCGCGAGCGCTCCGTCAAGCGCAAGCAGCTCACCGACTTCGAGCGCTTCAAGGTTATGCGCCTGAGAAAGCAGGTGCGTGGATGAAAACAATCGCATGACACAGTCGAGCAGACCCGACTGACAGTATATCACANNCAGGCCCGTTTCGAGGTCCGCAAGCAGTTCGCCGCTGCCCGTGCCCAGTCCGCCAAGGCGTAGGTGGATGACTACATATCAAAAGGGGACGGATACATGGGTTCAATGGGAGTAGTGGGCTATGGCTTTTGCAGAAATGAAAGCGGGGATTCTTCTTTTCACACTGCTACGCTGCTGCACATCCGATGCTGCCCTCGCGCGTCTCCAGCAGAAGGTACATGACAGCTTCTGGGAGGCTGGCGGAGGGCCGTAAAAAGTCCTAGCATCGACAAAGTCTATCCAGCTTCTTTTCCAAACGCTGTGGGAAAACAAGGAAAATGCTTCAAACACCAAAATCTTCAGCAACAACGCTTTTTACGTTCATGAATTGTACATGCTTGACTTGTAACCTGTGATGGCCAACAAACGTGCATGTAAACAGTGAATTCACCTTGATACTGAGCGCGTGGAGACGAGTGCTGGCCAGTGACGCAGCTGGATTCCACCGAGGGCAGCCAGAGTGGGCACAGGCAGAAATTCACCGTGCGTCGCAGCTTCGGCAATTCCAAGCACACGGCGAGCCACAACCTCATCCCAAGGCCACATCACTCAGTAACTGCATAACAGAATCGTCCAATCCGGTGAGTCCAGGCGAAGCCATGCGCGAATTTTGCATCTCGTAATTCTTGGATTTGATTGAAAGAGACACCATGTGTTTCCCAACGTCCAAGGAGGAGCTCTCGCGTGCCGTGGCAGCAACAGTCGACTGACGCGCAAATTCGGCCACAGATCCTATAACCAGCCAAAATGTCGAACCCCCGTGTTGAAGAGATCGTCGACGACAAGCCCGAGCAGCAGGTCGAGGTTGATGACAGCAGCTCCGACTCTGAGGGCGAGGAGGGTGGTATCCCCGCCGGCTCGTCCGTCACCGTCCACTCTCGCAACGAGAAGAAGGCCCGCAAGGCCATTGCCAAGCTCGGCCTGAAGAAGATTGAGGGCATCACTCGCGTCACTCTCCGCAGACCCAAGAACGTAAGTTATACAAAGCTCAATTGCAGACGAGAAGCTAACTCGGGTCCAGNNATCCTCTTCGTCATCAGCCAGCCCGACGTCTACAAGTCCCCCAACTCCAACACCTACATGTAAGCATCTTCTATATGTCTATCCTCACAACATTAACTGACACGCGACGCAGCANTCTTCGGTGAGGCCAAGATCGAGGACCTGAACTCGCAAGCCCAGGCCGCCGCTGCCCAGCAGCTCTCCCAGCAGGAGGGTGCCGCCGAGCACACCCACGACCACTCCGACAAGGGCAAGGCCCCCGAGGTTGAGGCCAAGAAGGAGGAGGAAGAGGAGGACGACGGTGAGGAGGTTGACGAGACCGGTCTCGAGGCCAAGGACATTGAGCTTGTCATGGCCCAGGCTTCGGTCAGCAGAAAGAAGGCCGTCAAGGCCCTCAAGGAGAACGACAACGACATTGTCAACTCCATCATGGCCCTGAGCATATAGATGCAGTCATCTGTCTTGAAAAGGCATGATTGAAGCTCGGGTTAATCCTCCCAACACTTTATATATAAAAGTTTCACACAACGAATGAATGTCCTCGTTGTATTCTGATTCCTCTTTTCTGTCTACTTCCATGTGATTCAGTCTTGTTGCTGTCATATGTCTGAGGTCTCATGTTCAACCACATCTTGAACCTCTCACTACCTGTGATGCTAATGTGCCTTCACATGCCAGAGTCACCGTTCCTTCCTTCTAGGAGTCCTGCTCCATCAGCACCCTTCCGTATCCTCTCTATATAAAGCGCTTCCTTCTATCCCACCTCTCTCCCTCTCTCTATTCTTGATTTCATTCCCGTCTCCAATACCAACTGCAGCTTGAACTTTACACTACCCTTGAGTCCTATGACAACCTTCAGCAACACCTCTAGGTTGAACATTATTATAACAGCTCTCAGCGACACCTTTAGGTCGAACATTATCATGACAACCTGAAGGCATGCCGATATCAAAGTCGTAAAGAGTCGGAATCGAGGAAGGCGCACGGACAGTTTTGCCAAGAACGGAAAGAGCGACTCCATCGCAGCAACCTCAGTCGATGTTCGCGAAGGCCAACGGATCCCGCCTGCACCGCCGTCTCTCTCCCCTCTACCTTCCGTCAATCCAACCCATCGTCACAATGGCCGTCGGAGTGAGTCATGTCGCCCTGTTTTCATCACCGCATCGCCCTCCCACTTGCGCCGTCGCACCCGGTCCTCGTCCTGTCGCCGACATGAGCTAACAGCCTTCCTCAGCGCAACGCAGCCCTCAAGCTCGACTGGGCCAAGCTCTCCCAGCAGCTCTCCCTCAA
The DNA here is from genome assembly GCA_903853725.1 of Aureobasidium uvarum. Taxonomy (NCBI): domain Eukaryota; kingdom Fungi; phylum Ascomycota; class Dothideomycetes; order Dothideales; family Saccotheciaceae; genus Aureobasidium; species Aureobasidium uvarum. The sequence goes on along the minus strand of CAINUL010000008.1, from coordinate 488,298 downwards.
GGGTCAGACCGCCAACTCCCTTGTCGCCTTCAAGAAGCGCAACGACGACGCCCGCCGCAAGCTCGCCCAGCTCCAAGAGCAGCAGCAGACCATCGACTTTGCCCACTACCGCGGTATCCTCAAGAACTCGGCCGTCGTCGACGACATCGAGAAGCAGTTCAGCGCCTTCCAGCCCAAGAAGTACGACGTCAACCGCCAGATCAAGGCCATTGAGGCTTTCGAGGCCCAGGCCGTCAAGGCTGCCGAGCAGACCAAGTCCAACGTCGACGTTGAGCTCAAGGACCTGCAGAAGACATTGAAGAACATTGAGGACGCCAGACCATTCGAGGACTTGACCGTCGTGCGTACACCCGCTTTTGCAGTTCCAAAAATCAGCCCCTGTCTAATAAATTCGTCTAGGNACGAGGTTGCTGCCGCCCAGCCCGAGATCGATCAGCGCACCGAGCAGCTCGTCAAGAAGGGCCGCTGGATGGTGCCCGGATACAAGGAGAAGTTTGGCGATCTTTCCATCCTTTAGAGTGGATATATCGACATTATCTCTCTACTTCCTTGTATCTTCCTCCTTTTTGCTCTCTCGCCACAAATATCCGCCACACCTCTTCAAATACGCTCACCAACACCTGTATCTTTTGCCGGTCGAAATGGGCTACAACCAAGGCAAATTTACTTTGTAGCATAGACAAAATCGCATTTGCCCTTTGATCGAAAACCAGCCATTTTGTCTACGAGAAGCAAGATTCTTGTTTGCCTTTTGGGCACTGTCCACGAGAAGTTTGAGTAAAGCTGGGAGAATGACTAGAAGTACGAAAGCATGTCGAGGTGAGTTTTCTCCGTCACTCAGTGTAGCAATTTTATTTCGTGATGAATGAAGGTAAGTCATGTCCACGAGAAAGAACGCTCATACCTTCCTTTCTTTTCTTGCTTCAAACGTTCATTTACGCCAATCGTACCTTCCATTTCTGCCCAAACCCTCTTCCCTCTGGGTTCGGTTGCTCCTTCTCTTTATGATAGTTTGTGCTTTGATCGTTCTTTCCTTCGACATACACATCTTTGAAATACTTTTCCCGCTTCCCCGGTCTACAAAGTCTCAGTCATAATTCTGAACATTTGGGAGGGGTGACCGAAGCTAGTGATGCAAACTCACCACGTTTTGATTTGGGTACTGTTTTTTTCTTTCGAGCAGTGCCATTCCCCCGTTGTCAGAAGCTCTTTTGGACTCTTTTGCCTGTTGTATGATATTTTGACTCCTGTCTATCAACAATAAGTCTGTGTTTGTACGCTATACATTTGGAATATGTGAGTAGCGTATATGCATGGACAAACAACAGAAGGATGCTGTCTGTGACCTTTCTTTTTTGGTTGCGAAAGATAGAATTCGTAGGGGCGGGGGCGACCCTGACTTCCAACCTTGATTGTTATTCCTGCACGCCGTAGTTTTCTCTTTTGTTTATATTTTGACTGGATATAAGAGATGTGATCGGAGTCCTTTCTTCTCCTTGTGTAATCGTGATAGCACGAGGTCGGATCCAACACGAATACCAATCTTCAGTTCCCCGTCAAACACCTAGAGCCAAACGCAAAAGACACAAACAATCAAGAAACCAAGTCAAGCTGCTTCAAAGCCAAGGAGTAGAGACACATCTTCTCGGAATCAAGAAGAAACACATCCAAGAAGATAAAGAAAAGAAAAGTCAGCCTCTTGACCACAGTTGAAAGCTTTTTGTGCTACAAACATCCTTGCCTTTTTGCTTGATATCACACAAAACATACTACTCCTCTACCAAGCCCACTTTCTTCCTTTTCGGAACAAGAACTTACTGCACAAGAAACACATGTAACAATCATCAATCTTGGACCTCTCCATGTCAAGCGCCTTTGAGCCCAAAGATGCCAGTATATTCAGCGAAACCTTTAAAGAACAAATAATCATAGACCTCTCGCCCAAGAGACACACAGCGATGACGGTACGAGCGAGAAAACGGGACAGATCAAGAGAACAGTGCGAATCTACGAGCATCGAGGAATGGAAATGGAGAAACGGCGCAAAACAGGTGGAAAGAGCGACCAAGGTAGATCCATGGAGCGACTCGAGGGCAGCAATACATTCAAAGGCAGGAACGATCACAGATACGAGTATTCACTCGTGACAAGAAAGAAGCATAATCGAACGGAAAAGACATGAATTGGAAAGACTGTCTGGCTAGACTAGACTAAAACTCAAAGTGTTCAAATGTCACTTTCCCCTGTTCCTTCCCTTGTATGGTCCATTCGCATTTCTCGTGTAGAGAACATTCTTCATCCATGTCTCTTCTTCAGTCCATCTTCTTCAAATGAGTGTGAGTGCGTTGCATTGCTCATAGTTATACTTGCAACAAGCCGTCGTATCCGTCGTGGCACTTGCCAGAAAAAGTAGGGAAGAACAGAGACAGTAAAAAGCCCCAAAAAGGGACCAAGAGACAACAAGAGAACGAACGACCACTGTGTCCAAATTCGTCAAGAGTCGAGTAGCAAGAGTGCAGGCTTAACCAACCAAAGCATCTTCACGCTGCTCAAGGCCAGGAAGAGCAAGAACCTGACCACCCTCATAGGCAGTGTTGTCCTGCTCAGCACCGGCAACAGCACTCTGCTGACGATCACCCTGGTGGATATCGCCAAAAGTGAGAGCATGATTAGCAGGCAGAACACGACTGAGAGCCTCATACAGAGCATGCCACTCAGCCTCAGCAGCCTCCTTGAGCGAATGCATCTCACTCTTTCTCTTGACCTTGTACTTGACGCCAAAGTAACCAAAGGTAGACTCGTCGCCCTTGTCGTCATCTATGTAATCAAGGCAGGAGTCAGGGTCAGTGCTGGCGGTGCGGACAAAAGCGCCCTCGGGGTTTGTGGCCGAGCACAGAAGAGCGATGATGTAGGCTAGCAGCGAGTCCGAAGACTTGGGGTTCTTGGATAGAGCCTCAAAGGCCCACCAGCTGCCGGTCATCTGGTCGACGGGGGTGAAAGGAATCATGCCGAGGAGAGTGCCGTAGCCTTCGTTATGGGCGCAGGTGACCATGTAAGTCTTCTGCTGGACGCTGAAGCCGGGATTACCAAGACAAGCGGTGAGGTATTCCTGGAGCAAACCGCGGTGCAGGAACTGAGGGTGAGTGTTGCGAGTGACGGCGTTCATGAGAACGCGCAGCTGGACCATAGCACACGAGAAGATGAAAGTACGCTCGCGGAGAGTGATGTGCTCGGTGGCATGCCATGGATACTTGTGCATGATGGAAATCATGGTCTCATAAGTGCGGTTGACACAGCGCTGAGCAAAGGGCGAGCGCTGAGGAGTCTCGGCGTGCTTGGTGATCATGACCATCTCCTCACTGGTGACGAAGCCCTGGAAGCCCGAGTTGTAAGCCTCGGTACTGGCGTAGATGACGGGAACATGGCCGTCCCATTTGACGCACTTGGCGCGAGGAAACAACTCCTTCATGAGAGCCTCCTGGCTGCTCAGCTCGATCTCAACGTGGCGATCACCGATGCGAGGGTGACGGTTGTTCATGCAGCGCTGCTGGAAGTTGGAAATGGCGGCCTTGGCCTCTTCAGCAGTGTCCAACTCCACATAGACATCCATGGTCTTGCCAGTCGAACGTTCCATGATGATGTGAATGGCCACATAAGGAGTGCCCTTAGGCTGGGAGGCAATGCGAGTGCTGCGACCCAAAGCAGCGATGACTTCGTTCTTGGTGGTGCCATAGGGGATGTTGCCAATCTTGATCACACCGTTGGTGCTGGGGCGTGACTCGGCGGCGGTGTCAACAAAGGGCATGTGTTCATACACCTCATCGAGGTTAGGGAGAGCACGGGCCTCGGGATCGACCCAGCCAGGATCAGGGCGCACTTCAGGAGCCATGACGGCCTGGCTGCGAACGACAGGCTGCTGGACGACAAGCTCGTTACCAGCTCTCTCAGCACCAGGAGAGGCATATCCGCGACCATGAGGTGGCGATCTGCTGTCGTACTGATGAAGGGTGCCAGATCTGATGGCCTCGGCCATGCGAGCAGCGTTTGTCTGAGGCTGCTGGATAGGGTTGGCCTGAGGCTGATGGGCAACCTTGACCGTGTTGTTGGTCTGCTGACCAGCCTGACCCCAAGTGTAGGCAGGACCGGCGTTGCTGATAGGGTTACCCATAGGAGCGGCAAGGGCAGACTGAGGGGCGGTGGCAAAGGGCTGGTGGTTGTTCGGGTCAGCCATGAAAGGACCATTGCCGTACACAGGAGGTTGATGGTCAACGAACGGGTCAGCCTGAGCAGGCACACCATGGTTGATGTTGGCTGACATGCTGGTGTACATCTGGTGAGGGTTCATCTGTTGACCGGCAGACATGGAAGGACGGCCCATTTGAGGGTGGTACGTCTGAGTGTTCTGCATGTAAGAAGGGGTCATCTGAGGACCCATCTGAGGAGCCATCATGTGAGAACGGTTCATGAAAGGAGCGTTCATGTTGGAACCGTTCATGTGGAGGCCATTCATGCGAGGGTCATATGGGTGAGGGGCGTTCATGTTGAAGCCGTTCACCTGAGCACCGTTGGTGGGGTGGCCACTACCAGTGAAGGTGGTGGGCATGTTGTTGAAGCTGGGAGGCATGGGGCCACGGATGGGAGGAGCGGCTTCATGTCCTCGCGGACCGGCGTTGAGGCTCATGTTGCGCATCATAGCAGCAGGCATGGTGGGCACAAGCGAAGGACGATTCATGCTGACAGGCGACACCAGACCTCTGNNGAACTAGGGTCCATGTTGGCAGGATCGGGGCGCTGAATAGGATCCGGAGCCTGCTGTATGTTGACAGGAGGCTGGACAGGGCCGAAACTCTGCTGCATCTGACCAACATGCTGCNTGCACGCCGGTAAACTGCTGCTGGACTGGAGCAGTCTCGGGGTTGCTGGTCTTAGGGGTTGGGGTGGCAAGCTCGCGGAATGCGTGCGATGGCTTGAAGACGCTGGGCTGTGGAGCATACATGAGCGACTCAGCATGTCCATTGCCAGATGGGCGCTGCAGACTCTGGTCGCCGGAAGGCTGCTTCTGCTCGTGGGCGTTCTGGCCGTGACCAGCAGCGACGTACTCGGGGAAGTTGGCAACTGCGGGTCTGCCAGGATTGAAAGAGGGGAAGCGAGTGTGCTTCGACGGCTGAGACTGAACGTTCTGAGCCTCGGCGTCCTGGACGTGACCGGACGGAGCCTGCGAGTGAGTGCTCAAGGTGTGGTTGTGAGTGGGGTTGATCACTCCACGGTTAGTGACTCCAAGCTGGGCCTCGTTTCCAGCGAGAGGAGGAGGGGAGGCGCGCTGAGCATCAGAGCGACGCATGTTCGCGATGCTTGCGTCGAGGGATCTGGAGGACGACTGGGCCGACGATGGACTGCCCCAGATGCTATTGGCGGTGCTGGTGGGAGACAGTCTTAGACCTTGGGTCCAAGCGGCCAGATCGTCGATGGTGGGATAGGCGATCTCGGAGGAATCCTCAATCTCGAGTGTAGTGGTGACAGGCTACCATCGTGTAAGCCAAGTGTGTATGTGAAGGACAAAGGGGGTGTGCAAGGGAGGTAGGAAGAGGGTGCGCAACTGAGACAGGGTAGGGTGCATGGTTGGGAGAAGAAAAGTGCGCAGTAGGGCGAGGCAGAGAGCGCGCGTACAACTTGGAGAAGCAAAGAGTGCGCAACAGACAAAGGCAGATAGATTGCTTGAGGGTGAGATGGTAGAGGATGGTGCTTACTTTGAGACACAGTGCGCAGCTGACAGGAAGGTCCTCAGGGTGCTGTAAGAAGTGATCGTAGCAGACGGTGTGTTTGCAAGGAACCAAGATGTGACTGGGATTGGTGTCACACGCAATGCACTGTGTGCCACCGATGCGGCGGCCCCTGGTCGACCACGAACTCTCGGCGACGACGGGGTCGCCAGCGCGGCGAGGTAGGGGGAACATGAAGGAGGACTTTTGACGCTGATGACGGACCCAAGTGGCCTTTACCAGCTTCTCAATGTACGTAGAGGTGTGGCTGCGCTGGTGAAGAGCGCGTGGTCGATCCTCCAATGTTGTTGACATTGAGTGGTGTTTAGACGCCGAGCAAGTGACGACGACATGGCTACTCTGATATGCCGCTGCCAGTCTGGCAGATTCCATATCTTTCCAGCCACCAAAGTGAACCGTCGCCGTCTCTTCATCGATGACGCACAAATAAGAAAGATACCTTGTTCCAATAACGAAGTAGTCTAGATCCATGAGCGTTTCCAGGCCAGCAGAGTACATCACGAACAGAGCAAGAACAGAGAATCACGATATGAAGGAGAGTAAAGATATGGTGATGCAGAGGAAGATGAAGGTATACTACCGTTCGATGATACAAGTGCCTACGGAGGTGTTGGTAGCAGAAGGGCCGTGCACATGAGTTGAATGAAAGCATGCTGACACCAAGCAAACCGGCCTCTCGCAGGGATGGCAGTCTCAGATGAGACATGAGACAGTAATGGTCGTCCTTTCTGAGCGATAGGGGGTTCAGATCCGTCCAAGAGAAAGGCGTGGTCATAATCGTTTCGGGTCGGATTGGTATCTTTGGGAATCTTCTATGTAATGCGTCGCCAAGACCAGATACAAAGACCTTGGAGTAGCACAAAGCGAGGTGCAGCTGGATCAATCGAACTAGAATGGGTGAGTACGAAGTAGCATACAAGAATGAGCAGNGGTCTTACAGGAGTCAAGAAGGATTCGGCGACGAATCTTGCTCTGGCGTTCAACNNTGGAATATGTAAGTCAAGATCAGGCAGCACAGGGTAGGAAGGACGGCGTACGAAAAGCTTCATTTCGGAAATCTCCTTGTCAACCTCTTCCATGAACTGGATGATAAAGTCGACAAGCTTGTGCTTGAGCATCTCCTCGGTGTGGAAGTTTGTGATGAGGAAGGAGATGTCGTATCCCNNTATTGGTGTGTGAGGTTAGTACGAGTAGTTGTCTGAAGCACATGGCCAACGGACCTTGACGGGCTTTCTTCTGAGAATGAAGAAGGATTCGGCACGCTGTGTCAAGAAGCGAGTGAACTTGTGGACCAGAATGTGTTCGATCTCGTCTGCCTGCTTGATCCTGATGCTGACACGGATGCTGTTGACGCTGGGCTCGATGAAGACACGCTCGTTCTCGTTGCGCGAGACTGTCAGGGGGTTCAAGAGGACTTCGGGCGAGGTTTGGGCTTCGATCTCGGGGACATTATGGCGTTCGGATGCTTGGGATGCGAAGTTGGACAGCGACATGGCGGCCGTCAACGACGACCGCACGCACTGCAGGTATGGTCGGAGTGATTGCGACTAGGCATTGGTCAGACTGTGAGGCTTCCCGAGGCAGTTGCGGAGGACTGGGAGGCGTACCATATCTGAGTAGTGGTAGCAACAGACAAGGAGCTGTCGTCCGGCGGTCGATATGCCACGCAAGAGAGACCTTGTGGAGATGCCGCGCCCGGTGACGCGCCCGACGAGGGGTGAGGTTGGCTTCAGCACGAGCCACTTTCCCGGTTTAGATGCAGTCACCTCCAAGCTGCTCTTTCTTCTTCCGACTAGACCTTCATATCATCGAGGTGCATCTCTAGATACAGATGGTAGACTCGAGGGTATTCGTCTAGGAACTATCGCAATCTATGACCATCCACGTCTGAAGCCCGGCATAATCAGATTTCCATGGCCACTCGTCTCTCGAGATGCTCCTTCCCGTCAATACTCAAGAGATGCTTCAAGCGATATCTTCCAGACTTGCTATAGACACTGCAGCAGATTGATCTTCTTTGCTTCGGACGGTGCCATATTGCAGCTGTTGCAAGACACGCCTCTTAGGATCGGTAGAGCCATTCCGACCGGCAGCTCTCAATGTACACCGCTCTGACACTTGCGAGACGCAGGGAACTGACTAGAATCTGGAGTCGCCCATGCTGAATGCACTCGGATGTTCTCGAGCTCTGTGCCACATGAGAGGGGCCATTGGCGGATGGTTATAGCGGGAAGAGCTCGCATGGCAGCTTCATTGTCTCCTCCGATCCTCGGCTGACATCGGAGAGATCGGCAACATATGCCCCATGTTTCGCAATTGTTCATATTCTTGAGAGCGCCAATTGTCAGTTGTTCGACCTTTCCACCGTGTTTCCTTCGTGTCCTTCCTGCCCAATCCCGAGAGCCGACCTATCAATCATGTTCAGAACCGGATCGGCAGCCGTGAAGAGGGGTAGCTCCTTCGCTGGAGCTGCTCTGCGCGCCCGCAACCAGACTCCCCGTCTTGCAACCCTCCGCCAGTTCAGCACCTCCCTCCAGATGGCACAACAGACCAGAGCCGAGAGCGATGCCTTTGGCGAGATCCCCGTCGCCGCCGACAGATACTGGGGTGCTCAGACCGAGCGCTCCCTGTCCAACTTCAAGATCAACCAGCCCCATGACCGCATGCCTCCTCAGGTCGTCCGCGCCTTTGGTATCCTCAAGGGCGCTGCTGCCACCGTCAACATGAAGTTCGGCCTGGGTATGCCATGACCAACTCCGCACTCAACGCCACCAGCGAGCTCGTACTGACGCCTCTTTCCTCGCGCAGACGCAAAGGTCGGTGAGGCCATCCAGCAGGCCGCCGCCGAGGTCGCATCCGGCAAGCTCGACGACCACTTCCCTCTGGTCGTCTGGCAGACCGGCTCCGGTACTCAGTCCAACATGAACGCCAACGAGGTCATTTCCAACCGCGCCATCGAGATTCTCGGCGGCGAGATGGGCTCCAAGAAGCCTGTCCACCCCAACGACCACGTCAACATGTCCGCCTCGTCAAACGACACCTTCCCCACTGCCATGCACATTGCCGCCGTTCTCGAGGTCGAGGAGGAGCTCCTCCCGGCCCTGCGCAGCCTCAAGGATGCCATGTACAAGAAGCAGCAGGCTTTTGACAAGATCATCAAGATTGGCCGTACCCACTTGCAAGATGCCACTCCCCTGACCCTCGGCCAGGAGTTCTCTGGCTACGTTACCCAGCTCGAGTACGGCATTCTGCGTGTCGAGTCCGCTCTTCCCCGTCTGCGCTACCTCGCCCAGGGTGGTACCGCCGTCGGTACTGGTCTCAACACCTTCAAGGGCTTCGCCGAGGACATTGCTACCGAGGTCAGCAAGCTCACCGGCCACGAGTTCGTCACTGCCCCCAACAAGTTCGAGGCCCTTGCCGCCCACGACGCCATTGTCGAGGCCCACGGTCAGTTGAACACCCTGGCCTCCTCTCTCTTCAAGATCGCTCAGGACATCCGTTTCCTTGGTTCCGGACCTCGTTGCGGTCTTGGTGAGCTCAAGCTCCCCGAGAACGAGCCCGGTTCATCCATCATGCCTGGCAAGGTCAACCCCACTCAGTGCGAGTCTTTGACCATGCTCTGCTGCCAGGTCTTTGGTAACCAAGCTGCCGTCACCTTCGCTGGTTCGCAAGGTAACTTCGAGCTCAACGTCTTCAAGCCTGTCATGATCCGCAACCTCCTCCACAGCTCCCGTCTTTTGAGTGACGGTATGCGCTCGTTCGAGAAGAACCTGGTTGAGGGTCTTGAGGCCGACGAGAAGAGAATTGATGCTCTTCTCCACGAGTCTCTCATGCTTGTCACCTGCCTTAACCCCGTCATTGGCTACGACATGGCCTCCAAGGTCGCAAAGAACGCTCACAAGAAGGGTCTTACCCTCAAGGAGAGTGCTATGGAGCTCAAGGCTCTGAGCGAGGAGGACTTTGACAAGAACGTCCGTCCCGAGCTCATGCTTGCTCCCAAGGAGAAGAAATAAATGTAGATCATGAAGCGAATTGTATATTATATATTTTCTGATATCCACCTGAACCGTGAGAAGTTCCCTCTCGAGTGCCTACATCCAAACTTCACTATGTACATCTCTCATCGATCGTGCCTTCTTGAAATGGTTCGAGAAATAATGCAATTTGACGCACGGACGCTGGCTTCTCCTTTCGCGGAAGTCCAGCTTCATCTTCCGAAGCTCTCTGAACAACTTCCTTGTTCGAAATACTCGAGGAAACAAATCACTGGAAAAAATGGAGGAGGCATTGGACTGGGTGTCTGATAATCAAGGCATAGTTGCCTTGACCTGGGTCGCCGTTGTGTTTGCCACTGCTCTTCTGTGGTTCACGACAAAAGGAAACTCTGAAAAAGCCGTGGACTTTGAAGTGCCACTGCCCAAGCAATTGGAACCCGATTGGCAAGGAGAGGGTTTGCAGGAGCCAAGTTTGAAGGTTTGTCTCTCTTTCCTTGTTTCCAATCATTGCTCGAGTCTTTTGTCGTTGTTTTGGGTTTTTTCTTTCTACGTCCCATGAGAAAAAGATACGGTGAACACTCTCTGAAAGCAGAATATCTCGGGATTGCCGAGAAAGATCAACAAGGCAGTCGTATGGTTTTTCAGGCCTGCTGGAAGCTTGTTATTGATGTCTTAATTACACGACGACAATTACCTCCTCTATTCGGGCAGCATACACAGTTTTAGATCAATGCAACTGACATGAATGTGTATAGATTTCAGGCTCTTCAGCTGTTCAATGCTACTGTCCAGCAACAGGTCAACTTCTCGGCGTCATCAACCCTTCTACTCCTGATGGCATTGACAGAGCCATTGCTCGTGCTCAAGAAGCTCAACGCACCTGGGCACTGACAACATTTTCGCAACGCAGAAAGGTGCTGAAGACATTGTTGAAGTAAGTCACATTGGCTTCTGTTTCTTGATACAAACCTAATCTAGTACAAGATNATGTTCTCACTCACCAAGACGATATTGCCACAGCAGCATGTCTGGACTCTGGCAAGACACGTGTAGATGCACTTNTTGGAGAAATCCTTGTGACAGCCGAGAAACTCAAGTGGACGATCGTTCATGGCGAGAAAGCTCTGCAGCCCTCGTCTCGCCCTACTAATTTACTCATGATGTACAAATCCAACTCAGTCGTCTACGAGCCTTTGGGTGTCGTGGCTGCCTGCGTCAGCTGGAACTATCCCTTCCACAACCTCTTGGGACCCATCATCTCGGCCTTGTTCACCGGAAACGCAATCATCGTCAAGGGATCTGAGCAAACAGCTTGGTGTTCAGTCTTCTTCGCAGACATCGTCAAGAGTGCTCTAGTGGCTTGCGGACATAGTCCCGAGCTGGTACATGCTGTCACCTGTTGGCCTACTACAGCAGAGCACCTTACCTCGCACCCTGGCATCTCCCATCTGACCTTTATCGGCAGCAAGCCAGTGGCTCACCACGTCTGTACGTCAGCCGCCAAATCTCTGACTCCAGTCGTGGTGGAGCTAGGTGGTAAAGATGCAGCCATCATCCTTGATGCTCCTAATGGCAAGCCTATGGCCAAATCCGAATTGCAAAGAATTGAGAGCATCATCATGCGTGGTGTTTTCCAGTCCGCTGGTCAGAACTGCATCGGTATCGAACGTGTCGTCGCCATGCCTCTGGCCTATGAGTATCTTCTTTCGGTCCTGCCTCCACGCATCCGTTCCCTTCGTCTCGGCAACGCCCTCACTTCCACCGAAGTCGATGTTGGTGCTCAAGTCAGCCCAGCAAACTTTGGAAAACTCGAATCCCTGATCGCTGAGGCTGTAACTCAAGGTGCCACCCTACTCGCAGGCGGTAAGCGCCATATCCACCCTGAACACCCGCAAGGCCATTACTTCACACCAACTTTGCTTGCAAATGTAACTTCAGACATGCGCATCGCGCAAGAAGAATGTTTCGCACCCATCTGTCTTCTCATACGCGCCGATACCGTCGACCACGCCATCGCCATCACAAACTCCACAATCTACGGCTTGGGCTGCAGTGTCTTTGGCCCTGCTTCCTCACCTCTTTCCCACGTAGCCGCAAGCGTCAAAAGCGGCATGGTCGCCATCAATGACTTTGCAGCTTACTATGCCGTTCAGCTCCCCTTTGGCGGTGTGGGAGGTAGTGGGTACGGACGCTTTGCTGGCGAAGAAGGACTTAGAGGGTTGTGTAATGCCAAGAGTCTTATTGTTGATCGATGGCCGTCGCTTATCAAGACTGCTATCCCGGCTGGCTTGGATTATCCTATGAGGCCTACGGCGTGGGAGATGGGTAAGGGTGTTGTGGAGTTGGGGTACGGACAGAGTTTGACGAGAAAGATCATGGGGCTCAAAAGGATGCTTGCTGGTATGTAAAAAGTTTAGCCATACTACAATCTGTATGTTCAAGGAAGGATCAGTGACGGCTATAGAATTATTGGTTGCATTGAAACTGCATCAATAGTAGTTATGACGAAACAGATATAAAGCCTGTCGAATTGTTTTTCCGCATTGTCTCTTGGTAATGAAAGATTGCATCTACCCTGTTGACTGCCCGAGTCGAAAGTGAAACCCGTTCAACTAAAAGTACGAGGCTTCAATCAGGCTTCAAAAAAATCGGCACGTTCAAATGACCATAACTCCTTCAATTCACCTCCGTTTGAGTCAAGTAATGGCCCGTTGGATGCGCAATGAGCAAAAGAAGCCTGTCGCGGGCGGGAATCGAACCCACCGCTCACGCTTGGAAGGCGAGAATGTTACCACTACACCACCGCGACTTTTCGGTTGTGAAGCTTGAAATTTTTTCACATAATATATTACCGAACACAGGAGCTGAACCATGCTTTTCATTCCTGCTATCTGACGACTGTCAAAACGTGAATAGTGTTGGTGAGGACGGGAAGTTGTGTAAGGGTGCTTTGGGAATTCCGGGGAGGTACACAAGGGTTCGGTCTTGCGACAATCTCGAATCAAGCGAGCTACTCAAGTATGCAAGCCATGCCGCGTACATAGCCACGAAACCTCAACTGCATAGCAGCCATTCTAAGTAATACCAATTCTCTTACGGCTGAACGCTCGAGAATCGAGTAAGCGAAGGTTGACGTCTACTTACTGTCTCGAAAATTGTATCAAGGAGGCGCGTGTTTTGGTATCTCATTGCTTACGTTACTAAAGTCTGTTGGGTTGTGTGACCCTGACCCAAACAGTGCAGAAAGCAAAGGCTCGGAAACAGCTTTATTTGAGTCGAGGCGTCTCGATTATACAACTAGGAGCCCAATCTAAGAGCCAAAGGCGTGTTCCTCCTCGCCTAGTCTTCTTCCTTCAACCCTACCACCATAAGCACCTCCGTCCAGGATCCATGCCTCGTTGTCATCATTGTCATCCTGTACCCTCCTCCATGTGCTTCTTCTATTCTCACTGCCTTCCTGCCCCTTGGCTTTTCCCTTGTCTGCTCTAGCCGTAGGTCTAATCAGTGCACCCATAAGAGGATTATTGCTGAAAGCCCCCGACCCAGCATTATCGTCTCGTCTCACTGGCGTGGTGTCTTCCTCTTCAACCTCTTCTTCCGCATCGCTAGCAGGTCTTTCCACTTCAGCCATGCGCTTGACAATCTTGCCGCCTACGACATCAATACTGGCGACCATGCGGCGTTTTNNTTCGTATTCGGGGCGCGCGTTCCAATCCATTTCTCGCATGATCTTTTGCTGGCGTTTCAGTTCTGCAGCGCGCTCTGTAGGCGATGCCCACATGTTTGTTCCTGAGGTAGGTACATCGAAATCTGCGGCTTCGTCGTGGATACGCGTTCGTTTTGCGTTGTTGGCTTGGAAAGCGAGGAGTTTGTCTCTGTGCTCTTTGGCCTTGCTCACTGCGGCGTCGCCCTCGTCTTCTGAGGCAGCAGCAGAGGAAAGTGGGGATGCGGTAGTGGAGGCCGCAGCAGAAGAAGAGAGGAAATCGCGGCCGGTAAAGGCGCGAGGTTTTTGGCTGACTTCGGCACGTTTGTGTGTTGCGTTGTTGGCGGCTTGACGTTCTTTGCCGCGCTCGTCTTTGAGTACGCGGACCATGCTTGCGATTTCTGAAGAGGAGAGGAGTGGGGTTTCGCAGAATGTGCAGGGGCCTAGACCTTCCTTTACACAGACGATCTTTCCACAGTTGAGACAATTGGGTGCGATGGTCAAGAGCGGGTGGCGCGTGGCCATGCAATTGCATCTTCGCTTCGCTAGATCTGCTGCTGACTGTTGATTTGAAGCCAAGGTGGGGTTAGTCTGCAATTCCAGAGATCGGATGGCAGAATCCAAGTCGGACAGAGTCTTTCCGGCTCCATGCATGTTGGTACCTCCAGTAATGTTGACCTTTGTCTTGGCCGGAGCTGGTGATGCAGTGCGAGGAGTAGATGATTGTGACGGCGGAGGAAGCACATCAGAGATCAAGGGTCCAGATGCGGAAGGAGGAGCTCTGGGTCCGCGTGATGCACCTCCAGCAGTGCGAACAGGAAGCTGCTTAGCATCAGGTGCCTCCTGTAAAGCCAGAGTGTTGGACAGAGAAGCTTGCGGTTTCTTCCTCGACGACCCAGCCATGTAGTCACCTTCATCCTGCTTCCTGTANGCGCCAGAACCGCCTCCAAGATCCTGGACCTGTCGTGCGGGTAGATTGTGAATGTTTGCCTTCTTCTTTGGCTGTTTTGGTTGCCTCTTGGGTACACCTTCATCTTGAGCCGAACAAGCCCCAGGCGCTGGACGAGCTTCTGAAGGTGGCGTTTGACGACGTGAATTAAACGACGCGATGAACTCCAGAGCTTGCGGTGAATCGCCCAATAAGCCTCCAAGTTGTTCCGCTGCTACATCTCTAGGTAGCGTATCGTGGTATGTGATGATCTGTTTGAGCGAGTCCTCGTCCAAAGGCAACAGACGTGAGATCTGAGGCACTGCCCATTTCACTAATGCTTCGGTCATAATTCCCAGTCTCGAATCTAAAGCTGATGTCTTCCGATGATTAGTATCAAGACGAAATCATGAGGTGTCGAAAGAGAAGTTGAGCGCGGTGACTGTTCTTGGCGTCGTCATCACCGTCACCGTCGTCGGCTTTGCATGTGAACATCTCGATAAATATTATAGATATTTTCTGGCAAGTTTCAGGGTTGAAAAGACAATCATGAAGGTCACAGAGCAAACAATCGCGAGTGCTAAGTCAGAGGAAACCAGATCTTGGTGCAAAACAACTAGGTTCAAATCTTTTCAGCTCTTATCCAGAGCCAAAGCTATCGACTATCTCAACGTACTGACCAAGCAGTGCCGTCCAATGGCAACAGAAGACCAACCACCCAATGCATGAGTTGAACGCTATCAGAACACTCCTGCCAGCAGAAAAACAATGCCTTTGGAGTCTAGCAACCGTCCCAGCGAATGAAAGTATGCCCTTCCTCAAGCTGGTCCCAACATGAGGAATAAAAATGGAGAAAAAGAAAAACAGAAAAACGTTTATCATTCTGAGCAAAAGCAGTCCAACAACTTTTACTGTGACCTTTATTTAATTAATTGGTCAAGAGACCGGCTCGTCAGAAGAGTCGGAAGTCATGGTTCCAGAGCGGAAACATGTACAGCCAGGAAGATGTGACGTGCGACATTCCTACATGTTGCGCGGCTTGTTGAGCTTGTTAAGCATGGTGTTATCAGCCTGGCTTCTGCTACCATCAGAGTTGACCTGGTTCTGCGCCTGCTGAGATGCTGTTTGAGGAGCACCTGGTGCTTGTTGAGGCTGCTGCGAGTGAGCAGCGGTAGAAGGAGGAGGGGGTGGTGGGGCCGGAGTGTGGTTTTGCTGAGGCTGGGACTGAGGCTGACCACTGGGGCCGACCAGTTCGTTGATGCGCACGCCCCTGGTAGCGTTGGTTGGGCTTGAACGTTCCGAGCTCGAAGGAACAGGCTTGGTGTCTGGATGAGACGTCATAGCCGGATTGTATGCAGCCGGATTGACAGACGCGGCGTGGGTGTGGGGAGAGTGAGAAGGACGAGGCTGATCGTACGAGTAGCTGTTTTGTTGAGGCGACGGCTTGCGTGCGGGAGCAGGTGCAAAGTATGGCTGAGCATGAGGTTGAGCGGATTGGAACGAAGTGTTGGAAGAAGCAGGAGAGCCAGCTGCAGGCGTCAAAACAGTGGGGTCAGGGTAAGTGTACTGAGGCTGAGCGTGAGGTGGAGGAGGTCCTTGTTGAGGCATCTGAGCAACCTGAGCGGCCTGGGCAGGGTTTGGTGGCGGGAGAGTCGGTGTGTGCGGCTCCTCGTTTGGACGCTTGCGACCAGCTTCCTGAGCAGGATTCGGTGTTCCAGTGGGTTGTGGAGGTGCGACATGAGCAGGGGGAGGTCCTTGAGGCATGTGGCCTGGAGGCATGGCGTAGACTGGTGGCCCTTGAGGGTAACCCTGAGGAGGAGGGTAGGCGTGTTGCGGAGGAGGATAGGGATCACGGCTCGCATGTTGCTGAGGAGGAAGAGGCTGGCCATATGCTCCGTACAGTTGCTGAGGGGGTCCGCCCTGGTTCCGCCAAACGGTATGCGCCGGGACGAAGGCCTGCGACTGTGCTGAGACGGGTGTGAAGACACACTCCTGCGAGAAACGCTGGCAGTTTGTGCAACGACCATCCTCGGACTGATCAAATCCGGAGCAGCGAATCNNTAGCCCATGTTAGAAGAGTACTGCCAAGTTTCACTGAGACAAACATACCTTACGACGCCGGCAGTAGCGACAGGCAATAGCCGTTCTTTGGCGAGGTGCGGGTTGAGGAGGGTAAGGGAGAGGCTGCTGATAGTGTCCTGGCGGAGCATGTCCGTACATTGGAGGTGGTGGCAGCGAGCGGTAGTGGTCTGGGTGAGAAGGTTGGAGAGTGGTCATATTTGGAGGTCCTCCTTGAGGCAATGCCTGACTGATGGGAGGGATCTGGACAGACAAAAGATTAGTGTCACGCGAGACTGTTTGCGTGTGCGACTCGACGTACCTGAGTGGGATGACGCTGTTGAGGATACTGGGCGTTGGGATGTGTTGGAGGTGGTTGCGCCCACTGCTGCTGGTGTTGTGGAGGGGCAGAAGTGGAAGGTGGTGGTGGAGGATGTTGCTGGTGTTGCAAAGGTTGTTGATGTTGCTGCTGTTGATGAGGGTGTTGATGGGGGTGTTGATGAGGATGTTGGGGGTGCTGAGGGTGTGATTGCTGTGGTTGTTGCTGCGGCGGTTGACCATTGGCATTTGGCGTCCAAGCAGCAGGAGGTCCGGGATTTGGGTACATGTCAAATAAATATAGGCGGGCGGGGAGCGACTAATGCGCTTTGATGAGATTTGTCCAACAGCAGTAGCCGAGTATGCACGTCGGCTGGCGTGGGATGTGGGATGTGGGATGTGGCAGCTACGTCGTAGTTGCACAAGGGAGGCGCGGGCCGCAGGCGAGCTGCAGGATCAACGGCACTCAAGGCAAGACAGCGGCGTCGGGTGACAGCTGCAGCAGAAACTGACNGGTATTTTCGAAGAGTAGAAGCAGCAGCAAGTCCAAGTCGTGTGCGCAGCAGCTGGAAAGTGTCGCGGGTGCGGGTGTACAGGCTGTCTTGTANNCAAGAAACCGGACCAAATGACCTCAAGCGCGCTTCTAGGGGCGGCAGAAGGAGCGGTAGAAAGAAACGATGTGAATCCGACACACAGGCACGGAAATGTCCAAGGAACAGATGGTGGGGTTCCTGCCGCTATTTCAGGTGCAAAAGACGACCGGCTGTCGAAGCGGGTTCGTTTGGTTGGTTGAGATCGTTACTGGTCTCAGGCGGGATTATGGATAGGCCCGGGGCGCTCTCTGGTTAGCGAGAAACGCGGACGGGTAGTGTGTCCGTGAGTTTGTGGATGCTTNTTGAGAATCCAATATTCTGTCAGAAGTCCGAGCGTCTTTTGCGACACTCCTCCTCCAAAGTGGCCACTCTGCGCACCGGCGACCGAGTCTTAACGTGTTGTTTTGAGCATGAACGAGCAGCTCCTGCGGCCGCTTCGCTCCTGCTGCTTCGCTAAAGTGTTTTTTCCAATCTCACAAAGACGAGGGCATGCGCGGCTCTAGCGCAACAAATTTGTACGCAATAAACAACCCCGTCGATCACGGCGCGCGCGGGTCAAGGCAGCGGCGTGGCTGTCGGAGAAGAGGCTTTAGCTTTGCGGACGCTGCCACTCAGTGCGCAGAGAGCCGTGCCGTGATCGAAACGTTGTTTGGTGGTAGACTCCACTTGAGCGTGCAAGCGGTCAGAAGACAAATACTACCGGCAGGGCAGGGCAAAGCGAGATTTGGACGTGCCACGGAAGGACGTCTTGATCGATCCTGCTAAGCTGCTCCCTAGCTGAATGTGGAATTGGTCGTCGAGGTCGCCGTCTGCTGTAGGAGCGCTAAATCAGCAACTTACTTCGCCTGGTCCGAGTGCTTCTGCAGGCTTGACCCTCGGCTTGCCACGCGACAGCACGAACTCTCTGACCAAGGAGGATCTCGAGGATGCAATGATCTGCGTTTAGCGTGAAGCCTCCGTTCGCCGTTTGTGAGTGCGAGCCTCGCCAAAATCTGCTCCGTCAGCGGCTCCGGCGTGTGCGCGCGTCTGTTTGACGCGCTTAGGGTCGATCTTCCTTGCTGACCGCTCCAGCGAGTCACTCCTGGTTGCGCCCGTCGCTTGTCACTGTCACTCCGTTCGCCTGTCGTTTCGTTTGACCGGTGGCTTTTGCAATTTGTTTGCTCCCGAGTGATCACTGCATCAGATCATCACCTCATCTCTTGCCCTGCTCTGTCGAGTCAGTTTGCGCCTTGTCAACTGATTACGGAGAGACAAGGTCGTCCATGTCTTGGACGGACACGTGCGGTACGGGACACTTACCTTAGTCCAAACCGTCCTTCCGTTGGCTCATGCGGCGCCCCAAGGGCAACTTACGGCTAGGAGGATGTGTAAGATCACACCGTTTCAACGACGACAATCGAGGGAGTGAGACTGAAGATGCGCTTGGTTGCTTCAGTCCAGCGTCCGATGTTTTGGCGTTTGTCTTGTCTAGGCTGTTCTCGTCCTCTTTGGGCAGAACCTTCCGAATTGGAATCGTAGAAAAGGAGTCGTCTGGACGCTGTCTTGCATAGAATGAGCAAGACGTCATGAAGAGAAGGTAGGACTTGATCGATTGATCATGGAAGGGACGATTCCAACGCTCTCTATTTCTATTGAGACTCCTTCAATTACATCAGCGAATCCTAACGAGGATTTCTGATCTGTCAACCATCGAGACGAAGCGGTATGCAAAGGGGTCCGTACAAGGTTTCAGTCTGAGAGAAGGCCCGGGACGAAGCGCAAATGCATGGCATCTCAATCACATCACATTATCTTCCTTCGTTTGTCCCCTTGCTTTCACGCTGTCACTGACCTGCCATCCAGCGCACAGCGTGTGGAGCGACGGCCCGGGCAGATGCATCTTCGCGATAAAGACACAGCCTGCATGAGTAGGAAACTTAGTTAAACACACCCTATTTTGCTTCAAACGCAGCTACATTGGCCGTCATGCGGTCTTGCGATAGTCAGATGCAACACCGCTGTATCGAGATCCGGTGTGGGCTTGGAAATAACTCTAAAAGTCCTTACCCCTTCGCAATATGGCTCCTGATAGAGAGAGCCGACCAGCATGTCAGCTTGCAAGCCCTGAATTATTCGCTTGTTTTCTGATGCAGTCATTTGCAGCTTGTATGCATCCCCTCGCCAGGCCCACCCCTCCTGCCGACAACGGTCCGATCCGACGTTTGACAAACCCCGACCAAAAGAGAAACATTGGACGATATGTTTTGTCTCTACAAAATGAAACAACACAGCGCAGAGACAACGCGATCCAACAGAGACTTGTCATCTGTCGGCAACGTTGACCCGTCCGCGGCCTCCCGGCTGGCCGATCTCAAGTCGTGTGTTTCAAGAAGCTTGCTGCCCATCCGCGCGCAAGCCTCGCAAACGAACGACCAAAACATAAGGTACGGTACGCTGGGAGGCGGTGCGGATCGAACAAGGACCGTCCGTTCAACCTTGATCGTCCTGATTCGATCAATGACAAAAACCACAGAGCGACACCGAAGATTCGTAACACTGATCAGGCTTTTGCCGCGCAAGCTCATTACTGCTACACCCACGTCCCGCAGCCAGCATTCCCTGCCCGAATGCGCGCTTCTGCACAATTCATCAATCGTGGTCAAACCTCTTACAGGTTCTGCCGTCCTTCCCTGCCTGCTAATCATGAACCACCACACCCGGACATGGGTAGCACAGACCGAAACCAACATCAAATGATGGCCCAGCGCGCGCATGTACCGTGGGGGCTCTAGGCCGAAAAGTGAATGGTGCGTCGTCAGGTGATTGAAAACTCATGCGGCCACTCAATGCAATATGCATGGCCTAAAGTGAGGGAGGGACCAATCATAAGTTATGCGAACTCTTGATGCGCTGGCATATTCTTTTTGAAAATTCGACGTCGACGTGTCACAGACGACAAGTCCTGCAGAATGCGAGTAGATGGAAGCAGAATATCACGCAGCGAATATTGAAAAATGATACGTTTCGTGGCAGTCGACGATTTGTTGATCGCTGCTGCTGCTAAAGCAATCACACGATTTGCATGTGTGTTGAAGCCTTTCACCCGTTGCAACGGCAGTCCTCTGGATTCTGCTTTACACCTCACCATGCGTCAACTTCGCGCCTTAATGACTAGGCATCAGAGGCTTCTGTTCCAGACTCCTCACCATGTTCGCCCTCGGCGTCTCCGTCGTCCTCATCATCCCCATTCTCATCATCCTCATCCTCATCCTCACCGTCTTCCTCAGGGTCGGGGAGGACAATGCGGTTCAAACAGGCGACCTGGAAATGAACAATCATCAGCCATAACTCCTTGATATGATGCTATCCATGGTTGGCTGATTTGGATATTGGCAAAGAAGGTTTCGAGGTTGCTCCGAAAAGGACTAAACCCCGAAACAGACCACGCACCGTACCGCGGGCCGGACGGTTGGATTTTGTGGATGATGACTCGCAACCATAAAAGGTCCGTTCAGCCCTCTCACCGTATCGTCGAGCGACGGTGCGACTCGAGTACCATGGTTCAAGACGACGCGCTTTTCTAAACGGACATAACAAGGAAGGGCAAGGAAACAGGAGGCAACTCACAAACGGGTGCAACGCCGAGAAGAGATCCGCGATCCGGCGGAGAACTTGCGCGTCGAGGACCTCAGCGTCAGTCAACTTGGTTCCGACTGTAAAGCGTCTGAGGCGTAGAAGATCGATGTCCGGGTGACCAGCGTCATATCCCTAGCACATCAAGGGTCAGTTGCCAATCTCTGTTTCGCATATGTATGCCACTGTGTGTGACCATCCCGCCATGAACCATCCTGAGTAATTTTGACGCTCATGCCATGAGACACATGCAATCGAGGTAGGTTTGACTAGCGGCTTCCAACCGACTAGTTTACCAAAGAACAATCACTTCACGAGTCTTGCTCGCCATCTCGGCATAGGTGTCGCTAGTTGTCTGCGAGAGATGAAGGGTAAGTTAATGGATATTAACGGTACCAGATGAGCAAAGCAAACATTTACGTACCTTTGTTGTTCTCGCTCAAGTCGTATCAGAAGTTAATCATCACCTCCTTTATTCATCTCGATGTTATGTCCACAGAAAGAGGCAACGCGGGACGCTCCAGCCCGAGCGGGAGTAAGGTAGGCAGTAGCGAGGAACCCCTACCCGTCCGGAAGGAAGCATGGGCCGAAGGTTCCCAAGCTATCTCCTGTGACGACTTGCATTGTTCGATGTCCATCGTGACTGATGATCGATCATTCCTGCTTCTTTCTGCTTCCGCTCCAAGTCTTCGGCAGTCAAGGTTCTCTTGCTCGTTGCCGTTTGGAGATGCACGATGCAAGCAACCAACAAGAAGCGCTTCCTTCCAGAGGTTGACGAGTGGCTTGTGGTCGGGGTAGCCAGCCACAGAGCTCCCAGCTGGACGCCGCTTGTCTCCATGGGACACCTGCCTGCTGACACAAGCAAGACATGCGCATCCGCTTGATAACCTTTGCTTGCAACCACTGGTTGAGGACATGCACGATCTATGTACAGAGTGGAGCAAAGAGAGGTTGGCTGCTTACCTTTGGCTTAGTCTTCAGCGCAGTCTCTGCGTTCGTCTTGACGAAGGATTTCACGGCCGTCTTTGTCGAACTGCCTGAAAGGAACTCGGCTCGCATCTTGTCATTCATCAACACGTTCTTCAGCCGCTGCGGGTTTTGGTCGATGATAGTGCGGAGAGCTGCAAGAGCTCTCGCGTCTGGAGACCAGTAGCCTCCACCTACAGATCCAAGAGTCAGCTTTGGTTTCAATGAAGTCGTGCTATCTACTGAAGAGTTGAGCCCAGCTTGCGACCAGACAAGGGACTTAAACACTCTTTCTTCGATGCGTCCGCGATCAACTTCGCCACGCAAAACATGCCTTCCTTCTCATCATGGTGGCGAAGCTCTTTTGCAGGTTCGACCCAGGACAGTAGCGATTGCATGCGCGGTGGACGACGAGGATATTGACCACTGTCGCAGATACCGCTTGATCCCTCTGAACCAAACGCATCCGAACCGCCGTCCCGATACCCAGATACGCTGAGCGTCAATACGACGAAGTCCATACATGCGGAGAAAGAGATGGTCGATGTAAATACAGTGGCAGCCTCAAAATCCTCGCTACCTTGTGTCAAAGCAAAGTACAAGAGCAAGGCAACAACACTTTCTTGTCTTTGACAAGAACAGCTGGACGATCGGAGCAATGAGCGTTGGATGATTTCATCCCCGAGACTCAATCAGGGATCATCTGGACGAACATCCCCTCCAACGTGCAAGAAGAGTTCATCGCCTCTAGCTGCAACAACGCACTTTCTGCTCTAGGGCTACCACTCCCAATGAGGACGCGGCAAGCATGTGCTCGCAGGAAGAAGCAGATTGACTCCAAGTCATTGTGAGTCTCAACGGTTCACCTTTTTACCGGGCGTAGTTGCAGGAAAGAGGTTGGTGAGAGCGGCAGACTCTCGTACATGGAAAATGTCGTTTCGACACCCCAGAGATCAAGCCCAGGCTGAACGATCAAGCCGACATCTTATCAGGTTTGACCCTTAATGATTGTCGTCGTGTTCGCCAGCTCCACTATCGATCGTGCCCGTCGGGAGCGGGTAGCGGCTCAGGAGATATCGCTCCGGGATCGGGAAAGGACCCATCAAGTAGATTGAGCAAGCCACAGCCGTGCGACACCAACAAGCGCCGTATGGAGAACAAAAAAACAAGAAAATATATGGAAATCGTATCACTTACCAACAAAGCTGTCGTTCGGACTAATTTGAACATAGTATGCGGCATAGGGTCCTTTGCGGCCCGTTCTGCTCCTGAACGTTTGTGATTCCTTGGTCAGTGTCGTGTCCATGATCCTTCTGCTCACGGGTAATGAACTAACCAGGCAGCGGAGAAATATGGCTATAAGAGGTCAATGCGTCAGTATTAGCGTCGTAGAAGTTAACAGGGGCCACATTGATGCTGCCTGCAGGCTTGCGTTGCGGCCGAGAGCTTCCTTCTGTCTGGTAATACATACTTTGTAAGGTGTGGGATCTTTGCTGAATCGTATGTCTCTGTATATACGAAAGACCTGTTCATCATAACACGTGTCAGTCGTATATGAGTAGTCGAACTGGACGATACTGACCACGTCCTTTAGTGGCAGCTCTGGGATAGTATCATCGATTTTGGTCAATTCTTCGGTCAAAGATTCCACGAACGAGTTCCAGTCTTTCAGGCTCGAGCGGTAATCGGCATCATACACTGCAGAAATGGTAATGAGTCAGTCAATTGCTTTAAGCCCGCTTGAAAATGTGAGCCCATCCATGTTTGGAAAATGGGGTACACGATCTAGAGGGAGCGGTGTGATTAAGCGCTCGAGCGGGTGGTCGGTTGTGGAGTAATGGCGAGAACCAACGTCCCTTGGTTAAGCTACTGCACAAATGTTCGAGCTGCAAAGCGAACAGAACCAACATCGCTAACAATCAGCCGATGGAGATTCTTTCGGCCGAGAGAAGGTAGTCTCGTGTTGTGTTGCATGGGACTATATTGAACGCCGCAGTCGTTATGGAGAGATGAACATGCGATTCTCTGGTGAATATCCACAACGAGATAGCAATGTGGAGATGTACATGCCGCACCAAATGGCTTGGTATCAATACGGCGCAGACTGCATTACAAACAAGGCATGGGCAAACACTTACTCTTGAGCCATTCTCGGTCATTGTTCGCTTTAAGATCCTTGAGGAACAGCATGGTGTTAGGATGGATCGTGACATCGGAGTATGGCGTACCGCCTGGAGTTCTAGGCTTTGGCTTCTTGATGACAATCTGGGTTCCAGGAGCAAGTCCAGTGCTGACACCTTGACGCCAGAGCTCCTTTCCTTTGCTGCCTGAGGTCGGAGCAGATTCCGCTGCCTTTGAAGATGCGGGTGCCCTTCTCTTTGGCGGGCGCTCTTCGTCTTCAGACAATGCATCTGAAGAGACATCAGATTCGTCCTCAGTTTCTACCACAGCACTAGACGATCCGTCCTCAGGGGCTTCCTCTCCTTCGGATTCGTTTTCGGTATCCGGCTCAAAGTATTTGCTTCTAGTAGCAGCTCTCCGAGGTCCTCGAGCAGGCTCCTGCTTTCTTTTGCGATCCCCAATACTTGGGTCTCTCGCTTCGTCTTGGTCAAGTGTCTCTGTTGACTTTCGTGCCATATTGCGCGTCCAAGGGGTCGCTTGTTTGGCTTCCCAAGAGTGATTTCTCCAAGTGGGGGTGAGGGTCCAGCGGTATATTTGATTCCTTGTAGATGTTGAGACACCAGTCCTGTAGCTAAAGAATCTCCGAACCAGACTTTGCACAATTTGAGAAAGTGCGATTGGAGGCCAGTGTACTCTGTCCGTGTGTCCTCGCCTCAATTCGCGAGATCGTATCCACGCGACAAGCACAAACCGTCAACATCGCGTCAGCATCGCATTCCAAATGACATCATGAAATCGATCCAAACGTCGTAACACCTCACGTCTGATGTGTTTTCTATCCGCAGAGAAGAAAAAGGGAATAATTACACGACCCGGGTCGATCAACAAATACGAGGAGCTTGGAACACTGCCGCCACGGAGCCACATCAGATGAGGATACCTACTCGAGCACTCGCAACGTCGTCGGCATTTGCGGTCCAGAAGACGACGATACTGCAACAACTCATGGCGCCTAATGTCTTGGACACGAGCGGCTCCCATGAGGACATGGTAGATGTCGGTATTCGAAAGCTGGTGAATGAGATCAACGAGATAGACACACTTGCGACGACAAACAGCTGCGCTGGCCGCATCGTTGTGTGCCTGGAAGGCAGAACTTTGACGGTGCCGCCCTCGAATCTAGACGATAATGCGCGAATCTCTGGTGCTGCGGAAGGAGATGGTGGTCAGGCACTGTTTGTATCGCATGACCCGTTGCCACTTTCGGGAAAGGGGCCTGTAGCTCCAATGTTGGGGCTATCTGACCATACCAATCTGGGTGTTCCTCCATCTATCGACGGCGTGAGATGGGTACGCTGCAGGTTCGAACCCATGGTAGGTGATATCTCTATCTCTTCTTTATTGCTTGTCTCCTTTTCGGATTCTGCTCAGCATATCCGCAACAAAATATCATATCAGAGTTAATGGACACATAGAACTNTGCATATACTATGCTCTTCACTTGAGAGCGCACAAAAGTTGAATACAGCAGCATTGCAATCTGGATTCACAGAAAGTGGTATTTCAAGCATATCAACTGACAACCTCCGGACCTCCACCGCCATCGTGGCCATTCGTACCACCAGCCTTGCTTTTGACAGTATCATAGGATACGAGGGCGCTGATGGAAAGCTGATACCCATGGTCACGGAGGCATACATGCGTGTTCTCGTCGAACTCTGCAACGAGAGATTCCTCACCAATAAGCAGAAAACAGAAGCATTTCGGGAAGCATTATTCGCAAGATTTAAACCCCAGCAGGTACAGTTTACGGGCCCCTCCGCTTGGGAACCTCTTGAACAGCGGAGGGCGAGGATGAAAGAGGATGGGATTCGACGTCAGGCAGAGACAGACGTGCAGAAGGCTGTAGATGGATGATCGTCTCGGCGCCGTTCTAACCCTTTTTTGAGCAATTGCCTTGCTTTTGCTCCTTTACCGGCGCTTTTGTTCTCCCTTGCTCCATCGTTAATAGCTAATTGTCAACTATTGGAGTACGGTTGATGCAAACGTATATCACATCGTTTCTACGCATCTGTCTCTAACCTTTCTCTTGGCTTGTCGGTTCATGTGGTACCATCAATGACACGCACAATACTCGTTGCTTCTCAAGAGTTCAAATCGTAGAATGAATCCGGCAATCGTCACATGCTTCAAACCTAAAGTCTCACTAAATCACGACAATGTCTGTTCAAATATGTGTGATGCTGTTCGAATCTCGTCGAAGGAGCAAGCATGAAATCATATTGTGATATTTTGCAGCGCATAGGCTACTGAGTGACTCAGAGTTATGTATTCATGGCTCTGACAGTCTATAGAATAAGTGCATCAGGTAGTAAGACATATGACCTCCCTGATGGTCGTGTAATCTCGTCATCGAGCCATGCAGCCATGGTTTCTGGTATGACCCTGTCAAGATCTGAGACAGGGTCACCCATGGTATCGATCACTTGAGTCTTCTAAACATTGAACAGCCTGTATAACCCTTCACGTGGAGAAAGAGTATTCAGAGTAAAACTATCTTCTATGTAATTTGGGTAAGAGTAGCAACTGACTCTGAAACAAGATCCCTCTCTAATCGTCAAGCAGACTAGAAACCGACAAAGGCCACAAGCAAAGAGCCCAATACAAGCAAGACAGACACTCTACTCATGCTACTAGCCGTATTAGTAGGCTCCTTCCCATCAGAAACTTGACCATCAGGACAAGTACCATAGTACTGTCCCTCCTTAGCTTGTGTGGTGTTGGAAGGATTGCAAGTCAACCCTGCAGCAGTCTGCTCAGCAACAACGACGGGATTTATCTTTCCCGTGATACCGCCATCAGAGTCAAGGTCGAATGTGCATGCCTCCACAATCTCGCCATTGAGTTCGTAGTTTGTGCCGCAGTCGGACAGCCGTCCAGTGGTGCAGATGGTATAAGGTGTGTAGATGATATACGCCGAAGTGCCGTTTGCGACGGTTTGTGTACCCATAGCCACTGGATAGGTCTTTGATTCGGTAAACTCGAGATTGACGACTGAGGAGATGGTTTTAAAGACCGAGTCGGCGAAGCTTTGGTTCGAGATGTTCATTGTGCGGCCGCCGGTTATGTAGCCACCATAAGGGACTGTGCAGTTGTGCTCAGGGGGACAGTCGACGCCCTGGCTGATGATTTGGCCATGATCGCGGATTGATGTGTAGGTGGGATCGGGGAATCTGTTGATGACTTCAAAGCCAGAGCAGGATTGTGCTAAGGCTTGTTGACAGGAAGCCAACACGAATAGTGAAAGGACCGCAATCATTGTGTTTGAGAGTGTTTCTGTGAAAAGGTATGGCAATGAACCAAGACTGGAAGAGAGCAACATGATTATTTATGTGCATGTCGACTCAGTCCAGTGCTCTGCCTTGCGGCCGTATGTGGTATGACGCTCCATGGCCCCAGGCGAACGAACAGTAAAGCTCAGTGGATATTGTGGTGCCGAACCCGGATTTAATCTCCTTGAAGTCATGCCAATGCCTTGATGTCGTAGAGCCAAGTGTATAGTGAATCCTTCGCGACCAAATCCGGAAGGTAGCAGGGGCGATCGTCTTAGCCTATAGAGGGTCATCTGGGCATGCATCATCCACAAGATAAAGAGCATTATAAGTTGAACAAATACCAAGACGTTTGTTACAAGTCGTCAGGTGGGACTGCTGTGAAAGTTGGCGAATTCATGACTTTCCAAAACTTCTTGTCATTGTCGAGTACCTCAAGCGCATCACTATCTTCAATATGTCGAGTCTTGTTCAGAGGCGCAAAACGTCGTGGGTGCGTGATCGTGTCGGTGCTCTTCTCTCTCCGTATGTTGGACACAGTCACAAAGGTAGCTATATAAGTGCACAATGCTTTTCAGAACAGAAAAAATCCACGGAGAGACGGGTCTCTTGGGCATCTCTGTGGCCATATCTTTGTTTGTAAAGCTACTGTGCATTTCTATAGCATATAATGCTACTGAATCTCACCTTGGGAGAGAGATCGATGGTGGGATTGGCGTTATGCTCGTCTGTAGGTAAGTGATCATTTGGCGCTCTTCCCTACCCGTGCTATGTAACAGGCGTAGATGGCGACGGTGGCTCTGAAGTATTCCTCTGTGCTACGAGCTGGTCTGGGACTCGGGGTGGAAGAGGCAGGCGGAAGCGTCTTCGAAGGAGTGGATGGGCGTCTCTTTGGAATGTTCTCTGAAGGGCTGGATGGGCGTCTCTTTGCTGACGGGTTGAATGGAAGTGTTTTGAGACGATTGATTGAGGGGCCGACTTCGAATGGTGCTGTTGGGATCCCATGCGAACTTGAGAATAGTAGCAGGCGACATTCCGACATGGTCAGGCAGCCTGTACCTCTGCTGCGATGCAATAACTCCCAAGAGACGTGAACCCTTGAGAGAGCCGAAACTGGCATGTGATGATGCTGAGGATCGAGCGGACAATGCAATACTGCCAGAGCGCCATGATGTTCTGTCACTGTCGGGTTCCAAATCTTCCTGTGAGGATGAGGAGGAACTTGGCACTGACTCTACAACGGCAATAGCACTCATTGCGAGCTTGGTGGGTGTGTCAGTAGGGTTAGACTGGTCGTCGTCGTCGTCGTCACCACTTCTCTCGTCTTGAATAGCATCAGATAGGGCATCGAGCTGGCTGCGAGCCTCCTGAAGCCATGCATCAATGCTTGTTCCAGCATAACGTTCATTCAATAGCGTCCAGAGATGTGGAGCCTTCTGGTAGTGCTCCTCCATCTCGTCAGGATCCGCAAGGCAAGATGCTATCAGGACGTGGACTCTGGTACGGGTGGTATCGGGGATGCGTTGCTTCAGAAGCTCTTCTCCTGCGTTGATACATTCATCTAGCTCATCGTTGTGCAAATGCTCGAGTAGCTTGTTGAAAGCAGCCTTGACATCGCAAGGCACGTACGATCGCGTGATTTTCTCAAGCAGCGATGCCATCTCTTCGTTATACGTGCTGACATTCCCGGGGACAAGGCTTGACATGTTGACGAAGTTGATGAGGTTGAGGTGGGGAGTGAGTGCTGGTGGAATTCAACTATGAAACAATTAGCGTCAGTACACCGGAGAAGGAACCGGAGGGTAGGTGGTTTGTTGGTTGGGCTTACCGTCTTGACTCCTCAAGACCCTGCTTTCGCACTCCAGAAAAGTGAACGAAGCTTCAAGTTCCTTCTACATAGAAAAACACAGTCACTCCTAAAATGGTTGTTTGTACTCTGAGATGATGCTGAACAAAGGAAAAGTGATGAGAGTTCAAAGTTCTTGAAATCGTAAGCTCATATTAATATGTTGATCTATCTCTATAAATTTAGCAACTTATCGATGCCAGTGCGTTTCATTCCTTCCGATATAACAGCATAAACTCTCAAATCTCACCGAGGGTCGAGGAAATCCAGCCTCAATCTGTGAAAGTGGTTGATGAGCTTAAGCCTGGTGACCAAGCTCGTGCTTGCCTTGCGAAAAGTCGACGGCAGGAGCGTTGTGTGCATCGATGAAAACCTTCTTGACTCTGAAGCGAAGAAGGTCGTTGGTGGTCTCCTTGACGTTCTTCCAGTTTTGCGCCACGAGCTTGCCGGTGGGCTGCGAGAAGATGAGGTCGATCTCTTCGAGAGTCTTGTCCTTGGTCTCTGGCATAAAGAAGAGTTGGTAGAACCAGCCCACGAAAGCAATACCGCCATAGAATCCAGCAGTGAGACCAATGTTTGTAAATGCTTTCTGCATAGCGGTAAAGTTGTAGGTGACGATGAAGGAGGAAAGGAAGAGCCATCCGTCGGAGGTGGTCATACCTNNGCCAGATTGCGTCAGATATCGATAGTGTGGGTATGGAGGAACATGCTTACCGTATGATCTCAGGTAGGTAGGGTACGACTCAGCAGGAATGACCCACGTAAGGCAGGCATATGTACCAAATGCTATCTCTTCGTGGGAATTAGTGTCTGAAAGACTTTGGTTGACGAAAGGTTCGGGGGTGGTGGTGAGAAAGTTAGGGGCGAGGGAAGGGGGGGGGGGGGGGGGTCGGCAGAATTTCTGCAGCCCCCACCTCGCTAACCGACCAAGTTCAAGGGGAATAGGGAATCACGTACCGTAAATGACGAGACCGGTCAGGTAAACACCCATTTGAGCATTCTCACCACCAGCGTACTGAGAAACACCGGCAATGATCAAACCGACGAAGAAGACGGGGAGAGTTGCGCAAGCCCAGAAGCGGCGACCGCATCTTTCCATGTACAAAACAGCAGGAATGGTTCCGATGAGAAGCGAACCACCACCGACCAGAGACATGTAGTTGGCTTGGTACTTGTCGAAACCGAGACGCTGCATCAGGGTACTCATGAAGTATGTGATGGCGTTGATACCTGTCAGTTGACCTAGANNAACCACGATGTTAGCATAAGCAAAAGCACAAAAATGGAAGCTCTACTCACCAAGCGCGATCATGATGTTGGCATAGACAAAGGCGCGACGAGCGCGAGGCTCGGTAAACAGATCCATCCAGGGGTACTTTGCGTTTCCACGACCATTGGCGACTTCTTGATCTTCCTGTTCCTGAGACATCTTCATAACGTAGAACTCCTCGCGAGAGTCCAGAGTCTCAATACCACGGATACGTTTCCAGACCTTGAAGGCGTCTACGGGCTTTCCCTTGTGCATGAGATAGCGAGGCGACTCGGGCATGTAAAGCATACCGATACCCATGATAGTGGAGAAGACCAGCGAACTTCCAAGGATGTATCTCCAGTTGCCAGGGACCNNTGATTGAAGATTAGATGACCCATTGTATTGCTGGACGAGAAAAGAACTTACTGTCACGAACATGGCAGCGACAGCGTAACCAAGAACTTCACCAAAGGCAATGGCAAACTGGTAGAGAGAAACCTACAGAAGCCAAAAAGTCAGCAACTTTTCGGGTAATGTTGCTGAAAGGAGGAGTAGACATACCATGTTTCCACGAAGTCTTCTCTCAACAGTCTCAGCGACGTAGACAGGGACGGTACCACCCTCAAGTCCGACTCCAAGACCCAAGACGAGCCGAGCGGCAATGATCATGGCGTAGTCCTGAGCACCAGCCTCGAGAGCACCACCGACAGTGTAGAGAAAACAGGAGAAGATGATGGCCCAACGACGACCAAGGTACTCGTTAGCAGGAGAGAGAATGATGGCACCACCGACAGCTCCGAGAGACATGGCCGAGTTGACCAGACTGTTCTGGCGATCGTTGAGGCCAAGATCACCGGGAAGGAAGAGGTTGGCACCGGAAATGAGCGACTGGTCCAGTCCAGAAAGCATACCTCCCATCGAGGCGAAAGCAACAATGAGCCAAGTGAAGTGCTTGGGGTTCTTGAATTGGAGATCGAAGTGGCCGTTATTTTCTCCACCCTGTGCGTTGATCTCGTTCTGCATCTCTGTCATAAGGGCGTCGACTTCCCAGCCACCATTCTTTGCGATATCGACGGCTTCGCTAGTGTTGACATGGGGAACGCTGCCAGAGCGGACGGCGTCCTCCATCTGATCCTTGGTCATGTCGCGGCGGTCCATGTAGCTTCCTTGCTGAGCAGTGTCGAACATTTCAATATTCTCATGTTGCTCGCCAGAGGCGGCACCCTTAACACCTTTACCCATGTTGACGCACGAGTCGGTTGGTGATATATAAAGAAGGGAGGGGAAAGAAATGCTTCAAGAAAGGAAACTTTCGACCAACTGCGAGGCCCTCCACCTTTATGTATGCTCCAAGAAAGTGGAGAACGTCCATGGGGATGCTCGTGCATCAGAGCCGATCACTCTCCGTGGGCAGACACATCGCTAAGGTGGAGGCATGCGGTCTCTCCATCTCCCATCTCCATGGAGAACTGCCCCCAGCAAAACATGCAGCAAGCCTGTAGGGGTGCTGAGACGGTCCGAATTAGAGATCCGCTTCAAGGTCCTTTCGGGCATGGTGTGCGCATCGGTGAGGGTGTGTTTTCGGTCCGACTGTCAATATGACGATGTGCCTCATTATTTACTGCCACCTGAGTGGACGACGACGAGTTTTAACCGGAACCCGGATGCGTGTTTGCGACCACTTCAAGCCGTGCACCACTCAAGTTTGTCAAGGTAACGTTTTCAGTGTCGCGAGACCGATTCGACCCGGTCAGTCTGAGCACTGAGAAACCTTGCGACCTTGCGACAGCACTGTTCCCCCAATCTCATCACATTGCGACTCGAGAAACCAGCCTCAGGGCCATCTGAAGTGATGTCTTCCTGATCCTGCAGCCAGGCGGGAGAGGCTGGAAAAAAGGCTTGCTCGGCTTGGAAACTTCCGACAAGCGTGCACAAGACTTGAACGGCACAGCCAAAAACACACAGCCGAGCGAGTGGGGAAAATGCTTGTCTCTTCTCATTGGCGCACATCATGGCTTGAAACTTCGGGAATTGTGGAAAGAACATTTCCGGAAAAACCTTGTGCACATAAGTACGAAGTTCTGGTGTGCGACAAACTCCATCGCGATGCACATCCTCTCAACGCAGAAGATTTGGCAACCACATCAGGCAAGACAGAAGGGAAATCGTTCACGGACAGAGCGGCTAATTGCAGTGCTTTCGATGGACAGAACTCTGGTTCAGAAACCATCCCGAGTTTTCATGGCGACGTAAGTTTCAAACTTTAGCGTGAGGAAGCTTTGGATTGAAAGTGGTTACATGATTCGTGTCGTGAAAGAGGAAAGAAGACCGATGCATCATGCATTCGACAGGCCTGGTTTCACAAAGATACTGTTATGCCCGACATCGACCTGCCTCTCCTCCTCTCCTCTGTAATGCTTCTTGCCTCTGAAAGTCCAATCGACCGCGATGATAAAGAATACAACGGCGTATACGACGCAGACATAGTTCATGTTTCCGGCAGTTGCTGGCATGTATGTCGGGAACGAATACAAGACCAATGTAAATACCGTCCACGCAAGCAGGACGTAGTTGGAGACGAGGCCAAATATTCCCAGATTGAAGGGTCCAGTGAGCGATTGCTCCCTGCCTCTGCATAAGAGACAGATAACCGGGATGGCATAGGAGATATAGAGCAGAACAATACATGCACTAGACATTGCGTTGAATGCAGCTGTAGATGCCAGGTACATGCAGCCGACAACAGTGACAATAACACAGCTCGTGAAATGCGCGTTGAGGGGGACATCCAGCTTGGGGTCAATCTTCTGAAGCCACTTATGGCCAGGCACTCCAGAATCTCTAGCGAATGAGAAACAGAGGCGGCTCTGCCAAGTATGTCCAGCAATGACACAGCCCAGACCTGTGCAGATGATCAAAGCCTCGAGGACGATGGCTCCAGCGGTGTTGTTCAGAGCGTTGTAGAAAAGTTGAAGGATTGGGACTCTGGTCAAGCTGTTGGCGACATCCTGGAAATCCCCGATAATGCTGAACAGCATGGATATAACAAAGCACCAGCTGGTAACAAATCCAATAGCGACTGTGCCCATGATTGCAATCGGTATCATACGTTCAGGTTGATGGACCTCCTCCGCGAGGTGAGTTGCACAATCGAGGCAGGCAAATGCCCAGTTGGCGTTGATCAGGCCGGTGATGAAGGCGATTCCGGCGTTACTCCATCCAGTGTTGTTGATGAAAGTTGCGAAAACGAACTTGGGAGACTGATGATTGGGTGCTGTCGCGGGCACAGTGGCCAGAATCACAACGAAGGAGATCAGAGAGCAGTAAAGGCCGGTAGTAGCGACCGAGGGTAAGATCTTGCCGTAGCAGTTGAACAAGAAACAGATCCATGTGAGAATGAGGTAAGTCGCGAAGACGTGATAATCCTTGACAATGTAATCGGGATGAGAGAGCTGCCAGCAGCCGACTAGTCCACTTGCGACTCCGATAGTAGTTGATGCACATGAGAAGATAGCACCAGCCCAGGAAAACCAACCAGTTAGATAGCTCGAGAACCTGGCGTACTTTCTCGAAGCCAATCGAGCAGCCCAGAAGTATTGTCCTCCTGCGTTCGGAAGTGCACTAGCAAGTTCGCTCAGACTGATGCCAACACAAATGCTGACCAACATGACAATGATGATGCCGTAAACGAGCAACACAGGCCCACCTGAGTTGATACCTGTCACCATAGCAATGGAGACACCGAACNNTGTACTGTGTTAGAACTAAGGAGATAACAAATCTTGTTAAGAACCAACCCAAGAATTCGTGAGCGAAAAGCCAGCTCCTAAGATCGACCAAAGCGAATAGTTTCTCTTCAAATCATGACTGTGCCCCACGATACCATCGGGACCTATGGAGCTGGATAGTTCGCTGGACGAACCATTGCTTTGCAACATAGTGTTGCCTTTGTCAATCTTGTTGTCCTCCATGTTGGACATTGTGAATTCGAAGCACGAGATACAATGTCGGTTATCACGTCGCAGAGGATATAGGCGCTTTGGTAGATGGTCGTCGAGTACGGCGTCGTCTCACTCCGTGATCAACCAAGAGAGTGCTGCTTTTGGTATTGTGTAAAACTCGTGGTGAATGATATTGCTTTCGGCGAGATTGGTGCTGGGGCAGATGACTCGATGTTGTAAATGCGTGGCACGCACGTAACGCACAGTAAGGATCGGATCTGGGTGCTTTAAGAAGACAGTCTTTCGTTCCTCGACTCTGTCAAATGTAGCAAAAGGCTAGGGTGAAAAGGGTGTCGTGTATGTGGGAAGCGGAAGGGGAGAGCACTGAAACCAGTCAAGGCTCAATGTCGGCTAGAGTAATTGAGGGAAGAGGTCGAAAAGAATGGTATCTTGAAGGGAGGCAGAGATTGGTAGTGTAAAGTAGGACTGATGTTTCTGGATTGTTGACTGCAAAAAGAGAGACACAAGACTATGACGATACGGCGGTCGTCTCGGGGAGGTAATGTACTTGACCGCTAGTGGAGCGCTGGACGCAAGACTTCTGATCAGATCGACGTAGGTTTGAACAGCATGGCATGGCCGCTGCGTGAAATGGCAAGGCACAGTCCAAGACTAGGGTTCGGAAAGCTGGAAGTGTGCCCTGTTGCAGATTGTTTACGTTATGAGCACCGATGAGGAAAAGTTTTGCATTCGCGATTTTCGTCTTCGCGGCGTCGGTCAACAAGTTTTGGTTATCAGTAGCCCTACTTGTTAAGGATCGATGGCAATGTGGAAAGGCATGCTGCTTGTACAAATTTGGTCGCAGATATCGCGTCTTTGACTTTGCGTTCGACTTATCACTTGACAGCCCGTTTGCGCATGACGTCGAGGTCTGACAAAGGGCCACTTTTTGAGTCGTGGTGGATTCCTGTGACAAACACTCCACGCAAAGTTTTGCCCAGAGAGGCCAACGTCTCGGCGTTCAAGACGGAGGCTGCTTTGGATATTTTGAGATCGCGACCGTGGTGACAGTCGTGCAGAGCACCCCTTGAACAGCCTGTCTATCTCGACATTGCGTACATTGTCAACGTGGGGCCTATACCTATTTTGGGCCAAATCCAGATTAGAAGTTGTTTCATACCATTATGATACTCCGTAGATTTCGGAACACCGGCTAACGAATTCAGATTATGCATCTTTGAGCATGGTGCGATATACGGAGGCTAATGCTTGGGCCTTCCAGTGAATCGAACTATCTCTCAGTCAGTGTCGTCCACCAAGTTGACACACCTATCCATGTCGAGCATCAAATCTTGCCTACGATGCCCAGCAAGCAAGACGAGGATTAACACGTTAGAACTCAGGAACACTGGGATTTGGACGTTTGTGTTGTGAAACGTCCATGAGTGCAACCTCGATCACCAAGACTGTTTTGTACTGCGACTCTAAATGCATGAGATTGTGGGAAGAAAGGATCGAATATTTTCCCGGATCACGAACGCAGGCGTCCACTCGATGGGGGTTCGCCGGCGAAGAGAGCCAACGCGATACGCGTGGCCGAGATAGCGCTCTGGGAAAGGCAGCCCAGAGAGTTCATGTTGAATATTGATAGGGAGTCGTGTTTTTCGTCTTACTCGATGTTAACACCTGAGTGTGACTCGATGGCTACATGTAAAGAAGGCGCCAAAGAATCCCTATCACGGGCACGGCGCCTTCCGGGGTACCGGAATGGAGAAACACGGAGCGGTATCGGGTCCTTGCACAAGCTTGACATTTTGTTGTGACTGTTGCTCTGACCTCGGCATCGGCATGTGAAGAGCAAAAGATTGATACGCCAGACCGCGGTCCCTAGAGATGAACTGGCCCTTAGACGCAAAGCACGAGAAAGAGACACTATGTACAGGCAATTCAACATCTGCCAGCAAGCAGGGATGTGTCTGCCGAAAAGAGTATGACGTGAACTACGGCAAAAAGAACTTCCCCACACCAGCTCCCCGAATCTCGACCATTCGAGTGCATCTCCTCCCCTCGCCCGCCGTTCTCCCCGGGGAACGATGTGTAGAAGAGCTTAGATCACTAGCCTCGGTAAGGTTATCTCTGACGGCATACAATAGACAGATACATATATACGCAGGAGATCTGCTCCTCATCTCTTCCTTTTCTCCTTTTGAACTTCCCTGTCTCATCTGTGCAACACATTCATACTCCCAGATAGAAAAAGAAACAATGGCACAAAACCAAGATCACATCCTCCGTGAGGTCAACATCCTTGGACCTCTCAATGACCAGAACCGCAAGGTCATTTCCAAGGAAGCTACTGTCTTCCTGGCTCTTCTCCACCGCACATTCAACAAGACTCGCAAAGAACTGTTGCAAAGACGCATGACCCGTCAGGCCGAGCTCGATGCTGGAAAACTCCCCGATTTCCTTCCTGAGACCAAGCACATCCGCGACAGCGATGCATGGAAGGGTGCACCACCGGCACCTGGTCTTACTGATCGCAGAATTGAGATTACTGGTCCTACCGACAGAAAGATGGTTGTCAACGCCCTGAACTCGGATGTCTGGACATATATGGCCGATTTTGAAGGTATGTGAGCTAGCAGCTTGAGAAACGACAGGCTTCTGACAACTACTCCCCAGNACTCTAGTGCACCCACCTGGGACAACATGATCAACGGTCAACTGAACCTTTACGATGCCATCCGCAAGCAAGTCGACTTCAAGATTGGCGAGAAGGACTACAAGCTCCGTACCGACCGCAAGCTGCCAACACTCATTGCCCGTGCCCGTGGCTGGCACTTGGAGGAGAAGCACTTCACCGTCGATGGCGAGCCAATCTCGGGTAGTTTGTTCGACTTTGGTCTCTACTTCTTCAACAACGCCCAGGAGCTTGTCAAGAGAGGAGCTGGACCATACTTCTATCTCCCCAAGATGGAGAGCCATCTTGAGGCCAGACTCTGGAACGACGTCTTCAACCTTGCTCAGGACTATATTGGCATGCCCCGTGGTACTATCAGAGGTACTGTCTTGATTGAGACCATCATGGCAGCTTTCGAGATGGACGAGGTAAGTGTTGCATGTCGACTTGGTTTTTGAATTAGCTAACGTCTGGTCAGANTCATCTACGAGCTCCGTGATCACTCTTCAGGTCTGAACTGTGGTCGTTGGGACTACATCTTCTCGACCATCAAGCGTTTCCGCCAGAACCCCAACTTTGTCCTGCCTGACCGTTCGGCTGTTACCATGACCTCTCCCTTCATGGATGCTTACGTCAAGCTTTTGATCAAGACATGTCACCGTAGAGGTGTTCACGCCATGGGTGGCATGGCCGCCCAGATTCCCATCAAGACCGACAAGGAGGCCAACGACAAGGCCATGGCTGGTGTCCGTGCCGACAAGCTCCGTGAAGTCAAGGCTGGCCACGATGGTACCTGGGTTGCTCATCCTGCCCTTGCCAGCATTGCGGCCGAGGTCTTCAACGAGCACATGCCCACACCCAACCAGCTCCACGTACGTAGATTGGAGGTCGACATCAAGCAGTACGACCTCCTAAACATGAACGTGCCTGGAAAGATCACCGAAGACGGTATCAGAAAGAACCTCAACATTGGTTTGGGCTACATGGAAGGCTGGCTCAGAGGAGTTGGCTGCGTACCCATCAACTTCTTGATGGAGGATGCAGCAACTGCCGAGGTCAGCAGAAGTCAACTGTGGCAATGGTGCAAGCACCAAGCAACAACGGACGAAGGCAAGACAATCAACAAGGAATACGCACTCAAGCTCCTCCACGAGCAGGCCGAAGAGCTCGGTGCCAAGGCACCAAAAGGCCACAAGTACCAGCTTGCAGAGAAGTACTTTGCCACACAGGTGACTGGAGAGCAGTATGACGAGTTCTTGACATCGTACGTAATATCCGACGCATTTGCAAGTATTCATAGTAGGACAAGATTGCTGACTCGGATTGCACAGGNNCTGCTGTACGACGAAATCACGACTGTGGGTAGCCCCGCACCTGCCTCGAAGCTGTAGGAGAAAAAGCACTTCGAGATGGTCAGCAATGGCAAACGAATACCCTGCGCGGAAAGGCTGATTGATGGACTAGGTCGGACCTGCCCAGGCTGCGCTGGACTTATGATGTGCTCAAGCGAGTTTTAACACGAATGTGAAGGACTGGTGTTTTGTGTGTATGTCGAATTAATGAAGCTTTGGAATCATGCCTTTAACTGGAAAGAAACATGTTATGTTGTTCGCCTTCAGCAGCGCAAGACTTGCCTAGAAGTGTCGGAAACTTTCGAGAGAGAGACTTCCCTGGTGGCTTGCATGGTATTAGACCGAATCAGGAAGCGTTGTGGGGCAATCGATAAATCAAGATGCGGCTCGGACTGTTCCAGATGGAGTTGATAGATGGCGTAGCTCGTCAGGTACAAGGGTGCTTCTGTTACTTCTCTACCTGCGCATCTATACTTCTTAGACACACTCCACATGACATAGCATCTGCAAGCCATGTCGCAAGGCTACGAGTTGACGCATCGAGCGTCACCGCGTGAATCGCTTGACCACCCCGAAGACTACCGCCTGTCCACCACGTCGTCGCGCGACTCCATCTCATCCTCGATCAATGAACTGGACCCTCTCAAGACCGCAGACCGACCATACAAGGACGACACGAGCCAAACACACGATTCAGTATTCGTCACACGCCGCCGCTCGACATGGCGTCGCTGGTTGATTCCCTCTCGCATGTGCTGCATGATGGTCCTGCTCTTCACTGCTGCTCTGGTCCTGCTGTTGAGTGCCGGAGGTATCTGGGTTTACAAGACTGAGCCTGAGGGCGGCAAGAGTGACCCATGGTATCCGTCACCAATAGGAGGAACTGTCGCTGCATGGGAGGAGGCATACAAGAAGGCTGCTGCTCTGGTTTCTCAGATGTCCGTCGTCGAGAAAGTCAACATCACCACCGGTACTGGCTGGGAGATGGGCATGTGCGTGGGCAACACTGGTCCTGTTGAGAGACTGGGCTTCCCGTCTCTCTGCTTGCAAGACGGTCCTCTTGGTCTGAGATTCGCCGACAACATCACTGCCTTCCCTGCCGGAATCACTCTTGGCTCTACCTGGAACAAGGACTTGATCCACCTCAAGGGTCGCGCCCACGGTCGTGAAGCTCGCGGCAAGGGTGTTCACATCGTGCTTGGCCCGAGCATGGGCCCCTTCGGTCGTCTGCCTGCTGGTGGCAGAAACTGGGAGGGCTTTGGGTCAGACCCTGTTCTGCAAGGTCTCCTTGCTGCTTCCATGATCCGTGGTATTCAAGAGGAGGGCATTATTGCGACTGCAAAACACTACATTGCCAACGAACAGGAGCACTTCCGCCAAAGTTGGGAGTGGGGCACGCCTAATGCCATCAGCAGCAACCTTGACGACAGAACTCTGCACGAGATCTACGCTTGGCCGTTTGCTGAGAGTGTCAAGGCTGGTGTCGGTAGTGTCATGTGTTCCTACAACCAAGTCAACTCAAGTTATGCCTGCCAGAACAGCAAGCTGCTCAACGGCATTCTCAAGGACGAAATGGGCTTCCAAGGCTTCGTACAGAGCGACTGGCTCGCTCAGAGAAGTGGCGTTGCTTCTGCCCTTGCTGGTCTTGACATGAGCATGCCTGGCGATGGTCTCCGCTGGATGGACGGCCAATCTGTCTGGGGTGGTGAATTGACCAAGGCTGTTTTCAATGGTAGTGTTCCCATGGAGCGCCTCAATGACATGGTATTGCGTGTCGTTGCTGCTTGGTACCAATTTGGCCAAGACGACAAGACAAAATGGCCTGCAGAGAAGGATGGCGGCGGTCCTAACTTCTCGTCGTGGACCAACGATGAGATTGGCTTGTTGCATCCTGGAAGCAACGACACTACCAAGGGAGTCGTCAACAAGTTCGTCAATGTTCAAGGCGAAGGCAAGGATGCTCATGGCAAACTTGCCCGCCAGATTGCTGCCGAGGGTACTGTTTTGCTGAAGAATGATGATCATGTTCTTCCCTTGAATCGTGACGGCAAGAAAATGACCAAGAACGGCGAGAAGCTTCGTGTCGCTATCTTCGGTGAAGACGCTTTCAACAACGGCAAAGGACCCAATGCATGCCCGGACCGTGCTTGCAACGAGGGCACTCTTGCCCAAGGATGGGGTTCTGGTACTGTCGAGTTCCCTTATCTCGTTTCTCCTGCCGAGGGCATCCATCTCGGATTTGACGCAGAGAGTGTCAGTCTTTCTGACTACCCTTCCAACTACCAAGACTTGGACAAGCACTCTTCACGCGTGACCGACCAGGACCTGTGCTTCGTCTTCATCAACAGCGATGGAGGTGAGGGTTACGTTGCATGGAAAGATGTCAAGGGTGACCGTAACGATCTCTACGCCCAGAAGGGCGGTGACGAACTGGTTCAGAAGGTTGCAGCCAAGTGTGGCGGTCCCACGATCGTCGTTGTTCACTCTGTTGGTCCTGTCATCTTGGAGAAATGGATTGATCTGCCCGGAGTAAAGTCTGTGCTGTATGCAAATCTGCCAGGTCAAGAGAGCGGTACCGCATTGGCTTCTCTCCTATTCGGCGATGTCAACCCCTCAGGCCGCCTGCCATACACGATTGCAAAGCATGAAGATGACTATGGTCCGACGAGCAAGATCCTCTACCATCCCAACGCGGTGATCCCTCAACAGAACTTCTCAGAAGGTCTATACATCGACTACCGCTACTTTGACAAGCACGGCATTGAGCCACGCTTCGAGTTCGGCTTTGGTCTCTCATACACAACCTTCCACCTCAGCAGTCTCTTCATCCACCCTGTAGCAACCGAATACGCCACTCTTCCCGCCAAGCGGCCAGCAGCCCTCACGCCTCCCCACCTAGACGTCTCCATCCCAGACGCCCGCACAGCACTTTGGCCTGAGAACTTTGTTGCTCTCAAGAAATACATCTACCCTTATATCTCCTCCGTCGACGAGATCAAGCAAGGCAAATACCCTTATCCCAAGGGCTACGAAATCACCCAACCACCTTCACCTGCGGGCGGTGCCGAAGGCGGAAACCCAGACCTCTACACCCCCATCGCCGTCGTCCAAGCCTCCCTCACAAACACCGGATCGCTTGCCGGCGACTGCGTAGTCCAACTCTACATCTCTTACCCTTCAACACCGATCATCGACTCTCTGGGCAATGAAGTCGATTTCCCCGTCCGCGTGTTGCGTGCCTTTGACAAGATTTTCGTCACTCCGGAAAAGCGTGTCCAAGTGTCTTTGGAGTTGACGAGAAAAGACTTGAGTTTCTGGGATGTGGGCATTCAGAATTGGGTGCTTCCGATGGGAGAGTTTGAGGTACAATTGGGATTTAGTTCGAGGGATGTCCAACAAAAGGGACGGTTTAGCACCGAGGCTTTGTTTGCTTAGGCTCAGGATGGGAGATTGAGGACTTGGAATTGGCGTTGGTAATGTGAGGACAGGATAAGAGAAGTCAGAAAGGCGTTTTTTTTTGATGAGTTTACTTGTATTTTATGCATATAGATATTTGCATCTGGTTTCTTTTGAGGTGTGTGGTATTTGCTTCTGCTTCCTTGATTGGGGGTTTTTTCCTTTTCCTTTGAGATTTTTTTTTCTTTTGAGATGAACTTGTTTGCTAGTAGGCAAGTTGACGATCAAAGTCATTCAGAAAAGGACGACCGAGCTTACCGGATTCGAGTGTTGCTTCTCTGTTAGACTTGATTGTTTTGCTCTTTCTTGATTGTGTTGGTCGTTGTTTCCGTGGTGCAGAGAGTTCGATCATGTCTTCCCTGGTTGAAAGGTGGTGGTTTTTGTCTTTGATCGAGTCCAACAGTCTTACTCGTGCCAATCGCTCTGTTTGGACGACAAGGAAGATGTACAAAATTGTCGATTGATCAGGGGGGTTTATTGTTTTTGTACAAAGTTATAATCGTTAAACGATATAAACAGCAATAGCAATGGTTTTTTTTTTGTGTCAATAGCAACAGCAAATCTGCAGCAAGTGTTATAGCAAGACCTCTTCCCCTTCGAACATAATTCCTTCCAGTATGTGTAGCAATAGCAAGTTATCTCATCATCATCATCATCATCATCATCCTCGCAGATCACAAACCTCATCAATCGTCGCCATAGATCAAAGCATCTCATCGAGGTGCTCACAACACTCTCAACTCAATCCCTCCAAACGATACCTCCTGCTCCGCCGCCAACAACCCCCTCGTCACCAACGTCAACACATGCAAAAACCCCTGTGCAGCCACAACAACCGAATTACTCTCGGGCGCCAACAACTCTTCAAACCCCACAGTAGCTGCTTCCTCGTCAGCTACTCCAGAATCTTCGACGTCGAGAACAGATGCAATGGCTTCAATGGTGGTTTCCTGTCTGGCTTGCTGCTCGGCGATTCCTGCCTTGACGAATGCAAGGAAATTGAGAGATTCGGTGGAGAGAGTGGCGGTGAGGAAGTCAGAGGTATTGGCGAGTTGGGTGGGGACGGCGGCGGCGGGGCCGAAGAGGGAGAAATCTGTTTGTTGGGAGGGTTGGGGAGGNTTGTCTGCTGCGGAAAAGGCGCCGTTGAAGTTTGCGTTGTCGTCGTCGTCGTCTTCTTGCATGAAATTCAGATCTTCGGGGCGAGTGGTGGGGACAATGCCTCTGCCAACAAGGGGAGATGCAGTTACAGTGCGACGACCACGGTGAGAGGAGGCAGTGACAAAGCCACCGCCGCCAGCGATTGAGGAACTGGGACCTGCGCTGGGTGCAAAGATGGGGAAGGGNGGCACAAAAGCAGTATGAGAGGTTTCGCGCGAGGGAGGAGCAGCATGGTTCCAAGGTAGTGCGTGGGCAGAGGAGTGGTGGTCTTGAAGTGGTGTAGGTGCTTCTCTTCCTTGCTCAATGGTATTGACAATGGTGTCGTCGAAGAAACCGGTATCGAAAGCAGCTGCGTCGTTTGCATCTGCACCTCTGCCAACCTCATCGTCGTCGCTGCGGGAGCGAACACGTCTTTCCTGGTCATCTTGGTTGGAGTCAACATCTCTGGGGTGCTTTGTTCCTGCTATGTTCAGTTGGATGCCTGTCAGTGCTACGAGGAGTGCATTGCCACTAAACAACCTCAATGGCTCTGGCATATGCTGTTCCGCTCCTTGATACACAGCACCCAATCCACCGATCCCATTCTGCAAGACCCAAAAGTCTGCATTCTTGCGAGCCAAGACCAAACTCTTGTTCTGAAGCTTGTGTTGAGCGGCTCGAACTTGATTGTCCAAGTACTCGCGATCCCAGTTTTGGAGGTCTGAGTTGTGGAGCTCGAGTTCTTGGTCTTGTGGTAGTGGTTTCGGGACACGGGTGCGTACGGCTGGAGCAGATGCCGTAGTGGATGAGGTTTGGCTCTGTGCTTCTTCTCCTTGTGGAGCGGCTGTATCATCGAGATCTGCTTGTTGAGCGACTGCTGTGCGTGGAGCAAAAGGCTCGACATCTTGCATATCAACATCGTCTTGATATATCGGAAGAGGGTCGTCGTCATACATGACCACATCTCTATCAGCGTTCGAGTCTGGCAAGGCACCATCGCGAATAACGGGTGCAGGCGTGTGTACTGAAGCTACTCTTCCACCGCCTGGTGCTGCAGCAGCGTCGACCATGTTGCCATCGACGTCGAAATCGAGGCCCAGGCCTAGATCCAGTTCGGGGAGGAGTCCTTCTTCATTTGCGCCGAACAGGGAACGGCTATAGCCTCTGTTGTGATCAGAGCCAACCACACTTCCGCCTCCAAGCCCAAAACCAAATCCACCTCCTCCAGCCGAGGAGGAAGGAGGAATGATGAGATCCAAGTTTGGGTCCATATGTTCAGAGCCCAGAGCACTCGAGGTGGCGGCATGAGGTGACAAGAGGCTTGATCTCTGAGACGAGCCTTCACCACTGGTGAAACCGAGGACATCATGGAAAGGATCAAAGTCGATGCCCCAAGCGAGTTCGGGTATAAAGTTTGGGTCGTCTTCGAGGACAAGTTGTGTAGGCNNCTGTCAAAGTCTCGTGTCAGTGTCAAGCTCACCCGAACATCGGAAGAGGAACACGACGTACTTGGCTTTGTGCTTGCCGTCGAGTTCAATGGGTGCCGCATGCAGTGAGCGCAGTAGAGTACGGATCTTGTTTTGTTCCACTTGTGCATCCTTTAGGACAAAGTTGCATTGCTCGCCATACACACGAGTGACTCCGTATCTTCGCTTCTTGTCAGTGGAGTTCAAGAAGATCGGAAAGATGATGAATGCTTACAACAAATTGCTTTGGAGTCTGAGTGCCATAGGTACCTCAGACGACACGATTGTCTGACATGCCTTGGGGATGTTGACTGCGCAAATCTCTTTGCGGTCAACTTTCTTGAGTGTGGACTTCGATCCCAATGTTGCAACAAGNCCTGGAAAAAGTGGTCAGAGGTGCTCGTGCTCAAAGAGATCGATGTTTGATTACCAGACTGTTGC
Organism: Aureobasidium uvarum; assembly: GCA_903853725.1. NCBI lineage: Eukaryota > Fungi > Ascomycota > Dothideomycetes > Dothideales > Saccotheciaceae > Aureobasidium > Aureobasidium uvarum. Next base: position 443,321 of record CAINUL010000008.1, on the reverse strand, counting down.
CACGCCGTGCTTGCGCGAGGTAAGAACTATACGCAGTCGAGTCAGATGAGCAGACGAGAGTGGAAGGCGCGCTGCTTGCCTTCATGGCTATAAAACATGATCAAGATGCTCGTGGAATCATGTGAACAGGGAAAAGAGAGAAGAGCGGAAGGATTGTGCACGCGTCAAATAGATGGATCGATGATGGAGATAGGTGTTGTAGAATGTTGCAGCGCGAGGTGTTGGTCAGAGACGAGTTGCCGATGGACGTGTTGAACGATGCCGAGAACAAAAGGCGCGCACTGGTGATGTCGCAACAGATGTGTGAATGATGGTTGGTAAAGAAACGCTGTGCAGCAAGAGATGGTTGTAATGTTCGAGGTGTGAGAAGATGTTCTTACGCTTAGAGTCCGTTCAGGGGAATAACGACAAGAAACACCACCACATTGGCCTCTCAGATAGCCGTCATTTCATAGAGCTCTTTGAAGCCTTTGGTGTGCCTGGCCTGACTGATTGTGGCTGTCCGCTCTCAGTTCCAGTTCCTCCTCACACATTAGGCCATATATGCCATACAAGTCCAGTCATGCCAACAGCACAATCAAGGGGCCTGGCTTGGGCAGACTCCCCTGTTCTTGATAGAACACCCACTAGTCCTTTTAAAGTACCAACTCAAAACCACGGACAGGTCGCTTGCTCAATCTTCCGACGCCGCGGAAGTAAAAAGTGCTGCGAGCTATCAACTACGAGGATATTCATCCTTACAAGTCGAAAGCATTTCTTGCAATAGACGTAGTTCCTCCGCGCTGAATAACTGCTTGGAGGTTTCTTCCTCGATGGCTACGGTTCGATGGTATCGAGGCATCGAGCCATCATATCTGGAAGGAGCGGGATGGACTCGCTCTATCCTCGGATCTTTTGATGCTTGCAGCAACTTTTTCGATCCGATATCTAGCAGGATGCCGGCCTGTGGGACGACTCGAGAAGGCATTTCTGGTCCGCAAGTTCTTCTAGTGGAAGTTTCGGGGTTGAGGCTCGTCGGCGGCATCCCTCCCTGTCGGGATATTCGACCATATCAAGACTTGTCATGGTTGCCAGGTGGAGCACGTAGCTCTCGATCTCTTTCTCTTGCTCTGACACCGGGGCATCATGTTTTACTCGCCCTTCTCAGCCTTCTCCTTCTCCAACCTTTTCAACTCTTTTATTCTTCTTCTCTCCTCTTTCCTCTTCTTGGTCTCCAACTCTTCAATCTTCTTGTCCAGCATGATCTTCTTTTGCATGAGATTGGCGCGATAGGTTTCCAGTTCGGTGATTTGTTGGAGGGGTGTTGCTTCGGCTGCCTTTTGTTTTTCCTGTAATGAAGGTTAGTATACACACAGAATAGGGGGGGTGAAACGAGGCAAGGAAGCAACGTACCTGTTTGATGTCTTGCTTCATCTTCAGACCCGCACCATACCAAGCTCCTGTTGCCGTGACGGCGGCAATACTGCCTGTGAGGACGAAGCGACGGAAGGTCGCGAACTGTGGTGTCGACATTGCTTTTACTCTCTCTCTCTCTTCCCTAGACAAGTCTTGCGAGTACGAGTAAGGTAGAAGTGTACAAGATAGCAGTAGCCAATGGTTGCAGAGATTCATTTGCGGCTTGTCCCGCCGTGGTCGCTGTCTCCGCAATCTCCATTGTTTACACCGAGGCACCTTCCTTGTACTCAGTATCTTCTGTCGCAAACACAAATACCGCAAGAGTTCGTCGTAGATACATCAAAAACACTGTTTAACATGTCCAACTACACATCTCGCCAATCCCTGGCTCCCAATTCCTCGCGCAACCACAGCTCCCACGGCAGCAATCCCTCCATCAACCAAACCTCGCGACTGTCCACTCTGCCCGTCCAAGCTTCCAAGCAACGCCAACTCTCGCACCTGAACTCTCAGCTCGCACAGCTCACAGCACACATGGCCGATCTCGAAAACCTGTTGCGCATGACGGCAGTCCAAGCAGAGGGAATGCGAGGTTTAGGTGGTTATGCTGGCGGCATGTTTATGGCTGCGAGCAAAGTGTTGGGCGAAGAGGCTGTTAAGAATGAGGCCAAGGATGAGAGGCAGGGGAGATGAAGGAGGTCATGGAGAGAGACTGTCATTCTACAAGATATGTTCTCTTCTGCTTGGAAAATACGGCCAACACCAATGCAAACCAAGCATGCGACTCTCCCTCGTGTGTGCGACACGTGGCCCTACTCAGGCCAAGGAAGGTCCTACCATCAACAACGACCAACCATGAATCCATCAAGGAGACCCCAGAGGCCGCCTGGACTGAGAATTAGCTGCTTGTTCTCATCCCCTTATCAAAGTGTGTTGTTATCCATTACCACACGCCAAATCTCGAACGATGAGAACATCTCTTCTGCCGACGGACAGACGCGAATTCAGGTTTCCCACCGAAGAAATCCAGAACATGATTTACATTCTTGCGTCGAGATGATTATACCCGCACGCTTTGAGGTGTTCATGAGATACAGGAGAGGTCAACGTTGGAGAGAACTACAGGCACGTCGAGAAGGCCATGCAACAAGATCCCATAGATACAATAATGCCACTGTCATCGTGCACAAAGTATTGCCGTCCTTGTGCGCGAAGCTTTGTGATGGCACCATCCTTTGGTTCAGAGATCCCCTGGACATAGCAAGGATCCTTTTTCTGTAAAGTAGCTAGTTGCCTAAACCATACTCTCAGCTCGCTGCTTGGTTCCAGCATTTCCGATCTAAATCCGTTCCAGCAGAACCAACATTCCAGCACCAAGTTAAAGCAGAGAAAAGAAGAAAAGAAAAGAAAAAGAAAAAGAAAGAAAAACACGGCAAATCTACACAACTTGCACCTCAAAAGTCTCCTCCCTAACAATCCCCTTTAGACTCTCTTGACTCCCCAAACTCTTCACATGACCCTTTTCCCTCTGTCTCTGCCGTCTGACTTTTNNTCTCTCACTTTCCCTTCTCTGCACGCCCTTGGCATCTGCAAACACCCTCGCACGGTGAGAAAACACTTCTCTGTCGCCGCGTATCTTGTCGCCGAAGAAGGACATGGGTGTGGACATGCGTCTCCGACTCTGAGTTTTGAGAGAAGAGTTTGAAGAGTAGGGAGATGAAGATGACAAGGAAGGAAGGGGAAAGGGGAAGAATGCGGTGGATACGGATGCAAAGAAAGAGTAGCAAGAGAGGACTTGCTGAAGAATTGCAACGGGGATGAAGGAGATGCTGGAGTGGCCTGAGGAAAGAAAGTGTAGATAGCAAATGAGGTAAGCGATGCTGAGTGCGATATTCNNCTGCTCCTTGGATCAGTACAATGTCTCTTTTGTGTCAAAAGAGGGAGAAGCAACTTACGGTATACGCAACATAAAAGCCACCACTGCCCATTTTCTCTGCTGTTGCTCCACTTGCATGTGGTTCAGAAAGGCAACGGCAAGGCTAAGAACACCAAGCTCTGTGGCACAACTCAATGCCATGGTGATGCTGATACGAGTGTCCAAGTGTTGACAGCTATTCTCTTTAGCTTCCAACAACATACGACTGGGCTGGCAGTCCGCGTTCGTGGTCAAGATGGCCATGACACCCCAAACAACAACAAGCACTATCCCTGTATTGCAGATATACGCGCGTACGCAATTCCGCGGCAAGAGGCGACGTACAAGTAGCAAAGCCGACAGTTTAGAAGCTCCAAGGATGAGAGAAAGAAGGATTCGGCTTGCAAAGACCAGCNNTGAGAGAAAAGAGAGTCAGTATGATTGATTTGCTTTTCTGACTATCCTTGATCTGAGTCTTACCTTTGCAGCTTCAAGGATACCCGATACAGTCTCAGACGTCAACAACACTCCAAATCCAAGCTCCAGCGATCCCATCATGAGAGCTGAATGTGCCATGACAAAAACCTGTTTTCGATCTTGTCAGTTTCTATCATTCCATGTCCAGAGGGAGCGGGCAATGGATCAACTTACAAAAGAAAGAACGACGGCAAGGTCATCGAGACCATATTTTCTATACCTCACTATCCCTCGGCCAAGTAGTAGTAGAGGACATATGATTGTGCAGGTAATGACTGTAATCCAGAGCCAGCCTCGGTGGTCGGTGCTCGTCACCGGAGAAAAAGGTAGAGTGGATCCAGACATCTAGAGTCGAGTTGCAAGCAGCCGCGGGTGTTGACCAAGCATAGATATATCCTGCAACTCTCTGGTATCATGTATAGTAATCCAGCCTTTGTATATCGAAAAGAAAAGACCAGCACAAACGGCGACAGCCAAAAGTCCAGATACCAGATCGAGAACAAGAAAGATCCAAAAGGAAGCCAGTAGTGGAGAAAACGAGAAACACAAAAAAAAGAGCGTATGAAAGATGAAAGAGACAGTATCGAGAAAGGAATCAAGAAACAAGGCACGCAATCAACCCAGCAAAGGCAGAATTTCCACAACTGTTAGAGTGCCGCAAGGGTGACTAGCAGCCTTGTCAAGCCCATCAAAGAGAATTTGGGATGCCTTGCTCTACTTAACACAGAAGCGCCCTTGTCCATGGTTGGACCAGACGAGCAAAGGCACGAACCACACCACCAGAGAAGGATCTACAAAAGCATCCGTTTTATGCATAAGGTACCTAGCTAGAGACCTTTTTTCTCTTGAGCCTCATGCGAAAACACGCCAATCAGGTGGATGACAATCTACCTGAATCTCCTTCGAATAGCGAGTCGTGAAACTGTCAAGTGGTTTCAAGCTATTGCACAAAAGACGGTTCTCTAGGAGTCTTAGACCCTTTGCTGGTTCGCTGTCACTGCTTGATTTCTGTCAGGAAGGTTGGTTGTTGCAAGACTTGGAAGCTGCGAAGGATGTCATCTGTCGCGTGTGCATGTCGAAAATCATATCGAGATTGCCAACCCTATATCATGATAATGGCTGTCTCATAACACTATAGAAACTCGGCCGTCGATTTTGTCGGTGAAGCTCTCTTCATCGATCACAGTTGGAGATAGGAGCCAGAACATCCGACCCCATCGGATGAGGTCCAAAACAAGACCATACCCACTTGCGCAACTCAGTCTTGACCACATCGAGTGGATCGCTGTGGACACCTCAGGATGAGGATACCAGAGGTGTCTCATTCTGTAGAGAACGCAATCTCCCGTTCCTGATTCTAGAGATGGTCGGTGGGGAGGTAGTTGCGCAAGGCGACGCTCCACTTCATGAAACAGCCGCGCGCACCCTTTCCCCCAGACCCGAGGTTTCGGGTCAAGCATTTCGGTTAACGATGCATCGACCAAGACCATGCTTCTTGGAGGATCAGAAACAAGAAACAGCGGTAAGATGGTTGGATAGATCTAAGCGATCAAAGACGTGCGATCAAGTGCTAGGTCTTTCTGAAAGGAACATGCATTAAGCTGCCTACTATCGAGAAAAGCTGGTCTTGGACCAGAAAATGTCACCACCAAGTCCGAATGATGGAGAGAAAGAAAAACAACTCCGAGAAATGCAATTCGGATCTGTTGAAGAAGGCGCCAGTCGTCGTCCGTGATAAAGAGGACTGACACACACCTGCCGGTCTGACAAAACTTCCATTCGTCCAACGCCCAGAAACTCCGCGCCAAATCAGTATTTTGTCCCTTGCGCTCCTTGACAAAAAGAAAACGGATCAGTCGTGACGTCGTGACTTGTCCCAAACAGTGGTATCAGAAGCAAACAGTACTAAAGGATTCGATCGTGCTCATTCAATCAGGGGTTTCCTGTGGCCACCGACTATGGTCATGCCTAGACTTTTGAGGCCGTTGGCATCAGAGGCTCTGATAATGGTAGATGCGGGTAACATGGGGTTGTCGGGAGAGATATGGTAGGCGTCTTTGGCAGCTTGCTCGATGGCTTCCATTTCTTCCTTGCAGCCAGCGTGATCCCATGGGCAGACAACAATGGGTTGACGGATCATTATGTCTTTTGCACCGGACATGACAGCNCTAGATGGAGTCAGAAGATGGGCTGAGTAGATCACGAGTGTAAAACATACCTTGACTACCAGATAGTACTCGATCTTGTAAAGAGTACCGGTGGTTGTAAAGCCGCTGACAGCGTAAAGAGGAAATTCTCGCTTCTGGCGAGGCAAGATGCCTTCTTGATTGCGCAAATCTCTGGCGGGAAATACTAATCCCAAATTCGTAAAGTAGCCAGCTTCGGGCATCTTAATCCCTACACGATGGGTGGAAGAAGCCAGTGTCTTAGCCTTGCGTTGCGGTTCATCTCCTTGATGATTGTATATGACCTCTTCTTCAATGCTCATTGTGATTGCTTTGACTGTGGCCTTCATGGCTTTCCTAAGCATGTCGGGATTTGGTGTTAATTTGATGTAGACGCTGACTGGATCGAGCGGGCCATAAGACCAGCGAGGTAATGATATGGCGAGGGTGACAAGGTGGTCAACTACGCGTTCAGCGCTTTCTGGGCGATTGTACATTCCAAAGGTGGACAGAGTGTCGTATCTTGCGATTGGTACAGGAAAGGGGTATTTCTTCTGGTCGCTTGCACCGTGATGGACAGTGACGACAATCTCGTAGTAGGTTTCGGCAGCGCGGCGATCCAGCTGCAAGCTCGCTGGNGGTACACGCCTCGCCATCTCTTCACCGCCACGACCGTATGGGATGAAGATGACGAAGGGGAGATCCATGGACAGGATAGCTTCGCTCTCACGACCCGTGGGCGCGCGATACAGCAGCATCTCTTTGCCGACTATATCGGTAATTTCCCTCCGGTTTGACGTGACGAGATGGCCTTTGATTGTGTCGGCTGAAGGGTGGATGCTCTCGCGGCGCTGCAGGCAGACGGTGACCAGCGATACGTGGACGGGAGCGGACACGCCCAGCAATGGACGTATCTCAACCTTGCCCTCTATGCGCGGTGAAGTGGCCGAGATTCCAGGGTATCCGACGAGGAAGTTGCTGTTCGGCGGACCAGAGACGCGCACGAAGGCAGAGGTCATGATGGGCGCAGCGTCTTGGTCAGTAGAGGCGCTGTTGACCGCATGTCATGGGCCGAGTCGGTGGACGGGATTGAGGGCGCGAGGACGAGGGAGGTCGAGAAGGCGGTCGGCAGAGGTCGAGAGAGGTCGGGTGCGAGTGGTACAGTTGTTTTGTTGGTGCAGCCTGTCAGCGGTGGGCTCTACAAGAGTCTCAGACACTCGAAGACGTCAACCAACAATGGCCGGCACAGGGCGGGGGACGGCAGCGGACAAGGGGACGAAGATCAAGACGCGAGCAGAATTTGACTACAGAGATGGGGTCTTGCAAATAAGAATACAGAGTTGTAGCAATGATGTCGCTGAAACTCGCACAAGTCCACCGGACCTTCCTTGGTTTGATGAGCTGATGCCATCCAAGCAATCAAACGAGGAAAGAGCGACCCGGGAGAGCACAACCAAGCAACCGCACGAGCCACGCTCCGGCGCATCTGCCGCCCGCAGCCATCGTCATCGCATACCGTTGACGCTTTTTGTTCAGGTACACACTCCCGTCTGCATCAACCATGGCCGTCACGCTGCACACAACCCATGGCGACCTCAAACTCGAGCTCTTCTGCAGCGCCTGCCCCAAGACGACCTACAACTTCCTCGCACTCTGCGCATCCGACGCCTACAATGACTCGCCCTTCCACCGCCTCATCCCATCTTTCATGATCCAAGCCGGCTCTCCTGCTGCCACTTCGACCAAGGACAGTCCCAGTGTCTATGGCCAGCCCTTCGAAGATGAGATCAAATCACAACTCAAACACAACCAGCGCGGCATTCTGAGCATGGCCAACAAGGGCCCCAACACCAACGGCAGCCAATTCTTCCTCACCTTTGACAAGGCCCCTCATCTTGACGGAAAGAACACTGTCTTTGGTCGCATAATAGAAGGCTGGGACACTCTTGACAAGATGGAGTCCATCCAGGTCGACAAGAAGAACAGACCCAAAGACCCTATCCGCATTCAGAGCGTCCACGTTCACGCCAACCCCATTGCCGACGAGCAGAGGTGAAGTCTTGGTAGGACACCTATCCGTCCTCTATACACCGCACCGATGTGTGCCAATTCGGCATTGCACAACAGATGCTGCTACTCAAGCGTCTCACAGCATATGCCATCAATCAGCAACTGGCCATCCACCATACGCAACGCGGTCTACCTTCCTGCGCCAGCATTCGCTACATGGCGGCTATCTGAATACGTCCTTCGGCGTCATAGCCGTATCCCATGTTCTCAATCTCGAGTTAGACGCGTGAAGTCTGACGTTGCAAGTCGCGCTGGCCTTGCATGTCTGCTACATGCATCTGGCTCTCGGCACGTTGGGCATGTTCTGGCACAACGATCCTATACCACATTGTCTTTCTCGCTTAGAGACTTTGACTCGTGCCTCCTTCTCGGTCCTTTTCTTCTTCTCTGCTTGCTGTCTTTCACTTTTTCCAAAAGCCAAGAACTAGCAATCCGATAGCTATATCCGATCACGATACCGCGTATGCGTACGAACAGACGACAGTAGACTTCATTGCCTTCCCACCAATCGTCCACCTAGTATTGCTCCTCTGTCTAGATAACATCCGTATCTGTCATTAGAGCCCCACAGTATAGGAGCTGTTATTAAACCCTGCCCTGCCTCAAATTTGAGCATTATAGTGTAGTATTCGAGCCCAACATCAACAAGGCGAGATGGCCGAGCGGTCTAAGGCGCCAGCTTAAGGTTCTTCCAATACGCTGGTCCGAAAGGGCGTGGGTTCAAATCCCACTCTCGTCAATATCCTTTTGCTGTTCCTGCGGCCATCTCAAAGAGATTGGAGAAGCAGTCTTTCTTTTCTTTTCTTTTTGTCAGAACTTGAATCTGTGGTTTTCTGTTTCTGGTACGCGAAGCTCTGACTGCACAAGCAGATTTGGTGTCGTACCGTGCACGAGTCCTTGATTCGACTATCTGTCTTTTCTGAGTTGGTGTTTGGCAAAGAGGAGTTCCATTTCACACGCGACATGAGTAGGAGTGTTGACGTGAGCACCCGGGGTTCCTGTCAGACAGACCTTGAGAAGTACAGGACTACATGCGATGCTCCTTGGTCATCGTCGACCGCGGGAATGTTTGTCGTCAAGAGTATCACCCTGTCTATAATCATCGTCGTCAAACCACATGAAGAACAAAGGCCCAAGACGAAGAAAACGAGAGAGGATGGCAATGAAGAAGGGCTGGCTTGATGCAAACTCGCTATGCATTGTGTCTCGACTGCTGATCTTGATGCTACTATACAATCCGCCGCCATGCAAGAAACCCCCAACTCTACCTCCGTCTATCATACAACCCTTGGACTTTCCCTCAAGCATGTCCATTAGCATGCACCCCATTCCCATTAGCAGTAGACACAATCTGCGGAACCTCAATGATGGGCCCTTGCTCAACTTTACCTCCCTCCTTCTGCTGCGCAGCCGTCAACTCCTTCCTGATCGCCAACACCGAATCCACAATCACGGCGTCTATCCCCTCTTTGGCCTGTCTGGCCACCATCTCCGGCTGATTGTTGAGGGTGCCATAACTCACACACACCAACCCGCTTTCCTTGACCACGCGAATCAGACGCGGGCAAGTGACCAACGGCTCGGCAGCACTAACCACACCCAGAAGATTCCAGCGCGAGGAAAAGCGAATGGCTTCTTGGAGCGAGGAAGCGCGGATGTCGCCGACGGGGGAGGTACCTGCGTCAGAAAGGAAGAGGATGGGGATGGAAGGTTGTTTGAAAGACAGCAAGAGACAAATGTCTGGGTTGAAGGAGGAGAAGAGCATGTTTCTGCCTGTACCCAAGTCATAGACCTTGGTGAGGACGGTGTCGACGAACGAGTTTAGTTCTACGGCGTACGTGTCCATGTCGTGTTCTTCTGATTCGAAGAGCATGGGGTATTCNTGTGAAATCGCAGTTAGTGGAATGTACAGAGGCAAAGTGTGGTGAGTAGAAGAGCAAAACTTACTCATTTCAATGTTGAAGCCGATCGAGGATGGCAGTGTCTTGAACATTTCCTCCAGAGTGGTAAATGGTGCTTGGATGAAGTTGCCACGACTGTTGCCCTTGAAGCCTTTCTCCTTGAAGTCGCGCGTGTGCTTCATACGCTCCGACATGTCAGGGGCGCGTTCGTCTTGAGCACCGCCGAGTGAGTAGGAGCGTTGCTTGCGTGACTGCTCAAACACGCCATCTAGGTGACTTCTCTTGGGTGAAGGAGGACGTGAGCCTCTCGGTGTTTGGCCCTCGCTTGCATGCATGAATTGCTCCAGGGTCAAGGTATGCACAGGGGCATCGATACCTGTCTCGCTGACCAAGAAGTCATGGTAGATGACAGGGACATGGTCCTTGGTGAGTTGGACATCGAACTCGACGTATGATGCACCCAAGTTGGCGGCCGCAATGAAGGATTGAAGAGTGTTCTCTCCCAACTGCAAAGACTTCATCGATGCCATGTTTTTACCCAAACCACGGTGCCCGATGACTTGTGTCGATGTGCTCTTCCAATAAGTCTGATTTTCAGCAATGTGCATATTGGGGTGCTGGAATGGTGTGATGATGAGGAAATTGAAGTTGACAGAGCCAATGACATCCAATGTCTCTGCAGCAACGATCGGTACGCTCAAGTCACCCTGAAGCAACATGCGCTTGGAGCCAATGCTGGGCTTGATACTAGAAAGCAAAGCCACACCACGACCGACAATCTTGTCCTTTGATCCAGAATATGTGGGAACGATATCAAAGAGCAGCCTGACTTTGGTCGGATCACGAGTCTTGAATGTGATGGGTGAAGTGCTGATGTTCTCCTGGACAGGCAGATCCACAATCGTTGGTTCTCCACTGGCACCCGATGCAGCCACAACCAGAGAAAGAGCAGTGTCTAGCTGAGTAGCATGCGCATCTGCCAAAGGAATATTGTCGAGAGTGACTGCTGGAACGTTCTTACGATTGTCCATAGAGCCGAGACTGACGAGCACCAAGGACTCATCAGTAAGATATCTGTGACCGAAAGTCTTCACAGTCTCCGGAATGCGAGGAGCATCACGGCCCTGAGGAATGTTGGATCGTCGGTCGCCGATGGACGAAATGTTCTTTGGCGATGTACCTGGAGCGTTGCTGGGTCTGAGGAGTGGAGAGGGTGCGTCGAGATTTTCAGGAGTTGGGCTCAAATCAGCCAGCTTGTTTGCAACCTCGAGATGACCTCTAAGAGCAGCGTGCTCAATAGGCATCCAACCCGACAGATCAGCCTTGCCTGTCTCAGCACCAGCCTCAATGAGCAGTTCAACGATTGGTAAGTGGCCATCAACGCATGCTATGAAAAGTGGCGTCCAACCATATGTCTTCTCGGTGATCTCGAGGTTGGCTCTCTGAGTCTCGGAGCCCTCGAGTAGAGATTTTGTGCACTCGACAAAGCCGAAGCGAGCAGCAACATGCAACGATGTTTCCCCTTGCTCGTCTTGATAGTTGATGTCAATGCCAGCATCGACGAGTAATTTGACGATCATGTAGAAGTTGTTCTTCGTCGCCAAAGCCAGTGCAGCGCCCGACTTCTCAACGTTACGCCTGGCAGTATGGCTGTCCTCGGCCTCGCCATGCCAGTCTTCAGCCATGAGCAAAGTCTTTGTGGTTCTGTAGTGACCGCCGATGACACTGAGATGGAGAGGCGCGTATCCTTCGGCGTCTTGCCAGATGTCAGAGTCAATACCCTTGGTGACATCGAACTGGTTCCAAGCTTGCATGTACTTGATGATAGTTTGAGATGCGGCTACCAGACCATACTGTGCGGCGTAGTGAAGAGGTAGACGACCGTATGTATCTCTTTCCTTCAGTACTGCTCTCTGCTCGGCGGACAGGTTGGAGAGGACATATGTCAGAATCTTGATAGCGGGATCATCTTGGCCAAGCGTTTGGGCGACGTCCTTCTCCTGGACCTTGAACGAAGAGGGAACACGAACCGGGAGTTCTGCTGCGTTGATGAAGGAGTTTATTTCTGCACCGGTTGGAACTGCAGCCGGGCCATTTTCTTCCAGAGCTCTTGCGCGGCCAGTCGCAATTACCAAGCGATGAATGACATTTCGCTTGTTCATGTCATCATCCTCGGTGAGAGAAGAGATTTGTGATAGCAGATACTTGATGCAATCTTGAGACTTTGCGGAAATAGCACGCTGCAGAAGATTGAGCATGAGCTTCTGAATAATAGAAGTGGACAGATCCTTCAGAGAGGTCGAGATGGTCTCTTGTAGTTTGGGAAGATCATCCTGGCGGACGTTCTGCTCCAGAGTGTCCAGCACAGCTGTAGGCACTCGCATGGCATTTTTAGATGAAACGCGGTGCAGCGAGCCGGTAGAGGCGATCGAAGCATTGTCATCAAAGACCTTGACATCCCCCAGGCCTGACAGCCAGTCGTTAATGGCACGCATGTCTGCCTCGGTCCTGCGATTGTTCGCAAACGCCTTGGGGTCGACTTTGGAAGCCAGGTATGTATTTTGCGAATGAGAGGCCTCGATCTTCTTGTCAAGCTTCTTGGTGATCTTGACGAAGCCTCTGCGATTGACTTCGCCAAACCAGATGAGGTTGCGGTATTGTCCTCTGAGCTCTAGCAACGCGCCCATCAGATCTTCCATCTCTTCCTTGTCCATGCTTTCTTGTGGCTGGGTAGCTTGTCCATAGCGATCGTAGAGGAGTCTGAGTCGACGTGCGAATTCGGCGTGTTTTCTGTTGTAGAAGCTATCGACATCTTCGAGGTTGCGGTCCAGGGCGAAGAAGAATTCTGAAGGGGTCAGTCAGCAATGCTTCGAAGGTGCTTGCTACCATCACTCACCTGCAAGATCGACTTCGCCGCCAGCTTCGGCGCTGTGCTGGACAGCTGCCTTGATCAACTTCTTGAGGCCTTTGTAGTTGATGTATGCAGAAGCCCACTCGGGTACCTGGTTGCGAGGGAGGTTCTGTCCAAACTTCATCTTGACTGTATCCAATGCTTGTAAAGATGCTGGTGATGGACACCCGCCACTAGGGTGGAAATGTAGAAAGATAGAGATGGAAAAGGAGAGCAAGATCTCAGAGAGACTAGGTTGGAGCTGTTCACTGATAGCCGCGCAAACGAACGGTTGGTTTAGTATAGAGGCAAGCAGGGGTGACAACGGAGGCCATTCGTTCAAGTAGCAACGGCAAGCTAGGGTCAGTGATTGGAGTGCTGCCGAGTGCCTGGCGTTCACACGAGACGGAAAGTGAAGGGTCAAGTCAAAGGTGAGAGGTGTGAACGTGTAGATACTTTTTATCTAATTGGTTGCGATTGAAACCTACGCTTGGCAGGAAAAAGGATGATGATGAGTTTGTCCGTCGCGACTCGCAGGGGCTGCAAAGGGCGCGTCCGTCAGGGTCCCCGCGGATCATCGGTCGTGTCCAACTCAAAAAGTACATCCGTCTTCCGATCTGTACACCTGTATCTTGTCCATCTCTCAAATTGCATGAACGAGGCTTTTTGTGCCAGCGCGTGTGGTACCGCTCTCCATGCCGTGTCATCTACTGACTGGCCGTGCGAACCTCGATGGCATCTTCAAGAGGTCATCGTCAACCTCCGCGACTTCCGAGCCATATCAGAAAAAGCAACAAGGGTGCATCGGTTTCACTATCGCAGCTATCTCGGTATGACGAGGGCCGCAGCGCGAAAAGAAACCCTGGTGTACGGAGCGCGTTCCGCGATAGACAGTCATGATAACGACTTTTGTTTGCACAATTCTTGTGGGCACCCAACTTGTGCTCGTTAACGAATACTTTTGGCGTCATCTATACCAGCTCGTGTACAGTCTAAAAGGCATTCTAAACGTCGACTGTGATCCGAACTCTAACATCATCATCGCAATATTATTACTCCAACAGCTTGACAGGAAGACACGATGAAACTCAGTCGTGTCTAAATCTGGTGATTTTTCAATTTGCCGAACAAGTTGTTGAACCATGACTAGCAAATGGATTAGGATTGTACGTCTATCGATGCACTAATCTCAAGTCACTTACCTGGATTCTCGATCCGCTGGTTGCTGTTGCTTTGGCGGCAGTCGTTGTCTGAGTTGCTCGAGCACTCGTGATGGTAGCTGCCTTGCTGGTGGCAGAAGTGGCGAGTGTTGACTTCCCAGCAGCGCTGGTTGTTGCTTGAACTGGGACTTTTGCTGCTGCACCAGCGTCACCACAAGAGCCGAAGCCCGATTGACAGCCATCACCGCAGTAGGCAGCGGTACTGCCGCACCATCCAGCTGGTGAGCAGCAGTTACCAAAGACCGAGCCTTGACAGGTCATACCGGTTGACCCTCCACAAGTTGCGTCGGTCGACACCTTGGTTGGCTGAGCTGGTGCAGCGGTCGAGCTTGTACTGCTGCTCTGAGGGACATTGATACCACATTGACCGAAGCCAGCTTGACAACCTTCACCACAGTAAAGAGTTCCGGAGCCACACCAGCCAGCCTAAGAACGAATTAATCAGCGTAGTTCTCGACAGTGCACACTTATGGTCCACCTACCTGAGAGCAGCAGTCTCCAAACTCGGAGCCAGTACACATGAATCCTGAGCCACCACCGCACTGTCCGNTCATTCGATGTGGCAGTAGGAGCAATCGTCGCAGAAGTCTTGGTAGCAGATGTCATCGCCGAAGTGGATAAAGTGAAGACATTTCCAGATGAGCTGCGGTACCAATTTTCCTTCGGGTCACCAAGACACTCGCCAACAGTAACAGGTTTGTAACCAAGAGCTAGGATTCTCTCAAGCATGTAGGCAGTCAGAACGTTCGCAGTCTGGTTGTGGATGTCGTGTCCGATGACAAGATAATCGTCGGTAGCTGGGCTACCTCCAGCAATTCCAGCATCGAAATTGTTCTTTGCATTCTGGATCAGCGCGGGAGAATCGTTGTCGTAGTCGTCNTATCGCATGTCAGCCACTGAGCCGCAATCCAGGGTTCTTGAATTCTTACCAGTATCGACATCAAAGTAGGTCACATGGTAGCCGAGATCGGCCATATCCTGCTGGCACCCAGACTCCGCATCGCAGTCAGAGTAAGGAGGTCTCATGTAAGTAGGGAAGAATCCCAGAATGTTGCGCAATGCCATCTCATTGCTGTACATGTTCTGCTTTCTCTGTGCGCTCGTAAGGTTGGACAAATGAGGATGCGACCAAGTATGAGATGCAATCTGGTGTCCTTCGTTGTACGCTCTCTTAATCGTCGCAGCCCAAGGGAGAGCGGCATTGTCAATTTCTCCTTTGCCGTTGTTGTTGCCAGTGATGAAGAAGGTGGCTTGGGCGTTGTATTGTTTCAACACGTCCAGGACGTGCTCGGTGTAGATATATGGGCCGTCGTCGTAAGTGATGGCGATGGTACCAGCCACTGTGCAATCATAGATTCCGGCTCCACCATACAAGACATTGCCGAGCTTGGGTCTCGCAACAGTAGAAGTGCTGCTGCCAGATGGGATCTTGTTGTCGTCACACCCAGAAGCGTAGTTGAACTGACATCCAGGCGCAGAACAGTAATCTGTACCTTTGCCACACCAGCCTGATCGGTGTCAATATTATATGGCTAAGCTTTCTCCTCAATGATACTGACCAGCTTCAGAACAGCAATAACCATCAGCACAAGCACCAAAGCCCTGTCCACATTGTCCCTCGGTGTTGGAAGAAGATTGGCGCTTGGCGTGGATGTCAGGATCAACCGGCTGGTAGCTACTTGCTCCGGTACGTAGGCCATTGGAGACAGCGGGTCTTCTACCAAAAACTCTTGGAGCTCCTGGGATATCACTATGAGCTTCGATAAGAGAAGGAAGCAAAGCCAAGGAGGCCAAAGCCAGACTGTTAAAATGCATTGCAAGACGAGATCAACACGATACAGACGGTCTGGGGACAATTTCCAGCTAGGGTGCAAGCAGAATACTCAAAGCGAATGTAAAGTCAAAAGACAGGGATAGAACGAGTGACGCGGCACGACGGGATGCTGGCGAGAAAAAAAAAGGAACCTGCCTATCTCAAAACTTCGAAGAATCATCGAGTGTGCTACTCGGCATGTTATATATTCACGACTTACGAAACAAGCAACTGCGAACTTGTCCTGCTACTGCACCAGCTCCCCTTGCTTGCAGTCTGGGCGTGCTCGTGAACATTGTTTCTTTCCAGATACGGAGTCGAAACCGATTCTCTCGTCCAGGAGCAGCAAGGTGGATATGGAAAGTCGCATGCATCCTCTATCGTGACAGAATCGAAACACTGGAACCGCATGAGGTGAAGCCATAGTCTGTTTCGTACTTTCCCTTGGCGGTCAAAGCAAGCGGGACGACGGCTCGGAGCCCTATGCCATAGTCTCATAGAAAGCGAATCATCGGGTGGTTTGTTTGAGGTATGCATGAGGCTTGCTTTGGAAACAACACTCTGAGACGTGGTGAAGAGGGAGAAGAAACAAATCGTATAAAGACTGCTCCAAGATCAAGTTGTAATTGGACGTCTTGGAGAGGTCACTGCGCGAGATCGGCCTCGGCAGAAGGGACCCCATGTTTCTCCACGACCCTGTCTATTTTGAGAATGCATGGTGCAACCGACCTCGAGCTCAAATGGTCGTCAAAATGCACGCCGGGACCATTCTTGAATAGCGGTAGCATGTGCATTGCAGTAGGCAACCCTCTTCATGTGCATATTATCGATTTTCGCAGGCGATCTGTCTATCATAATTTGCCTTCTGAGAACACTCCTCATTTCTCGACAAACTGGAGACGAGAGCAGAGCCCGAAGGCCATGCGTTTCCTGCAAGTTACGGTGAAGTGGAAATTTTTTTGTTGATTCGGTTTGAACAGAGCGTATGATCTACATGTGCCATCTAGGTGCTTCCTGGACCACCCAGAAGAGCGAACCTTCTCACTATTGAAGGACCATATTCTNNGCGCATTGAATTAGTATCGGACAATAGCGAGCAAAGGGATGATAACGAACCGTCGTACTCTGCCTTTGTGTGACAGTAGCTTCTAAACTCGGGAGTCTGACCCAACAAACTACCACCGAACCAAGGACCGTGACGTTGTCGCTTATGAGTAATGACTTGGACATCGAGACCGCCAGACTTGGCACCACCGCTGCGAGCCTCGCTAGCCTGGATACGAGCATCGACTAGGTGTCTGATATCACGCTGGAGTCTACGACCGAAGTTCTCGTAAAGAGTGGAACCACCGGACAGCACAATGTTCTTGTAAAGACCTCTTCTAACATCGATTGGTGACTGTTGGATGACGGTATCGACAATGTTGGGCAGGGGCGTCAGGAAGTCGGATGAGTAGATTTCGGGGTTGAAGAAGATTTCGGGAGCAAGGAAACGCTCGTAGCCGACATCCACAACGGCATTGCGACCGTTCGGGTAGTTGATTGTGTGCTTGCCGAATCGTTCTGGCTCACGGTCGTAGCGTGCAAATTCCTTGACGATGTCGGGACAGACATAACAGAACTCCTCCTTGATCTTCTCGGCCGTTTTGAGAGAGCTATCGGGCTCGCCTCTGTCACGGAGAAGGCTCTGAACGAAGTAGGTGATATCGCGACCAGCAATAGGAACACTCTTGATCGAAGAACCGATGACATAACCCTCGGCGACAGGGATAACGTGGGTAACACCCTCTCCGGAATCGATAACGGTACCGGTCAAGGAGCGATCCTGAACCTTTGATGAAGTCCAAGAAGCGGCGAGAGCCAGCACGGCTTGGACAGCGATGTAGAGACCAGCGACGTTGAAGGATTCGAACATGATTTCGGCGGTGGCTTCACGGTTCTCGGGAGGGTTGAGGGGAGGTTCGGTAAGGAGGAAGTGGTGGTCTTCGGGCTCGACACGGAGGTACTTGAATATCGAGTTGGACCAGAAGCGTTCCATTTGGTCNCTGCGCATATCAGCATTTGGTCCGGAGAATAGCGTTTCCATGTTCCTACGCACCCAGTTCTCAATTTGACCATGACGGATGGGGTAGTGGAGACCGTAACCGGGACCACTTGAAGCGGCTAGAGCCTCGTCACCGATGAAGTAGTCGAGATCTTCTGTGCCTCTCTTTCCCGAAAGCATCGAAGAGTTGTTACCACCACCAGGTCTACCCGAACGGCCAGCAGAGCTGTCGGTGGGGCCCTTGGTAGCGATGGCGGTAGGGAAGACGAAGGACGGAGAATCATTGCCGGCGAAACCTGTGGACTTAGTATTGCGAACGGAATGGGCGAGGGCCTATGGTGACTAACCGAGCTTTGTGTAACCTGTACCGCTGCTTGGTGTCAGTACGGTTGCCTATGCGCGCAACAAGAGCAGGGGAGGCACGTACTTGTCCATGACAACGGCCGGAGTTTGGTTGGCCATGATGACCGGTGTGTTGGCGGGTGTGTGAGAGGTAGAAGAGGGGAGACCAGAGGCCAATGGTCAAGAACAAGACGAGATGTCGACGAGTACGCAAAACAGATCAAGAATACAGCCAACCTCGCGGTGTCGCGTTGGCTCCAAGGGCGTTGTCGTCACGGAGAGCTCGGCCACTGCCTCCCGCTACAGTCCGTGCATTTGTGCTTGACCGCCTGGCAGTTCCAATCAATGTATGTCGTTGCATGACTATCTACTTCACGTAGAGCGTATATCCTTCGTGCTCGATCTTACTACTGTCCACCTGTAGTCTCCATGGGAGAAGTCAGTCTTCGTTATGATTATAACCTGACGCCGTAGTAACCAGTCCGAATCAACTGGCTATTTGCGTCCGCTCACAGCCCTAGCAAAAATGGAAAGAGCAACCCTCTCCCAAGCTGTAGGCCAACAAACATCTTGCCAATTCTTCTTTGAAGCCCATCATTCCTTGCCTTCCTTTCCTCGCCCACTCAACTCGCTGTCGGATCTTTGCATCGCTCTCAGTCATCTCTGAGGCGGCCAACTGCAAGGCTCGTCGTCTCTTCTGGCCATCATCACTCGCTTTATCCTTCTTTCTGTCCGATTGTCCTACCAACCTAGCGTGTCTTCTCCGGTCTATTTTCACCTTGATTCTACGGAGTAGAAAAACCGCTCGACCCGTACTACCCCTTCCACGCTGTCTCATTCGAAGACTCAAACGACGTCTGTCATATCACCATTCCCACCCCGTCGACTCACTTACGACATGCTCCATCCAAGGTCTCGCAAAATCCAGAAGAATGGCGCCGATCAACCATGCATATTCGTCCATGCCGGTGCTGGTTACCACAGCTTGCAGAACGAGAGGATCCACCTCCAGGCGTGCAACGAGTACGTTAACCCAGTCCCAGTCTTCACTCTCCGACTAACATGAGCAGTGNCCGCGAAAGCCGCCATGGTAGTTCTACGTACTGGTGGAACTGCTCTTGACGCTATCGAGATCGCCGTGAAAGTTTTGGAAGATCGTGAAATCACCAATGCTGGCTATGGAAGCAATCTGGCCATTGATGGATGTGTCGAGTGTGATGCTACCATTGTCGATCACTTTGGTCGTAGTGGTGCTGTGGGAGCCGTCTCACGTTTGTCCTATCATATCGATACCTTCTCTCACTGAGCTGACATGACACAGAGATNNAAAAATCCTATCTCGTTGGCTCGCACACTCTTAGACCGCAGCACGCAGTTACTCACTCTGCGCCGTGTACCTCCAAATCTGCTCGTTGGTCAGGGCGCCATCGAGTTCGCTGCGAGCGTGGACATGCCCATCCTACCATACGACGCCTTGATTTCTCCTGCCGCGAAGGAACGTTGGCTGAAGTGGAAGAATGACCTTAACACCGTTGAAAAGAACAGAAGGAATTCTGCGCCACAGGCTTCCAGTTCGCTTACCGCAGTGCCATCTAAGCACTTGATGGGCTTCGACTCGGAAGACCGTGTGCGAGAACAGATGCGCCGGGCACATACACGTGCTCTTGAGGCTGGGGTCTGGAACGAGGCACAGCCGATCACACCACTACCCTCGTCCGATTCGCTCACCCTGCCCGGTCAAATCTTCAAAACACCGGCCAATGGACTGCAAGCACCTACTCCTACCAGAGTCTCGACTAGGTATCCGGCGGAGCCGCTGATGATTTATAGCGATCCTTTCGGTCCACCAGGGCCTCGTCCAGTCTACAGCAACTCTCCTCTGGCTACCAGTGGTCGCAGAGTCAACGACGGTCACTACTCTGGTAACTACTTTGCAGAAAACTTCTCGTCTACCGATACGATGAACGTGGACGACTATCAGAACTTCTCTGGGCTATACAGCTCACGTTATAGTGATCGCCACGATGGTTCTTCGGGTGACTCGGGACAAGAGTCTGGTTCCATGTCATCAGAGTCCCTGCAGTTACCATCGATCACACCAAGCCCCGAACTCGCGCCAACGTCCACAAGCTTACCCGCTTTGGAAGACGTTGACATCGAGTTGCTTGACACGCCAGACGATCAAGTCGTAGAGTCAACGTCATCCGAGTCCTCGAATTCAATTCCACTTCCACTCATCCCCGCGCGTACAGACGAAGAAGATCATATCACGGACACAGTGGGTGCTATCGCTATCGACAGCTATGGAAACATTGCTTGCGGTGCGTCATCAGGAGGCATTGGTATGAAGCATCGTGGCCGTATTGGACCCGCTGCTCTGGTCGGCATCGGATCTGCTGTCATACCGGTTGACCCAGACGACAAGGACCGGAACACAGTCGCTGCGGTTACGAGTGGAACAGGCGAGCACATGGCTACCACCATGGCTTCGACAGTCACAGCCGAACGTCTCTTCTACAGTGTCAAGAAGACTCCAACCGGCATTGTCGAGACCGATGATGCTGACGCGATCAAATCGTTCATCGAACGCGACTTTATAGGTGAGTCAAGCAAGTGTTGTGTTTGAACTAGAGTACCGACATGCTTGTAGNGACATCCGAGTGTCAAAAACAGTCACTCGGCCGGCGCCATTGGCATCCTAGCTGTGAAGAGGACGCGCGAAGGAATATACTTACATTTTGCTCACAACACAGATTCTTTTGCATTGGCATCATTCCATGGAGCAGAAACTAAACCTACTTGCACCATGTCTCGCAGTACAGGCAATGGAGCGATTGCACAAGGCGGTCGCGCTATCAGGTTCAAGGCCAGCAGAAAGAATGGTTGATTGGCGGAAGCACCGAATTGCTCAGCGACCTTTGATTCGGCTTGATCGGAGGCACATGGCCCATCCTACAATTCCTAATACTCGTAGTGTAATATTCTGTACCATCACAATGCATCATGTCAAGAGTTTGAGAAGTTGTTCATTGTCAGTCATCCAGTGATGAACTCGTGGCGGCACAATCCATACGAGAAGCAGTGGTGGCTCCTCAGACGCTGCGCACGAGCCTTCCAAGACATAGCAACCCTGTGGCTACTGATTGCAAGTGAGTTAGATGTGAGAGAGAAAGGTCAAGGAGCTCTTGGCGTCGAATTGAAGAGAGTCGGCTTTCTCCGCCCTTCAGTTTTGCATCGCGACTCTCACATCCGTCAAGCTCTCAGCCAAAGATTTGCGACTCACGCGCATTGCCAACTCACACTTTCTCTACACCAAAACCCCGCCACCACAACCACCGCAAACCATGGCCGACGCCACCCTGTTCGACGACACCTTCACCCTAACCTCCCTCAACAACCAAAAATACGACCGCGTCTCCCGCGTCACGGGCACATCCACCGATTCCTCCACCATCCTGTCTCTGGACATCAACCACGAAATCTACCCCGTAGCTGTTGGCGAGACTCTACAGATTGTGCTTGCCTCGACACTGAATCTCGACGGCACCAAAGAGGATGTAAGCAAGGGATGGAGGGAAAAGGGTTCCGAGGAAAATTCGCTGGCGGATATGTTTGATTACGTTTGTTGGGGCAAGGTGTATAGGTTTGAGGAGGGTGAGGGAGAGAATATGTGAGTTATTGTCATTTTTGTACTCCAACACTTGCACTTCTCGGGAGATTGAGGGGTGAAGAGAGTGGGAGAAGGAAGTACTTTTTGCTCAGAATGCGTATACTGACAACACATTCGCAGTAAGGTCTATGTCTCCTTTGGCGGACTGCTGCTTTACCTCGAGGGCCCTTACAAGAAGCTCACTCCTCTGCGCATCGACTACATCTACCTCTTGATCAAGAAATGAGTGTAGTAGTGTCCGCGAAAAACAAATCTCACGCACGAACAAAACACGATACGATTTGGCTCGACAATCTCCGCTTCTTCTTCTTCTTCTTCTTCTTCACGAACCCCCTTGCTCAATTTCGCGATCATCGCTTTTCAAAGCACCGAGCTCAACACATCGTTAGGGATAAAGAGCATAGAAGAGAGCGTCTGGATACCATCACGAGAGCAAAAGATTTCACAAAAAGCGGCAGGCATGGAGGGACATGACAAAAGGAGAAAAAATGATCATTTCTCAACTTCGAGAAAGGGGAGCGGCATAGCGTGGAGTTTTAAGGCGTCTTTCCATTTCCGAGCAGAAGACGTAGAAGGCAACGAAGGGGCACCGAGATACAGTCCCAAAACACAGGGCAATGTCTTTCCCGGCCTCTACCCTGCTTTCTCCCGCAAGATTCCCTGCTTTATTGCCTGGCTATGTATCAGCAAGGACTAGCCCCTCGCTTGTAAAAGGCCTGCTGCGCCTTCCAATCATAATTGCATTGCTCAATATCTCCATCTTCTGCTTCCTGAGAGCTTAATCGTGCAGTGCTCATGGTAATGTATGACGAACAATGCTTGTCGCTTTATAGCCCCCTTGTAGTCTGCCAATGTTCATGAATCTGTTGTTTTGGTGTCATATCGTATAGATCATCTAGGTGTATCAGGACCCGGAGTAGGCGAGTCTGCAGGCGTAGTCCCATCAAGCTTTCTCTTCTTCTTCTTTTTACGAGGAATTACCACCGGTTTGGCAGCATGGCCTGATAATGACAATGCTGTACCGCAAGTAAGGCAAATATTATCAGGAGGCGGTTGGCAAAAGACNTAAAAGTCACATGTGTTAGCTAGATAAATAGTTTTGAAGTGGGAAGGACAAAACATACTGGATAAGCAAATACTGCACACATATCCCAAATCAACAACGTTGCGGTGGCAGAAGCAGGCAGCGCGGAAATCTACGCCTTCGGTCTCGCCAGCTTTGACAAGGTTTTGTCGTGCAGTGGCATCTGGGAGGTATCCCATCATGAGGACTTGCAGTAGACCAGCCACGCGATCACCCAGAGCCATGTAGACACCTCCTGTCGCATCGGCAGCCTGCTGCAAGAACTCTGCGTTCGAGTGGGCAGACAGTGTCAAGATGTCGATGGGTATGGCGAGGCGTTGGCAAGCAAAGATGGTGTTCATGATGGGGATGTATTGGTCTGCAATATCACCGCTGACACTGAGGATCAGGATGCGGCTTTGGAGACCCGTGTGGCTGGGCTGTGATGTGCCGTCTGCAGTCGAGGTTGTAAAGGTACCGGCAGTGTTTGTCTGATCGTAGGCGCCGTCTCCTGCTCTTGCTGGATCGTTCAAGGTGGCTTTGGCCATGTAGGTGAGAGCGAGGGTCAAGGCGCCAGACAGCATTGTTGATGTGGATTGCTTGAGGTGCTCGGGGGTAGTTGTTTGTAGCAGAGCGCGCAGATTGGTAGTCAGGGCCTTCTCCAACTGCGCAAAGGGGCGGTACTTGTTGGCGTCATTCTGAATGTCGCCGGCGTGTGGCACTTTGAGGTCGTCATGGGTGGTCGGGTATAGGAAGCGGGCGCTGTCTGAATGTGAGGCGACTACGGCGACTTGATTGGAATTGTTGATGGCCAGGTGAGCGTTGATGAAGACTAGGAGGTTTGCGACCAAGGTGGACAGAGGGAGGGTTGAAGAGAGTAAGCCCCAGGCGTGTGGATTGGTGTCGAGGATGATGGTCAGCAGAGCGGGAGCCTCGGCGCTGTCGGCGATCTCTTCATGCGACGATGCATCGACGGCATTCATGTCGAAAGAGTCATGCGACCATGTGTTGGTCGAGGAAGGTGGAAGGTGTAGAGTTCGTTGTCTAGAGAATCGTTTCACATGCGAGCTTCTTGAATCAATTCCGTCACTGCGAATCCACCGCACCTTTCTTCACTTTTTGTCGCAACCACCAAAGATACAACTCGCAACATGAACCAGTCAAGGAAGAACACAGACAGCATCACGGCTGCTCAAAAACACCTTCGGGCTGCATCAAATCTGCTGCTTTCGACATCGCCGCATACATCGGCCTTCCTGGCTTCACAACTTCTACGAACTGAACCACCATCATCGTCGCATTCGAACACCGTCCCGGACAACTGTCGCGCATGTGGAAACACCATGGTACCAGGCTGGTCGTGTGCCATATCCAAACGACGACTACCTGAATCCTCGTTCAAGAAGAACAAGACCAAGTCGAGAGTCGAAAAGAAGTCTGCCATAGCTCAATCCACATACATCGACTACAAGTGTACCCTTTGCAACAGTGTCAACACAATCAAGTCGGATACACAACCACCAGCCAGACGTAGCAAATCGAAAAAGCCATTGCCAGAAAGCAAGCCAAATGTTGCTCCTCAAGCGGTTCAGATAAACACTTCAACGACCATCAAGCCGACCATAGCAACAACAAGTACTCCAAGTCCTGCTTCTTTTACTACAATCTCTTCGTCCTCGGAGCAAGCCCGTGGAGCAACAGACAAGAAGCGAAACCGCAAACAGAAACTTGGAGGTCTACAAGCCATGCTAGCGAAATCAAAGGCTCCATCTGCAACACCCAAAGGGTTCGACTTTATGGACTTTATGAAGACGACTTGAAGCAGCACAGCCACCAAACAGATTCTCTGTACAACTTACCTTGCTGGTTTGCCATTCGTCATATCTTCAATCAGCAAGACATGTCATCTAATCTAAGATCTGACGTGGATCTGCTATCGATAAGCTGGAAATTTTGCTGCTGCCCCGCGCTGGTCGAGAAGCTTCTCCCAAGCACCGTAGACGCCCAATCGCATTGCTAATCCATCTTCCCTTCACAAACAACATCACAAACTTTTTTCGCTGCCAATCACAATTCACTACTTTCTTTAACCACCCACTCGACCCTTACCGAGCCACATAGACAAGAGTCACCCTTCGACAAGACTAGATCAACAACACCCACTTTCGCAAAAATGGCGGCAAACGACAAGCCCACTTCGGTAGCCAAGGACCTCTTCGAGGACATGGGTCGCCAGGTTGAGGGCATGAAGGCCAACACCGAAGACGGCGACGACCAGAGAGTTGTCGATGAGATTGAGAGTTTGTGCATGAACTGCCACGCCGACGTGAGCTCAACCAGCAATCACTTCCTCTTTGCGCACCACTGACTTTATCNNCAGGGCATGACTCGTCTCCTCCTCACACGTATTCCTTACTTCCGCGAAATTGTCCTCTCGTCCTTCTACTGCCCCCACTGCAGCTTCAAGAATACTGAGATCTCCTCCGCCGGCCAAATCCAGGAGCGCGGTTCAAAGTACGTTTTCAAGGTCGAGAACGCCGACGACTTCCAGAGATCCGTGGTCAAGGGCGATGGTTGCGCTTTCAGAATTGAGGATATCGACCTCGAGATTCCTCAAGGAAGAGGTCAGATGACGAACATTGAGGGTATCCTTGCTGGCGTGAAGGAGGATCTCGCACAAAACCAGGAAGCCAGAATGCAGCAAATGCCCGAGGCTGGCGCAAAGGTCGCCGAGGTCATTCAGGCTCTGGGTGACATGCTCGAGGGCAAAAGATATCCCTTCACCGTCTCCGCCGTGGACCCGTCCGGAAACTCATTCATCCAGCCTTCGCCCACCGACGCCCGCCACAAGTACACCCGCACCGAGTTCGACAGAAGTCCCGAGCAAAATGCCGCTCTCGGTCTCGGCGAAGAGGGCCCTGTCGATGGTCAAGACGCTCCCGCAACCGAGATCAGACCCGAGTATCGCGCTGCCGACGGACTCGTTGGCGGCGGCAGTGAGGCACCGAGAACCGTCACAACGAACAATGTCGACGACGAGGACATTCGCGAAAACGAAGTCTACTCCTTCCCTGCCAGCTGCCCCGGATGCACACGCCACTGCACAACCAACATGAAGATGGTCAACATCCCCTTCTTCAAGCAAGTCGTCCTCATGAGCACCGTCTGCGAACACTGCGGCTACCGCAGCAACGAAGTCAAGACTGGTGGTGAAGTCCCTGAGAAGGGATCCAGGATCACACTCCTCGTCAACACCCCCGAGGATCTTGCTCGCGACGTGCTAAAGTCTGAGAGTGCTGCTCTTCACTGCCCAGAATTGGGCCTCCGCGTCGAACCTGGCACCCAAGGCGGCCGCTTCACCACCGTCGAAGGCCTCCTCACAAACTTCCGCAAGGACCTTCGCGCTCAAGCCTTCGGTCTCGAGAACGGCGACGACGAAGAGGAAATCCGCGCTGCTGCCGACAGCATGCAAAGTGACAAGAAGCGCACCTGGGAGGAATTCTTCGCCACCCTTGGAGAAGCCATCGAGGGCAAGAGACCTTTCACTGTGGTCATCGAGGACCCGCTTGCTTCGTCATATGTTCAGAGTTACACTGCTCCCGCACCCGACCCGCAGATTCATGTTGAGGAGTACGAGCGTACTGAGGAGGAAGAGGAAGACTTGGGCCTGAAGGACATCAACACTGAGGATTATGGATACACGCAAAGTGAGGAGAAGGCAGAGCCTACCACCACTGAATGACTAGATGGTGGCAGGAAGAGAAAGTTGGAACATGTTGATGATGTCGAGGACAAGATGGACATTTGAACGGAAGGAGAGACGCATTGAAGAGAAACGCATTTTAACCAGATACCACATTACGCGTTTTCATTACTTTAGCTATTTGGCCGAACCAACGATGAGCAATAAAAAAAACCTCGTTGAGCTCATTATATTTCTCCAAAAACTCCATTCCCAATGCTAACCCTCCTATACTCTTCCCACCATATCTACAACCCCTTTCGTCTCTCTATTCCTCCATCTTCTCCACCTCACAATCCTTCAACTCCAAATCCAGTTTCTGGAATGCAGCAGCCAAATCATCAGCTTCCTCCGCTTGCTGCTGTCTCTTCACCCCACTCAAATCTGTTTTGTGGCCTTGGGCTTGCATTTCTGCCAGGTGGTTGTAGACCATTTTGTGTACTTCTTTGTATTGCTTGCTTTGAGTGCCCCAGCTTGTTGCTGCGTTGCGGAGGTTGACGAAGAGCNNTTTTTTTGAGGATGTTAGGATGTTAGGATGGATGAGGCGGAAGAGGGAGAAAGTAGAGAGAGGTAAGGGGAAGGAGGTAGGAGGGAGATGGAGAGAAAAGGTAGATGGAGATAAGAGATGTGTGGAAAGGAAGCAGATGGATACATTTTCTGAATTTATCTTTTGCTTGTAGTGGTGGAAGAAATTGTTGTTACCCACGCATTGGAGGAGGTCATTGTGTGATGAGAAGGACGACATTTTGGTGAATGTCAAGCGTTCTTGATACGGATTTCGGGGGTAAGCAGAGATAGCTTGTCGAGTAGTGAAGTGTCTTGTTTTTTTCCAAATTGAGTCTTCAAAGTGTTATTCGACTTATAAGAGTCTGTGGTCAGGAGACAACGACATCAATGTCTGCTGAAGAAGGTGCGAACTTGCGTCGCCAAGACATCACTTTCCATCAGAATATCAAACCATTCATCGTCCTTTTCCCTAATACCATCGACCTTCAACTTCAAAATCAAGTTTCAGGCCGGGAAGTAGTGGACAGAATATGGAGCCACAATTGTCCGAAGAGCAGGGTGTCAGGATCGCTGTCGAAGGATGTGTATGTTTCGATCACCCCCTTCTACCAAGTTTTGGTACATCAACTCACAAGCAACAGGGGCACGGCACACTTCACGCGATCTACGCTTCGATTGAACGAGCATGCGCCGTCAAAGGCTGGTCAGGAGTCGATCTTCTCATCATTGGTGGAGACTTTCAGGTCCGCGAATCCAAATCATACCCAAAAACCAGTAGCAATACTAAAACTCATGACAAACAGTCAGTACGAAATGCACACGACTTGCAATGTGTATCCATGCCAGCCAAATACCGCGACATGCACGACTTTCACGAGTACTACTCTGGGTCCCGCAAAGCACCTTACCTGACCATTTTTGTTGGTGGAAACCACGAAGCCGCCAATTATCTCTTCGAGCTTTACTACGGTGGCTGGGTGGCACCCAACATCTACTACATGGGCGCGGCAAATGTGCTAAAACTTGGTCCTCTGAGGATAGCAGGTATGAGCGGCATCTGGAAGGGCTTTGACTACAAGAAACAGCACCATGAAAGACTGCCTTACAATGAAGGTGACGTGAAGAGTATCTATCACGTCAGAGAGCTTGATGTGAGAAAATTGTTGCAGATTCGTACCCAGGTTGACGTCGGGATCTCTCACGATTGGCCGAGGGGAGTGGAATGGAAGGGCGATTGGAAGAAATTGTTTAGGCAAAAAGCGCATCTGGAAGAAGATGCTAGGAATGGTCAGCTGGGTAGTGTGGCTGCGACTTATGTGATGGACAGACTGAGACCGCCGTATTGGTTCAGTGCTCATCTGCATTGCAAGTATGCTGCAGTGGTTGACCACGAAAAGTCTGGAGAAGCGCCTGGCACAGCAGCTTCCGCCAGTACCAGCAATGGAGCTGTTGTTGAAGAGGTGTCCAAGCAGAACTCAGACGAGATTGACCTGGATATGGATGACGAAGAGACTCCTGCTCAGGTGCAACCAACAAAGAACACGGATGAGATTGACCTCGACATGGACGATGACGAACCAGCACCAAAGCCTAGCAAGACCGACACAGTTTTGCCTGTCAACGCAGACGAGGTCGACCTCGAGCTCGAAGACGATGCCGAACCGACCACCGCGCCAGTAGCTCCAGGTCAAGGCTTAGATGGTGCAAGAGTACCAATCGCACCTTCAGCTTCCGACGACAACACCACAAACACATCCACAGTATCAGAAGATCTCCGCGCCCAACTCCCAGCCTCCTTCGCCAAACCGCCTCCTCGACCCGAGACAACAAATCAGCCATTCTCACACCCTCCCGGTATCACAAACACGAAAACCAATTTCTTGGCCTTGGACAAGTGCCTTCCGAACCGCGATTTCCTGCAAGTGCTCTCCATGCCGCCAATCTCAGATCCCAATGCCTCGTTTGATCGACCCCTACAACTAGAATATGACAAAGAGTGGCTAGCCATCACCCGTGTCTTTGCTTCTGAACTAACCATCGGCGGCGACCCCAATACACGCGCACCCCCCGATCTCGGCGAATCGCACTACTCACCCCTAATCACCGCCTCGGAAACCTGGATCCACGAACACGTCAATGACATGACTGTCCCTCAAAACTTTGAGATTACAGCGCCAGTGTTTGATGCTGCGGCAGGTATACATGTCCAAGGTGCCCCACGGGAATACACAAACAAGCAAACTAGCAGATTCTGTGATCTGTTGGGGATCGCCAATCCTTTTGATATCTCGGAAGAGGAGAGGGAGGAGAGGATGAGAGTGGGTCCGAGACCTGAGGAGCAGAGACGGGATGGTGGGTTTAGGGGTGGGCGTGGGGGAGGTAGAGGGGGAGGAAGAGGTAGAGGCAATGGTCGTGGTGGTAGAGGTGGCGGTGGGCGTGGAAGAGGAAGAGGTCGTGGTGGACCTAGGTATTAGGAGGGAGAAGAAGAGTTGAGTGCATAAAGCTGCGTTCTTTTGGCGCGCTACGAGGGTGATTATCAGGACTTGTTCTGCCGATATCCCAATCTTCTACGTCTAATGTGTCAACATGCATCTTGACTGTTCAGCAATACTCGGGACTTTTCTCACAACGAAAACTTCAGCATCAACAATACGAACAGTGGTATACGGCATGTCTTGATCCACGACCTCAAAACTCCATCATCTTACTCGACACCAGCAGCCCCTCTGCCCATAACACCTCTACCAAACCACTCACTAACAGTAGCAAACTTATCCCTGCTCCTGCCCAACGCATCCATGAACAATTCGTGCCTATCAGCACTCTCATCCTGCGCCCGCTTGATAGCTTTGACCGTCGCATTGTCGCCCGCACACTTCGGACACTCGACATCCGACTCTTCGTCCCCAGCACCCACATACAAACACCTCTCATGGAAACTGTGTTTGCAGAGGAAATGCACAGTGGGCAAGTCCAACGGCGCGCCACAAGCCGCACATCGTGTAGCAGCAAAGGAAACAGGCTTCGTCGCCAAAGTCTCCAACTCATTCGCTTTGGCTGCCGTGTCGGTGCGATAGGAAGAAATGAGTTTGCGGTTACTGGCGATTTCCGCGCGTTCGCGCTCGATGGTGCGGGAGAGGTAGGTTTTTACCAGACCCATGGTGGCGACTTTGCTTTGGGAGAGGGTTTGGATGACTTGGAGGGGTGCCATGAGACCGTCGTCGTCGATCTTTTTGAGCACGGCGTCGAGCTCTGAATATGCTTCGGCGAGGATGGAGGAGGTCGAGGTGAAGTAGGCTAGGGCGGCCGGATAGAGTTGTGGTTCTTCGGGTCCGTATTTACGGAGGGCTTTTATGGCGCCGGCGGTGTCGTTTGCGGCTGTGTAGGAGCGGAAGATGTCAAAGTAGAGGCCGCGCTGTTCTCTGACTAGAGTGGTGCCATCTCGGAAGTTTGACAGATGTGAGAGCAAGAGGATGTTGGATGTGCCCATTCGTGTNCTGTGAACAGAGTTAGTATTCTTCATTTCTACATGGTACTGTTAGACGTAATCAGGTTATTGTAAACTTACATTCTGTTCTTCAACCAACTGCCTGGCTTTACCCTCCCACTCTGTCTTGTCGTCGCCAGTCTTTTTGCTGGCGATCTGTAGATACATCTCGAACAGTGTTGTGTAGAGATCTGTCTTGTCTTCATCCTTCAATCCAGAGCTGGCAATGCAGGCCTCGAGGAACGAGATAAACTCATCAGGATGGTCGACGAAGGAAGAGAATGCTGCCCGTGGCTTGGGTACCTTGTACTCGACATACTCATCCTCAACAGTAGTCTCGATGACTTGCTGTGTGGTCTTAGTACCTCCAGGCGTTCGTGGTACGTCTGCGCTCATGTAGGGCAACGGTATCAGAGCAGCCAGGTTTTGCACAGCGGAGGTTGCCATTTTGCCAATGCCTCCAGATTGTTGTTGTTCCGGAGTGATCTCCTGTTCCACCACAGCATCCTTTTTGGGACGGAAGTTTCCTGTAAAGTAGTCGATGAAGAGTTGTTTCGTGTCCTCTGGAGAGTGCTCAAGAAGTACAGTGCCATACTTGGTAAGACTGTCGTAGGCCTGCTCGGGTTCCAGACGCCAGATATAAGCCAAAGCTTCGGCATATCTCTTCAGATCCTCGATCAGGATATCAACAACCAAGCCATGCTCGTCATGTTTTCTCGCCAGGAACGCTGCCTGGTCTGAATAGCCGCCTTGACGACACATTGTAATGGCAGTGTCGAGGTCGAACTTCAGATCTCCAGGTGACTTGATGAAATCTTCGAGCTTTTCGACATCTTTTAATTTCGCATAGCAGTTCAGTAGCAGTGTAGTATGGTCGGAAGAAGCCTTGTGGTGTTCGTGCAATTCCTCCAAATACTCGATGAGATTGCGTATCCTTTGGTTGTCGAGGAACTTACGAATGATTTGTGATGGTTCGGTGTTGTCAATAGCGCGAAGGTATTGCTGCATGGCGGTGTCGAAGTCGCCTTTGCGGTAGAGGTAGTCGCCATATTTGCGGAAGATCAGATTCTGCTGGACGGCGTCTACTTTTTCCTTCTGTGCCAGATTGATGGCTAGCACGAAGAACTCACGCTGATACAGAATTTCAAGCTTTTGTTGGAAGGTCTTTTCTGTGTATCGTAGTACTTTGCCATCAAGTGTAATCACATAAACCTGGCCCCAAGCAGAGAATAGGGCATTGACCTGACTAGGCAAAGCCTCGGTGTGCGCGATGAGTTTGAGGTCGGGATTTAGGATGGTGAAGTTGGAGGTACTGAAGAGATCGTCTGCCTGGCCACCGCCAAAGGATCTGGTGGGAGCGTTGTTCATAGACTTTGGCGGCGAGACCAGCAACACGTAGTCCTTGTACATGGCCGTGAGCTTCTTTGGACCTTCATAGGCATACGAGGCTACCCTGCCACGAGGATTGTAAGCGTAGACAGCGTCGTCGCGAGCAACAATTATGTCGTTCGAATGCAAGTCTTTCGTCAGGCAGCCAACAGCGCAACCGTGTTCATCCAGAGTACGAGCGGGCTGACCCTGACCTTTGCCAGAAATGATAAGGGTTGATATCCTGCTTGTGGTGGAGATGAATAGAGTAGTGACGTTGGCTTCCCTGAACTCCAGACCAGTGATGGGCTCGTCTGTCTCGAGCACGGTACGTTGTTTTGTTCCCCTGTCATGAATAAAGTCGCCTCTTATGACCGTCACAGCACCATTTGCAAAGCCGACGGCGATTTGGGACAGATCGCGCAGGACAGCAAAGGCAGACACTGGGAAAGGCTTCCTGCCATTTGTGACCGAGACGGTGGTGAGGCAGCGTGGAATGCCAGTCTTCTTATCGGGGCGGTCCAATGCCCAGACTTTCAGGACAGGTTCATGGGGTAGATCTTCGGCGAGGGTGACGAGTAGCGACGAGTGAGGGATTTGGCGGATGTTGGTTAATGCGCCAGCTTCATGAGCTTTCCATGATTGGGTTGTCTTGAATGCTTGGTTCAGGATGCGTAGAGTACCGTCCGGAGAGCCGAGATAGACATGGTCGGGGCTGGCAGTGATGCAACTGACATTGCCTTGCNNTAACACTGGTCAATGTCTGGTCTGCAATTGGGTGGTTGGCGGTGGGGATACCTCTAGGATGGATGTGTCGGCGTCGGCGAGCTTGATGGGAGTAACATCGAAGAATCGAAATGCTTTCCACTGCGTCTGTTAGATTGGTGTACGGCGAGAGGCTCAATAGCACGTACCGATGTCAAGGCCATCTTGTCAAGCCATGTCCTTGGTCGCAGCTGTTCGAGACGGCGCAATGTGTCGGCGAGGCCTCCGTCATCTCCAGTCTTGGCACGACTTAGATTGAATCATGTGATATCGTGGGGTCGCAACTTCCCTTCTGGCGCGTCTCCCTCTTGCCGATTCTAGGCCTCAGCTTGGGCTGTGAGCACTAACAATCTAGCTCAATGTCAATTGCATCATGCCGCCTCGGTTCAGCGAGATCCTCGACTCGGAAGACGAAGATGATCTCGTTGCTGTAGATGCTCCTCTCCAAGTGGCGACAGCTCGAAGCGGGGAAGACGCGCTGGGTGACATGTGCATGGTCGATGTAGATCAGTCGACTGCCAGCACCGAAGAGCTGCTGCGACGAGCCCAAGTCGCTCTGATGGCCCCTACCCAAGAAGATGCCCCCGTCGTCAACTTCTCTGACCTTGCCGCCACCTCAGTCGACACCTCGCCCTCGAGTACAAACAAGAAGCGTCCCTTGGTCGACACGCACCCCGATCCTCGTTCGTCTGGGAAGCTCAAGCGCATTAAGATTGTTACAAAGCCCGACTCTCAATATCTTCCTGCCGACTTCGCCAATCCGCCTCCCATTCTCCCTTTCAATGGCACCAACGACACCATCCCCGGTCCTACCCTGCCATCTGCAGCCGGTTATGATGTGCTCAACGAGAAGAGCACCCCCAAGCCTCGACAACGCAATTCCTCTCAGAACCAGCATTCTTCTTCCGATCAGCTAAATAGTCTTACCCCATGGTCAGGCACTGCTGTTGCAAGCAGTGACAGAATCAATTCTGACGATGCTATCGGTCTGCCCAAGGAGATGTACGTCCCGAGACCCAGCCGCTCGAGGTCTGCACAGGTCGACACAAGTCATATCGACTACAATCTGACAGTCGAGAAAGCTGCANAAAAGTCCAGACCCAAGCGGTCCATCACAGACACTGCCGACCATGTCACCTCTGCACCAATGTTCCCAGAACATCCCATTGATCAGGCTCCCGAGTTTGAACGACTGTCGCCTACTCCTGAAGCTCCTCATCAAACAGATTCACCGCATCTCGCATCCACCGTCCNNCCGAGTCGACTCGGGCTCCCTCTTCGTCAGCCAAATCGTCAAAGTCGACCAAGAAGACCGCAAATACGAAACAGCCAGCTAAGCGAGGACGCCCCAAAAAGGNCTGTCGTTGAAGACGAGGAAGACGAGTTGGCTCATGAGAATGTTGCTTCGACCACAACAACCAAAACACCCGCATCAGCTACCAAGACAGAGGTCCAGGTCGTCATAGAGAGACCCGTAGAGAGACCTGTAGAGAAACCTGTAGAGAAACCCGATCTGAACTTGGCAGCTAGGGTACTTGCAGAGCTTAGACAGCAAAGTCCAAGAGACGCGACTCCAAAAGAATTGCGGAAAGGACCGCCAAGAGAAGACACATCTGTGCCATCGCCCCAATCGATTCTCGAACAGTCGAAGGCCGAACCTGACTTCGAAGCTGACGAGGAGTCAGAAGATGATATTGTAAAGCCCAGAACCAACGCCAGGACTAAAGCTAAAACTAAGCCAAAGGCCAAGTCGAAGACACCTGAGCCAGTTCACAAGGAGGACGATGACTCCGAGCACGAAGTCTATGACGAATACTCAGAAGAGGTCATCAAGCCAAAACCGAAGACTAAGGCAAAAGCCAAGGCCAAATCCAAAGCGAAGGGGAAAGCAGCAAAGGCTGTTGTTGTGCCAGATCCACCTTCAGACCATGAAGAAGAAATCCATGAGCCACCACCAGATGAGGATGACGAATCAGAAGCCGACCACATCTCCGAAGCCGAGGAAGACTCGGAAGAAGAATCTCCAAGACCAAATCCCAAGGCCAAAGCAAAGGCAAAACCCGAACCCAAGTCAAAAGCGAACGCCAAATCCAAGACAGCGACTCCGAAACCTGCTGCTGCCACTCCCAAGCCGTCTCCTCCTGTTCCTGCAGTGGAAACACCAAAATCTGCTCCTATTGAAGTGTCCATCCCGGCTGCAGTCGCGACGCCCAAGGTCGCCACCGCAAAGAAGGATGCAAAGTCGTCGGCTAAACCCAGCTGGCAACAATCGACGTATCGTGTTGGACTGAGTAAGACACAGCGGATTCCTTCTCTGCTCAAGATTCTCAAGAAGTGAGTGTGTTATTCTTCAGTCTGTTTTTGATGCATAGCGATGGTGTTTTTGATGGCTGGGACGATATCGATTGGCTTTCCCTGGTGGCATGGGCGGACATGAAGCATAGTACAGGAATCACAGGCCAAAAGAATGATGGGACATGTGTTTCTTTGACACAATTGCACGATACCCCTATTACAGCAATTCGTATGTCTGATCTGGCTATATCTTTCTAATAGCTTCTTTACGGTTTTCAAATAAAGCAAACCACCCCAAGAAACTTCTCTTGCAGTACTTAAAAAGACCCAATGCTTGAAATTGGCTGCCACGACACATACCTATACTTTGCAATACGAAAGGCGGTTCGATCATGGATATACTCAACACCAAGAATCAAAATAGTATCCAAGCAAGTTTGAAAGTATCTGAGGTAGCCTTTGACTGTGTGTTACTGTTTGATTCACGGCATTAATTGACATTTACTTTTCCGAGCAGTCGGATCATTGTAGGGCAAAAATCTTTTGAATGAGACAAAAGGGGCAAAGAAAGTCTATGACTGTATAAACGGAGTTTTGAGAGGGTGTGTAATCACCTTCGCTATTAAAAGGTAGAAGCTTGACAAGCGAAATACGCTAGATCTGTATTCTAGTATGTGTATGTGTATACGTATGACACGACAGTTTCTTTATAGAGAATGGAATCATGGAAGATATGGAATGGGAGGTTTGAATTGTGTGTGTACCACCATGCGGTTGTTTGGTAATTGCTCATGTTCTCGTGTGGAAGCTTTTTTCCCATTACAATGAAGTTTGTGTGTGACTGACAAAAACATCACATCACATCCTCGAGGAAGAGTGTATGCATAAGAAGAAGTGAGGAAATTTGTCTGCTTGACAATGCCGCCCGTCTATCAAGCCCAATACTCATGAATCTCATGCTTACGCTTGTACATCAAGAACCAACAAGTGAATGGGAACTAGATACAAGCCCAATCAGTAAGAGTCTTTGGCAGATGTATGCAAAGAGAGCGTCAGGGGGGGGAAAAACTCACAATAGCAGTATTGACAGCTGCCCAAGCAAACAACACGCCAAAATCAAGTCCAATGCGCGAATGCAGTCCGAAAAGAATCTGTCTGCTGGCTTCGACGACATTGTGCAGTGGCCAGGCATAACCCCAGCGGAAGAATGCAGGTTCAATATCAATATCGTAGAAGCCTGTGGATACGTTGGTGATGACCCACNNTATTTGGCATTAGCACATTGGATAAGGAATGAGAGAAGATCAGGCACTTACGAAAATAAGCCAAAGACCTGTCCATGGCTGACCGACCACCATGGCGACATTCTCGCAAGCAAGACCCAAAGCGCACATGGCGACAAAGTTCAACATCCAGTACACAGGGAAGGTGCCATGACCATAAGCATCAGGATTGCCGTAGGCAATATCCGTGACTTGAGTCTCCGAAGTAATAGGGTTGCCACCGGCAAAGTTGATTTGGAAAGCCAAAGAGACGAAAGAGTATGCCAGAGATAGGAAGAGATAGGCAAGCACAGTTCCACCCCAGCGCACTGCAATGAACTCGACAAATCTGAGCGGTGGGTGTTCTTTAGGATTCAAGAATCTGAACCAGATGGGTAGGTAGAATGCGAATGAGAAGAAACTCAAGATGATCAGATAGATGAGTCCAATGGTGGTAGCGGGGATGGCCGTATAGGGATAGAAAGGTCTGAGATCGTATTCCGAGAAGCCAATTGCCGGAGAAATGGCCTGAGGTACATTGGCCAAGTTGCGCAACAGCGTTTGATCAGTCGTAGCGTTTTGTAGTACCATCTTTGCCCATTGCTGACCAACCATCGAGGTAGCCTGAGTCTGAAATTGTGAGATGATCGGATACATGAAGTCAAACCAATTA
The DNA here is from genome assembly GCA_903853725.1 of Aureobasidium uvarum. Lineage (NCBI taxonomy): Eukaryota > Fungi > Ascomycota > Dothideomycetes > Dothideales > Saccotheciaceae > Aureobasidium > Aureobasidium uvarum. Next base: position 406,257 of record CAINUL010000008.1, on the reverse strand, counting down.
GTGTCATCTCTGGCTGATTGGTAGATTAGTTGACATGCTCCCATGGGATCGTAACTCGTGTTTCCGTTCTGAACAGCACTGTAGAGCTGGGAAGTTGCATTGGGCATGATGATGATGGCCGCCCAAGCCTTCCAGTCGTAAACAGCTTGCCGTACAGCGATAGGGTCGTAGTCGAAATCAGATCCAGAGAGAGGGCCCCATCCAAGAGTTGGTGTGCCAGATGCCACTTGCGTGCGTGCGAGGCCTTGAATGAGAGGTCCGACTAACGGTTCCTGTCCAGGTACGCTGTTGGGACCCTGACCATCAAAGTCCACAACATACACGACTAACGAAGATAGATTCTGCTCGACATGGTATAATGCTGCCCAATCTGAATACATGTCAGTGTTATGTCTCACAGCATTCATTCCGTACTACTCACAGAGGGACAAGACACCCATGATCGCTATCATGAGAATGACTGTAGTCAACAACCATTTCCAGGCAATCTCTCGCCTCACATGCTTGAGTTCTGGAGAGAACAACCCAACGGGCTTCGGCTCCTCGTTGCCATCCTTGCCCTTCTCCGAGTCGCTATTCTGCTGTGCGTTGTCATTCGGCCGCTCAGGCGAGTTTTCCTTTGATGACATGATCTCGTAATGAAAAACCTTCACGTCTTGTGTTGATTATACGACTGGCAAGAGGCTCAATATTTATTGACATTCCTCTGGCTGGTTAAAGACGATTTCGGCAGTTTTTGTCCGTGCTGACACCGTGATGACGTTGATGCATCGTCAGTGGAGAAGAGATATAAGCGTTTCTCCACGATTCGGATCGAGCTTCCCAGATCTGTGGTGCCTTTTCCGAATCTCTGGACTGAGACTGAGACCATCCACAGCGTGAGACTTGTAGAAAACAAGTTGACTGTATTGATCTGCTCTGCCCTGCCATACCAACAATTCCCTCGCAGAAGCAACCTCGTCTTTTGTCATATTTACCAAGACACCACCCAAAGCACGATTGAAACCATGGGTATCATCCTGACTTGTGCCGACGTGCGGATGGCCGGCCGGCTCGCTGATTACCGCTTAAGCAGATTGGAGACGTGTGAAATTCGAGTTGCTTTTCAGCACGTTCAGGCTGTGCCCTACTGCCAATCCTCATACGGCTCCAAACATTCCTGACCTGAATATTGAGAGACGGACAAGCCATAGGAGATCATCATGTTAGCGTCAGAGTTTGGTCAAAGGAGCTGGTTTGTTTGAGTTGAAGACGTAGCCAGTGGCCGAAGGATGGAAACCAGAAGATGGCACAAGCGGCATAGAGAATGGCGGTTTGTGGAAGGATGATGAAAAGAAAACTGGATGGCAAGTGGCAGGATTGTATGCGGGTGGTTGAACGGTAGAAGACATGTTCGGAGGCATGGCTTCTATCTGACTGGCAGGTTTTGATGTGTCATGCGATAGGGTACGAGTCTGCTGGAAGTCTGGCCGCAATGGAGTTTGCGACGGCGGGTACTGTGGGAAGTCAGGCTGAGCACCTGATTGCATACAGGAGGAGTGATGGATAACTTGCCTTTGGTCTGGATGGTTGGAGGGCGGGGAACATGCTTCACAAACGGGACACGGTGGAAAGACGGCCGCACAGAGAGAGTATGCGCAGGTAAGGTGTATAGGAAGACTTAAAGCGTCCTGAGTCGAAGGACTTGTAAAGTGATATTGAGGTTGTTGGAAGGCCGAGAGCCGAGTCGGTGCGGAGATGGCAGGAAGCAGGAAGTTTTGATGGAAACAGGAAGGCGCACGCGAGGACAGAATGTCTGATGGCTTGGCGAGGATTTGCTTGGGACTCTGAGGCGCAACATGCACACTCGAATTGATCTGAATCCACCATGTTCAGAGCGCAACTGCGCCGACGACCATTTGTCTACACCCAGACTCGTATCCGCCTGTCCAGACTATCTCATACTTCGACTACTGCTCCTATCACACCTCTGGTCCAACTGAAAAATGCCACAATATACAAGGATTTTCTGGACCAGAACAATGCATCGCCTCTGTTCAGCGACGTGAACTTCAGCCTACCCACCCAGGGCGAGCACTGGGCAATCCTCAGTGCCACCTCGGCTACACGCACTGACTTCCTGCAAGTCTTGAGTGGCAGATACCTCTGCACTCCGCCCGATGCCCGCTCGTACCCACACCTGCTACAGAATAACACTCCCCATCAACGCGCCATTGGTTACATTGGCTTCGACGCTGAGAGGAGCGGCTTGGGTGGGACTGCTGTCAAGGGCCAATATCTGAGCCAGCGCTATGAGGCTCATCGCGAAGTCGACGACTGGTCTCTGCTTGATTACCTCGAGGGAAACACCGAGCTGAATGCTCTCGAAAAGCCCTCCAAATACACGGATACTCAATTGTTAGCAAGCATCATTGGAAACCTCGATCTCGACCCTTTGCTACACCTCCCGGTCAGTAACCTCAGCAATGGTCAGACGCGCAGAGCTCGAATCGCAAAGGCTCTGCTTGCAAAACCAGACCTGCTCTTGCTGGATGGGCCATTCATGGGTCTGGACCCTATGACCACGCTTCATATATCAGCCTTCCTCCAGCAAATGGCCGAGCAGAGCAACCCAAACATCGTCCTATCTCTACGCGTAGGAGATGAGATGCCTTCTTGGATCACCCATGTGCTCGTCATCGATCCCGTTACGAATACTGAAGTCCGTTTTCAAGGCTCTAGGACTAGTGTCTACAAGCTGATGCACAAGGTGCGCGGTGATCAAGACTTTTACCAGGCTCTGCGACAAATGATAATCTTAGTTTCTGACAAACCCGCTCGAGCGAAGAAGGCTGGGAAGGAATTGTTGAGTCGCGACGCCAATCCGAAGATGCATGCTCCACTCACGCCTGGGGAACCATTAGTCGAGATGCAAGGCGTCAAAGTCTCTTACGGAGCGGACAGCGGGTCAATCAAACGGACAGTCTTGGGCAACTGGTCTAAATCTGTTGATGGAGCCGAAAAGGAGGGTCTGTGGTGGAATGTCCGTCGTGGTGAGCGTTGGGGCGTCTTTGGACCAAACGGTTCAGGCAAGACCACTCTCTTGTCTTTGATCACATCAGATCATCCTCAAACCTATGGCCTCCCCATCAAGCTTTTTGGCCGCTCTCGTATTCCTTCGCCAGGTGAGCTTGGAATCAGTATCTTCGAGCTACAAGCGCGCATGGGACACAGCTCTCCCGAGGTTCATACATATTTCCCCAAACATCTAACAATCCGTCGTGTTCTGGAGAGTGCTTGGGCCGACACACCTTTGTCAAAACCCCGACTGACGCGCCAGAACGACATCAGAGTCGAGGCCTTCTTGCGTTGGTTCGCTCCGGAATTAGCACCCACCAGAAGCAGTGGGCTTCAAGCTCTTCAAACAACTCCGAGGCGCCCATATGCCGACGTGAAACGTAGCCTGGAGCGTCTTCAGGTCGACACCTCCGACATCGATTGGGCAGATACCACGACCTTTAGAGATTTGCCATTCAGCTCACAACGCTTACTGCTATTCCTTCGCGCGTTGGTATCCGACCCTGACCTGATCATCTTGGATGAAGCCCTCAGTGGTATGGACCAGATGGCCCGCGAAAAGTGCTTGTTATTCCTTGCCCATGGTGAGAAGCTAGACTACAAGACTGGTAGAAAAGCACACACTAAAAGCTTTCAAATGGATAATGACATGGTCAACTTTGGTGGTATTCAAGATAAACAAGCATTGTTGACTATCAGTCACAGCACGGAAGATATTCCAGGATGCATCAGGCAATGGATTTGTTTACCAGAGCCTAGCGAAGGCAAACCAGCCAGAGTTGGAGAACTGCCAGGACCCCTAGAACTCCATCCGGGTTCTTGGAATGAGATTTGGGATCTACCAATTATCAAGGCACCGACTGAAAAGCGAACGAGGAAATACTCTAAAAAGATCAAAGAGGCACAAGAAGACCAGGAATCTGAATATACAGGGAAATAGCAAGGCGACATCGAGTTGAAAGGAGCATCTTCGTCATCACCGCCTGCATCATAGAGGTCTGCTAGTATGTACGATATCCGTAGACTGTACAAAAGCATACATCACAGCTCATCAAGTGAGTGTTGACAGTGGTGAAGTGAAGATGGCATCACTCGCTGTTGAGCGCTCGGGCGAGTTCGGACAAGTCGCATCTTTTGACCTCGTACCTCCTCTTTCATGAACAGCACCATGCAGCCACGACTAATATATTCTGTTTCAGGCTTGTTTCGCGTCTTTGAGCTTTCGATATAATCCATCAATCGTAGACCTCTATTCTCGCAAGGCGTTTGTCGACAAAGTCTAGACTGGTAATAGTAGGCGACACAAGTTGCTATTCAAGGACGATCCCCTCGTTTCTGTTGATCAGCGATGGCAAAAGTGCATACTTTTACTTCGACTTTACCCGCGCTCGATGGATAGTTACATTTACAGGGCAGGTATTTTGACGATGCTGCAACCCCCTCTCGAGTTCGTGTAAGCGATGTGACGCTAAGTTTTGCAATCGTGACATTGCCTTGCTGCGTGAGCAGGTATAAGATGATAGCTTCATCCACTTCGATCTGGATCCTTAGGCGAGAGGCAGTGATCAGTCTTTCTCGAAATTGATCGACCATGAAGTTCTCATCTGTTCTTGCAGCCTTGTCTGCAGTCGGCAGCACGCTGGCTCAGCAGACTTATACCAATCCTGTGCTTTGGTACGATCTTGCAGACATCGATGTCTTCCGCAAGGGCAACCAATACTATTACTCTGCCTCGACCATGTCGTTCTCGCCCGGAGCTCCTATCCTCATATCTGGAGATCTTGTCAATTGGGAGTTTATCGGACACTCGGTCCCCAGACTTGACTTCCACGACACTGCTTATGACTTGGCTGATAACAGACAAGCTTATGTTCGTGGTATCTGGGCTTCTTCCATGCAGTACCGCGAGTATGACGACACATTCTACTGGATTGGGTGTGTCGACTTCAAGACCACTTATATCTACAAGTCTAAGGATCCTGCTGGAGACTGGAGCAAGGTTGGCGAGATTGGTACCTGCTACTACGACTGTGGAATGTTATTTGATGGCCAGAACATCTATGTTGCTGTAAGACATTTTACTCTCTCCGCCCTCTTATCAAGATGGACCAGGCAACTGACAGATCCCAAAAACAGTNATGGTAACACCAAGATCAGCGTTGCACAGCTGAACAACGACTTCACCCAGAAGTCGACTACTCAGGTCTATAGCTCATCCATCACGATCGAAGGCTCCCACATGAAGAAGATCAACAACAAGTACTACATCTTCGTCACTCAACCCGCCTCCAACGAATACGTCCTCAAGTCAAACTCTGGCCCTCTAGGTCCCTACGAATTCAAGATTTTCACCCAGGCACCCGCCAGTGGCATCCAAGGATCCGGAAACCCGCATCAAGGCAGTGTGGTGGACACTCCCAATGGCGATTGGTATTATCTCAGTTTCATTGATGCATACCCCGGCGGCCGCAGTCCTGCCTTGGCGCCTTTTGTGTTTGACTCTCAAGGCTGGCCGTCCTTGAAACAAGCAAATGGCTTTGCAACCGCAAACCCCTATCCAGTAACTCCCGTTCCCGTCAAATCCACCACTGGCACCGATACCTTTACAGGACCAAAACTAGGACCTCAATGGGAATGGAACCACAACCCCGACACTTCCTCCTTTTTATTTGCCTCTGGAGGCGGTCTAGTGCTCAAAACATCTTCAGTCACCAAAGACCTCTATCATGCGAGAAACACTTTGACGCATAGAATTTTGGGTCCCGACAGTACTGCCACCATCGCTTTGGATATTTCCAAAATGGCTGCTGGGGATCAGGCTGGTTTGGCGCTGTTCCGCGATAACTCTGCTTACATTGCCATTCGCAACAACGCCGTGATTCTGCAACGCGATCTCACCATGGGGGCGGGTTGGAACACTCTCTCCACCGGCCGCACCGAGACCTCTGTTTCCCTCCCCTCGGGAACCAAAAGTGTGTACCTGAGACTACATGCTGACATCAAACCTGCTGGTTCGCATCAAGGTACATTTTCGTGGAGTACGGATGGAAAAACTTTTAAGCAGCTGGGCACACCGTATACCATGAACACGACTTATTATTTTTTCATCGGGTATAGGTTTGGTATCTTCAACTTTGCGGAAAACAATNTTGGGGGTAGTGTTACGGTCAAGTCTTTTGATTTGGCGCTGGGGTCTAAGTAAGGAGGGATGCAGATGTGGATTGCAGATATGGTGTGAGGTGTAGCTTTGATAGTATGAGTATATCACGTCCGAGCAGGAGTGCTGCTGTTTAGTGCACTCGGAAAGTGATGTTGCCTTCCTCGAAGCTCTCCTCAAAGCAAGTCTTTGGTATGTGGGGAGGCCAGGAAAGGTGTAGTCAGCCCTTTATGGTCTCTTCTTACTGGACGACTACTCACTTTTCGACAGCCCCATGTATGTGAACACAGTCCAATAGAAGCGGATCAGAAAGCGTGTGTCTTGTTGATGTGTGTTCCCGACAGGTCAAATCATCCCTCGTCTCGAAGTGTATATTCTTGACATTTACATGCGCATGCGCACGCGCACGTGCAACTCGATCGATACAAGATACCAGACATGAAGAGGGAATTGTAGAGTGAAGTGGGAGAAAGTAATTTTGATATTCTCAACTAAAGTAAAATTCATACAGTCGTAATGCATCCAAATGTGCTTTTCAAACTACACTTAGTACTGTCCATTGGACTTCAGCTTGGTGTAGCCAGGGTACTTGCTGAACTGATCATTGTTAATCTTGGTAAGCTCAGGGCATCCAAGCTTCTCAGTAGCATTACCAAAGGCAGAGCTGACTTGGTTGACGGCAGCAGCAAGGTTGGTAACGAGGCCAGAGAGAAGATCAGGAAGTTCCTGGACGGCAAGTTGTAGACCGTAGCACATGAGGTTGTTGCCTTGAGTCAAGGTTTGTGCGTTGAAGACACCCTCGGTCAAAAGCTCAGGGTCGACACCGACGAAGCTGTTGGGTGTGCCAGTGTTGCCACCAATACTGCCAAACTCGAGGTGCTGGAGGAGTTGAGCATCGGTATCGAGGGTCAGGAAGACGACATCGTAGGGGTCAAGCTGGTTGCGAGTGTACCAGTTGTCGGGAATGCGTTCCCAACCAGGAGTGTACTTGAAGTTTCCATCGGTACCAGTGATAGCGTAGAAGGACTTGAGGACCTCGCCGTTAAGCTTGCCCTCCGGGTACTCGGCAGACTTGTTACCCATGAAACGGTAGATGAAGCTCCACGCTGCAGGTTGAGCTACCACACCAGAGAAGGGGGCGTTGAAGAAGTAAGGGTTCTGCTCAATGTTCTCCTGGAAGCGAGCAGCTCTTCTGTCGGTCAGGAGCTGGAGATCGTAGTTGTCGTCGGCCTTGCCTGCGTCGTAAAGAGCCTGGAAGTTCTTCATCACCAAGAGATAGTCTTGACCATCGAGGTACAGATCACCTCTGGTGGGTGATGCGTCGCCTTCGTACTTGTTGTGGGAGCCACTGATGCCCTGGGGCTGTCCAAGGAGATTGATGGAGGGGACGTTTGGTGTGGGACCACCAATGCTCCAAGACACGAGGTTACCATCGATAGCAGCTCCATAGACGGCAAGAATGGTCGCCAAATCAACACCCATACCAAAGACTTTGGTAGTGGACTCGATAAATTGGTCGATGGTACCAACACCATTGTGAGGGAGGTAGTTGTGGTTGGCAAGAGCGTTCAGTCCTGGGCAAGGACCACGCTGGTCTCCACTACCGGGAGGGGTGAAAGCGTGTGCACCAGAGACATCGACCTTTTGAGAGGCGGCATCGAAGATACCAGTAATCCTCTTCTTCAAGCCAGTCGATTCTCTTTTNTGTGCTTCGAGCTCGGCAAGGATGTTGGGGTAGGCAGCAGTCAAGCCTGCGTAAGCAAGGGCAAGAGCTGATGTGATTTGTAGTGTCTTCATGATTGTGATGTATGGGACAAATGTCTTGAGTATGACATCCTTACAAAGGTGTTACCCAAACCTTTATATATCTGGTCGAGACGCAAGCACCGAGGCATCTTGCCAAAGCCAGAGACAGCGGTCATGACTTGCGGCCGAAACAAGGGGTACATGGTGTGGGAGACTGTGGTAACAAACCATGGAGTGTAACGGTCCCAGCCAGGCCTCTGATGCGGGAGCGGAGAAGGACGACGAAAAGGTGTTGATCACGGATGATCATGGACGATCACCTCGGCATGTTGGCGACTGACAGGAACGAAGGGTCTAATTGACAACTGCAAATGTATGATTGGCTAGAGAACAGGAAAATCTTAAGAACGCCCCAACTATAACGCGACTACCCATGCGCGGATGGGTTCCTAGGTTCAACAGACATCGCGGGGATGTCACGCACGCCTGCCGTATTGATTAAGCTTAGCGACGCCGAGGCTTGCACATCCGCCAGCCATGAACCATGGTGTGGGTCGCCTCCACCGCGTCAGCGACTCAGCGATGGAAACAAGAGTCTGCAGACTGACAGCGTGGCGGTGTCGCGCACCCAAGGTGGGCGACAAGGCCCAGGAGAGAGGTCCCGTCGGTAGGCTTGACTAAAAGCTTGACGAAGTTGTTCTCAGAGTGGAAGGCGGCGCAGCCACTGCCATCATACGGATATAAGTGCCTTCACCGGTGGTGGCCAGTAGTAAGGCCTTGCAGAGTGGCAAACCGACATTGTTCTGTAAAGTGAACTGAACTCCGAAGGGACATAAACGTGTGTGTCGATGCATGATGCTGAAGCAGTCGAGGGAAGAAGTTGTCGTTGAGAAAGACCCTTGGTGGCCCTCGACGTGCCTGCATGTTCGAGTGACTGCTCGGAGAAAGGGGGCCGAAGGATAAGAGATAAGCTTCCGGCCTCGGCCCGGCGCAAAATCTCAGGTCGCTCGCTTTCGCATTCAGCTTGGAAGCACACCAATATCAAGTCAAAGTCACTAGCAACATGTCGTTTCGCAAGCGCAACATTGGTGTCCAGAGATCCCCAATCGCACCGTCTTCGGCAGATGCCCCCGTAGAGCCAAATGTCGCACCAGCACCCACAGCTTCTGGCATCAGGCCATCGCCTTTGACTGGACAGCCCACGACGTCGACAGGAGCCTACTCACTGGACAGTCTATTAGGCGGTCATGCAGGACTGGCGCTAGGCTCATCGCTGCTTGTTGAAGAGAGTGGAACTACAGACTTTGCTGGTGCTCTCTTGCGATACTATGCTGCTGAGGGCATCATCCAAAGCCACACTGTCCATCTCGTGGGTGCTGGTGAACAATGGATCAAGGATCTGCCAGGCTTGGTAGGAGATGCCGAAGCTGCAGAAGCCCAAAAGCAAGCAAAGAGCGATGAGAAGAAGATGAAGATTGCTTGGAGATACGAGAGACTGGGCCAAGTAGACGCCGATCGAGGCAGTAGAGGTGAACAAGCATACATAGACACTGTACGACAAAGTTATCTGACTGCTTCGCAGNTCGTCCCCCAACGTGGCCCTGCCCCTGTCCAGACGTCTGAGCAGCAAGACGAACAACAATCGCTGGCCTTCTGTCACACCTTTGATCTTGCAAAGCGTCTCGCTGTACCAGCTGATGCCGACGTCAATCACATCGCCATCTCCCCTCAATCACCCTTGCTTGCCATCCTGCAGAACGTTGCTCAGCGACTGGGTTCTTCTAGGCCTCACACGATACATCGTCTAGTGATACCTTCTCTCCTATCGCCCGCGCTGTATCCACCCTCGGCCGGTGCTCCAGAGAATTTGCTTCAGTTCCTGCATTCTCTTCGTTCCCTGCTTCGACAATATCCCGGCCGCCTAACCGCCATGATCACACTTCCGCTAGAGCTGTACCATCGCTCGAGCGCCCTCGTCCGCTGGGCCGAGACTCTTTCAGACGGCGTGCTCGAGCTCACCCCTTTCCCACATCTCATGGACGCTGCAAACAGCTTGGCCGAGAGTGGTGGTGCAAGAGCAACTGACGAGCAACCTCAAGGTATGCTGAAACTGCACAAGCTGCCAGTGATGACTGAGCGTGGTGGAGGAGGTGCGGCCGCCGGTGTGGGCGATGATTTGGCATTCACCGTCAGCAGACGACGTTTCGTCATTAAGCCCTTCAGTCTGCCGCCAGCAGAAGGAGATATCGAGGCCCAGCAAGGCAATGCTGAAGGAGGTGCAATAGGCAAGGCCACAAAGATCGACATAGAGTTTTAGAGTGTACAATATGAGAAACGCATTCAATGCTCATCGTCCGAGTCGTTGAGTTCCCACTTGTCGTGCTGCATCATGTCCTCCATCTCAATAGCCTCTGATCCCGCGGCTCCAGGGTAGGGGATGTTACGGGCGTAGGTCCTGCCATAAGCACCGTGCCGAGGGTTGATGGTAGTTCCAGCTACTCGAGCTCGAATATTGTCGCCGAGGCAGCTGGAAAGAGCAAACCAGACNTATTTTATGTTAGAGAAGGTTGATCAGAGTTGCGGCATGAATAGCCTACCCAGAAGCGCGACGAGGGGTAGAAAGAAAACGAAAAACAACAAGACCAGAATATTCATGGCGATGGGGGAGATACTGCAACCTCAAAATCAGAAATTAGAGACCAACTGCTGGCAGTTGTTCAGCTGTATCAATCAACTCGACGAGGGCAGCCATTTCCGCCCTTGTCCGAACAAACCAATCAAACTGGTGTCTTTGCTGGTTGAAACGGCGTCATTCTCGCACGCTTTGGCTTTTGTTCTTCTTCCAGGGAAAGCATCATCATGGGTTGAATAAACACTCTCACCAACTACTCTCTTCTAAAGGTATGCTATCACTACAATGGCCAAGATATCATCTTTTAGACGCTCCCTGAGTCCATCATCCAACATCAATGCTACCTATGCACATGAGGATACCAAGTCCAAAACATGACTCCGCTTCCACCTCATACCACGTGTTCCATTGCCCTGTTCCCTTCCACTGACATTGTTTGCATAGACCTTGACGACAGTCTCGGTATTATATTGATATGGCCACCACCGTCTCCGAGCCGTTCCCCATCACCCTCACCAGTGGTCGATTCATGGTCTACGATGTTCAGACCATCGCACACGTTCAGCGAAACCACGGCATCGAAGGCGCGTCGCAGGCGCTCGACCAGTATAACCCCCTCGAACTCAGATCCGAAGACGTCGCCCTACTAGTCAATAAAGGCGTTGCCCACATCATCAGAGACGACAAGAGCAAGCCGCCAGGATCACCATCTCCTTCACCCTTGAATGCGCCAGCTTCACCAAATGGCCTTCCCAAGATCGCTACGGCTAGCGACAACACACAAGACAACTGGAACGACATCCCCGAAGACATGTTTGCTTCTCGCGGGAGGACGAACAAGACCAAGAAGGCTCGCTCCCGTCTCGGTGTATCGCCTATCCCTTCTACTGCGCCAGGGAGCCGTACTGCTAGTGTCGCTGGGCTTCATGCTGGTCCGCCTTCGCTAAGGCCTGCTGCTTCGCAACCCATGTTGCGCCCACCACCTCCGCCTTCGCGACAAACTTATTCTTGAGTTTAATGCCGCGACGAGCAATCATGAGACAATTTCACAAGAATTGCATGCTCGATCCTCAGCGGGACGCAACATCGGCTCAGACAGTAAAGAATTAGTCTTGCAGTCAAGAGTCCCGGCCATTGCTTCTTACGATACACGATCCTGCTTTCGATCCTCTAGATGCAACCGACAGATATGGTTGTTAGAGATGCGCTATCCTTGTGCTCGGATACAGAGTAGCCCGAGTCTTTGTGAACCTACGTTATTTTAATCTTAATATCAGTTCTCCCTTTATGGTGAGAGTATTTTTATTGCACTCTCCATGTTCTTCAAAGCTCTCTCTTGCCACTGAATACAATCACCTTCACAAAGCACAAGACCACCGTAAGGATAGGCGGGTCGGAGAAAGCTTGCACTGAGAATTTGAACCAATCTTGTTTCCGAGGTCAACAAGTGACGACGTAGCATATCAACATAACATCAGACAGATAGTAGGTTATGAAGCATCACTCTCGAAGCAAACGCACACATTCTATAGCATAGCCAGGGTGTCCTTGAGTAGAGCGGTCTCTAGCGTCTCCATCGGAAGCGCGGGTGTGGCTTCTTCCCGAACCCCAAATCCATGAATAGATGGACCATGTCGATCTTTCTCACCTTGCACACTTTCGCGCGTTTCGGTTGCACCCCAAACCCGAAGTCCGTTGCGGTACATCGGACTCTTTGACTTTGTTATAAGATGAGAGACCATCCGAAGACGATGATTTTGTGCCATTTACGAACAGGTAACGATTGAATAAACGATATGGCTGTTGAGATGGAGCAACGACCGCTCAGGGTTACCATTATTGGAGCTGGGATTGCTGGGTTGACTGCAGCGCTCGCTTTGAGGAAGCAGGGGCATGAAGTTACAGTGAGTTGACGAAATCACTCACGGGCATAACCATGATTGACTCAGATACAGGTGCTCGAGAGATCACGATTTGCAGTCGAGACTGGTGCTGCCATGCACATGGCACCGAATGCCACAGCGCTTCTGGAATGGATGGACGTTCGTCCCAGCGAAGTTGGCGGAACACTGCTGAAACAAGTACGAGTATGCGATGATAACAGGCAAATCACGGTACTGACAGTAANNCAGATGCGTCGATTCGATTCAAGCGGTAATTTACTTCACACAAAAGAGTTCGGCCCCGAAGACAGGAGCCACTGGCAAACTGTGAGTTGTGTTCTAAGAGTACAACCTCAAGATACTGACGCCAGAAGGNAATGGTATCTTGTGCACCGCGTTGATCTTCACAATAAGCTCAAGGCCGAAGCCACATCGCCATCAAGGGCTGGTGTTCCTGTTCAACTTCATCTGGCCTGCAAAGTCACGGACATTGATCTTTTCGGTGCCAGTGTAACCCTCGAAGATGGTCGGATCTTCAATGGTGATCTACTTCTTGGAGCAGATGGTCTTCACTCTTTTACGCGAAAGAAGATTGTTGGTGAGATCCAACCATACGCTGTTGGCAAGTCTTGCATGCGCTGGCTGGTGTCAAAGGAGACACTACTGGACGATCCCAGAACCGACCGCGTATCTATCGAGACACCAGGAGCTTTTGTCGAGTGGTCGGCTCCTGATCGTCGATTGGTAGCATACCCTTGCGGAGACGACAAGATTATGAACATGTGTGCTTTTGCTCCATCATCAGAATTCCAAGATCCCGAAAACATCAGTGTGGATGGTAAGACATGGCTCTGATGAGAGGTCAGAGCTTGTACTGACTTTCCACAGNAATACAACACATCTGGAAACAGAGACCTCATGCTTCGCGCATTCAAAAACTTCTGCCCCGCGGTCCAGGCAGCCATGGAGAACTCTGGAGATAGTCTCAAGATCTGGGACATGTACGACATGAAGACTCTACCCAAATGGTGCGAAGGTTTTTCTGCCATCATTGGCGATGCTGCTCATCCTTTCCAACCTTGTAAGACATCTCAATTCATAGTGCACGCAAATGTGCAAAGCTGACAATCTCGAGACATGGGACAGGGTGGTGCCATGGCTATCGAGGATGCAGTTTCGGTCGCTGTTCTTCTCCCACTAGGGACTTCCAAGCAACAGATTCCTGAACGTTTGCGACTGTACGAGAAGTGTCGCAAGGAGCGAAACGAAACTGTCTTGATGTACACTCGGATGAATGGCAGAGACGAAGGAGATGACTCTGTAAAGAGGATGACTGGTGAGCTTCGAACCACTGCACATTGTCAAGTTCATATACTGATGTTCGAANCAGCTAAGGATTTGGTGGACTGTATGACCTTATGTGTGATGCACAACGAGCGAAACTCGTCGATGGAAGCTTTGTCCAAAGCTATCGCAGTATGAACATAATGACAAACTACATCTCGTCCCCAAGACAATTTCTCTGAAGGGGTTATCTGGTTTGACTGCTGTTTGCTACTAAGATCTGTCCTAGTTCAACAATTTCTTTCCATCTCTTCGGCTTTCTTCTGACATGCGTTGTAGTTTTGAATGTCTCAGTCTCACAAAAGTGTCTGATCGAGACACCTGCCAACACCTTTCACAACACAGCCTCCGCAACCTAATCAGGTAGTCATGGCTAATCCATATCCCAATGAGTCCGCCAACACGGTATACAGTCACCTCCGCTCACTGAGCAACACGATCGGGGGTTTAGGAGATATAGTCGCTTCCCTGCACTTCTCAACTGTTCTTCCTGGACCGACAGACGCAAACATGCCTTCTTTCAGCCCACCAGGCTCGATACGTCGCCACTTCCTCAGGATCATCAGCTTTGGCCGATACAGAAGTCATAGCGCAGAAGACACAGAACCACTCATCAAAACCTACGGATCCAGCCGCAGACACAGTGCACCGGCCGACATGGACGCTCAGTCAACTAATCGACCCATATACACTGCACATCAAAGCCCGCAATCCTCTGGAAGCGCTCAAACGACTATCATCCATGAAGTTCCACCAGGCACAGTGCCCTTCTCCATCGATGCCTTCCGAGACCAACGTCGCGGTTACTACGACCCTGAGTTTGACACGCCCAGCCAAGAGTCAGAGCAAGAAGTTACAGGCGCGACTGTACATATTGAAGAGCCAACCTGGGATCCCACTCGCCTTTGCCGCAACAAGTCTATCATGCATTGTAACATTTGCAATCGCATCTGGGAGTACAATCAGATACATTGTCCCGGCTGTGCTGCCAGGACTTTGCACCATATTCCTGGATCGAGTGAGGACTCGTATACCGACAGCAAGGACAACGATCATGAACACCGCTCTCTTCGTCCTCGTAGACAGAGGGGAAATAATGGGGATGAGGTTGTGCCAATGGACAGCAATTGGGATGAACATGGTCTGGAGTCTGGGACCGCGGACGAATCTTGGAGAACAACCGACGCAGCCAACACATCTGCACAAGACTCCACCGATCTACCTGCAGAAAGCCATCCCACAGGCAAGGATCCAAAGAAGATTCGCTACTCGACCGCCCACTGCTGCTACGGTAAACCAGGAGTCACTTTGGTGTACCATTGCTGCTGTGGTAACCCAAGCTCCCACAAAGACTCAGATCCTACTCTATGCACTCAACCATGCACTCTTCGCGCATGGCCTGTCACTGCGGCTGTCGTTTTCGGTGGCCCTGCTCCCGACAAACCTGTGTGCAGATGTTCGAGATGGACAAGTCGCCATGTGTGTGGTCGCTTGTGGGGTGCTCAGTACGTGGAAATCATGGAGGATGAGCTTGAGCCATGTGGATGTGATGACGAAAGACGTGGTAGGCGTTCCAAGAAGAAGACTGTATGGTGGATGAGGTTTCTGAAGTGGTTTTGTTGCTGTTGATGGTGACGACAGGATTGGATTTTGGTTGCTGCTTTCTTGATTTGCTTCTGGTTTCATCTTCGTGGAGTTAGGATGGGTTTTCTTGTTAATCAACTAGTAACACTTTGTTGCGCTTTCATCAGGATGCTTGGATACGAAAATAATTGCCCATGGAAGAGTACCAAACAGATGGACTTGGTAGGCACATTATCGTGCATAGTTATGTATCTTTGCATAACTTTGCTTATCGATAAGCTCGGGAATTTTCCAAACGTGAAGCATCTCACATCATCGCTCTTGTCTTTTGCATAACAACATTCTACTCACAGTACGCACACCGCAATCATGACTAGCCGCAAGCGCAACGAATTCCTGGATCACGGTCTCAGCGATGAGGAGGAAGATGCAGGCTACAATTCAGAGGAGCAAGAAGAAAGCCGTGGCGCGCGATCAATCAAGCGCCGAAGAGTCGACCAAGACTCTGACGACGAGTCGCAAGATTTCGACGACGAAGACGAGGAAGCTCTGGACAAGACAAGCGCCATCACTACAACACCCGCACCTGCAGCCTCAAAAGGCCGCTTCGAGCTCTCCGACGAAGACGCCGACGACTTTATCCCCGAAGACGACGACGACGACGAAGACGACAACGAAAACCTCGAAGACGCAACGACAGACACACCAAGAGAAAAAACAGTAAAACCCCTAACCCAAAAACAACTCCTCAAAGCCCAAAAGGCGGCAAAGAAAACCGGCGTCATCTACATTTCCCGCATCCCGCCTTTTATGAAACCCGCAACACTCAAACACTACCTCTCACCCTACGGCGACATTGGCCGCGTCTTCTTGACCCCCGAAGACCCCATTGCCCAGAAACAGCGCGTGCGCAACGGCGGCAACAAGAAAAAATCTTTCACGGATGGCTGGATCGAGTTCCTGAACAAAAAAGACGCAAAGGCTGCCGCGGAAACGCTAAACGGCAACATCATCGGTGGANAAAAGGGAAATTTCTACCATGATGACATGTGGAATATGAAGTATCTGACTGGGTTCAAGTGGAGTCATTTGACCGAGCAGATTGCGAATGAAAATGCAGAAAGGGCGGCGAGATTGAGAGCAGAGGTTGCGAGGACGAGGAGGGAAAACAAAAGTTTCGTCGAGGATGTGGAGAGGAGTAAGATGTTGGAGGGTATGCGGGCGAAGAAGGCTGCTCAGGCGGATAGGGCTGGTGCTTCTTCTTCTTCCTCTGCTGCTGCATTTAAACCTGCTGCTGGTGTCAGAGAGCTGAAGAGAGACTTTAAGCAAAACGAAGTCAAGAGCAAGAGGATCAAGGACTCGACGAGGTCGGAGCAGACGGAAGATGTTCAGAGGGTGTTGAGCAAGATCTTCTAGTCGGGATCAAGACATTGAGATTACACTCAACCGTGTACGGACATTTCCTTGCCAAGCATTATACCTACTTACACCATAGCAACGAAACAACATCGCTTGCACATCCGGACCACGAGCGTTCACGAGACTCTTTAGACATATTCGACCACATGACAGAGTCCATTTATTTCTGTTTCTGAATCGCTAGCTAAGTATATGCATACACCATAGCCACTCCAGCCAAGAGCCGTCCTCTACTTCAAGCAAGCCCCTTCAATTGCACTAGTAGCATTCTTGACATAGTTACCCAACAAACTCCCTCCACAAACCAATCCCCTCACAAAAGCTTGCGCAACCAAATCTGCTCCCTTGGGCGCCGTATGCGTATGATCATTCGGGAAATAGCTATCCACCGTCTGCACAGACAAAGGCTTGTACGCAGCCAGAGTATATGCGCTATGATCCACAAAGTCAACTTTTGCATTTGTAGCAGCTGTCTTTGCAAGGGCGACGAAGCGAGAGGGTGCAGAAACAAAGACGCCGGATTCGTCGGGGTTGTTTGGGGTTTGGGAGGAGATGAGGACGTGGGCGCCCTTTGCGAGGTAAGATTTTGCTGCTTGTTCGAGGTAGTAGGGGAATGTGTGGACGGTTTCTGTGACACCACTNAGATGTGAAACAGCATAATTAAAATTCTGGTTTCTGTCTCTGCAGAAGGGGGGCTTGATGGAGGTATAGACTTACTTGTAGGTGTATTGGCAAGTCTCGGTGCCGCTGCCTGGACAGTCAGACCGTCCATTGTCGGGTCTGCTGGTGCCGTCGTTGTGG
This sequence comes from Aureobasidium uvarum, assembly GCA_903853725.1. NCBI lineage: Eukaryota > Fungi > Ascomycota > Dothideomycetes > Dothideales > Saccotheciaceae > Aureobasidium > Aureobasidium uvarum. The sequence goes on along the minus strand of CAINUL010000008.1, from coordinate 388,634 downwards.
CCAAATTCAATGACTACGAAATCTCCTTTCTTGATGAGCTTTCCGATCTCGTCGAAACGGCCTTCACGGGTGAAGCTGCGAGCAGAACGGCCGGCAAAGGCCTTGTTGACGACGGGGATCTTCATGGAGTAGTGCAGATATTGGCCCCAGCCNTGCAAACATCAGTATTTATGCTCATGCAAGGTTCTTTAATATTGTGATTGATGGTGTGCAAGACAGATTCTCTTACCTTCTGTGCCTTTGCCACCGCCTCCTGGCGCTGTGGTGGAGTCTCCAGCCAGATAGACTGTCTGGCCAGCAACCTGACCTACAAAAGCAAGAGCCAAGGGAATGACTGCTTTCCACATGTCGAAGAAAAGTTGTTGTTTCTAGCGAAGAAGAAAGTTCTTTTGGATGTCAATCGAGGAAACTGTACAAGTCTTGAGAAGAATAGCATCACAAGCCCTACATTACATCTAATATATAAGAGACCTTTACCTGCTGTGTCACCATGTACTTCGGGCTTTTCGTATTAATGAATGCCGAGTGTTCTTCAGCCATGCTACCAAACTTTGCTAGATCGAGTTTGGGAACCCTCGCAGCCAAGGGCAGCCAAGCAAGATCCGTGTGTGTCCCATTGATGGAACTTTCTCTAGCTACAGCATCTGGGCCGGTGGGCTTGTCGATGCTGAGGGAAAGTTGCACGTTCGGGTAATATGAAACACTGCACCGAGTATGATCGACAAGGAGATGCAAGCGATGTCACCAAGGGGGAAGATCAAGTGCGGAGAATGCGGAGAAGATGAGATCTACTTATCATGTTGTGGATTATTTTTCCATCTCGTGGTCATGGGAAGTGATGTGAACGACAAGTCATCGCTTGAAGTGTATCCGAGGAGGGCAGTGAGTGTTCAAGGAAGCGACGTTCGAGGAGCCCTAGGGCTGAAGGAAGTTTAGCCTAGAACTGCCACAACATCTTCTTCCTCTTCGTCCTGTGCTACTCGTATGTCAAGCTGAATCTATTACATCGCCATCTCGAAGGTACAGAGTCCTTGTCACCGGTCTTATCTGATACATAGTCGCGAGTGTGGACTCGATCAAATTTTGTGAGTGAGAGCGCGTCTCTTTCCTAAGCGCATTCCACAACCAGCCTCGTCGTGCTTGATGGAATAAAAAAATCAAAATAAAATAGACTTCATGTTATATTCATGAATATGTGTAGACATCTAGTATTCGGCTCAATCTAGAATTTAGAACTCTACCTGCCTGGACCTCGACCTTGGTTAAAGGGTATGCTCGAATTTTACAGAGCAGGCATCTGTGCGCTAGGTGGACGCTGCCATGAAATCACATAATTCCCAAGTTTTCGAGCCAACATTTGCGACATCCATGGGACGCTGTGGTAGATGAGTTCTCCCGTGTAGATAGACTCATCCCTCACAGACCTTGGTTTAGGCATCTCAGGAAAAGGTGTTGGAGTTGCTGGAGACAAAGTCACGGCTTGACGACTTTCGACCCATTCTCTCAAGTGCTGGCGAAAGTCCTCAACATCCGAGTCTAGCTTGCGTCGCTGTGGCCAATATTCGAGCTTCATCACTGCGTCTGGATCTTGCTCCGAGGGTGGAACTTTTCGGTAGGAAGTGTCCAGCGTGATGATTTCGTACAGAGTAAAGATGACGCCTTTGACGTCGTTGAATTCCTCGACGTGCCAGGGTAGTCCCATGGCAGTCGCGTACTCAAAGTCGAACGTTCTGAGCTGACTGCCTTCGGGTGCTTGGTCCAGGCAGATGAGATTTCTGGGTGCTATGTCTTGGTTGACAGTTTGAAGTTCCAGATTGAGGTAGTCGACAAGTGAAGTCAGTTGATGCAACCAGTCCAGACGAAATATCTGATTATGATCTTTGTCAAGCGAGGGTGCAGGGAGATAAGGGACCGTGAAGCCCAAGATGTGCTGAGACATCATGTCATCCACGACAATGCGATCGAATGGGACAATGTTAGGATGTGTAGGCAAGTCATGAAGCATGACTATCTCTCTCCACCTGCGCTCTTTATATTGCACGATTGGCGTATTCTTGAACACCACTTCCCTTGTAGTGCCATCTTCGTCTTCATAACTCACAAGGTCCACCCCAGGCATGAGCCGATTGAGCTCAGTCAATTTGGCCATCGTAATCATACGACACTCCTGGAGACTCGGAGCATCAAGAAGACTTGGATAGAAAATTGCCATTTGACGATCGTCGTCAGGGTCTGAGGATGTTGAAATGAGGTTGCCTGAGGCATCCACCGTGAGGGTATGAACAGCAGGGTCGAGTTCATCCATATAGCGTTTCAGAACTTCGATTGCGTCGCACCCATCTCGTTCCTCGTCCGACATTCTTAGGAAACTCGACGGACCTCGAATTGAGTAATAGCGTCGCTGGTCAAAGTCCATAACATTGAACTCGTCATTTATGTGATTGGTTGCGCCTCCACCAGCCCAGAATCTGTATTTAGGGTCAATCATGAAGTTTGTGCCTCGAGAAAGTCCTTGTAAAGTGGCAGGTCAATGGTATGACAGTACGAAGGATTTCCAGGAGGAATAGGGGCCGTGGTAATGTGGTAAGCAGAAGAACAAAGAGCTGAGGTTCGATTTATCTAGTCATATGCACGCGGTATGCACACCGGCGGCTAATAAACGCTTAGTCAAAAGCTGTCCTGCCAATCAGAGTGGAAGTGCGCAGCATTGAAATCCAGCTGTGTTGGTGGGCTATGAAAGGCCACTGAATGCTCCAAGTTCTTTCTTCCCGTGACTTTCCACAAATCAGTAATTCGACAGCCCTTCTCATACTTAGCATGGCAACTGAAACGACTCCAACCATTTCCCCAAGCGAGATGAACGAAGATGTACAACGACATTTGATCAACACGCCCTAGAATCCCAACAACTGCACATGTGGTCAATACATATACCTCTCAGCCATATGCACACACACATACCAAATTATGCCCTTCAAGTGCGGCTCAAAAACAAGTCCTGCTGGTAAAAGCGGTTTCTGCAAGACGCCTGCACCGAGACATATCGTAAGCGGCGTACGAGTCTCTGAGCGCTGCAGTTTGTGTTAGCTTGATTGTGAGTTTGACCTGTGGTTCGATAGCTTGAGCATGACTGATTGATTTGCTCAGATTGTGGAGGTGAACTGAAGATCAGTGTTCGTTGCTGCTAGATTCGGGCAGCTGGGGAATTAAGAGGTTCGAGTACTTGTGGCTCTACGGTCTTTGCTGTTGTTCCGGTATTGACGCTTTCTGTTATCGGGCTGTGTGTTTCTGTCCTTCATTCAAAGAGTTATCCGGCTCCCAGGTCGATGCTCTATGCTTTTCGGAGACGCGTTGAGTATTTAACTGCAAGTCATCTATCGGTTCTAGGTCAAGAGGCATGTGCACATTGGCAAGGTCGAGAGAGAGTATGAGATAGGATGGCAAGCGACTTTTGTACACGGTGCTCTAAAGTCAAATGCGGCTGGAATACATGTACAATAACAAGAGACATGAGAGAATAAAGAGAAAAAGGTGGTGGCTGCGGTAGATAGGAAGAGGTGTAGGAGGTGAAAGATGGGCAAATGGTAAGAGAACAGGCTCCACACAATACAACAGAAGAGTTTCTCTATCGCTCGTGAAACATTCGCGATGTGGAAAGCGTGTTTTTGAAAGTCGTTTTGCGTTTTTTGTGTGTGTTTGCTCTCTCGTCTATGGTTTCCTTTTTTTTACCCAGCATTATAATGTCGAATGGTTGAGGTAATAAATCTCTAACCAATGATCAGGGAGTTCTCCTCGGGGAATTCGTACTCGGGAACCTCGAGGTTCAAGGGGGCGGGACCCTTGCGAATACGGCCGGAAATGTCGTAATGTGAACCGTGGCAGGGGCAGAACCAGCCGCCGAAGTCACCGGCCTCACCGATGGGCACACAACCCAAGTGAGTGCAGACACCNTGAGGATGATGTTAGTATGAGTTGTTGCACCAATTGAGACGGAGGGCGGACAGACCCAGCATGACGAGCCACTCGGGCTTCTTGACTCTGTCAGAGTCGGGCTGGGGGTCACGGAGAGCCTCCCACTTGGCGCCCTCGGCCTCCTTGATCTCGTCGGCGGTACGGTGTCTGACGAAGACGGGCTTTCCTCTCCACTTGATGATGACGTTCTTGCCCTCGGGGATGGCGGCGAGGTCAATCTCAACCTTGGCCTGGGCCAAGACATCTGCGGAAGCCGACATGTTGACGAGGAAGTCTNNGCAGCGCATGTTAGAGGCATGGCGGGTGTATTGTCAAGTCCTGTGCATACCCTGAACGGTGGCCTTTGCGCCGAGGGCGGTCACGGCACCAAAGGTTCCGACCATGAAGTACTGGAAGACCTTGTTCTGGGTCTCGCCACCAGTGTTGCGGTACTTCTTGAAGTCGGGGATGTGGGTGGTGTCGCGGTGGTTGCTGGTGCCGCGGAAAGGGCTGGAGTAGCTCTCAGCAGTGGTGGCGCTGGAACCGGCATTGCGGACCTGGAGGGCGGCGACAGAGGAGCGGACGGCGGCAGGGCGGGCGCATTGGCGAGCCAGCGAGGCTGCCGTCGAGACGGAGAGGAGAGACATTGTGGGATGTGAGGAGAGACGGGTGATGTTGCTGCACTGAAGGAGGCCAGACGTCGTCGTCGTCGGAACAAATCGTTGGACGCTGCAGCGACTTGCAACGAGGCCCGTGCTTGATGGTCAGCCACGTGACCGACCAATCACATCTCGCACAATCACTTTCCCTCGATCTTCTATATATTCGTCCATTTGCTCTGCTTCTCCCTCTCCTCTACAACAAACCTCTCATCTACATAAGATGGCCAAGGAATTGAATCTGTCTGACGCCGCCGTGTCTCAAAAACTTACACACAAAGTCCCTCTTCCCACTGACAATCTGCCTACAATGGCACAATCTGCCAAGCCAAAGAGCTCAACCTCTGAAGCCACCAAGACACCAGTCAAGAGACAAACCCTCAAAAGATGCACCGAAAGTGATGAGGAGAGCATGGATGATCTGATCAATGAATCTACCAAGCCCAAACCTCCTGCCAGTGAAACTATCAAACCCAAGGCTGCCACTACCAAAAAGCAAGTCACTGAAGAACCTATCAATATTGACGACGACGATGAGGAGGAGAGTGAAGAGGACGAAGAAAATCAGGAAGATGAAGACGATCAAGAAGACAGTGATGACGAGCAAACTAATACCAAGAAGCCCGTCAAGGTAACTTCTTCAGCCATCAAGAAACAATCCTCTAGCAAGAAGGCAACCCGCAAGAGGGCCCACGACAGTGATGATGACGACGATGGTGTGGATCTGACAAGCAAACCCAAGAAACTCAAAGGCCAGGCACTTGCTCAATACAATGAGAACGACGACTCTGAAGACGATATCATCGACGTAACCCTTAAGTCCACAAAATCCAAGGCCAAGGNCTACCCAGAAGCAACCTGTCAAAGCCACAATCCCCTCTCTTACTAAGAAGCAAATGTTCAACACTCCCAAGGAGGCCGAGTCCGACGACGAGGATGAAGAAGACTCCTCCGACGAAGCCCCCAACGTCACCCTTACAGAACGCAAAGGCGACCTCTTCGCCGCCCCAGCAAACACCCTCCTCATCCATGCCTGCAACTGCGTTGGCAGCTGGGGCGCCGGCATCGCCGCCGCCTTCAAAAAGAACTACCCAGACCACTTTGCCATCTACACTGCCCACTGCAAATCCAAGACGCCAAACTCCTTACTTAGCACCTGCCTTCTCATCCCTCCCCAATCCAGCGGCCCCAAACACTGGATCGGTTGTCTGTTTACCTCTCGCAAATACGGCAGAGGTAAGGACAGCAAAGACGACATCATGGACAGCACAGACAGCGCTCTGCAGGATATGCTGGAGCAATTGGAGGATCTTGAGAAGCAGCCATCGGGGATTTGGATGTGCAAGATCAACTCGGGCTCGTTCAGGGTGCCATGGGGTCAGACCAAGGCGCTGATCGAGTCGTTGACTTTCAAGNGGGGCCTGCATATCCAGATTGTGGACAAGAAGTGAGGAGAGCCAATGACAAGAGAGAGAGAGAACAAGAAGATACAAAGCTGTCAAACAGAGACAAGGATCCTGACACTGGGCATGACAGAAGAACAACGACCAAGGAGAAACGAAGACTCATTGAACAGGGGATTTGGAAGGTAATGAGAGAACTTGCTTACGACAGACATGACGACAACACAATTGCTCAGAGATGCACATCAATGATTAATAGTAGTTACGAAGCAAACTAGTCAACATGAATAATCTTTAATCAAATAACCTCCCGTCTCCATGAACTAAAGCATACAATGCGTACAACTGGCTATGCACAATAGTCTTTGACAAGCATGGCAGCACTCCTGAGAGACAAGAATGTCCTTGGCTCTCTATGGCTATACTGGAAACCACTGTGTCTCTCTACAGTCCAAGAGTGCCTCGATGTTGCAGTGGGAGCAGGCAAGGTTACAGACTTTTCTGCCTTGGTTGTTACAAGCTACGACGCGAGCACGCAGCGGAGAAAAACAGTTCTACTTTTCAAAATTGCAATATCGTGGGATTTTTTTTTCGTTTTCTTTCTGGAGTTGTGTATTCTCTAAACATCTGCTGCAGATCAATGACCACTGTACTCCCTGCCGAGCCTCCTGTCCCAAAAACGCCATGTTTGTCCGCCAGTTTTGGTTACTCCTACATCCCCTGTTTGTATGCTATATCCGCCAAACCAGAAAGAGTAAGAAGAATGAAATATGAAGCTGAGAGTGTATGTCTTTCCTAATAAATGTTCTTGGCCATGGCTCTTCGTTCCGACATGGACATATGGGGCCCAAGCGGCTCGTAGCGACTGCGTGGATTGCGCATCGAATGTACCAAGTTTAAGATGGGGCGGACGGAAAGGATAAGGATGAAGCAGGCGACGAGGACGGAAGCGACGATGAGAAGGATGATGGGCCAAGCGAAGCGTCTCTTGGAGAGTCAGTTGCCATCTTGCTCCCAGCCTTCGGGCTTGTCCATCTTGTTGAGCTCGTAGTAGCGGGCGGTANNCCTGTAGGTCATATGTCAGCTTTTGCTCTTGCAATGTCAGAGGGTCTTCGGGAGATACTCACATGAGTAGCCGTTCCAGTCAAAGTTGTCCTTGGGGTTGCAGTGGCACTTGTGGTCCATTCTGTATTGCTCGCCAGTGGGGCAGTGGGTGAAGGGAACGTGGTAGTAGGCAATGTCGTTAAAGAAGTGGATTTCCTCCTTCTTGAGCGTCAGACCGGCTGCGATGGAGTGGACGGGGGCGTCTCCCCAGCGCTCGTAGAAGAAACCACCGTCCTTGTCGAGGGCCTCGAAGTAGTCGATGTAAGCGGGGCTGCGGAGCCAGTCGAGGTTTCCGATTTCGAAGTTGGACCANCTAGACATGGATTAGTATTCTTGCTTCAGATGGCTGCTTGCGTGGTTACTCACGAAGTGGCAGTGGTTGTAGGTGTCACCACCGTCGTCGGAGAGGAAGCCCATCGAGTTGCCCTCGACAATGTGCTCGGGGTGGTTCTTCATCCACTTCTTGGTGCTCTCCCAGAGGGTAGGGATGGTCTCGACGTATTCGTACAGGGAGAGGGTGAAACTGTACTTCTTCTTGTTGTCGGCCATGAACTTGAAGGTGTCGTAGTCAATGTCGCAGAAGAGTTCAATGCTGGGCTCAACACGCCAGTACCATTCGTAATCGAGCATCAGAGGGTGGCGGAAGAAGAAGCCCGACTCGTAGCGACACATGTGTCTGTAACTGATCGAGTCTCCGTAGATGATCTTTCTGGCGGCCATGTCGGCGCGCACCTTCGCAGCCTTGTCCTGGTCAATCCACTCGGGGAAAGACCAGTGCTCCTTGGGGATCTCGCCATACTTTGTGTTTCCGGAAGTAAGGGCCGAGGTGACCGCCTTGAACTGGTCGTCGAAAGGCTGGTCGTTCAGGAAGACCCAGTCGTAGTTGAACTTCTTGTTGAAGCGGTCCTCGACCTGACGGATGGAACGAGCAATCTCCCAAACGTCCGAGTTGCGGGCAAGAGTAACAAAGGTGGCGTTCATGCGAGGACCGGAGTTTGTTGCGGGAGGGAGGCCGGCATGGGTGTTGGGAGTAGTACCCTGGTCAGGGTGAGATTCCTTGACATCGCCGTGAGCTTCTTGCGAGCCACGCCATCTTGAGCCCGAGTCCTTGAGCAGGTCTGTGGCACTCTGGGCATATTCGCGTCCGGGGACTGATGAAGAGCTGGAGATGAAGAAGAGGACGACGAGAGCGACGATGGCAAAGACGATGTATCGCAGATACCTGGCCGCCATTTTTGCGATGGTGTTGAGGTCAGGTCAGGACAGAACAGTTGGGATGCGACGGGAAGAGGGAGAGTTGTCGTAAAATGCCACGAGGGCCAGAATAGTAGCAAGTCGCACTATTTGTGGAGAAGGGTACGGGGACAAAAGCCAAAAGTAGTTGAAAGGAGTGACTTGGGATTCTGGGAGTAAGACAGTCTTAACGTCCCATATAATGAACGGCAAGAAGCAAGCCAAAGGGCGAGATAGAGGAAGAAGGAAGCGATCGCCGCAGTTCAGATGGGAGACGGGTGTTAATTTGTATTGTGCTTCTAGATGCTATCCATCTCTTGTGCAGGGGAGAAAAGGGGTCAGCGCAGCACCGCGCGTTCACTGGTTCTTAAGCGTTGCATTATTATCCACACACTACTTCTCCCTGCGTACACGCAGCAAGAGAATAACGGCTCAACAAAGAGGCGTCTTTCCAGCCAGGGCTCGTATTGATGCTGGGCGGGCTAGGCGTGAGTACCTGTTATAGCGTGCATTGGTGCAGCTGAAGTTATCGTGACTTCAAAGGAAACTGCTCGTGAACGCACGGTTTCCAAGCTGCTTCATGTTGAATGCAGGCCGATGCAAGTCTTGGCGGAGATTTGGTGCACGGGTATTCTCCGGAATGTCATCACCGGCGCTGCTCGAGTGAGAGTCAAGCTGGCCGCCCGCCGCATCATCATTGCTGCCGCCGCTGCTCGATACCGCCGCCGCATTCTTTCTCCTACGAGCGCATACCCCGCGCCTGCCTACCCTCACCCTAGACCGACCTGCGCAGTCTTCGGTCGACTGCTTCCTGATCCCTCCTTCCTCTCCGCTCGCTGCTCGCAATGTCCTTCTTTGGCTTCGACACCAACCTCCCTCGGGACAAGCAGGACAGAGACGCTGGTCGCGGCTTCTTCGCCGGTCAGCAGGACGCCTTTGCCTTTGCCAATCGCGAGAATGCTGCAGACCAGGGCGATGTGTGAGTCCAATCTCTCCAAATACCTGTTGTCCTCTTGACTGAACCGCCCTAGCNNCTCAACTTCGATGACACCTACGATGCCTTGGCCGACAAGCTCGACGAGGCCGGCGATGCCTTCAACGACGATACCTTTGGTGACGGTGGCCGTGTAGGCAAGGACTTTGACTTCTTCGGCACCACCAACAAGGTCGCCGGCACTCTTGAAGAAGAACAGGCTCTGCACTACGCTCGCCAGCCTCCTCCGGCTCAGCAGCGCTTCCAACACCAGCACCAGCAACAGCAACAGCAGCCCAAGCCCTCTCGCTCCGGCTACGAAAACTACTCCAAGCCCGAGTACATCCCCCAGCTCGAAGCCAATGCCAGCCTCTGGGGTCTGCCTTCCAAGAAGCCTACCCAACAACAACAACAACAAGAGCCTCAATTCAAGCCCTCGACTCCTTCTAGCAGAAAGATGATGAGCCTCGAGGAGGTCGAGGCTTCGATGCGCCAACAGTCACGACCTCTGTCTGGCGCCATGAACATGCCTCAGCACCACACTCCCGTCCAGGAGCCTTTCCAAGCCCCAGGAAGCAGCTTCCCTGGTGTCCAGCAGATGCAACAGCACACTCCGCGACAGCCCTCGAGAGAGCCTCAGATGGCTTCTCCCTTCCCCCAGCCTCAGCACATGCCTGTCCAGCCTCCTCCGGGCATGCAGAACCCTGGTTTGATCGCTCAGCAACTTCAACAGCAGATGCCTCCCACTGGCCCTCCCTCCGGTCCCCCGCCCGGCGAGTCAGGCCATGGCCACCGTGCCTCATACTCTGGTCCTCCCATCACCCAGGCCAACCAGATGATGCAGTTGTCCGACGAACAGCGCGCCCACTTCCTCGCAGAAGAGGCCAAACGTGCCAAGCGCAACCACAAGATTTTCTTGCTTTCCAAGGACAACGGTCTCATGACTCCTCAGGACAAGAACTTCATCACCCGCATTCAGTTGCAACAGCTCCTGACTGCCACTGGTGGTGTCGATGAGCAATCTTCGGACGCTCAGCTTGCCGAGGATTTCTACTACCAGGTATACGCTCAGATCCGCGGTGCTCCTAGACAACATCCTGGCCAGCCCCTGAACCAGTTTGCTCAGACATATCTCTTCCAGACTGGTGGTCGCTACGGAGCAGGTCGCAGACATCCTCGCGGTGGTGACAACCACATGCAGAGAATGGAGCAGCAGGTTCAGCGCGCTGTCGAGGCTGCCAAAGCCAGACCGAAGAACAGACAGCTGATTGTTGAGGGCAGTCTGGGTAAGATTGCTTTCAGCAACTCCAAGACCCCTCGTCCCTTGTTGAGCTTCAAGCGTCCCGATAGCGAGAGCAAAACTCACACTCAGAGAGTCGCCAAGCCCAGCGTTGCAGACCGCAAGTCCACCCTCCGCCACATCGAGAACGTCTACGAGACCTTGATGCAGATGGAGGACCATGAGCGTCACCTGCCTCCGCCGCCTAACGAAGAGAGCCACCCAGATGCTATTCAGCGCCACATTGAGTGGAGGCAGAGAGCTCATGAGCTCAACCAAAAGCTGTGGTTCAACCTACGAGTCATGGAACCCATTCAGCAAAATCCCTCGAGTCCTCATCCGTTCATCGCCATCTTGTCACACGCTAAGGGAAAGAAGGCAATCCCGCGTGTCTTCCGCCACATTGATGATCAACAGCGTCTGACCATCCTGACTATTCTCATCATCCACCTCGACATCCTTGACGTTATCCGCCTGGCCTACCCTCACCCTGACGAGCCTCAACTACCTCGTGCTGTTCGCGATGAGGTCGAGCTGTTCAGCCAAGCTGTCATTCCCACCTTGCTCGCCTACATTGGTGACGCTCCTCTCAACATCATCTCCGGCCTCGTCGGCCTCGTTCTCGACCGTGTCAACGTACAGGCCATTGTTCGCACCAAGATTGGTGTTGCCATGCTCACGATGCTGGTATCACGCGCCTTCCTTGTCAAGCAACAAGCGAGCGCTCAGGTCTCGGACGAGGATTGGTCACAGTGGACTCAGCTCTACAACCGTCTCTTTGATCTTGCCGAGCCTGTGCTCCCATACATCTTCACCACCGAGAATGTCAACACCAGCAACGACTTTGAGATTTGGCAGTTCTTGGCTACTATGGGTGTCAGTGCTAGTCCCGAACAACAACAGCGTCTGGTTCTTGGTGTCAAGGACAGAGTCATGGCTACTGTCGAGATTAGCAAGCAACTGCCTCAAGACATGGCTGCCAGAAAACTGGGCGAGGTCAACCTTTTCATGAGAGCCATTGGTTTGGACGTCGAGTTGCTGGGTTAAAAATGTGCACGAGAGTGCTGAGCGAGAGACACAAGAGGTCCAGACTGTACTTGGGGAAATATGGTCGCCTCGTCTGCGTGCTTCTCTTACATCAGGATTTTCATCACGAGAATTATATCACCGGGGTCGTGAAAGCATACAATGATTGAAAAAGGCCATCTAATGAGCACAGCCCAAGCGTTTATTGCGAGCATTTTTGCATGATCCATTCAAGAGATTAAGACTACAGATAACCAAAAGTAAAAAAAAATGTCAAACAAAGTTCATATTTGCGTTTGTGGTGCCTCCTATCCCACGTGGACTGGTCTCTTATAGTAAGCGTTCTTTTGCTGATGGCGGAGAAAGAAATAAAAAGGAAAAAGAAACAAGGGATTATATGTGCAGCTGGATTGGAGACAGGGTGACACCCCATACCAGTACTTTGAGGCGACAATGACTGGTTTCTCGCGACCTCTGTATGTTAACACTTATTTATGCTTATAGAGGTGATATATATGCTTGTTTTCTATAGTTTGTGGTATCTTTGATTGTCTCAGTCGAGTGGTTTGTTGTTGAACGGTGAAATGGCGGCTTTGAGAGGCTGAGAATTGGAAAATGGTTGTGAGACGCTTGAGATTCACAAAGGCACTTTTAAATAGTATGATTGGAAGAAAAAAGTGACATGACAGGACAATGATTGTATTGAAGCAGTTCTAGCCGCGATATTTCAAATTGTAGTTTGTGAGAATCATGATCTTGGTAGCTAAATATCAGTTGTGTTTGCGTCCGTAGATCAAGATTTGTTCGTTTTTGGGGATTCGAGGCCAGAACCTCATGTCAAAGGAGAATAAGAGCCATCTTGTGTGGCGGGGATATGTAGAAATACTCTCAAAAAGGTTTCGTGGCTTGCTTCTTGGATTCGTAAATGCCTTCTAGTTTCCTGACAGGTACTCGCCCACACCCTTGATGGCATCGTTAAACTTGTTCGCCTCGATGAGAATCAAATGTCCCTGCGGTCTAATACCCGCCTCCTGGAACGCTCTCTTTGCGTCACTAGCCCCCTCTTCACCCACCTTGTCATGGTCAAAGTTACCATGACCCACGCCAAATCTTTGCAGTGCTTCATCCTCAGGATGGAAGTAAAACGTCATGGCATCCGCCTTTTGCTGTTTTCCCTTTTTCGTGGGACGAGATTCTTGCGCGTCCAACTTTGACTCGACCTCGGTGTAGGTTTTTGAGAGAATGAGGTAGTGGGAGAAGTTGTAGGGTTCCTTTTCGTCGATTGCCCATTGGATTTCCTCTTGCAGCATTGTGTACATGGGTGTGACAATCTCGGAGGGCATGTTGATGAAGCGTTCGGTGAGGATGAGACCGAGCTCTGCTTTTGAGTCTGCGGCAAGGAGAGCAGGTAACGCGGATAACGAGGGCATGGACGAGGCTTTGCGGGAGAGATAGGCGGTCAAGTCCGCAATGACGGGATTTTGCTTGTGTTGGGCGAGGTTCAGAACTGTGAGGAAGGCGTAGGGGTCGCTTTCGTTGCCGTCGACTTTGACGGTGCTGCCGAGCATGGGTTGTGAGAGGATGAGGTCGGCGAGGGCGGAGAGGTTGAAGAGTTCATTGTCGACGTCGAGGAGTTGGCGCAACAGTGTCTTGAGGCCGTGGAAGTCGACGGCGGGTTGTGGATCGAACCATTCAAAGTCGACATCGATCATGTCTTCGTCCTGGTGGTGGTGGCTTGGTTAGTTGTCTGGTCGTGGATGTGGTCTTGGGGTTTCCATACATCGCTGCTCGACTCGTCGTCGNTCGCGCATCTTGTGGTCCTTGACCGGTGCATCTTCTGCTGTCGTCTTTCTCTTGGGCATTGTATGAGATTCTGCTGTGCTGAATCGTGATGTCGTGACAAAAAGTTGTAGATCAAGGTGCATCAACTTTTCGAGGCGCGCCAAGACCCCGCGACTTGCATGTGATGGTCAAGCTCTCCAGCCTCCAGGGCGCGTCCCAATGCGGCAACTACCCCGACCTCCCCATGTGCGATAGACAGTCACGGTGTAGTTGTAGAAAGGCACAGTCATTTTCTATAGCAGAGCGACACCCACGGAGAAAACGTTGTTTCTAGGCATAAGTGGCCAATATGATCGCATTCTATTCTAGATATCCTAATGGCGACCATGTAGAGACAGAAAGATCATAATAAGCAGACTCAATGACCAAAAACACATACAACACCAAGAGACCGCACATCGAACAGAAAGTGTAAGTAAACAACCAGGAATCGCAGCGGCGAGATTTGAAACCAGTAGAGGAGGTTCGATTGTGTGAGTTGATCATTTCCAGCACCTGTGATGACCAGACTAGATCCAATAGTCCAACATGGCGAAGGGGGAGTATCGTGAACCGCAAAGACAAGCTGCTGGTTGCAAGGCACTTATGCACAGCAGATACTCGTCGTGCCCGTTAAAGTCGCATCTGTCGGCAACGTGCCACTTGGACAACAGCTTTCAGGAAAGCCCTCGATGGTCATGACAGAATCGGCATCACCTCCATTCGCGGCACATGTCGACGGCGCCACCGCACCTGGGTTGTTGAGTGCTTGCTGACATCCACCATCACTCAATTTCGTTCCTACCGTGCCGCCGAAAGCAGTCATTGTAGGTGCGGCTGCTGTGGTCGTGGCAGCAGCAGTAGTATCACCCGGAGCAGTCAGGCAAGTACTGAAGATCTGAGTCGACGTGGCAAGGATACTGATGGTATTTGTCGCTGCTACGTCGGCAACGCTTCCAACACCGGCGAAGCCATTGAGCTGGGCGGTGAGATCGGCTTCGAATTGGACACTTGGGCAGCTCGAGTCGGTGCCAGCAGAGGCTGTGAGCGCGAGCTGAGGTGCTGCCAAAGCGAGGCCTGCACCTGCTCCCTTGCCGCCTGCACTAAGCTCGAGCCCGAGGATGATGTTGGGGCCAAACGAGGCAGAGGCCGAGATGTCGGCATTTATACTTGGACCTTCGGTACTAAAGGTTACAGAAAAACCAGAATTGCTATTGTCGTCTCCTGTGAGATCAAGAGTGGCGCTAGCACCATCTGGAATACTCAAAGTCACCGAGCCGAGGGAAAAGTCCACTGAAGCAGTGATGGAATCGATTTTTGCATCGAGATTGACCATCAACACGGGGCCAATGGTCACGCCCGCAGCAGAAAGTGGATTCTCGAGGAGTGGAACATTGAGGAAGGTGACTGACTTGTCAAACTCGGCAGTAAGCTCAGCACTCACGACGAGATCAAGTCCAATAGTTGCCGAGACTTGGTTAGCCGTGATCTTTGCGGTACCAGTAAAGCCAAGACTGCTGCTGGTCACTTTACTAATGTCGAAGCCGATATTGACGTCGATATCAAAGTTGCCAGTGGTTTTGCAGTTGCCGCACGTCAATGCCACATCGAGGCCGTCGCTAATGTTCTGGCTAAAAATATTTGTGCCACTGAAGTCTTTGGCAACAGGAATCATGGTATCGATACGCTTGGCCAGGCGCATTGTCGTGCCTGTCGCATTCCCTACACTGACACCGGTCGTCGATATCTGAATGTCGACATATGGTATAGCATCCCAGAGATCAACGGGCTCTGCATTGGCAACCATTGAGAGATTTCCACTGCTGGCATTGAAATATGACGCTTTGTAGGTTTGTCGTTTTCCATCAGAGCAGTTTGGCGACAAGACGACCATTGCAAGATAGCGCGTGTCGTTCTGATTGACCCAATCCCAGCTGGCGTTTGCCTTATTGAAAGAGTTTTCGTCGGACCACTGTACAGTGACAGAATTGTTGGAGCAGGACACGGACGTAATGTTCTGCATGACCTTTTCCATGTCGACAATGCGTCCGTCCCAAGGCTGCTGGCCATCTCGCTCGAAACTGCAGACGGCCTTAGCCGTGGGCATAACATCGCCGTTTACACCCCAGTACCATGTGTCGCTCATGCTAAGGTCGTATTGGTCAGAAGCTCTCTTCACGACTCTGGTACTGCGCTGAGCATGCGGATGGGAAAATGACGAAATGGGATCGAGGTAGGTCAGGGCTCTGTGTTGGCCGATCTCGCGATGACCGAGGGGAACGAGTGAGGCGACTGCATAGCCCACAAGCAAAGCACTGCAGAGCAAGTTTTGGAAGTACATCTTGCCAGAAAGTAGAACCCAGAAAAAAGTATTTGGTGGAGAAATTCAAGAAGGTCAAATGGGAAGCTGGCCCCGCCGTCGTGATTGTTGCTGGTCGATGAGAGAAGAATCGAATGCAGATTGCATCTGCCTTCTTATACCTCATTTCACTTCCCACTGTCAGCATCTCTCAATCTACAGCGATATAAAGGTTTCTAAGTTTGACGGCACTGCCAAACATAGCTATGTTGGTGAGAGTGCGAGGTCTTGCTGTTGTCGCGTCTTGGTAGAACCATCTCTGCAACCGGATTCAGCGATGCAGAGGTAGAAAAGGAGTCTGAGACCTTCCCCGGCTGCATTCGTCATGAATGTTCATTTGATCGGGTGTTAGAGGCACCAACGTGTTACTTCAATCTAGCGGTCGTGGTCGGATACTTTCAGTAGCACATGTTGGACATGCAGCCGGACAATGCTACAATCATATCGAGGATAGCATGCCCAGACTTTCCAAGCACGCTTCTATTCTGCGCGTCAATGCCTTGTGTTCAGCTTTTTGTTGCTTACATTGGAACATGTGTGTAAGGTGGTTGGAACTTGGCACCACGCTGACAATGGCCACGACACCCCTCGTAGCTGACGCTTGGCTTCCAGCTGCAAGCAGCGTGTGTGTATCCATCATGGCCTCGCAATCTAAGAAGACGCAAGCAACATTGTAAATGATGTTGCTTCTTATGTCTGAAGATGATGATGAGTGGTAGGTTAGCACGTGAAGAAGGGAAGTCTCGAGGCCCGGGCTTACGTAAGCTCCATCAATCCGAGCTCTTATGTCCTCGTGTGATCCCGAATAGTAATTGGGACAATGTGCATCTTTGACAAAGCATCTAAGTGAACTCCAGTTGTCGCAGATATAACCTTTGATTGCCTATGTATGTGACGATGTATGTACATACGTACTTATGTGTGTGCAGGTGGCATATCAGGCAGGGTGCCCAAGCCCAATATGCGCTGGAGTCTAATGCCTACGAGTCCATGGCGTGAGCATTGAGTGCAATCAGTAACCATGCTGAAAGCGATTCGGATTGGACATGCTCCCTTCGACGACATTGGTTCCGACTCAAGAAACCGCCACGGTTTGCACCGTAATGCTTGCTTGCTGTATGTGGTTCATCCAACCTGCGTTCGCAGACCATGCATCAACCACAATTTGGTCTCCGACCAACAGGCTCGACACCCACCGGGCTTCAGAGAGGTCCTCCGAGTCTGCTCGCCACGTCACTTGGAGTGTATGCCATTCATCATCCGCCATTGGATTGCGGCAAACTTCTCTACAGCCTCGTATCGTCGCGGCCCGGTCGGGAGTACGATCCTGGGCATTTGAGATAGATCGTGCTGTAAACCAAGTCCAAGGTCCATGATCCAAGTCACCAAGCTGACGTGCCGAACCTTGATCGTGAGCAGTGATCTGGAAGACGATTTTCCGAACAGGTTGCCGTACTCGGGATCTGGTGTGGACATGTTTACTGGTCATAATGTTCCTCGGAGCGTTCTCTTGAGACACCATGATGGTGGGGTTGAATTTCACTCTGGTGGTAGTGCTAAAGAATATACCAGCCTCATTCAAGATATTGGATATCAAGTCTGGGATCAGCTTTTGTCTAAGGAGGTATGCTATGTGATAAATCTCGTGTATCCGCTTGATGGAGGGTTCGGTAAACTTCTCGTCGTTCATGAATCGTCCATCGTTATTGATATTATCATGTTGCTTAGAGTGAAGTTGGCCACTATTGATGAGGTCTCTGTCGTTCGCATGGTTCTGATTGTCCACCGACGCTGCATCGATGTTGATAAGTCCAAGTGGGTTCGCAGACATGCTGAAGCCCAATTCGTACAGGACGGCTAGTACTTCAGTTATATTGAGGTGTGTCGAAAGTGTTTCGGATTGGAGGATATGATGCGGGAGGTCGAAGAATCGATGTCACGTGATTTTCTCTTCCACATTCGGCAAGTCTCCCGAAAGTGTCAGAAGGTCCGTCTTGTCAACACGGACGGTGGCAGAGGGACATGCTTGTAGAAACATTAGCCGACTGCCACCGCAAACTGGAGGTCAGACTGTTCCATTCTTGTAACCATAAGCGAATTGACTTGGCTGTTGAATCTGTTGCCTTATAAACATCGTTTGCCCATGTCTTGTTCCTCTCCACTCTACTTAGCTACAAATCACATCTATACCAACAGAATCACACAGCATGGACTCCCTGGCCAAGAAGACCCTGGATGTCTCACGCTCCTTGACATACACATACTATCACCATCCACCAGCCCAGCCAGAAAACCCCACTGTATTGTGTATCCATGGCTTCCCCGATGAGGCTGCTGAATGGGCAAACCTGGCAACAGTCCACCTCATCCCTGCTGGCTACGGTGTACTCGCCGTTGACTGTCTGGGATATGCTGGCACTTCANAGCCCCTAGGTCCTGCCATGTACGCTTTCGAACACATGACAAAGGACCTTACAGAGATTCTTGACAACGAAAAGTTGCAAAAGGTCGTCTCTCTGGGCCACGATTGGGGTTGTGCTCTCGCTCAAAGATTCTACAACTACTACCCTGATCGTGTTTTGGGACTCGTCATGGTCAATGTTGCCTACACCGCGCCTGGAGATCAGCCCTTCGACCTCGATGCAGCCAACAAGATGACCAAGAAGATCTTTGGTTATGCCACTCTTCCTTACTGGTACTTGTTTTCCAGCGAGGACGGCTACAAACTTCTCGACGAGCACCTTGAGAGTAGTTTTACTGTTCTCCACGGCCCACCGGAGAGCTGGCTAGACACAGTCTGCAAGTACGACGGTGTCAAGGACTTCTTGCTTGAAGACAAGAAGCAACAGACCGAACCTTATGCCACCGAAGAGATGAAGAATGCATACATCACTCGCTTCAAGCGTGATGGATTTGCTGCGCCAACATGCTGGTACAAGGCCATGGTCGGCGGCCACCAAGACTTTGAGGCTAAGAAAGTCAAGGCCATCACTGTTGACGTGCCCTCGCTATATGTTGGCTTCGACAATGACAAGGTGTGTCGTGCCGAGTCAATTGGCATGGCGGTGAAGAATGGTCTTTTGCCCAAGCTCACAAATGTTACGTTGGAAGGTGGTCACTGGGGTCTGCATGCCAATGCTGAGAAGTTTGGCAAGACTGTTGTAGATTGGTTGAAGAAGGAGATATGACTGCCACGAGAAAGTAGACCCAGACTGTAACATCTGCGTAGCACAGCTGTGAACACATATCAATGTTCATGCGCAAGAAAATGTTCTAGATTGGTTCATTGAGCCGAGGATGGTGATAAGGCCCAAATAACAAAAGCCAAGAGCATACCATACCCGATCGGGTAAAGCGTTTCAGGCCATCTTCGAGGTCGGACCCTGACCTTGAGTTTGTCCAGAGGAGAAAAATTATTGATCTCAATATCAGTCATCCCACTCACCACCAACCTTCTCTTGTCTTTTAGCGCCGCCTGTCGCATTCAGACACACACACTCGTCACAATGGCCGACTCAAACACCAATGTCNCCCCTCCGCCCCACACCATCTTCGACACCATCTTGGTGCTCGACTTCGGATCGCAATACACCCACCTGATCACCCGCCGTCTGCGCGAGCTCAGCATCTACTCTGAGATGCTTCCCTGCACTCAGAAGATCTCCGAGCTCTCATTCAAGCCCAAGGGTATCATTCTTTCTGGTGGTCCTTACTCTGTCTACTGGGATGACGCGCCCCACGTCGACCCCGCCGTCTTCGAGCTGGGTGTCCCAATTCTCGGTATTTGCTACGGTCTCCAGGAGATCGCATGGCACAGTGACCAGAAGAACGTCGTTGCCGGCGAGAAGCGCGAGTACGGCCACGCCATCCTGAACGTTCACAAGCACTCTGGCAAGACTGCTCACGTCGATGCTCTCTTCGCTGGTCTCGAGGACGACATGGACGTCTGGATGTCCCACGGGGACAAGCTCTCCCAGCGCCCTACAGGCTTCGTCACCGTCGCCGCCTCCGAGAACGCACCTTTCGCTGGTATCGCCCACGAGGACAAGGAGTGGTTCGGTATTCAATTCCACCCCGAGGTCACCCACACCAAGAAGGGCACGCCGCTCATCAAGAACTTTGCCGCCAACATTTGCGGTGCCAAGCAAGATTGGACCATGGACGCCTTCGTTGGCAAGGAAATCGACAGAATTAGAGCTCTCGTTGGCCCTAAGGGACAAGTCATTGGTGCCGTCAGTGGTGGTGTTGACTCCACTGTTGCCGCAAAGCTCATGCACGAGGCTATCGGTGACAGATTCCACGCCATCATGGTCGACAACGGTGTCTTGCGTCTCAACGAGGCTAAGCAGGTCAAGGAGACTCTTACTGCTGGACTCGGCATCAACCTTACCGTCATCGATGCTAGCGACCGCTTCCTCGACCTGCTCGCAGGTGTCAAGGATGACCCCGAGAAGAAGCGCAAGATTATTGGAAACACTTTCATCGAGATCTTTCAGGAGAAGGCAAAGGAGATTGCTGCCGCTGCTCACGGCTCGGCCAACGAGGGTGAGATTGAGTGGCTCCTCCAGGGCACTCTCTACCCAGACGTTATCGAGAGTATCTCATTCAAGGGCCCCAGCGCTACCATCAAGACTCACCACAACGTTGGTGGTCTCCTCGAGGGCATGCACTTGAAGCTCATTGAGCCTCTGAGAGAGCTCTTCAAGGACGAGGTTCGCGCTCTTGGTACCCAACTCGGCATTCCGGAGGATCTTGTCTGGAGACACCCCTTCCCTGGTCCGGGTCTTGCCATCCGTATCATTGGAGAGGTCACTCGTGACCAGGTCCGCATTGCCCAGCAGGCCGACTACATCTTCATCGATGAGATCAAGAAGGCTGGCTACTACAAGCAGATCAGTCAGGCATACGCTGCTCTCCTGCCTGTCAAGGCCGTCGGTGTCATGGGTGACAAGAGAGTCCACGCTCAAGTCATTGCTTTGAGAGCCGTCGAGACCACCGACTTCATGACTGCCGACGTTTTCGACTTCCCCACCAAGTTCTTGAGCAAGGTCAGCACTCGCATTGTCAACGAGGTCGATGGTGTGTGTCGCGTGCTGTACGAGGGTGAGTCACCATAACAACCAACAACATTCAGAAGTTTCTGGACATGAATTTGCTAACGGCCGAATANNGTGACCAGCAAGCCACCAGGCACGATCGAGATGGAGTAGGGCCGAACATGGAAGCAATCGGGGGGAAAGCGAAGCGCACGATACAACTAGAATTTCTGTACAATCGGGCGGGGGGATTGGGCTTGTTTGGCGTTTTTACTGATGATTTACTGGAACTGAAATGCATGCATGAAAAAAGCTGGCGGCGTTTAGATGGATATCCCCAAAGACACTCGAGTGTCTCGTCATGAGATGTAGCAAGGCATGGAAGAAAATGTCTCAATACACAAGCCTCCCATGACGGAGTGCTGCTCAACAAACAGACGGTCTTCCGAGTTTCGATCGCGTGTGTGTCAAGCAAGTGGATTTTGGAGCTGCCCAAAGCTCTCGCAACCCCACAGCTGCCATTCTTGGAGAAGATTCTGATGATGTCAAGCAGGAGCGACGTCATTGTCAGGCAGGAGCTCAGAAGACACATTTAACCTCTGCAAACACACTCTTCACGTTTCTTTTCCCTCCATCATCACATCTTCTACAACTTACAACTTCATCAATTCACCTCCAAACCCACCCCACAAACCCCCAACCACTTCAAATCAATCACAATGTCTGGAACTGGCAACGTCGGTAACTCTGGTGTCTACGAGGCTGGTGACCAGAGAACCTACAAGGACTCTGAGATCGCCGAGCAGAAGCAGGAGGCTCGCTTCCACGAGGGCAAGGAGCACTCTCACCAGGCCAACGACTCCAGTAAGAAGATCCACTCGCTGGCGTAGCTTGACACAGCCCACTGACAATCCAACAGAGNNGACGAGCGCACCATTGCCAACAAGCTTGCCCGTGAGGAGAAGCGCGAGAACGAGGACGAGGAGGAGTCTCTCCAGGCTCAGCAGATCAAGAAGGACGCCACTCTTCCCGTACGTTGACCCATGCAAGACAACATCTTCATCACACCACAACATACTCACACCATACAGGCCAAGTCGCACGGCAACGAGCCCAGCAAGGGCGCCAAGATCGACCAGGAGCTCGCTGAGGAGGACGCTGCCGCCCTCAAGAACAAGGGCTCGTTCGGTCCCCAGTAAATGCTTCCTCTCTTCTTTGAGCAGCATCTTTCAAGATACCAGCGATGATTCCCTTTCTTGTTTACAAAAACCATTTCGATCCAAAGCAACCTCATTTGACATGAGATGAATTGCAATGCTTAATGCATATACACGAATCGGCGTAGAAATACCTGATGGTCATGAATCAACGAAATAATACTTCAAAACACTTCCTCTTCTTTGCGCATTGACATTGTGAATTGCATGTGTTCACCTGAAGCTTATAATCGATAACAACACTTCACAAACGACAGCTCTTCGAAATATCCTCATTAACACATGGCAAGCAAGTTGCATGAATTTTTCAGAATACTTTTATGTCGATCACATCCATTTCGCGAGTTCTTGCTGTTGTGCCTGAAAGGCTCGCGAACGAAACGCTTGGCTCGATGGTGGGATGTTTGCCTTGTTTGTTTCGTGCCTTCCAACTCCATGTGACTACCCAATCACCTGGATTGATGCTGGACTAAGCAATCGCACAATTCCTCGATCATGATTTCAAACAATACCTGATGACTTTCTTCATACTTCGACCATCGAACTAGAGCCGTGTTCCGCATGCCTATAACTTCTAATTCAACAACGACTTGAGAACGCGAAACATGCGCGTAGGCATACACCGCCATGGGTCAAGGTTATTCAATCAATGTCTCTGCCGGCTCGGCTGGTATTGATGTACCTGAACTTGCTGATCTCGAGACTGAGAGAAGTTTGGGTGCTGTGCGGTTCATGAAAACAATTCGCGCAAGACACAAAGACGGACTCGTGATTGCCAAGGTCTTCATCAAGCCATATCCCAACTTGAAACTCGAAGACTACTCGCGGAAGTTGTTTGTTCAGAGGAGAGAACTCTCAGATGTCCCGAACATTTTGCCGTATCACCGAATTATCGAGACTGCAACAAATGGTTACCTCGTCCGCCAATATATTCACAGCTCTCTCTACGACAGGATTAGCACGAACCCGTCGCTCGAGGATATTGAGAGGAAATGGATCGCATACCAGCTTTTGTGTGCAGTCAGGGAGAGTCATGCGAAGAACGTCTGCCATGGAGACATCAAGACCGAGAACATGCTTGTGACAACCTGGAACTGGCTGTACCTGACCGACTTCTCCACTGCGTTCAAGCCTGGTCGACTACCGGAGAACAACCCAGCAACATTCTCCATATTTTTTGATACTACAGGCCGTCGCATATGTTACGTTGCACCCGAACGATTTGTAGACGACGAGGAACTCAAAGAACATGAGCCGAATCTGCAGGATGATCAATACGAAAGAAAGGCTAGAGAAACATGGCATGAAGTTACCTGGCCGATGGATATCTTCAGCGTTGGATGTGTCATTGCCGAGCTCTTCACTGAGAAGCCCACCTTTACACTCAGTCAGCTGTTCAAATATCGCAGAGGAGACTACGACCCGACACACACTACTCTAAACAACATCAAGGATGAGAACATCCGGGAGATGGTTGCTCACATGATACAACTCGATCCGGCGAAACGCTACAGCGCTGAGGACTATTTGCAGTTCTGGCGTGGCAAATGCTTCCCAGACTACTTCTACACATTCTTGCACCAATACATGCATCTCATCACAGACCCAACTTCTGGTAGAAAGCCAGTAGTGGTTGGAGCAAAGAATTCAGGAGGATCTGATGACCGTATCGAGCGTATCAATGCCGACTTTGACAAGATCTCATACTTTCTAGGATTTTCCGACGTGGAGAAGCTTGAAAAGTCCACTCGTGCGCCCATCACCTCAGGTCTGGATTTATTCCCGCTTCAGGTTGATTTACCAAACAACAGGCACGATGCGGCAGACCGTGCTGGAAGTGTTCAAGACAATGGCGCTCTCCTCTTTCTCAATGTTGTGATTTCAGCTCTGAGAACAACTGCTCGCGCCAGCTCTAAGATTAGAGGCTGTGAACTGCTTCTAGCTTTGGGAGAAAGGCTAACGGACGAAGCAAAGCTCGACCGAGTGCTGCCTTTTGCTATTGCTCTGCTAGAGGATGAGTCGGAGAATGTTCGCATGGCTGCACTGAGAACCATCACCCAGCTTTTGGCCATCGTCACTGTGCTGTCACCCATGAACGTCTTCATATTCCCCAACTACCTACTGCCTCGGCTCCAGAAGTTCGTTGCAAGTCCTATGTTCCGCAAGTCAGGACCACTGAGAGCAACGTATGCAACGTGTCTTGCAAGTCTAGCCACAACAGCCGCTAGATTCTTGGACATGATGCAAGCATTACGTGCTGATGGATCTCTGCCCTCGACAGATCCAGAAGCAGAAGACGACATTACGTCTTACGCTGCTTATCAGAACACCTACGACACCACACGCGAAGATCTTATCCAGCACTTTGAGGCGCAGACCAAGCTGTTCTTGCAAGACGATGATCCTTCCGTCAAGAGGGCCTTCCTAGGATCTGTCACCAGCCTTTGTGTGTTCTTTGGTGAAAACATTGCAAGCGATTTGATCCTCACTCATCTGAACACATACCTCAACGAGGAGGATTGGACGCTGAAATGTGCTTTCTTTGAGACAATTGTCGGTGTTGCTGCCTTCATTGGCGGGCCAAGTCTGGAAGATTTCATACTTCCGCTGATGGTCCAGGCGCTGACTGATCCAGAAGAGACGGTCACTGAGCAGGTGATAAGATCCTTGTCAAGTATGGCACATCTTGGACTGTTTCAGCGATGGACGACTGTCGAGCTAGTACTTATTGTGTCACGCTTCACCCTACATCCAAACGTATGGATTCGTGAAGCAGCTGTACAGTTCATCGAAGCATCGTCAACCCATGTTTCTGATGCAGATGTCTGGAGTATGATCATGCCACTGATAGAGCCTGTGTTGAAGATGCCGTCAGCCGGTCTTTCCGAGTTTGAACTTCTGGACGCTCTACAAAAACCGTTCCCTCGACCAGCGTATGAATTAGCAAAGACTTGGGCAGAAAAGGCCGATAAGAGCGTTTTCTGGAAACACGCACAACAAGGCAAGAACTTCTCTTTCGAGGCGGGTAGCAACAAAGCTCTGACCGACTTCTACCATGATGGTGATTCTCGTTTGTTGAGCAAGACAATGAAGAATGAAGATGATGAACAGTGGCTATTGAAGCTTCGAGTCGCTGGAATGCGCAGTGAAGACGAATCCAAGCTTCTCGCGCTAAGAGACTATGTCTGGCGAACGACCATGCGCTCTGAGAAAGAAGTCAGCAAGCAAAATGACTCTCAGCTCAACCAGATCGTCTCCCTGAGTGCTATACAAGTACCACTACAGAATGTCTTTTTCGAAGCGGAGACCGTCTCCTATCAATCATACCGCCCTCAGATCGATACCACACAGCCGAGTGTGAAAACATCGCTTGAGGAAGCTCTACGCGATGCTGCAACACCTGCAGATCAGGATGCTAAGAATCTGTTCAATCCAGCAAGAGGCAAACCCTATCCATCTATCGCGCAGCAAACACCCAATACAGCTGAGACGTCAGATAGTTCTCGAGCTCAAGCTATGCCCATGAACGGCAAGTCATCTAACCATCGGAAACAGATGGCCAGCATCGATGCTCCTACACATCTGTCGACATCTCCAGCGTCCACCATGTCTGTTAGAAGCGGACACAACCATGCGCTTCGTACAAAGTCAAGCGCTATGAACCTCATGAAGCGCACAGAACAGACAAAAGCATACGCAGAGACAGGCACGGACTCGACCACTGCTGTTGGCAAGCTCGACGTGCCTGCGAACCAAACCTCGATCGCATCACCACCTTCGGGTCAAGCTACTCCTACCCCTCGTCCAGCACGACCGAAGATTTCTGCAACACACTCCTACCATGGCGGCGATCCAACTGTCTTGAAATTACTAGACTCAGTCTACACTGGGGCAAATCCGGGCAGTGATCGCGAGTTTGGCCCCAAGGTCCCGACACGCCCTCGAGCTCGCATGGCTACCAAGAATGCCCCCAATCAGCAAGCACAAGGTTATTGGAAGCCTGAAGGACAGTTGACTGCTGTTCTGGAAGAACATGAAGCACAAGTCAACTGCATCGCTGTCTCTCCAGACCATGTGTTCTTCCTGACTGGATCGGACGATGGCTCAGTAAGAGTTTGGGACACCAGCCGCTTTGAACGTAACATGGCGTATAGGTCGCGCCAAGCCCACAGACATACTTCTGGAGCCCGAATCACCAGTGTTTGCTTCATAGAATCTACACACAGCTTCATCTCGACTGCTTCTGATGGCACTGTCGATATTGTCAGGGTGGATGTGGCTGAAGCAAATGGCTCCCTACGCTATGGAAAGCTCCAAGTGCTGCGAAGTTGGGTGATACCTACCAAGCCCGGGCAGAAGGAGTATGCCATTGGCGTTGAACACGGAAAGACGGACGGTAGATCAGTCTGTGTGATAGTCACTAACCTCTGCCGCATCTTGTTCATCGACATCTACTCAATGGAAGTGATGTATGAGCTCGTCAATCCAATACAACATGGCACACCCACCACGTTCTGCATCTCCAGACGATGGCAGTGGCTTCTGGTGGGCACTTCTCACGGTGTGCTCGACATCTGGGATCTTCGTTTCCGTCTCCGACTTCGTGCTTGGATTGTACCACGCCCTGCACCCATTACACGGCTTACACTCCATCCAAGCAGGAAGGACAGCAAGCGAGTTAAGATTTGCGTTGCTGGGTTGACATCTCCGAGTCACGTATCCGTATGGGACCTGGAAAAGCTTGTCTGTCTCGAAGTGTACCACGTTGATCAGACCAATGGTAGCAACGCATTGAAAGCAAGAGACTTTGAGCTCCTCAATGTCGACGAAGACAAGTCTGGTGCCATGCCATCCCGCATTCTTGGATCTCTTGCAACAGACCCGCACCTCAGCGCCCGCTCTTCTGATAATGGTAAGGACAGATCAGGTAGAGGATCGGGCGGTAGTGCAGGTGCTGTCAAGGCATTTATCATGTCAATGCACACCTCACCCGACAGCTCAGAACCCAGGCATCCCTTCCTCGTCACCACGGGACCAGACTGGAAGATCCGCTTCTGGGACACCGATCGCATTGCCTCCTCCATGATCGTCAACGACAAGGACGACAAACCTACTTACACAGCCTCCAAATTTGGCAACGACATATCTGCCTACACAGAGCACGGTCTCAGTGATAGCATCTCCGAGAAGGACAAAGGCTCGTCTAGCCCAGCTCCTAATCGTGCAGGCACCATCTCACCTGCGTCAAACGATGCAGATAGTGAGCGAGGTGGCATGTCAAAGAAGAAGAAAGAGAACAAGGTTGCCAGATATGAGGTCATTCGCAAGTCGGCGAATCAGTTACTCAAAGGGCACAAGGATACTGTTACGGCTGTTGCTTTGTTGGAATATCCTTTTGGTATGATCATCTCTGCCGATCGCTCTGGTGCAGTGTATATCTTTAGATAAGCAGAGGGACTCGAGATATCAGATAGCAATCCATGTTTTTGCTGCATCACATTGAGACCATCGACAAAACTCCCGACGTCAGTGAGAGGACGTTTTCTGGCCATTCAAAGGGATGATGGGATCTGGTGTGTCTAGCATGACCAACGAGAGCATTGTCAATCGCAAGCTTTCAGCGGAACAAGCAGATGTAGCAAACAGTATTGTGCAATTTTACAACCATTTGCCCCTCTACTTCTGCTACGAAAGAGCTTACACACACAATTCGCACTTCTTACCTTGATGATAAGTCGTTTTGTGGCCATCGACATGCACAATGTGGTCCAATCTGTGTAACATGTCCAAAGAAAGTACTTGACTTCAAGCCCTTCAAGAAGAAGCAGATGTAGCAGAAAGCACTGTGCGTTGTCACTGATGATAACGACTATAGAACAAACGCCTGAAAATGGTGACCAAGAAGAGACTAACTCAGGCTTGGTACAGTGACAGGGAAGTTGCATCTCGGGTCACTAACGAGAAGTGCTCCTTCCAAGGACTAACGTACGGTTGCATGTCAAGTTGATGTTGAGGAAGTAACACACGAAGGTAATGAAACAGACGCCGCTGACTTACGAAGCGAACCCTTGTTACTCAGAGCAAAGGGAAGTCGCGACCTGGGCTCATCACCGATAAACTGCTCCTTCCTGACACGGAAGTTTGTCAATTTCAAGGGTTATCTAGGGAAGCAACGCACAAAAATCATAATCGGTTGGCTTTGGTCACGAAACAAACAGCGTCCTCTCGCCATCGAAGTCGCGTCTTGGGCTAGATAGCAATGCATGCACCTTCCAAACATCGATCTCACAGTTCTTCAAGTTGAAGTGATAACGTGACGCACGATGACAAGGTAGCTGTCAGGTACTACGAAACAAAGGTCACCTGACAGCAGTAAACATTTGGGAAGCAAGGGATGATTCACAGGTCTGATCCCAATATATCAAACCCTAGCGATCACGTGAGATGCTCAGGAGTATCCAGTGCTGTGGAAGTGCAATGTAGATACTAGAGGGGCACCATGCAGATACAAAATCGTGTTGTAAAGATCTGGGGCATTGTCCTTGGCTCGTGGTGGCATTTTGGGTGCGTCCGTTCGTGTTGTCAGAACGAATAAGATAGGAGCGCGTCTATTTTGACTTGATCAGTGTCCGCTGCGTTTCTCACACCTTCAACGCATTGCCAACATAGACGTTGCTTCCTCCTCGCTCTAGTCAGACCACCTTGCCATCGCTGTATACTGTTACAGGCGTAAGTCGCTGCTGTCTAGGAACAGATAGTACTACTGACACAACACGAGAACAGCTCCACCACATCTCTCGACCCGTTATATAACCTAGAGTCCGCGCTCGCTCAAGCGACTGAATCACCAGCCTTGTAAGTTATCTATTGCATCTTCTGCACATGTTGCGCATTGCCATTACACTATCCAGTGGCATTCGATTTCGATTCCGATTTCAGCTTACACCGTCTGATTTATAGGGCCCATAGCAGCACCACCGCTCCTACAACCTCAACAATGGCTACTGAACTCGACTTCTGCCGCCACCTGCTTGACAAATTCAACGAATTCTGGCTGAAGAACAAGGCTCCGTACCTCGAGGTCTTCCGTGAGCCCGTCGATGAGGTTGAAGACGATGCCCCCGGCTACTACGAAAAGATCAAGGAACCTATGGATCTCGCCACCATGTCCACTAAGCTCAATAACGGACTCTATGACGATGCTCAAGCCTTTAAGGCAGACTTTGACAAGATGATCGAGAATTGTCATAAGTATAACAGCGGCAACCCCGACTTCGTTAAGAAGTACGCAGATCGCTTTGTTAAGGATTTCAACTGGGAATGGGCCGAGATGCGCAAGTGGATCACCACTAAGCGCCGTAATCNNTCGCTAGACAGGCTGCTGCTACTGCTGATGCTCCTGCTCCTGCTCCTGCTCCTGCTCCTAACGCTGTCCCTGCCGCTGCTCCTAGCGCCAGTACATCTGGTGCCGAAAGGTATGTTCCTAGATCTCCATATCAGACTCTCAGTGGACACACTTATGGGATCGAGTTCAACTGTGCATTTTGATACTAACAACATCATAGTCCCTCCTCGTCGGGGAGCATCGGCCAGCAATGCTGAGCCTGAGAGGTATGTCTTGGTCCCTTTCCTACCGCTTCCAATGGACATAATCCATCATAACAAATGACTGTACATCTTCATACTAATGTATCAACGTANNCACAGATCTTCGAGACCCTCTCCCAGCCTCACCCTCGGCGAGGTCCAGGATATGGCCACCCTTAGGCCCACTGCCTCCACCATGGCCTCCTCTTCCTCCATCGACAACGCAGTCGGCACGGTCATTGGTGCTCTGCACCTCATCATGGGCGAGCAGCTCAGGGTTGTCATCGCCGAGAAGGAGGCCGAGATGGCAGCCAGTACCCTGGCCGTCTGGGGTAACATCTGGGGACCTGAGCGCTACCAGAGGTCCATGGAGATGTGGAGAGTCAAGTGCGTCTCCAAGATCACCCCTGAGGGATGGCCAGGTTCTGTGGCTGCCATCAAGAACGAGGTTGTCCAGGCTTGGAAGGACACCTGCAAGGAGCAGCTGGCTCTTGTGGAGCAGGAGGAGGCTGCTGAGAAGGCCGAATTCTTGAGACAGTTGGAGCAATGAGAAGGGGTGTAGGGTCAAGAGTATCGCGTTCTGCAGTTACTTTTCTTTTGGTAGTCTCAAGCAAATAAAAGTGGTTACCAGCAGATGATGACACAATGGGTAGTACAAAATCTGATGTCAGAAACAAAGGGTATGAAGTTTGGCAAAAGATGTATACTAAGCAATCAAAAGCATGATTGCAACCTTTGTGCACATGCCTCCTTGCGAATGATCCCTTGTCTCAACAAAGCTATGGAATGATTCTTGAGCTTTCAAAATCCACAATAAAATCGTGAAATACGCGAAGGCCCTCTGAGAGCCACGAGATGTTTGTCTCTCTGGACAAGTTCTTGATTCAAAGGCAACTGTGCATTTTTGTAGCTACATATATGGCTCACCTCCTCACAAGGGAGTGTGTGACTATGTAGATCTGACCAACAATGATGAGCTCTGAATATACTATCAAAATACATAGTCTAATCAAAGCTTGAGAGGTTGTCCAGAGAGAGCCTGTTCGTTCTACACTCGCTTCACAAGGGGTACCTTCTGAGGCCTCGACAGTGCCGTTGATGCTTCTTCCGACGCTTTCGACGTGAGATTAGAGATGTAGTTGTCGACTTGCACGAGACATTGTACTTTCAGCTCACCTCAGACCGAGGGAAGATACCCCTGAATGTGCCTTTTGAGATGTATCCAAGGCCTCAACGCTGCTCTCGACGTTTCTCTCGACACTTTCGACGAGAGTCTGTCGGGAATCATGAGGAAATACGCACTAGGCTCGCTCCAAGCCGAGCGTTCTCACTCATTCACTTCACTTGAGCACCTGCTGTCTCATGGCTGATCCGCCTCTTCTTTTCTCCTTCGGCGTGGACACTCTTCCCACAGCCAGCACAACCATCACCAAACCTTGTAAGCAATCATCGTGTCTTTTCTTGTTCTCCACTCTAATTTCTACCACTCCATAAGCCTCCCAAATGCCTCCCAAGCAAATCAAGATCAAGCCCACACAGGTTCACGGCGACTCCACTTACGAGGACTCTACACCTGAGCCTGGAAAAAAGCCTCGCATCACCCTCAAGCGCGGCAAGATCAATCTCAACAAGAACGACGACGCCACTCCAAAGGGCGCGCGCGCTGTAGTGAAGAAGCCTTCTCAAGACCAGATCTACAAGGACCTTCTTTCACGCCCCGCCGACAAGGAACCCGCCACCAAGAGACAGCGCGTTTCTCCAGGATCTGATGCCTCATCAGCTACCATTGNNGCAAGAGGTAAACTACATCGAATCAAAAATCCTTTCATCTTCATGTTTACTGATTCAACTCGTAGCCACCAAGACTTCTTGAATGACTACACCAAGAATCTAGTCATTGGAGAGATCAAAAAGCAAGCCGATGCTCTGGACTTCTCTCATGACAGCGATCTTCTCGATCAAGCTCGTGTCTATGGCCAGTATTTGTTCACTGCTCCTGGTCAAAGCAAGATCACCAAAACTCTGTGGATGGAAAAGGCAATGCAGAGAGTTGATGTCATGTCAATGGCAGATATCAAGAATGATGGCATCAGCGCTGCAGTCAAGAGAGCTCTGCTGGAGACAATCAGTGAGGAGACTGGCAACCAGGCTGCAACCTTTGCTCGCAGTGCCAAAGCCATCATGAACATGATCAGAGAGGAGGACTGACACCGACGATGAACGGATGAGTGAGAGAGATCCCGGTTCTCTAGCAGATTACAGAAGATATCAAAGAAAGGGATCACCGAGTGGTATTAGATAGGCTTGAGAGAACGCATAGAAGTGGCTTACAGAATGAAATATCACGGGAAAACGAGATTTGATTCAATGTTTTTGTCTTCTCCTTGTGGAAATTGCCGGTCTACGAGGCAAAACGCATCAGGTCGGTAACGTTGAAGCCTCCTCTCTTTCTATCGATCTTGGAAATGTGACCTCTCGTGCGTGCCATCCGTTTTTTACTTCGAGATCGTGCTAACAAACTTACTGTCTGATCACTTCATTAGGTCGTCGACCCTGTCTCGAGTGAGGACATCTCCGCATGGGTTTCGTAACATTTTGCAGTTATAAGAAAGCAAGAACTTATCATCAAAAGATATGAAGTCCAGAGAGAGTGCCTAAGGGCTACGATCTCTCCGGGAAAGTACCTGTCTCTGATACCTTCTTGCATTTTTATAGTATACCAGCTTGGCAGCACTGCCATCGGGAGCAGATGAGATGTCTTCAATAACACAGGTACAGCATACATCAACTAGCGCTCTTTCAGCTCTCAGCAGTAGTATCTTGATATCAGTAAAAAGGCACAGCATGAACTCGTGAATGGAATATGTCCAGAGAGAGTCGAGGAAAGTACGTGCTTCAGTGGAACTTGTGTAGAACTTGCTTTACATGCTGCATTTTGATAGTATCATATCGAAGCAGTCATGTTGGAGGAGATATCAGGTACGTGCAAACATGATAAGTCTTTCATCTCCTAGCACAAGTTTCATCCTACCAGTAAAGATGCAGGGTGTATATCCATACCGGGGGTTGTCCAGAGAGAGTCATGCATGACAGGGCTCTCAGTGGAACATTCACAGAAACTAGTTCAGATTCTGCATTTCTATAGCAGTCTTTCTAGCATTCGTGCTCGGGGAGAAGGCAGATAGAGACACTAGAGTTGAAGTGGTAGTCATATAATCACGTGTTCCGCTTGAACGCGAAGTCAACCTTTGTCCTGCAGCTCATCCTTGTGGCAACACGATCCTTGTCATCAACTCTTGCAGCAACAAACATAGCATGCTTTGACCTGAACTCATCAAAGACCAAAGAGCTATCACCATGGCTCCTCAACAAAACACCACTAAGATGGAGCACGCAGACTTTTTGTTCTGTGAACATGTTCTTGAAGAGTTCAAGCGTTTCAAGCATCGCAAGTATGTCGCTACCTTCAAGGAGCCTGTTGACATCGTCGCGGTTCCTACCTATTTGAATGTTATCAGACAGCCAATGGATCTGTCGACTATTGCTTTCAAGTTTGGAAAGAACGTCTATGACTCTGCAACTTCCTTCAAAGCCGACTTTGAGCTCATGTTTGACAACTGCGATCGCTTCAACGCAGGTCATCCTCCAAGCGCCGTCTTCGAACACGGTCGTCAGTTTCGCGAAGAGTTCAATCAGGTCTGGTTGGATCAGCACAACTGGTTGAAGAGAGTCCACCCCGAAGTCTTCAAAGCTCAATCCGAAGAACAAGACGAGAACATGAATGAGCCTCCTGCTAAGAAGCGTCGCCAGAGCTCGCGCCTGGTTACTTCCGACGAGTCATCTCCCACTTTGCAGTCACCATACACGGCAGCTAGTGTAGTCAAACCCGCTTCTTCTGCGCCCAGCACTCCTGTATCGGGTCGTCCAAAGAGGGCAGCTTCCAAAGCTAGCACTACAAACGCTTCAACCTCACGCGCTGATTCTGTTTCGTCGTCTGTCAAGCAGACTATCACCACCAAGGTCGCTGTATCACAACCTGCCGAATCCCCGCTCACTGAGCCCACCGAGGCCGAAACCACCGCTCTCCAGACTACTGGACACAACAAAGCTCCAGCTCAAGACGCCTCGCCTGCTGTCCCAGATGCCTCTCACTCTTCCCCGAAGTCTCCGTAAGTATGTTTGAACCACTCACTCAACACTACTAACACAATCCCTCACAGCAAATCGCACTGGGAAGAGTTTCAAGAGCGCCTCAGAAACATGGTCACCAAAGAAGCAACCAGACTCCTCAACAACCCCAACATCAAGCACCAAGGTCCCGGTGAAGATCCCAACAAGCTCGCCAACACAATGTGGGAAGCTCTAGCTATTGACAACGATCACGGGCCCAAAGGAGTGGGAGGCAAAGCCAGTTTCAGTGCCTGGGTCGGGATCGCCGTTGAAGAACTCTCAAAAGTAGCCATCAGAGATGTTGGTAATCGGGTCAAGAGCGAGACCAAGAAGGCTCTTGTTGTTGTGATGGACGGTCACTACCAGTTTCTCAGAAACAAACTTGATGGTTTTCACGGGGAGTTGAGAGCTAGATTTGAGGATTGAGCGGGCCGATGACCTTGCGGCTGAAGGGTCAAACGCACTGATGAGGTTTGAGAGTCCAGACGAGGTTTACTTCTTGCTTGAAAAACATAGCTAGGTATATCAAGGCACAAGAAACGACGTCTATGAATAATAACGAATGGATGGAGAGTAAAGGGCGTGAGGTTTGTCTGATAGGAGAGTAGCAACTGTAGTTTAGCTTCCTCATCTAAACAGCCACATCTTACGCTAAAATTGCATGGTCTTGTCACATTGACTGAGAGCTTGCATGGCAATCATGAGATATGGAAAATATGCATTATTGTTGGGGTATCATGTCTTCTCCTTCTCTTCAAGATGCCACTCGCACGCATTTCTGAATGACGCAAGCATATTTGAGCGACCATGGCATAAGCATCTCGAGCCCATCACATCAAAAGCATGTAATGCAGAGCAGTCAAACACCTGTTTATCAGAGCAAAAGCCGAGACCGATCCATCATCAAGCAAAGGAGACAGATCGACCCTGCACACTCGAACTCTTTCTTGCTCGTCCCTTCTTCCTTGGAGTATTCTGAGACGAATCAATGCTCTTCCTCTTGCGTCCACGCTTCTGTCCACTGCCAGGTGTCGCGCTACCGCCTCTCTCACTTGGTGTCTCGTAGCCATCCTCATTCATCGTCATTGAAACATCCATGTCACCTTCTGCATCCTCCTTGTCGACTCTGAGTTCGCTGTCGACAGCTATGACCTCTGAGAATGAGGTGCAAAGACTGAGTTGGCTTTCAGGCGTCTCGAGAGCTCTCATGATTTCTTGGTTACGAGCAAGATACTTCTCAGTCAAGTTTGTTGAGTTGGGTATGCGTTGCAGTGCACGGACGGTTTCTTTGCTCGCTTTGGCCTTTGTGGCAGTCTGGTGCTTACTAACATTCCACAGTCGACGGAGGTATGTACGAGTTTCCCAAAGCAGAAGGAGAATCTGGACATACACAGTCAACTCACGTGAGCGAGCTGGATCGACCGGCTTGTTCTGAGAGGAAGTGACACCATTGGGAACCCCATTCTCGCTGTCAGCCATCGGAACATCCTGCTCAATGAGCATTCGAAGGATGTCAACATCAACCGAGTGAGCAACGGGAGTACCAGTATTGGCCATGACCTTCTCGATGCAATCGATCAGATGTTGGAGCTCATCGAACTTGGAATAGTCGAAGAACGCCAGATTCTCGCAGACAAATCGGGTAAATGCGACATGAGAAGGAAGAGTATCTGACATGTCGACCTTTGAAACGTCAAAGCCCACACCTGCTTTGCCACAGATCGTACTCAAGAACTTGATGCGAATTTTGGCTTTTCCAGTCTTGAGTACTTCCCAAAAGTGGTGCATTTTTGAGGTCGGTGGGGTTCCAGTGTATCCTTGGTTGCTCTTGGCCACGTTTTGCTGATATGTGAAAGCTTGGTGAATGGCGCCGATATGCTCTTTTTCGAACATTGCCTCATGCTTGCTGTACAGTCCCATGTGCTCCTGGAAAGCAAATGTGGCTATCTTGGAATCTGGACAGGTTTCGAGGGCGATGAAGCATGGACCAGTCTCTTTGGGGTGAACAAGTCCTTGGCGGCCGATACTAGCAACCACTTGGACTGCGTTGAATGCAAGAGCATCGGCTGAAGTAAGAGCAACGTCACGGATTCTACCCAGGAACTGTTGTGCAATAGAAGTGGCAGCGCCGTCGCGATCGGTAGCCATATAGGTGTTTCCTAGCCTCTCAGTGCCAGCCTCCACACCAGTGCCGACCTGAACCAAACTTGACTCGCCAGGCTTATCACCAGCACAATAAAAGTCTTTCAGGCCAACAATCAAGGTCATTGGAAGTTGTTGATCATCCGACTCAAGAGCCAGCTTGAATGCATTGCAAACATCAGCACGCATTAACTGACCAGGCCATGCTTGACACAACATGCAAACACTGTCGAGTGCTGCTTGACGAAGAACCATAGGCTGATTGGGGCTTGTGAAGGGACAAATCAGATCCATGGCCAGGAACGCCACATGTTCGCCTTTGTAGTCTGGAAACTTCTCCTTGAACGCGCTGAGGTGAGAATCAAGGTTGAAAGCTTTGCCAAAATGGCCAGCAATAGTGATGAGTCTTCTCGTCTTCTGTGCTACGGCTTGGTTGCTGTTCATATCAACAGGCAAGCCTCGCTTGATCTGATCATAAAGTGAGAGCGTGACTTTAACGAGCCTCTCGGTGTTGTGGAGTTCCCCATCAAGGGTCCAGAGACATGTTGCGACTTCCTTGAGCTCGGCTGATGGAAGTCTGGTAAAGCTGCCAAGTAGAGCTTGTTGTATGTTGACGAGAAATTCTCGATTCAGATTCTTCATGTGAGGTAGGGTGTGGCGAAGAATGACAATTGCTGAACGGTATACTAGCAGATTGTCGTCTGAGCTGAGATTCTTCACGTAAGGCTGAAGAGTCTGAAGTTGGTCAGCAGTAAATAGCTTAGCGTTGGCTGCAGAGAAGATAGTGAGTGTCTGCAATACGTGTTGCTGTGGAGGACTCTCGGGAAGCTCGTCTGGATCGATGATAGCGTCAAACATGAGCTTAACCATCTCTTTGCACACGACGAGATTAGCTTTTGCTGCCTTGGACTTGTCTGACAAGATCTGGTGCAAGAGCTCAGGCAGGACTGCTTCTGTAGTTTCAGTCTTGCGTTTAACGATATTGATCACCAGACTGGTTTGTTCTCGTAAACGAAGCTTCTTCTTGACGGCATCAGTGTCTGAGCCAGAGATGGTGTGGAATGGTGTCATCCAGATGTCCTCAAAGGTGTGGCGGGCGAGCTCCACAATGCTCTCATCATTATCAGTGACACGGTTGATCAGAGTATCTGCGATCAGCGCCTTCACATTCAAGGCGTCGTTGCGTAGGTACATGTCTTTCAACATTTTCATCGCACGTTTTCTGACATGAAGGTTGGCATCCTGGGCTCTCATGATGACGCGCTCATAGAGCATCGTATCCAGCTTTGGACGCAAAGAAAGGCATTTGGCGATGAGACCAAGGGCAGAGTCACGAACCTGAGTTGAATTGTCGGCAAGACATCTGATGATGCTGTTGATGAAGAACGTCCCCTGATCAAGAATTGTGGGGTCCATCTCAAGAAGTTGTTCAATACTCTTCAAACTCTTGCTTCTCAAGGAAGCCTGATCGCCAGCCATGGTACCAAGAAGTTTGCTAAAGATCTTGTTAAAAGCTCGGCAGAAGGGTAGATTCATGGTGATCAAGACAGCTGCAAATCTCCCGTCTTCGGTGGTAACTTGCTTGAAGTCGTATTCAGTCTCAAGCCATGCAGAGTCCTTGATCATGAAGGCCAAACGTTCTTCCAGCTTCGTCGACTTGATGTTGCTTTCGCTGAGCTGGAGAATCTGCTTTGCCCATTGGACTGTATGGTAGCCGCGGGCGGTCAGCAACTCTGTATCATCCGAGCCTCTAGCCTGGAGATATTCGAGTATAATTCGGTATGGGCCATCAAACGACAACAACTCGTCTTCTTCGGTTTGCTCAGCCGCGATATTCTCGTGAAGCTGTGACAGCTTGGTCGTGACTTCTGAGCGATCCACATTTGGGTGACGGGCTGCTGATTGGGCTTGGAGACGCAATTCTGTAATTCGAGTAGCCATGCCGCCCATCAGTTCAAGCGCCATCGCTTTCGAAGGAGCCGAGCCTTTGTGATTCTCTGAGAGCTCAAACATTTTGGCTAGAAGCACGCGAAGGAACATCTCGGCGGCAGGCCAGTCGGTGTTGCCCAAGACGTTCAAGAAGTCTTCTGTGAAAATGTCCAGGAGGTTTCGGTACGGCTGATCTCCTGATTTTGTCGAAGTCAAGGCACGCTGAACCATGTAATTGACAACATAGTGAGCATCTCTGTATGCAGCTTCGTACAGAGGGTTGGTGATCGATGCTAGATCTTCCGGTCCCTCGCTCGTACGCTTCTTTGCCTTGGGCTTTGGCTTGGGACGTCTCTTTTCTGTCTCACCGTCGAAGTCCGAGTCCTCATCGGCATCTTCATCAGACGACTCAGGATCTTCCTCGTCCTTCTCAGCATCGTGTTCTTCGTGAATAGGCTTTGTCTTGGCCTCCATACGCGTTGCACTAGTCTGAACTAAACGCATGAGCAAAGCAGATACCAACTGAATCGGCTTTGCATCAACCATCTTGAACTGGCGGGCGCTTTGTCGGCCAACAGGAAGTTTCTCGAGAGAAGTCAAGATCTCGTCGAAGATTGACTGTCTTTGCTCTGGATAACGAGCGAAGATTTTCGCAAGCACGTCCATGGCGGCTCTACGAGCGGTCTCGAATCTCTGGATACCGAGAGCAGAGTCTTTCTCAAATGTCGCATTCTCCACAAAGACCAAAGTTTTGCAGATGAATTCAGCAGAAACGATGACACGCTCATCGACATCAGTTTTGGCAATCAAGTCACCTACCAATTTGATGACTCGAATGCAGGCTGTCAAAACCTGGTTGAGGGGTTTGCTTTGTGAAGAGGCGAACTTGAATGCATCACCCATGTCTCCATTGCTTCTCATCTCCACGATGGGGATGATGCACGTCTCAACCATATGAGTAAGACTGTTCAAAAGAGTGGTGAGCGTTTCCTCAGAAAACAACTGTTTCTCTTCTCGACCAGCAGTCATGATGCGTAGCAATGTCTTGCAAGCAGTTAGACCCTGCCCGCCAATGCCGATGCGATGGAGCCAGTCATCGGCTTCATGTGGAGTATCATCGTTGATTCGGTAGTTGGCAGTACCTGCGGCAGTCACAGCGTGATCGCAAAAGCGCTGTATACGGGCTAGGTCTTCGATGTCGATGCTGGAAAGGCGAGCATTGGCGACGACCTTGTACAGAGTGGTGTCAAGCTGTGTTTGAATGGCTGCTTGCAGGACTGGCACGCCCTCAACTGCATCATCGGTGTTGAAGTAGTGAGCAGCGTTTGACGACACCATACCAGATGTGTCAGCCTGCATCTGATCCTCGGCTTCAAAGATCTCAGCGATCAGTTTTTGAAGTTTGGCCACTGCAGCATTCGCCTTTTCTTGCTGAGCAATGCTTGCCGAAGTCAGGCGTTGATCTGCCTCATGGTCCGCACGTCTTTGAGCATCCGTTTTAGGCGTCTGAGATAAGTTCGGGGCACTGCTGGACACTGGTCCGGTGACATGGATGTATTGAGCGCGTTGTGCTTCGGTAAGAGTCTTGGGAATCACGACAGCAATGTTCGATCTCTGCGAGCTGGGTTGGGAGCCTTGCGATGGTGTTGGAGGAATGCCATTCGTCTGTGAAGAGCTGGCTCGGTGAGACACAGGAGCTGACGAGGGAGGGACCGGAATGACGACTTGTGGATAGGACTTGGAAGCAGAAGACGTAGATTGTGTTGCGGAAAAGTGCGGCGTGGGAGTCGCTGACTGGTGACCATACTGGTTTTGCTGAAGCCGAGCAGGAGTGGGCACTGCTGGTGTGACGTTGTGACCCGGCGGCTTTGGTGGTTTGTTGATCGAATTGGGAGTTGGCGTAGGAAGGTTGGCTTTTGTGGTAGCGTAATGGGATGGAATGGTCCTGTCCAAGACCATTTTTGCGAACGGGCCGAGCTGATGCTTCGATGGGGTCGAAGTGGTCTGGCCTGGACGAGGCTTGGACTGCGCAAACCTGGCAGGCCTGTTGAACCGGTACTGTGTGAGAGTATTCGGATTGAGAAGGTGTTGGACAGATTCTAGTGTCTTGTTCAATTGTTCCGAGGCTCTTTCAGCATTATTGGCTTGAGCATCGAGTCGTTCTAGCATTCCATGGGCCGAGAGCTTTTGTTCTTCAGAGGAGAAGACTTGTGCGGGAGCGGAAGAGAAGGCTAGGGGAGGCGGAATGGCGTCTGTATAGGACAATTAGCTATTGTGCAAGGCGAACGAATCAAGCGGTACAATACCAAGAGTGAAGGGGAAAATAGATGCGAATGGCGAGTATGGCAGAGCCTCGCCGACGGTAGGAACGCGCACATTCTTGCGTGTTCCATTCGAGTGATTGGTGCCATTGGATTGCGACATTGCGAACCGGAACTACGAGTTCAAGAGTGTTGTTTAATTGACATGGCTGCTTTTGCAAGCGAGAATCCGAAGCCTGGAAGAGTCGTTGATGGGAGTGGACTGATCGCAAATGTCTGGTCGCCAGAGTCGAAGAGACCAGTATGAGATTCGACAATGCCGACACACTGCGAAACAA
Source organism: Aureobasidium uvarum (assembly GCA_903853725.1). Lineage (NCBI taxonomy): Eukaryota > Fungi > Ascomycota > Dothideomycetes > Dothideales > Saccotheciaceae > Aureobasidium > Aureobasidium uvarum. The sequence goes on along the minus strand of CAINUL010000008.1, from coordinate 348,146 downwards.
TGGTAGGATAGGCAGGTGCCACCCAAGAGTGATGGATTCTTGGGAAAGAGAGTTGTTTGGGCAGGTACCTGCCGCGTGCACCCTATACCGCTTTGGGCCCAAATTGAGCACGGATTTCACGTTCGTTCAAACGCTCTTCGCCGAAGTGACAGGTCTGTCTTTACTTTGAGCGCGTTTGAGATGCTCTTATTAGAACTAGGTTCGACCTTCAACAATCGCTAACTTCGCTATGTGCGGTGAAAGGACCATATGTGTAAGAATAGTCGCAGCATCTGGTGCTGTCTCAATCACCAAGGTTGAGTATGAGCATTTCATTCGTCTTGTCTAACAGGGTCCAAAAACTCCATCCGTGTTGCCTCTTTATCTTCCAACGCCAAAGGTCATAATACTTTACTTTTATGCAGCGACAGGGATAGTCGCATATTCGGTCTCGCCATTCTTCTCAAATTCAGCCATGTCCAAGGCAACAATGATGCTATCTCTGACCACCTGATCGGCATCGTTCAAGAACTTCTTGAGTGTCTCCTCAACTCCCTCCTCATCACCCAAGCTACCGAGAGCCTCGGCGGCTTCATGACGAACCATGCTGCTCTCCTTGAGGTCGCTGAGTGCTCCGGTCAAGGCAGGAATGGAAGCAGGGTGTGAAAGCTGGCCGAAGACAAAAGCAATCTCGTGACGGAATAGAGCAGAAGAGTCGGTGAAACCACGAGCAAGGGCGTTGATGGCGGGAACGGCGGTGGGGAGATCTGGAGGAGAGCAAAGGTCGCGCAAAGCGAACATGGCGCGGTAACGGTCGAACAGGGAAAGCTTAGCGTCGAGGAGGGTCTGCTCGAGCTCTTCGATCGAGGGTTGCTTTGCAGCGATAGCAAGAGGAGGGGCAGGGTCGATGGAGGCAAAATCGCTGNNTGTCGATGTTAGTCCGGATTGTTGCTGCGAACGCTTCCTGCAAGAGCCGTACCTTTGCTTCAGCTTCTCCAACTTTCCAGCATCAGAGTGCTCCCACTCGATGCGACCAACGGCAATGTCGCAAGTCTCCTTGACAACAGTCTCCTCGTTCTCGTCATCTCTTCTCTCGATAAGGAGCTTCAGGCTACCTTTGTCGCCCAGAGCACCAATAGCCTCGGCGGCCTCGTGTCGGCACATGGCATCTTCCTCGCGATCGCTGAGCACTTTTTGAAGGTATGGAACCGCGGCATCGTGACGAGACTGACCCAAGCAGTAGGCGAGTTCGTGCTTGAGCAGGGCAGACGGAGAAGTGAATCCAGCAGCAATGGCATCAATAGCGGGAATGGTGTTTTCGGTGCGAGGCTCCTGGCATGCGAGGTACTTGAGCGAAAAGAGGGCACGGAAGCGAGCGGCCAGCGCTTCGTTCTCGGAGGTCAATGTTTTGCGAAGGGCCAGGACGGTGGAATCACCGCTGGGAATTTGGGTCGTCTCCTCGGGTGAGATTGCTGAGGGTGCCATGTTGTGTGTTGTAGGATTGCAGTATAAACCGTCAAGGTTGCTGTGCAGAAGAAGTTTTGAGGGTTTTGTCACGATCGTTCCAGCCCGAAAAAGTCGGCCCACGATCAAGAGGTTTCGCGGGGTACAGGAACGCCACTTTAGATTATCAGATTGAAAAGATAGAGATATTTCAGGGACTATCGAGAATAGAAAAAAAAAGGTCAAACTCGAAGCAGAATTATGATTCAGGAGAAGAGAATCAAGATCAGTCAGAACCAATCTTCGCCTTGTAAGCACTGCTGTGCTTCCATCTCAGGTCGTAGATCTCCTCGATGAGATCCTTGACTTCGTGACCGTTCTCGCAGTCTGTCCATTTACCACCATCGCGAATGCACCAGTTCTTGTCGTCGACTCTGATGGTACAACTCTTGGTGACGCGCTTCTCAGCACTTCTCTGCACGGACTTCTTGAGAAGATCTCTGGAGTATGCTCCATCGTCGACACTCAGGCAGTGGTTCAGTCTCTCGAAATCAATGCCATGCTCCAAAGCGCAGTCTTTGGCAAGATCTTCAGAGGGGATCTCGGAATAGTTGCGCGACATGCACATGGTGAAGCCGAGGTGGATTCTAGGGTTGGGATAGAGGTGAGCCGCACAGAGTTCGATCGAGTTGCCCAAGCATTCAGAAGGGCCATGCATGCAAATGACACCGTCGTCATCCTCGATAGTCCTATCATAATGTCAGCCACTGTGGGGTATGTTCCACATCTGATGTTCAAGCTTANNCTTTCCGATATAAGACAGCTTGAAGTCGACAAGATTGCTGACGTTGACCATGGCCGGAAGCACGAGATCGTGAAGGCAATCACGAGCATCAGGACACTTGCTCATGATGTGTGCCTCCAAGGGAACTCTTCTGGGCAGGTACTCGTATGCTTCGGGCTCATCGTCCATCAAACCCAAAAGCACAAGGCCGCCGAGTGGCAGGAGGAAGATGGTGATGATGAAGATGCAGAATGCGGCGATAGTGATACGACCGCGGGTTGTGCGGGACCATGCACGCTCATAGTCGCGTCTTGCTGTGAGGAGATCTTGGGCAGCAGCTTGGAGGTTCGCACGAGCCTCTGTCCATCTTTCACGAAGGTCCTGGAGGGTGAGCTTGGGCTGATCCTCGATGAGAGGCTGCTTCTCAATTTCTGACATGTTGTTTCTAAACGTCGATGATGAGAAAACAGGTAGGGTATGAAAGATCGTAGGTGAAAGTGGAGAATGTCGATAATAAAGAACCGCAAGACCCTGCTTTGCCACTCAAAGGAGGCTGAAGCGGAGCAGCTGCCCAGCCCTACACGCGTCATATGTACCCTGATGAACACCTAATTTTTGCCTGTCACCCTGACCACGCCTGTTGTTTTTCGCCCTTCCTTCTCTCACAATTCGATGGGCTCAAGTACTCATTGGTGACACATGCCCGTTGGGCTTTGATCCAGAAACACAATGTTTTGAGATTTGTGTCATTTCAGGATATCGTTCATTCAATTCCTGTGGCATTGATCTAGTAATAAGTGTATGATCCGGAGCTCACCTCCCCTCTTGCCAAAGAGGGAATATAACAGGGACATTAATCAGTTGAAACAAACTGTTCCTCGAGACCTTAGTGACTAGGGTTTGTAGACCTTGGTTCTAGAAGATTTCCGTCAGCAGATTCTGAAGCGCGTGTATATGGGTCAAAGATGTATGCCCATCAAGTCCCCGGGAAAGCTCGTCCACCACGAGCGCAGTGAAGAGTCTAGAGAACTGATTCATATATTGCTTACTTGCGTCTTATCCCAGTGCAGCACCGTGACACTTCTTCTGTTGTTGAGTCTGCGGGATGTCGCATAGGGTGTATCCCAACATTGGCTTCTTCGTCCGGCACTCTTTGGATAAATTGATGTGTCGAGGCCGACCATGATATTTTTCTGCTTTTTCTCCTCAAGATGAACGAAGCCCTCTTCCGGGTCTGCTGTGGCGGCGTGGCTCGAGATTATGTGCGCGTTGCACCGTGCTCACACACGTAGTCGGCATCCACTGGATCCGTCCTGAATGTAATCACAGAAGAGCAGGCCGGACAACGGATGTGGAAGCGGTATACGTGTACGTGGAGGTCGTGATCGTCCACTCTTTCCTTGCGTGCGTTCATCTTGTGACCTTGGTTGATGGACTCATCGCAGCTGTTACAGCGCATGGAAACCGGACTCTTGAGGCGGACGGTCTGCATCTCTTTGGCTCGGAATCGTAGCTGATGGATAATCCTCGCAAAGGAAATTTCGTTCTGATTCGTCGTGTCGATGAGCTTATTAGAAGAAGAGTGGAGTGCAACAACGAGATAGTTCAGTCACAGCACCACAGAGTTGATTCATAGGTAGCCTCCACGTTCACATGACACCAAACGCGTTCCCAACATATTGTAAGCTGAGCCGCATCTGACGGGCGGTTGGAGTGAAAGGTGTGTAAGTGTGGGAATTGACAATGCATATCTTTCAGAGTCCAGATACCCGTACGTAGAAGTAATCCACGTGTTGGTAAACTGCCGACAGTATCAATCAAGTTCTCAACGTGCTCTATATATGGATATATAATGTGGAGAGCTCGCACTACGTCATTCACACCCTGATTTTTTTGTTCACGATTTTGGTGATTCTCGTTAGGTCTCTTCTTTCACTGCTTGGTGGACTTGAGATTTTCGACCGATGAACCCTTCACTCGCTTGCAGCATTATCCATGATTGATCCGTGTCCGCATTGGCGCCGGACGGTGGTGTCATGCAAGTACATGCATGGAGTGTTATCCGAAAGCCTCTTGGATCTGCAGCCGTGTCCAGAAAGAAATGTTTCGTAGGATCTGCAGAGCCCACATCCAGATAGATAAATCCACAGACACGAGCTTTCACGCATGGGCGCAGTTGACTGGGAACTGGTGTTCGTGGACGTTCTCTCGCATACACGAGCAATCTCGCGGCAGTTCGGAATCACTTAATGAAGATTTGGGAACCCTGCTGGCTTACTCCTTGTTCTACTCCTGAATCCTGATATATATTCATGGCGGTGATAACGGATGCATGCACTGTCTCGGAATGCTCGGTCAGGGGCCCGGTGGCTGGGCCAAGGGTGTGTCGGATTGACCTTTTTGGAGCTCCACCCGACAGCGTCATGCCGGTCTTGTTGACAATCGTCACTGGGTGGCTACATTCACTCAACAGACCCTTGCTCAAAAAACAAAGTGAAGGAAGAGCTCAGCGAAAAGCTCTTCCAGTCCGAACATCTTCCGTCTAGCTGTACATAATCAGCTTTCTCTCTTGCATCTCGTCTCTTCCCACCTATTTTTCTGTACAGCGAGACATCATGCCTCACTCTACATCACAATCCCTCAAGCTACTCAGCAAGAACCTCTCGCAGATCGCGTCCCAGTCGGGTCGCGCAACTGTGAGAGTGCCCACCTATGACCGTTCTTCGGTCAAGGAGGGTGTCGTCCACATTGGAGTCGGTGGTTTCCACAGAGCTCACTTGGCCGTCTACCTCCACAACCTGATGGAGAAGCATGGCGTGCGCGACTATGCCATCGCCGGTGTCGGTCTCCAGCCCTTTGACGCATCCATGCGCGACATCCTGAAGAAGCAGGATCACCTCTACACCGTCATTGAGCGCGGTGCCGACGGCAGCTCTGCCAATGTCAATGGCGCCATCACCTCGTTCCTCTTTGCGCCCGACAACCGCCAGGCTGTCATTGACAAGATGGCACACCCCGACACCAAGATCGTCTCCATGACCATCACCGAGTCCGGCTATTACTACAACGAGAACACCCACGAGCTCCAGGCTGAGCACCCCGACATCCAGCACGATCTCAAGAACGAGAACTCGCCCAAGACCACCTTTGGTTTCCTCTACGCCGGTATGAAGAGACGCCACCAGCTCGGCCTCAACCCCTTCACTGTCCTCTCCTGCGACAACATGCAGAAGAACGGCTCCATCACTCGTCACATGCTCGTCTCCTTCGCCAAACTCGCCAACCCCGAAATCGCCAACTGGATCTCCGAGAAGGGCGCCTTCCCCAACTCGATGGTCGACCGTATCACTCCCCGCACCGAAAAGACCGACATCACCGCACTCGCTGAAGACTTTGGCATTGAGGATGACTGGCCCGTTGTTACTGAGCCCTTCATGCAATGGGTTGTTGAGGACAAGTTCTGTGATGGCCGCCCTCCCTTCGAGAAGGTCGGTGTCCAGGTCGTCAAGGACGTCCACGACGTCGAGCAATTCGAAATGCACAAGCTGCGCCTTCTCAACGGTTCCCACTCTGCTCTCGGTTACCCCGGTCAGCTCGCTGGCTTCAAGTACATCCACGAAGTCATCAACCACCCCGTCTACCGCAAGTTCGTTGAGCAGATGATGCACAAGGAAGTCAAGCCTCTTCTGCCTGCCATTCCCGGTGTCGACATTGACCAGTACTGCAACACCCTCATGGAGCGTTTCTCGAACCCTACCATCATGGACCAGCTTCCTCGCATCTGCCTGGGCGCCTCTGGCAAGATCCCTCAGTTCATCATGCCCTCAATCGCTGAGCAGATCTGGGGCGAGCACAACTTCCGCCGTCTTTCTTTCGTCGCCGCTGCCTGGTTCCGCTACATCAACGGTGTCGATGACGCTGGCAACAAGTTCGAGGTCGACGACCCCATGGTCGAGGAGCTCCAGGCCAAGGCCAAGGCTGGCGGCACCAAGCCCCACGAGCTGTTGAGCATCAAGTCTCTCTTCGGTGACGACTTGCGCAACGACGAGAGATTCATCAAGGAGGTCACCACCGCCATGGAGCTCATCGCCAAGGACGGTGTCATGGCCACCCTCCCCAAGTACATTGACTGAGCGACTCTCAATGTATCTTGACGGGTGAGCTGCTGGCCGGCATTGCCTGTTATTGGATCCAGAAAGAGAAGAAGCAAAGTCATACCTCCCTCTGTTTACGAACCTCGTTCCCATTGGCGCAACGTTGCAATGAGGACGCCGCGAGCCCAAGCTCTGAGATATAATATACCCCCGAGCTCGCGGGTTTACGAAGAAAAGCGAGTTGGCATGTACGATAGACATGGATTGGTTATTGGCCAACTAGAAGATTCACAGCATAAATGAAGCGTTTTTTACAATCTTGTTTCCCATCTTATTCTATTGTGAGATTGTGACATGTTGACCTCGATGCACTGGATGTCGACTGCTCTGTCATTGGCTCTCGCCATCACAATGTATGTAGTATGCACGATATCTTTGAGTTGCAATGGAAGGAAAATTTAGGTATGATCAGGGTGCTAGATACATCTATTCGACTTGGCCGTTTGAGATGCGACTGCACATGACGATGGGTTTTGCGGAATGACGGAATCTGTGGCTTGGGCCTCGGAAGAGCACACGAGTCAGCAAAGTCACCGGGCTTCGTAGACTGTCATTCGCCATGGCATCTCCTCCCTGACCACTACACCGGCTGTCCTCTGGAAACAGAGGAAGTATATACACGACATGGCCGGTCAAGGAAGTGGAAATGCTAATGCTGGTCGAGGGACTGTCATCGGCAAACTGGACTACCACCCGGGACGACCGCTATTACGCGCCGACGACGAAGGGGAATCATCAGGCAGACCCAGTGCTGAACACAGCTATGCCGGCAGCTTCTTTGAGCAGGTGGCCGAGGGTATTCAGAGCCGTGACAGGCAAAAGATGCAGCGTCAGCTGTCGCGTTATCTCACATTTGGCTGGGCCATTGTGAACTGGTCCGTTTCCCCTCTACTCTAAGCAGACCATAACTGACATACTCTTGTAGCCNTGGTCGCCGGGTCCATCGCCTGCTTCTCCATATACGCTCCGCTCTTCCAAAAACGTCTACACTACACACAACTACGCGTCAACACCATCTCCATCACCGCCGAACTAGGCATGTACCTGCCCGTACCCATATTCGGCTTCCTCTGCGATCGCTACGGCCCCGGCATTCCTTCGATCCTGTCAGGCTGCTTTGCTGGCTTCGGTTATGTGCTGGCAGCCTTCACCTACCGCAACCCCGACTGGCCATTTGCTGTCATGGTCTTCTCATTTGTCTGGGTCGGCATGGCCACCAGTTGCATGTACCTCAGCGCCGTCACCACTTGCGCAAAGAATTTTGGAAGAGGAAAACACAAGGGTCTCGCACTGGCTCTTCCTATTGCCGCCTTTGGTTTGAGCGGCATGTGGGAGAGCCAGGTGGGAAGTCGCCTGCTATACGAGAAGAAGCCCGACGGCACCCACGGAGACATTGATGTCTTTCGTTTCTTCATTTTCCTCGGCTGCACCTTGTTTGCGGCTGGTTTCATTGGCTTCTTCCTCCTGAGGATCATTGACGAGGACGAGATGATTGACGAAGCAATCGAAGAGCTGGAACAAAGTGGTCTGCTAGAGGACAGCGCCTTCTTCAGAAGGGGTCATCACCACGACCAGCACGAAACCTATGGTGCCGTGCAAGAGGAAGGCGACGAAGAAGAGCGCCAGCGCACGGAAGAGGAAGCCCGTAAAAAGACGTGGCTACTCAACGAGGAGACTAGTCGCTTCCTGTCCGACAGAACCATGTGGCTGCTGGCTGGCGGCTTTTTCCTTGTTACTGGACCTGGAGAGGCCTTCATCAACAATCTGGGAACTGTCATTGGCACCTTGTATCCACCCAGCATGCCTGACGGGGAGATTCCCACAAGTGCCGCTACTCACGTCTCTATCGTTGCCATCACCTCTACTATTGCACGTATTCTGACAGGCACCTTGTCTGACTTGTTTGCACCTACATCGGTACCACACCAGCATCGCAGGGGTCCTAACTCGCTCATGTCGTCCATGGCCACGCTACCCGGTGCAGACGCAGCAGAGCCTCAGAAACGCCTCGAAATCTCGCGCATAACATTCCTTCTGGTCTTTTCTCTCATCATGTCTGTTGGTCAGGCCGTTCTTGCTTCAGGCATTGTTCAGGACCACGGTGAACGTTTCTGGTGGGTCAGTGCTGCAGTCGGTGCGGGTTATGGTGCTGTTTTCAGTCTGACCCCCATCATTGTTTCGGTCGTGTGGGGTGTCGAGAACTTCGGCACGAACTGGGCTTGTGTTGCTACTGTGCCCGCTTTGGGTGCGACACTATGGGGCTTGTTGTACAGCGCTGTCTATCAATATGCAGCCGAAGATAACGTAGAGGCAAGCAGCGAGCTGTGTTTCGGTCGCGCCTGCTATGCCCCGACGTTTTGGGCTATGGCAGCGAGTGTTTGGGTGGCATGTGTGTTATGGCTCTTTGCATGGCGGGGTCCTGGCGGCTGGTATAGGCGGGGCATTGTGGTTTGATTTGCATCCATGTCGTTTGAAGCCCTGCATATCGGAGGTAGCATTTTCGTAATTGATTACTTTTACTATTTACACGTCTTGAACTGTCTCTCAATCGGTCCTTGTTGCTTCGTTATCAGTCCATCGCGGTTCCCGGCGTCATTCTCTCGTGGTTGTAACACTGTCTGGTGACGACTCGCAAAGGCATCAGCCAAGAGCCCTGTTTGTGGTGTCCGAGCTTTGGCTTATAACAAGACGAGAACTCCTTGAAAACACGGCAAAGTGAATTGAAACAACAAACTTTTCATCGCGAGAGACACAGTCGGACTGAAATGCTGTAATGGCAGACTCGACAACAATCCAACGTGCGGAGGAGCTGGTGGCTCAGGCCAGAGCATGCATCGAACAACGCCAACTCCAGAAAGCAACCCAACTAGCCAAGGAAGCTGCATCTCTGGCACCTACCAACCAAAACGTTCAAGCCTTGATTCAATCTCTGTCAAATGCAGATTCAAGCGGAAGTCAGATTCTCTCTTTGGTCAAAAGCTATGTGGAGAATGGAAACGAGAAGGATGGCCGAGAAGCTGTAACGTTGTTGAAGCAACATGCTGCTGTATCCACCGACCAGATTACCGATGTCGCTCATTTGCTCTTCGATCATGATGGAAAGCCTACAGAAATCAGAGATCAGTTGACTGGTGCTTTCGTCATCAACTCGGCTGCAGCACGCAAACAGCTTGCCAGCAGGATCCAAGTCGGCACAGAAGCAACCCGATACTTCCGTTTACTCTGGAGACGTGGTGAACACAGTTTCAACAGCATCTTGCCGGTCCTCTTGGATGCAGAAGCATGGCCCAGCACAGATGTCCAGACACAAGCCAAAAGAGACGCTTTCTTGCTTGCCCTCGGCAAACTCCTAGATCCAGCTCTGGAGCATGGCGAGTGGAGCATGACTCTCATCGCCAGACTGCTCACTAGCAATGCGCATGACATGGCAGGACTCATCGACCGCGATGCCTTTGAGATTGTACTCGCACAGCTGGATATCCGTCTCAATGCCAAAATCAGAGCACAGGCAACCCTCGCTGTTGCGAAATTACTGGAAGAAACTCGCGAGGAAGGTGAAGCCATGTTTACTGATTACATTACCAATGGCGTTGCCAAAGGACATAATGACGAGTTGATTGTGGTCTTTTCGGCAGCGGCCTCGGTGTTTCCTCTGATGCCGCAGACTGTGGCTAAGTTGTTTCTCACTCCTGGATTCCTGGAAGGCTTGGTACCTGTGCTGGAGAGAAACTCGATGGGACAGAGGTGAGTGGTGGAAACGGTCGTGAAAGAGCTTCTTCTGACAAGTACTGCANGAAAGTCACATCGCCTCGAACAGGCAGCCATGGAGTTGATGAGCGCAGCATGCGTGGACAAGGCATGCAGAGAGAGTATCTCAAAGATTGCCTACAACTGGCTCGACGATGTGGCACATACGAGTACAGAGGCAGAGGCCGCGAGTATGGCTGCCTTGGTGCTAGCAAAGATTCCGTAAGCACTCTTGGACTACATCTTGATCGATTACTGACAATCAGACAGGCCAAAACCTGAATCTGAGGAGTCTTCAGTGACACACGCAGACGACCTTTCAACTCTCCTAGTCAACCTCACACTCAACGCAAGCAGTCCTGCAGAACAACAGAGCTCGATAGAGGGTCTGGCATACACATCACTTCAGCCGAAGATCAAAGCCGACATCGTGTCCAACTCCGCCTTACTCAAGAAGCTGATCGAGCGCCTCAAGTCGACAACGACGGCTGACCCCTGCACTTTTGGCATTCTGACCATCTTCTCAAACCTGGTCTCGTACCGACCAGCCCAAAGCGAAGAGCAGCAAAAGATTTCCCAGCTCAAGAACTACGCCGAGGCCAAGAAGCAAGAAGAAANNAAAGACCCTCTGGATGACGAAAAGCACGTAACAGCACGCTGCAAGACAGTGCTGGATGCAGATCTCGTACCCGTCCTCGTAGCAGCGGCTAGAAGCCACTACACAGTAACGATCCTCGGCATAGCAGCAAAAATCCTCCACGCCCTCGCACGCGAGCAAAAGCATCGCGGCAAACTCGCCCAACAAGGCGCTGTAAAGCTCCTCCTCCAAACCATCGACCGTCTTCAAACACCCACAAGCCCTGCCTCGTCTTCCGACTCTGCAACCGCAGCCATCCACCTAGCCGCCCACGCACTCGCCCGCATCCTCATCTCCGTAGACCCCCACCACGTCTTTAGCAGAGCCATGCCCGCCATCTCGGCCCTTCGCCCTCTAGCCCTCCTCCTCACCCCCGATACCACATCCGACACTCGCGATCTGCTGCCCGTCTTTGAATCATTACTCGCCCTCACCAACCTCGCCTCCCTCGAAGACGACACGGTCAAAGACGCCCTCCTCCGCAATGCCTGGGACCCAACCCAAGACCTCCTCCTCTCGTCCAACAAACTCGTCCAACGCGCTTCTGTAGAACTTGTCTGCAATCTCATGGCTTCCCCTGCGGGCGTCGCCAAATACGCCGATGGCAGTGCGGCCGCCAAACAACGCTTACACATCCTTTTGGCACTGGCAGATGCAGAAGACGATGCTACTAGACGCGCTGCAGGTGGTGCGCTAGCTATGCTGACCGAGTGGGATGCAGCTGCAAAAGCCGTGCTTGAACACGATCGTGGCGTGGCTATCTTGTTGGATATGTGTGTTGACGATGCCGATGATGTCAAACATAGGGGTTTGGTGTGTGTACTCAATATCGTGTCTGCGCCTGGCGAGATCGGTGCAATGGGATTGGAGAAGGTCGTGCAGAGTGATGGAGTGGAAGAGATCAAGGCTTCGTTGCGTGAGTGCAGAGATCCAAATGTCATGGCTGTTGGTGTCGAAGTTCTCAAGGCTATTATGGCCAAGGAAGGAGCCAACAAGGGGAAAGCGATCACACAGGGTTAGGGATGAGCTTGTCTAGGTCTGTCTTGTTTATCGTTCTTGCATGATTCAGCTTAGCATTGGTATATGCATTTGGTATAGCGAATTTTCTAAACTCGTCGAGCTACAGAAACAGTGGTATCTTTCTTGTACATGTTCATAATCCATCAAGTCATAGATGCAGTTTGCATCAATCCATCCCTCCTGAAACATTCCCTTGTTCCAGCCCGATCCAGAATTGTGTAGTGGCCGACGGCGGGTTTTGAATCTGCCGTCGACCAAATCAGATCCATCATAAGATGGAGAATAACCACGTCCAAACGCGACTCCCAAACTCATTTTCAATGACGAAAACACCGCTGTGGCAACTTGTCGACATTTGCCATTTGCACTAGAATCTGGTAAAAGACCTGTCGATAGTGCCAGAGGACCAGCGCTTGAACGAGAGAGGCACCAGATACCTGCGAGACCGAGTTTTGTAGCGCGCTCTCAGACCGTGAATAGGCCTTGCCTGGGTATTTGAATTCGTTCAGTCCTGTAAGCTTGAAGGAAACTTGTTCGTTCGAAAAATGCGCTTGTCTGCGTTGAATGATATTCGAAGTCTTTCTCCGCACGGAAGTCGGAAAGGACTGCCGATATTGTGCACGCAGCAGGTGCAGGAAGACCAGTAGAAGCGGATCTCATACTGAGAGTCGATTAGGTTTGGGTCTCGTAGGCTGGATGCGAATTCCGTTCGTAATGTTTGTCGCTCACGTTGGCGAATTGTCGTTGGAAGCTTTGTGAACTCCAATGGTCAAGTCGGTCTCGTCGACAAAGGTATAGGTACTTCTTCTCCGGGAGGGAGGCCTGGGATCTTGTTGGCATATCATTCTTGAACGCAGTATGCGCAAAGAGTTCGCTCACGTTTCTTCCATCCTTGGCACAGTCTCCACCGAGACCGGTCTATCCTCGACTAGTGTAGAACCCGACTCTCTCCAGATTTTACTCCATCTGCTGGGTTTTGCAGCTTGTTCGTATGTGATCGCAAAGTCTGTCATGTGTTGGATGGTGCCTAGTTCAATGTCGTCTTCCTTTTTNGACAGTCTGAAAAGCTTCTTCCTTGGTCCTTGTACAATGGTTTCGTTGTAGCCTTTGAACTGCGCCCGCTGACTTCCGGTGCTTGCCACTGGCTCCAGCTGAGATAGTCTAGATGCGCCAGAGATGGGCAGTGTTGCAGGAGGCTTATCTGTCCTTTCCTTGTCAGATCCCATGAAGAGTACAGCGCCAGTGCATACTGCTTCGGAGCGATCAGATGAATCTTCCATGACGGTGTTGAAAGGTGAAACCAGCGGTCTGAAAGAGGGAAGTGACGCTGTAACCATACTCCACAAAAGGGTTACTTGAAGCCAGACAACTGGTTGGACGACTGCAATGCCACGGTCGCCACCATCGACCATCGTACTTCTGAGATAATAGAAGTGAAGAATGGTGAAGGCGATGACGGGAAGCCTGGCTGCAAATGTACTGATGATTATCGCCTTGTGCTTGGGGTTCAGCAGAATCCTACAGATAAGAATGATCGGAACAAGGACGAGAGCTAGCTCAGACACAACGTCAAATGTCTTGATCGAGATCCATCTNTGCGCGCTGTAGCAGGGTCAGTCTGAAGCTTTTGAGTCTACCAAAGCGTAAGGATATGTTACCAGCTTGGGGCAGAGATCCGCGGTCTTGAAGTACCAGCCAGACTGGCAATCGACGGACAGAAGTATAATGCTAGCGACTCCGAAGATGAGGTTCATGACGAGCAAGATGTCGCATATGATCTGGTTGAATCGTGATTGGCCATGAAAGAGGCGGCGCGTGAAGAGTGTCAATGAAACCTTTGCCATATAATGAACGACAAAGAATACAACAAGTCGTGTGTAACTGCTCTGNAGGATTTTGTTAGATACAAGTCCTTCGTCTGTAATATCAGCATTGCTTACATTGGTAAGTGTTTCTGCGTGTTTCGGCTGGACGACTTTTGATGAATGGCCTAGGCCGTTCCCGAGTGCGATGATGACAAAGGTGTGCTGGATTATACACGCCAGAGTAGACACCAGCAAGGCAGCATCATCAAAGCCATACATACCACGGCGAAGGACGAAGCGCACGCCGGTGCAGAGAAGCGCATATGTTAGACTGATGATGCAAACCACCCAGACGACACCGCCATGGTTCGTAGGGGTCAGTTGAGAGAAGTAGTAGACATCCGAAGGAAGGTTATTTGTCGAGAGGGCAGTGTCGTTACCCATACCGACTGTGAGGGTTTCCGACAGATGGGCATTGAAGGAAGAGGTTGATGGCGACGACGATGATGATGCATGTCAACATGAGACATCAGGGAGCTCAGGCTATCTTGCTAGAATTTGGTTGCGCAAGACCGTTGGTCGTGGCTTCCTTAAAGGTGACTTAAGTCTCTTTCCAGCCTCTGAGAGCTAATCTTCTGACTCGGTGTAGCCGGGACCCCGCATCCGTACCTTCTATTTGACGACAATTTCAGTTAAACCATCACCGCCTGTCAAACAGACACGGTCTCGACAGCGCGGTAAAGCTCGGGTGTGGTGGACCGTTGTGATGTAGCTGGTGCCTACGCGGCCAACTTCTCCGCAAAACCAACGGTGGAAGCCACATTCGATGCAAACGTTGTCAGCCTTGACAGGAAGAGGACTAGGACGTCGAAGCAATGGCAACTGATAACCTGACAGGGATCTTGCGAGATGGTGCATTCGGGGCCTGGGTGCAGGGGATGTGTCAGCTTGAACCGGCGTCCAATATACAGTATCTGTGCGGAGGAGAAAGCTGGTGGGCTAGCAAGAGCCCTGTCCGCACAAAACAGAGCTCCTAGCCAAGAGACAAGCTCGACCTTGAACGTTGCTAGCTCATCGTACAACTTGTAAGTTTCGCAACCAGGAGACTTTGCCTTTCTGGAACCTCAGCTTCCTGGGCCACCGACATGATGCACGAAGACTCCATCCAGAAGGCCTCCAGTGTCGAGGTCGCAGAGGGAAGAAGAGGCAGCCTTCTCAGACCGATCGTCACACGCGGAGACAGTTTCTTCAATGAGCGCAATGTAAACGCGAAACTGGATGACAATTCGAGACCTGCCTCCACCTCTTTGAAGCCCAGATTGAACAGCATATCATCTGCTCGCACACCAACGTCACCAGCACCCAAGAGTCCCTCCTATCGACCAGATTGGGCCCAAGATGCAGAAAATATGCAAGGACCACCTTGGCCTGTGGATGAAGACGAGCTAGGATCGCCAGAAGACCTTCGAGATATGTTGAGAATGGGAAGAATCCAAGAGATGAGAGTGAGTCTTGCTCATATCGTGTCCGGAAACATGAAGCTGATTCCCTTGATCAGANGAGTGTTCCGACAATTTTCGTTGATATCTTTTGGTACCCTGTAAGTGTTCATTGTGCGTCGCATGTGTAAAGCTGACAATGTTGCCAGATCGCAATGCACTTGGGAGTTCATTCTACTGTAGGTGGTTGAATGATATGGTGAGGCAGTACACTGACATGTTTTAGCANACAACAACCAAACACTTGAAGCTGGTGGATGCGGTCTACTCTTTTGGTCT
Source organism: Aureobasidium uvarum (assembly GCA_903853725.1). NCBI lineage: Eukaryota > Fungi > Ascomycota > Dothideomycetes > Dothideales > Saccotheciaceae > Aureobasidium > Aureobasidium uvarum. The sequence continues at coordinate 332,799 of CAINUL010000008.1, read as the reverse complement.
TGTTCGTATTTCCTCTGGTACAGGAAATGTAATACTGACCAATGGATTCAGATGTGGTATNCTTTCGCTGGCTCCATGTTCATCGCAGCGTCGCTGGCCGAGATGGCTTCAATGTGAGTGAATCAAGAGTGCTGATCAGACAGGACTAACAATTGAGCTGCATAGGNNTCGCCGAGTTCTGCGGGCCAATATTTCTGGGTCTCGGAATTCGCCAGTAAACGATGCCAGCAGTTCTTGTCGTATATCACAGGCTGGTAAGTTGGATGCTTGGACCACTCATTCGACCAACACTAACCAGGTCAAAGGATGAGTATCGTTGGTTGGCAATGTGGAAACGCCGCAGGAATCTTCCTGACAGGCTCACTAGTCCAATCAATGATAACCATCTATCGTCCTGCCAATGGTTGGCTGGTGTGGCAGACGATCGTGTTTCTCCTTCCCTTTCTTGCTGTTGTCATTTTGACCAACATATATGGTGGCCGTACGATAGCAATATTGCAGAATGTGATGATGTCAGTGCACATTCTTGCGCTGATTGCGATTGTTGGTGAGTGCTATATCTGGACGCGCTTGTCCGGTCGATGCNTGATCAGGTTGGAAGTGATCTTGGGAGTACTGTCGCCGCACATTCCAGCAAAGAGGGCGTTTCTGCAGATTGAAAACAAAGAATGGTCTTCCGCGGCTTTGGCAGCGCTTTCCGGCCAGACAAATACAAACTTTGCCNTGTTTCTGTGAGTATGCTGGCATTCTTGGGTTCCAAGAGAACTGACCTTTCAAGATGTCGACGCTCCCATTCGTCTTTCCGAAGAGGCACAAGATGCCGCGGTTGTCGTTCCTCAAGCTACCGTAAGTCTTTGATCGAAATGTATGTGCGTCCTTCGTTCTGACCAAACCTCGTTCCAAAGANTGAGAACGGCATGGCTCGGCGGTTTCATGGGCCTAATTGTAAGTTCTCGATCGAAGCATACCTCTCTTTCCCCGACTAACCTCCTTTAGGCTGTAGCAGTGTTCGCAATCTGCGTCCCGAGCATCAATGATGCTATCAATCATCCGACAGGATATTCTCTTCTTTACGTTCTACAACTGTCCGTTCCGAACAGCGTTATAGTATGTATCCTGTTGACATTCGTTGCTCTTGTGGGAGCAAGCAATGTTGGCTTCGCAGCCGCTACTGCAAGAATTACATATGTCTTCGCAAGAGATCAAGGCCTTCCATTTTCTCGGTGGATCAGCAAGGTAGGACTTGCAAAACAAACACAACGAAAGTTCGTTGACGGAAGCCTCTAGGTACACGAGAAACGGCTGACCCCTATCAACGCTGTGTTCTTGACGGCAGCTGTTGGTGTGTTACTGTCGCTGATCAATCTTGGATCTACCACTGCCTTCTTCGGCATCGTAAGTGTTTCTCAGTATATGCCCCTGAGTGTAGACTGACAGCGCAGGNTGGCACTGGCGCAAGCCGCACAAGCCGTGTCGTACATTTTGGCCATCTCGAGTGTGTTGTATCGTCGTATCAAGTCGCCAGAGAAACTGCCAAAAGCACGATGGAGCCTCGGGCCTATCTGGGGCCCAATCAACAACGTGCTCGCTNATTGTAAGTACACCAGGATTAGTCTTGCAGCTTGGCTTGCTTCACGTTACCTGTTGTTTGCCAGAGCGAATGTTGCTGTCGCGACACGTGTCTCTTCAAATACCGCGGGATCGAATGAGGCAAGGCTGCAAGCCCGTTCAAGGCGTGGAGTATGTGCCTTTCTTCGGACAGTACGCTAACTGGACCCTCTCCTTTAGTTGTTCTCGATCAATTGCTTCATCTGGTCGTTCACCCCACCCAGTCTACCAATCACAGCGACGAATTTCAATGTAGCAGTCGCGCTCTTCATAGGCTTGCTGGTGTTAATGACGGTAACGTATTACTTCAGGAGGAAAGAATACGTCGGGCCAGTAGCGCGCAAAAGAGACACTCCTAGCTGGAATATGAGTCAGCTGGGTACAGATCGGAATGTTCAATTCTTGACGATTCCGGAGGAACTCTAACAGCGATCTAGATGTCCCAGCAAGATCGGCTGAGAATGGTTTGTGTAACTAGCGCAGTTTTCATACGTTTTCACTTGTTGCTGCTGATTATATGCGAACAAGCCTTGCTGTACGAATACTCTGAATCTTGCTATATTGGTTGTCTGCACAATGTGCTGGAAGCTCACCTGGTTGTCTATTGTTACTGGGGGATGACTGCACAGTAGATCCGGGATGATCAGGCACAGTGCATATTAATGAACGAGTCTCGGCTGTAAATCCTCAATGTGGTTTCAGCTCTTTGGAAAGCGTGTATACCTATAGCGCAGTTTTACGCAGGTCATGTATCTTCCAAAGTATGCATTGGCTTCTTGAACATATACAGTGTTGATTGGCTCTTTGTCCAGACATGTCGCCTCCTTCGGTGCTCGCCTCTGGCCCACCTGTGGGCGTAGAGTTTCCACAGGAGGAATCAATAGGGCCCAGGTAAATGTCCGTCGGCAGGGTCCGATTAGTAAAGAACTGATAGCTGACAGTTTGTGCATTGGTTAAACTGTGCATGGGGTACGAACGCTATCTCTAGCTGCACTGTAAGATGTATAGCTTGCATACTTTCGACCTTGATTGACCTTCAGTTCGCTACGATCATGCGAGTGTTTTCATATGCAGATGCACACGTGGTATGTCACAGCAAGTTTGCATAAATGCACAGTGAACCGAAGATCCCACCGATTCAACAGTAGCAGTGTGCAAGCAATAATGCACTATCCAACGTATGCAGATATACCCCGAAGATTCTCTCCGTGGTGGCTTTTTTGTGGAAATCCAGCCCATTGGACTGGGCGAATCGGCGCTTGCAATTTTCCCGTGATAGAAGAGTAAGATGGTAGGTTTCAAGGCTCGGTTGTTTTCCGATCCACAACCAAAAGGCGCTCCAATCGTCCGTGTTGTTGGACGTCTTTAGTTGGTCGAGCACACGTTTTGGGACGCCACGTACAGGGAGCAGTTCTGAATTGGGAAGAGTGTATGCGGCTCATCCGCTAGACGCTAAACCTTTTGAGCTCCACATCCATGTTGACACCAGGCGATCCGCTACAGCAAACGGGGACAGATAGATACAAATCAACAAGTACATGTTCGTGGCCTAAGGCAACTCCCCAACATGTGGTTAAGGACTTTTGAATCCTCAACGTCTTTGCGAGCTGCAAGCCGCAAGGTACTCGAGATGCGTGAGGTCGAGAACATGATACAACACGCCTCCGAAGATATATCTAGAACGACTGTCAATTTGAAATTCTCCTTGGCGATACGGCCACATAAGCTGGAGCATCCGGGTGTTATGAACTGTCGGCAAATGACTAGTAACAGCTACAGCTACTCAAGTAAATTCACGATTGTACCTGGTGGAGTCGCAAGAAGCATGAAAAGGTTGGGTGATTGACGTGAGCGTGAACGTGAACCTGTTGACGGCGGTTTCGAGTCCGAACAGCGATTTTCTGTAATTCGATGCGCTAGGCCAATGAGATTGGGGCGGACCAGTATCTCGCCTCCCCGGAGCTATCACTGGATGAGTTTAGCATAACAAACGTCGGTGCATGATACTCTTTGGCATACTCGGCGAGGACCGAGTGCAAGTGGTGGAAGAAAAGGGTTCTGAGAGGCTCGAGATGACGTGAGCAACTCAAATCGCACTTGAATCGGGCAGGCACCTTTCCCGAATAGGTTCAAGCAGCGATCTCGCACAGGCCTTGGATTTCCTTGAGGAAGGACCTCCTCTTCAACACAAGCCAGTCGCCTGCCCCATTGTGGTTCTCTTACTCGAGCAAGGCTCCACCTATCAAGCATGTGTATCTGGACTGCCTGTCACGCAATTCTATCGGCGGCCTATCTGTTGTTCCGTCCTATTTGATGAGAGTGTGATTTGATATACTGCGCTGGTAATACGTATGCACGAACCGCGGAGCATCTTGAACTCAGAATTTGAAGGATTTGGAGTCTATTGTAGCCTCTTGCGAACGACCTAACTAGGCTACTATCAGATCGTCAAAGTGGTCGAAGATGGGAGATGCACATACCAAGCACATGCATCCAGTAGACTGGCTAAGGTTACTAGTCGGCAAGGATTAGTGGTCCCCACCCTTCTAACGTTGCTGCAGATGCGAGCATAGCTGCTGGCTGAGTGGTTTACGATTCTCGAATACGTTCGTCTTGTGGTTAGCATTGCGGTCATTGCCTCTGCCGAGGGACTTGTTTAATATGAATTCCCCTGCCACAGCGCGCAGCTTAGGAAACAGCTCCAAGGGTCCCTCACGACTTTCTTCCGAGACTGGTTTGAACAATGCAAGATGTTCATCAACATCACACTCCCCTCTGACACTCAAAAGGGTGCTCTTCGACGGGCCATTCGATCACAGGCTGCGTTAAGCAGTGCCATCTGCCGAAAGAATACCATCGCTGCCAAAGCCAGTGACTCAACCTCCCCTGAAGACCAAAAGCCTGCGAGAGTACGTAGGAAAAGCAGAGCCAAGGCGATCAAAGACACCCCAGAAACACTCCACAGCTCTTCGGTATCCATCTCTTCGGTCTCCGTCTCCTCAACACACGCCTCTACGAGTTCCAGCTCCGCCAGTCCAACGCAATCGGATTACGTCGTCTCACCGCTACTCGCCCAATGGAATCTTCAATATGACTCATCTCTGACATTTCCCTATGTCGACGCCTGGCATGCGAAGATTCCTGAGTTGGTCGATACANTGTAGTTCTCGTGCTTCTTGGTCGTCCGAGCTTTTACTAACAAACCTACAGACTTGACGTACTTCGCTCCCATCGACCATGATCCAATCTACATGTCCGATCGACCAATTCTTCGCAAAGAACTCTGGCCTGAAACAGTGTCACACAGAGCCCTCTTCTACACGAACCTTCTCATTACATCATCTCATCCCTCCTTCTCACGAGAGCGAACTCCAGAAATCACTGCCTGGTTTCGTCTAGAAGCAATGCGTAGCCTCCAGACTGCACTGGACTCGACCGGGGGCATGAACACAAGTGATCAGCTCATCGCAACAGTGTGCTTACTCTGCGCTTGGGAGCTCCAGTTCGGTGATGAGCTCTCGGCAGTAGCACACATGACAGGACTAAAGACGATGGTGAACCTGCGTGGAGGTTTCCATGACGCTACCTTTCCACCCATTGTCCGTCGCCTTGTCGGTTTCGTCACCTACGACCAGCTTTGGTACTCTGGAGTGGAGCCTGTATACGTGCCACAAGGATTGAACAAGCCTTTGATGGGTGATATGCGCGGCCTCGGATTGCCAGTGGGCTTCGCATCCTTTGTAAAGACCCATCGAATTTGTGCAATCGCCCCTTCAACCTTGGGATTCGTCTCGGAGATCAACCTCATCATGAAGAGAACCCGCCATCGAAAGTATGCTCTGCTTGATGTTCAATCGCGTCTACTCGAGTACAACTTTCTGGACAATGTGACGAGCAACTTTTCTCCGATCCAGACTTCCATTGACGACACGATATCAGTTCAAGCTGAGATGCACATCAAGCTTGCTCTATTGTCACTTGTCTCTCACCTTCAGGATGACAACTCCGGACAATACTGGGAAATGAGCAGTTCTCTAGTGCCCGAGGTTTTGATCAATACCATCTATGCCGAGGCTGGCGTATGGGCCCTATTCTCGATATGCAGTACAATGCAGATTCCATCTCCCGTGCTGCTGGATGGATTGGAGAAGCTGGTCTCGAGTCTTTCCATCACTGACTGGTCACTGGCTGACATGACTTTACGACAATACCTCTATCCGCTGGACGGACTTGACATTGCTTCAAAAATGCTGTGGGATCGAATGACGCTGAACAGACCGACCATATTCGAGCAGAACAATCTTTCGAGGTTTCATGTTGCCGCATATAGACGCAATGAAGAGCCATTCGCTTGAAGATACGCCGACGATGGTGTACAGTCAAGATACTCAAACCATCATCATCGCGCCGCCACATCCGAGAACTATCTGGCATGATAGTACCTGGCTGTCGAGGCGATCAGACACGGACTCTAGGTCTCAACACCACGTCTTCATCCATAGATCAATGTCGTGGACAACGAGCCTGGTCTACGGATCACATTCGGAGATGATCTCATCGCTACTACAACGACCAAAACACCTGCACACACTAGACAAAATTCGAGCAGATGCTGGCTCGTTTTTATCCAGAATCCTAGGAAGATTTTATCCGAGTCGACTACGAGTGCGTTTGATGATCAAGCTGGTCCGAATCCGACAATGCAAGGAATTGATGAATAGTCACTCACACAACGATCAGTTACATATCCTCCATCATGGTATCGTGGTTCAAGCTGAAAACTGCTTACGACGAAACTTATATCGGGATCCAATGGATCCACTGCATTCGGGTGTGGAAATCTCTATTGCTGGGTCTGACGAGCGGGCTGGCTTTTCTTGAAACAATGGTCTGTTTCAAACATTATCGTGCGACATAGCATGACGGGCACACTCTTGTGCAAGAAATAGGTTGGATGAGGAGAAGGAGTTATTCGCGGCCATTGCATAATGCATTCCATGCATCCAACACGTTTCAACGAAAGTCACTACCAAGTCCAAATTAGGCAGTTTACAAACCACGACCTCTCCTGCCCACCAGGAGCAGAAACACCTTGTGCCAAGCTCATCGCTCTCCACTACACATCATCAAACAACGATAAGGAATTATATTGTGACGACGGCTATGGAAAGAGCGACTTGAAAAGGAAATTGAATAAACAGACTGTGTGGTGGGCAACTTTGACAAACAGAAATTAGTAGTAGCGATTCTTGATGGCCTCGGCAGCTCTCTCTGCAATCGCATAGATGGTAGCAGTAAGATGACCGCAGACCTGGAAAGGAATGACAGAGGCATCAACGACGCGTACATTGTCAACGCCATATACCAAGAGATTGGTATCAACGACACCGCCTAGATCCTGAGCCATCATGGCGGCTGTGGAGATGTAGTGGTAGTTCGAGCGGTCTGATAGAAAAAATCAGCATTTGTGTTTCTTTGGTGTTTTGCAAAAGTATGGATACTTACAGCCTTCTTTCACGGCTTTGGCCCAGACTTCGTCAGATGCATCCAGGGGCACGCTTTCAAGACCAGGCATCATTTCTCCAGTGACGACGTCACATAAAGCGTCAGAACCAGCCAGTTTTCTCACTGCCTTGGCGGTACCGATTTGCTGCTTCAAGTCATAGTCGAGCTGGAAGTAATTCGGGTTGACGGCGGCAGGAACAGTGGAATCGTTACTACAAATGTGGATGGAACCTCGAGAGAAGGGCAGCAAACCCCAGTAAGAAAAANNGTCCATCCTGTTATTTCCAGGTGTGACCAAGATCTCCGAAATCGGAATCTGTTGGTTGAAGACGAGGTCGTGGTGGATCAAGAATAGCTTCTCCATGACCTTCTGGTCTAGAACGCCGTTGGAGTTTTCCACGACTGATGTGGCATACTGGAGTAGCGAGCCTCGGATTGTGCTATTGAGGTCGTCAGTGCCGTTGCCGAAGATATCTGCAACGCTAAAGTAGCCGACGTAATCAGCGGTGCCTTTAAAGCTGATGTTGGAGCTGTATACACCACCGCCGGTGGTCTGATCCTGGAGGTTCTCTCCGACAAAAGGTAGGTCGACTTTTACATCGATACCATGTTGCTCAAGGATACTACATCTAGTTAGTTGCTGACCTTGTGAATCGTTCCAATATACTCACGCAGGATTTCCAATGCCTGACAGTTCCAGGATGAGTGGTGATCTCAATGCGCCAGCAGAAAGGATGACCTCCTTCTTAGCGCTGATAGTCTTTTGCATTCCAGATGCATCAGTGAATTGTACTCCATTGACGCGAGGCTTCGAGTCTGTTGAGTCCTTGTCCCAGGTCATGCGCTGCACAACAGAGTTTGTGTAAAGATCGAGATTGGTTCTGTTCTGGATGGGCAGGTAGTAAGCACGGGCAGCATCTTCGCGAATGTTGAGCTCGCGGTCGACGGTCGCCGGGTAGCGAGTAAAGCCACGCATGTTGCCACCATTGGCTTCCTCTATGTATGGCAGTCCAAGAGAAGTGTATGTAGCGTTGATGAGCGAGGTGACGTTTCCATCGAGAAGATCAGTATTCCAGCCCGTCTTGACTGCACCAGTCGTTCCATGTACTGCAATGTCATAGGTAGCACCAGCTGCGCATTGCTCCTCGGTAGGAATCTGGAAGTGCTCGCTCTGCTTGTAGTAAGGTAACAGACTCTCCCAGTTCCAGCCATCGTTTCCAAGGTGCTCCCAAGCGTCTATCTGAGCTGCTTGAGCTCTTAAGTATGCCATTCCNTAGAAACTCGTAAGAAGGAATATTCAGCTATGCGCAATACTAGACTCACCATTAATCGTGCTTGTTCCACCAAGAGCTTTGCCAGCTCGTAATGTCTGGCTCTTGTTTCCAGCATAGGCTTGGGGTGTACTTTTGTATTGCCAATCAATCGGGGTTCCAAAGGATAAGCCATAACCGTCCACGGCGGTCACATTCTTGTTGTCGAATACCAGATCACCAGCCTCAATGACTGCGACAGATGTGTCTGAAAGTTCGGACAATCTGTTTGCGATCACCAGACCAGCGGTTCCTCCGCCGACAATGATGAAGTCGTAGACACCGACACTTTCTGCTGCAACTTCATCGGCAGAAGAATCAGATGACGTTCCGCAGCCGATGACATCGGGACTTTCGCAAGTTTGCTCGCTACCGGACGAGGAGGCTTTGCTCGATGAAGCCGCAGGAGTGTTGGTCGTCGCTGAGACGCTCAAAGCTGTAATGGTAGATGCGAGAGTCACACTCGAAGATGCGACTCCATATCCATAATGGGCAGAATTGTTATTGTTGGGTGTTCCTGTGCTGACAGAAACTGCATCGACCGCGGAAGAAGACGTACCACTTCCTTGAGGAGCGTTACTGCCGTATGATCCTTGGTTGGCATAAGCTGATCCGCGGTCGGAATTGGATGACTCGCCGTTGATTGGACTAGAGATACTACCATAAGAACCATGACCATCATTGTATGCTGGTGCTCCAGCGTGAGAATCAGGGCCACCATTCTGGCCGTGGCCATGTGAGAAGAGATCACCAAGCAGATGATGTCCACCAAATAACCCACCGTTCAGCAAAGATAGTGTTGGCAGCGCCAGCGCTGGGGAAACAAGTGACAACGCAGCGATAGAGTACCGCATGGCTGCTTAAGAAAGTAACGGCGAACGGAAGAAGTGAGTTGGATGATCTGCCATGCCAAATCTCGAAGACCTCGTGGTTATGTACTTGACTGGACTTTGTCCGAGGATCCGACTACTCATAGTATTCTGCAGCAAAGCTGTAACGCATTAGTGTTGCATACCCCTCGATTGGGTCGTACGTCAAGTTTCAACAGCTAAAGTTGGCATTTATCTTCCAAATCTTCTTCCTCGAACGATGTTAGCAAGACAGCAAGGTCGACTTGAACTCGAGGAGTTCAGCGAAACACACTATTGCTTTTGTTCTGACATGGCAAGATGCATTATAAGATAGTTGACGGCGATGGAGGCTTGATTGAGCGGCTAGTAGAGGTATGGTGCTCCAGGCTTGGCGTTTCAGATGGATGATGAATGAACCCTGGTCCTACGTGACGGAGGTGCTGTTTCGGAGTCGGCAATCAAATACAGTGGACATGCCAGGCTATGACGAGCGTTGTGTATCGACGCGGCTGTTTTTCTTGATTGCGACGAGAAGGATTGTAGAAGAGGTGGCTGGCTACGTTCTGCAACCACGGCAAACAGCTACTCCTGACGCGTGGACAGGAAGTCGCAACTGTCTGCGACCAATTTCCTACAAGACTTTTTGGTTGCTATCAAGATCTGCGAGATTCAGACCAGTGCCATGTGACGGTCTCTGTCGGTACCCGAGTTGTTCGTCATGGTCGCTGTATTGCTATCAGAGACGCAGAACAGCGGAGAGAACGATGAACTTTGCACAACCAGCATTACGGCCGACGACAGTCTCGGGGGCAGTCTTGTAATTTGTATTCCTCCGCTGCCTGATCTTACGCCCGCAAGCCTTTCACCAGAACCAGAGTGGATAATGATCGCTCGGAGCGTGGCTATGGCTCGGCGTCGAATCCCTCCGTACTTAAGTGACCTTGCCTAAAGCGGACGGGGCTGCGAAGAGGTACGTTCTGACATAGCCACAGCTATACAAATGTCAGAGACGACATCAGAAAGATAAATAATGCAGTACTCCTCCTTGAGAGATAGCTCGTACTCTCTCATCAAGCTCCATAACCAGACAAAGAACATCTCAATCAATATTTTTAGTTCACAACATCATACCAGAGAACATCTCAAGCTATCAATTCTATACCAAAGATCTTTACCCATCCACCACAATGTGTTGCAAACGCCGCGCCAACAGACAAGTCTCGACCATGGCCAAGCTAGTCCAGGATCAGCCCATGACAGCTTCCCGTACTGCTCGCAACGAACCCATGGGACCTCCTCCAGCCTACGAGCAAATCGAGAAAGAATCCAAAGACATCAGCCCAAGCAAAAATATCCATGCGACAGAGTATCGCAACAATGAGTACACAGCCATCAATACCGACCTCGACTCCCCATCGCACAACACCACTATCCACACCGTCATCCCGCAATATCAATCCAGATGTGCAGCCAAGCATGCAGCAAAGCGCGAACGAAAGCAACTAAAGCGCGAACATCGTCAAGAGAACCGCATGGAGAAGCGCGAGTACCGCAATAATAAGCGCGAGTTCCGCCAGGAGAAGCGTGAACTACGCGCCGAACACCGCTTTGAGGAAAAGCAGATGCGAAGAGCTCATGGTGGACCCATCAGCTTGCTCATCCAGGGCGTTTCGAACTTGATGAAGAAGTAGAGAGGTAGAGTTGAAAGACGTGTATGATAAATGATTGGGATATACGGTATTATGGGAAGGAGGCGTTCTAATAGGAAATTTAATGTCTATCCTTCTCGATCAAAATCAGCAATTCGCCAAGTCACCCATGTGTCTCTTTGTCTTTTTCGTAATGTCCTTGATCTCTGGGTATGGTGACACCTCACTGATGTTCGCAAAGCGATTGTTCCAACTCCTCCATCTGTCCATTTCAAACCCATTCCACTCTTTATTCGGGTACTTGTTTCCTGCTTGAGCGACCTTGCCTTCATAGCTTCTCTTGTCTTTACTCTGTTTCCTCAACACCTCTCCAGCATACAATATCCACATTGCAGCTGCCCGTACAGTGGCATCGGGTACATCGTCTTTATCTTCCAACGCCGCTCTCAATGCCCAGATTGCGTATAAGGAAAAGTCGAGTGGGTCCGAGCTGTCGAATGCAGATGCGGTGGCTGTAACGCGCGCAGCAAAGGCATTCACATTCGCCCACATCTGTGCGACTTTATCATCGTCTTGTGCAGCTCTTTCATCATAATTCCAGTGTTCGCGGATCTGGCGACCGAAGAGTGGGAGTGATGACCAAAAGACTGATTTGCCTTCTACATCACCAACCTTGGTGTCGCAGTCGCGAATAGCGGTGAGGAAAGTGACGAGTTTCTCCTGTTGAGATGAATCGGAAGGTGTTTCTGAGGCGGTGAGACCTAGCGCGTCCCATGAACGTAGGAGTTTGTCTTCTGCGGATGACGAGTCGGTGTTAGAAATGAAGTTGTTGACTGTCTCTTCGACCGAGGATTCATCGTTGAGGAAGGCTTTGAGAGCCGCGTACTCGGTTGTTTCCGACGTTTTTGGGGGAAAGTCCATGATGGCGATGTGATATGGGTTGTTGGAAGAGTGTAGAATGCTAGAAACCTACCTGAGCGGCTCTACTACTATTAGTACAAAGTGGTGGAAGCCTTCTGCTCGTAGCCTGCCTAGAAACTTCAAGATGTCAACTTTAACCCCACATTGATGACGTACCTTCCGTGTCAACCCGACCAACGTCTTGGCATGAATATTCTTGCTTATGGTATGACCCTGTCAGTGATATCTTGTCATCTTGGAATGAGCATCTGCTTATAATTACCACACAATTGAATACTCTACAGCACTGACAGTCCTTGTATAGTCACACGATTTGCGTCAGACCTGAGTATAGAGTCGCGGAAGTGGAGGTTGAGGATGAATTGATGATTCAGTTGATCAGATGAATCATCCTGTCAAACACACCGACGATTCCAGGTGGACATGCAATGAATTCCAAGAGATGTAACGAAATCGAGATTGATCATTGGGACCAGCCCTCTGATAATGAAACTATGCTACTTTCTCATTGATTCATGCTGTAGGAAAGTCCAGCTTGCGATGCAGCCTGCTCACGATTTCGATATAGTCGGGCTCATTTTGAGCGTTCAAGACACCATGACGGATGAAGAAGTCAAGCAACACAACAGCACAGTTCGGCTTGAACTCGCCAGCCTTGAGCTTTTCCTTCAATTCATCCACGCCCATCAAGAAGAAATCCTCGACTTCATCATCCGAAGGCTTCGGCTTGACATCCTCAGGCAATTCGAGGTCGAAAATGTATTGACACTCTGGCTGTAGCAATCGAGTCTCGCCTCCAGCACGAGAGTCTCTGATGTGGAAGTATGTGACAGTACCTGCAGAATGTGCCTTTTCGCGGACGAGATCTTCGGGTAGCGAAGCTTCTTCACTGGCTTCACGTACACAGCAGATTTGAGGATTCTCACCAGTAGCCATGCCACCTGCGACTGTGTTGTCGAGCATACCGGGGTATGTAGACTTGCTCTTGGAGCGGCGTGGTGTCCAGATCTTCAATTCGCCAGAAGTAGACATTGTGTAAGCAGTCATGTGAATGCCGTAAGTGACGATACCGAAGAGAGCACTGGCTGCACGCTCGACACTGAAGAGCAGCTCTCTGGCAGGCGCAGGTCCATATACCGGATAGAGCTCATTGCGCCAGCCTTTGAGAATGGAGAAGTGACCAATTTCGCGCATGGCTGCTGTGGTTCTGGCGAGGATTGCGCTACGGGTTGGTTCGTCATCACCAGCTTTTAGGGTGAGAGTCCGTTCATCGTCATCCAACTCCCATTCTTCAAGACCGCGCAAAACTTCAGCGACAGAAGGTAGAACATATCCGAGGGTAGTGTCTGGATATGCAGCGACGCGTAGATGGTAGTATGTTGAGACGTGGTTGAGATAGAGCCGAGGGGTAGATTGGAAGTATGGGAAACTGTCGCACTCGTTGACAAGGTCGAGATTTGATTTGGGTTTTGAGTCATCGATGGGTTGTGGATCCAAAGAATTGAAGGGTTCGTTACTGTCAAGCGGAGTGTGATGACTGGTCTCTGCTTCTGTAGGTTGTGTAGCTGTCGCGTCTGACGACTTGTCGAACTTGTCGAACTTGTCGATGGAAGGAGACAACAATGGAGGTAATGAGGGCAACATGTCGCGCACTTTGTCTAGTGAAAACATGTCCATGATGGTTGGTGGGATGATGATTGTGTAAACTGTCAGCGTCGCATACCAAAGAGGCCGAGGCTCGGTCACGGTGGATTCGAGAAGTTGCCAGTCACACGAGAGCTCAGAGCTGGCCCCACAGTTGGAATCCTCAGGCCAACGATAAATTTACGAGGGGTCCATCGACAACAAGGTCGTACAAGTCAAGTCAAGTCACATCATTCATATCACAGCTAAGTCTCGATTGATTGACAGCACGCCGTCATGTTTGGCCTCCTCATCTCTGGTCGTCCGATAGACGCGCAACCACAGGCCATCTCTCCGACACAATACGCCTTTCAAGTCCCTTCGCGACCAGCCTTCAACCATATCGCCGTCTTTTCTCTGCCGGGCAATGAGCTGCCACCCGATGCCGCTGCTGCCATCTTCATCCAAATACCGCCGTCGACCGAATTCAAGCTGGTTGGCGCATTATCGTCGTTGAGGCCTTCGACCATGTTCAAGATCAACACGGGAAACAATGTCGCGCTGGGCGCTGGCGACGATCAGCTCATGCTGGATGACACTCTGGATGGTGTAGAAGTAGGAGGACCTGCCATCGTCGTCGGCATAGAGATACAACCAGCTGAACAGGTCAAGGCCTTGTTGGCAGAGCAAAAGGCAAATTCGTCAACACAGATGGTGTCTTCACATCAATCAGCCACCACTTCACCAGTCACTACGAAAATCCTCGCCCAGCGCATTATCGCCAACGCTTTCAATTTCCTTGCGTCATTTGGTAGCGACACTGTACCGCTCAAGGCTTTTGAAGCTTGGTGGTCTAAATTTGAAAGCAAGGTCAACAATGACCCGAGTTTTCTGGAGCGCCCTCAAGATTGAGCCACCCCATCATAGAATGTACCACTTCGGGTTGCACATCTCGATCAATTCGTTGTGAAGTTGGCTCAATACCGAGACGCGTTGTGTGAAGGCGGTCTTTTTCCTCCACCATGCTCATTTCAATGGGTGAGCTCGCGAAGGATCGCCTCATCTCTTCCCAAATCAGTGTCTGGTGTACCCTCATGCCTCCATGTTTACCTGCCCCGTTGATCTGTGTTGACTGACATGCTCGGCAATGCGATCTGATCGGATGTTTGTGGAGACGTGGATGGTCACGAAATGCCCGCGATTGGTGGATGTCGAATTGGATCAGAACTCCCAAGGATGCCAGGATGCGGAATGGCTATGTGCATGCATACGCAATCTCAACAAGTGATTCAGAATATCACCGTGTAGTAGTTGTAACGGGGGACAAACGAAGGGGCATCGAGTTGTCCAATAGCGCGACTTGCGACGATCCTTCCTCCTGCATGTTGGTCCTGCAAGCTGATGCATGCACGCCAAGCACGTGCGGATGTCCCTGATTTTTGATGCAGGAACAGAAAGACTGCAGCTTCTTCGATTTATTTCAACATCAACAAGCTGATGATCGTTGAATCTACGGTCGGTCGATTCGCTTTCAACCTCTAATCAAAGAAGAGCTCGAAAAAACATATTCACACACAATATACCAAATCCCATGCGTCATGAGAGCGCTTCCCACCTTGCAATCCTTCGTCTGTTACAGAAAAGACGTTGCCATTGGGGTGGACTAACAACCGTTGTTCTTATGATAGGACAACCCCACGAACTCCATGTCCAACCTATAGCGATCAAGCAAGAATCACTACACCCCACAACAAAGCCGGTAAATTCATTGCCTCTTTGCTTTTTGACATTTGAGCCGCATGGCAGTAAGACATGTTTTCCAATTCTTCGTGTTGATCATACCATATCCCTCCAGATTCTATACCCATCCACACTGCACGTTTCACTAGTCTAACAGAGGACTCTATTCGTTGGGTCGATCCTGCTGCATCGTCCTGCTACACGGTCGTGGTCGCCTCCCTCCAACTCCAGCAGGCGAATAACGGTCGATAAAATTGCCGCTCCTTGGGACTGCAGCTCCTGCGTGCCATAGGAGCTCTTGCGAAATGAATTGCAGTCTTGTTTCGCAGCGGCTGTTCAACTCCTAGGATGAGACACGGGAAATCCTTGCCTCGANATGACGTCCCCGATGTGTTGTTGTTGAGAGATGGGATGGTTATAAAGAGTGGTCTTGACCAGGTACATTCTTCTTCTCATCCACTCAAGTCAACAACGCAGACGACCATCGACCAAGAACATCACTCGCTTTAGTGTTCTTACTCTCTCGTTCTAACAACAATGGCCGCCAAATACGCCGTCTCGTTGATGGCCCTGCTCGGCGCTGTCAGCGCTCAGAGCTCTAGCTACACCAGCTACACCAACAGCAGCTCTATTGCTTCTACCACTTCTTCCTCGGCCAGCCCTCAGTTCACCGACGGTTCCATGACCACTGTTGGCGGTGTGACCTACGAGATTCAGACAGGCACCACCTACACTGATGCTACCGTCCTCACTCTCTCCAGAAAGAGACAGGCAAGCTCTGGTATCGCCTCTTGCTTGGCCACTTGCTCCGACTCTGATCGTTGTGTCGGAGCTTCGTACGCCAAGGACACTGGAACATGCGAGTACTACTCTAGCATTGATACCGCTACCGAGGCTGCCGACTCCAATGTAGACTTTGCATTGGTCCAGGAACGCCGTTCTGCATCCACTACCAGCGAGATTTTCAATGGTACATCTCCCGTCACTTCATCGGGAGCCACCCGTACTCCTGGTATGAGCGGCAACTCCACTACCAGTGCTACTGGTGGTGCCGGCGCTGGTGTCACCAACTCTCGCAACTCGACTTCTGCTCGTCCTACCGGATCTGCTACTTCCTCCGGCGCTGTCTCTACTCCCACCGGCGATGTTCCCTCTACCTTGATCACCATTAACGGCGTGGTCTTCCTTTTGGAAATCGGAGTATCCTACTCTGGTATTACCATCTCGCTCGAGATCTTGGCTAAGCGTGCCGCCGAAACACTTGATCAATGCTTGACGTTCGTGATTATCATTCTTCGAAGTTTGTGAGCTTATGCTAATCTTTTTTTCCACAGAACTTGTGCCGCCAACACTCAGTGCGCCGCTACTAAGTTCGAAGACGGCGTTTGCACCTTCTATTCTTCGGTTGACGATGCATCGAGAGCTGTTGATACCAACTCAGAATTTGCTACGGTGATCTCAAGAGCCGGTGCCAACGGTGCTGCTGGCAATGGTACCTCAGGTGGTAACAACACCACTCCTGCTGGTCCTTCCAACGTAACTGCCGAATCCTTTATCTGGTACGTCTCTTGTGATTTGTTTACACATGACAATGCTAACTTTATGATAATANGTCCCAAGTTCAATGGCGGCGTTTTGGTGTCCAACCTCGAGATTACGTTCGCCATTTCTTGCTCAGAATTCTTGATTGGTACAACTTTTGACCTCAGAGGTTCTCTCCTCGAGAAGCGCCAGGCTATTGAGAACGGCCTTCCCTCTACGCTTTCGAACTGTGTAGACCTCTGTTCTCTGTCTACAGAATGTGTCGGCACTACATTCAGCGAGGCCAACGGATGCAGCTTCTACAGCGATGTCTCTTACGCCACTCCCCTGGACGGCTTCGACTCGGCTGTTCGTGTTCAGGACAACTCTGGTAACGGCAACGGCAATGGTGTCAGTACTACCACTACCACCGCTACCATCTCTGGACAGGTAGTCACTGTTACTCTGAGCGGCGCTACAACCACTCAGTACGTCCAGGGCGCTACATCGACTGCCACCGTTTTCGCCGTAGTGACATCCACGGTCTATGCTGGAAACAACGGCGGTCTTCCCAATGGCGCTGTCGTCACTACTGCTGTGCCCACTTCGACGATTGTTTATGTCAACCCTGTCAGCACTATCACCATGCCTCAGAACTACGGCCAGGGAGCCACTGTTACCGTGACCGTCGGCGGTAACGCTGCACCAGTCGCTACACAAGTCATCACCGAAACCGTTACTGTCGACCAGAACGGCAATGTCATCGGCCAAAGCGAGTCGACCGCCGGCGCCGTCGCTGGTGGTGCTGCTGGCAACAACGTGTACCCCACTGTGACCCTGTACTCCTCGTACTGCCCTCAGGCTACTGGCGAGGTTACGTGGACCACTGTATTTGTCTAAGCTTCTCCGGCTTGACAGTTCGGCCTCATGAGCCACAACTTTTCGTATCTCTCAATTTCACGACCCTTGGACTACCACTGGTCCATCTCTGTACCAAATACTAACTAATGACCTTCCTTTTATTGTTTATAATCAGCTTCTATCTTGCCACTCTGTGGATTAAGTAGCTATTTGTACTTAGCTATGTTTATACTGTACAAGAAATCATACCTGTAATTTCTACATATCTCATGTCCCAACTTTTATGCAATGGTTCCAGTATCTGATATGTTCGCCTTCCCATCGAGCAGTTTTGCAGTTTTGTTATTCCAAGACGAACCATCTCAATTTGAGCGCATGGCCCAAAATTGAGCTATCAAAATGCACAGTTGTATTTGGACAAAAATCGTGTCCAGAGAGAGCTTCCGAAACCAAGTCTCTCAATGGTATTTAGTCTGTTTATTGAAGATACTGTGAGTTTTCGTAGATACGGATTGCATATCATATTATTTGGGAGACTGCACACAAAAAGAGGCCTTTTCTTCTTTCTTTTTTTTCCTTCTCGCTGAGAAGGAGAAGGAGTATGCACTTGCAGCAGGCCTTTCCAATGACGACTTACATTTCAGATAGAACTTGCCAATGGAGAAGGCCATCACTCTTCGGTACAGGTGATGATACCATGATTATTCTAGAAAACAAATTCCATCCTTTGCGCCGATCCATGCAGGTGTCAACCAGACCATCCCCTCTGCAAACGCCATTGAGCCATCTCATTTTGCCCCTGAAAATGACCATTACACCAAGTCCAAACCCATAATCCCACTCATTAATGCATCTTGCCCATTTCCATATCTTGACTTTCTTCCCAATCTTCCCAGTCGGCAGATGACCCTACTTTACGGCTTATCAAGATACCAATACTAGTCACTACCACAGCAATCAAGAACCAGCTCTCAAACCAAGCTTCCACAAAACGACCTTCCAGTGGCGCGCCTAGTGCTTCGCTGATGACGCTAGACACCTCACTGGGTAGATTGCTCCTTAACAGTAATGCGGAAGAAATCACATACGCGCCGACGACCTGTGAAACCACAAGCGGAAGAGCAGACTGTGCACGAGCAGCCAGGCTGGGGAAGAAGCGGGTGAAGAGGCGGAAAGTCTGGAGGACGGCGTTGAAGGATAGCAGGAGCATGACGCCTGACAGAACAAAGGAGATTTGGCGGGACCAGGCCTCACGATCCAGTGAAGGATCGTAATGTGTAGTGAGCAGGGCGAGAACGTTGTTGATAGGATCGGACGTCGCAAAAGTCGTGTTTGGCTGCCACCATCTACGCAGTGAAGAGACCGAAGTTGCTGCAATGCGGTAGAGACAGTACAGTGCGAAGCCGAAGTTGAGAGTATTCAACAGTTTTCCAAAACTGTTCTGTGATCGTTGCTGGATTGCATGCCGAGATTTGAGGGTTGCCAGGGACGAAGAAAGAGTCATGGTCATTGTTTCCAGACCTGAAATTTCCATCTCCAGACTTCGTTGCTCGTTTGTGTCGGAGTTGCCCTTGATCGAGCCAATCATTCTTGTAACGATGCCACCTTTGTCCTGCGGTGCTTCAGACATCTTGCGCTGCAATGCACGTAGACGACTCTGCTTGACTGCCAACATGTCTTTGGTTGCAGCAAGACCACTCTCTTTACGCGCAATATCCGTGTCGCGAACAACTCGGTGTCGTACGCCAAAAGTTTGCCAGATTGAGGATACTGCAGCGAATCCAGCAAGAGAAGCCATGAGGGAGATTCCAATGATGCCAACCCGCTCAAGACATGCCTCCACAAAGTCAAAGTCCTTGTGCTCACTCGGATGACCTGCTTGCGAGTGCAGAGAAGCTGGGAGAAGTGATGTGTGCGGCATGTACCAGAAGGCAAGGAACCAGACACCCAGCAGTAAAGCCTCGAATGTGTATCGAAGGGTAGGTCGAGACTTGCGTGTGTTGTGAGTAACATACTCGGAGCGAGGACGTGATCCAGAAACCAAGGTATGAACTTCCAGACTCGGTATAACAATGATTATCAGAATCAGAAGTGAGAACAAAGTGATGCGCAAAGCCAATCCCCTGGCTGCAGGATTGAGTAAATTGGAAATTTCGCACAAGATCAGTTCGACAAGAACAGCCGACAAAGCCACAGTTGTAGAAAAGGTGATTGCAGCCAACCGCTTGAAAGTGACGGTGCGCAATGAATTGAGTCCATGGCTGTTTGTCCGTTGAGTTTCTCGGTTGGAAAATGGTATGTTCTGATCTTTTTGCGAGTTTGATGACGAAAGATGTGGCACGACCTTTTGCCATACAGCGACAGCGACAAAGAGAAAAGTCAAAGCAAAAGGTGCAGATGATAGAGCTATTGTGGAAGGCGGGAAAGAATCAAGTCTGCGTTGTAGATAGGCAGGCTTGCACTCATTACAATCATCTAGTGATGGGAGCATGTTCCGGGGCTTGTTCGGCGTGAGTCTTCCAGAGAGTGGAGAGGGTGTTGTTGTTATCAAGATTCCAAAGAAAGTCGAGCGATATTCCTCATTCTATGTGTAAGTTGACAAGGAGAAGTTCGTTCAAGAACTGCCAGAAGAAATCGATCAAATCCGCGTCAGCCGTTGAGTGAGGAAGTGTCAGTCAAGTCGTGCTTGCGCGTGGCTGGTGACGTGCCTGGGAGTCGGATTTCGGACGCCGGTAGTGACGCCCCTATCTTCTTATCTCCCGCCGACTTGCCCTAACCATAACGTCTCTGGATGCCTTTAGCAGCGGCCTAGATGGTAAACAAGGCTGTACATCACCGTCTCAATATTCATCATCCGGATGTGTACATGCACACATCAAACAGAGAACTACACAGTGGTGTCGATAAAGTATGGGTGTATCTACCCTAGCGGGGATCTACAGCCACTATCGACGTTACAGCTAGATTCGGGGTTGACAGGCAGCAAGGAACATCTCGAACATGGCAAAAGAGTGAAACATGCTTCATCTGTTGATCTTTCCCTTGCGCTTTTGAAACCATCGAAACTCTCCCTCTGCGTGCTCAATCCGAATGCAAATGAGACCTATCAAGATGCACAATATTTTGAGAAAAAACAGCAGTGTCTGTTGAGAGCCATCATTCTTCTCGGCTCTGCTCGAATTTCTTGATCTCTATTTCACAGATAGTGCTGAAAAGACTCGAGTGCAACGTCGATTGGGTGGTATGGCGATTGACAAGCGACCAGCATGAGTTATCAGACGACTGTGCTCGTAGAATGAATATAACAAGCCGCGTATGATGGATCTACTGTGTGTGAGGAATCTGGAGAACATATAAGACTCAGCATCGCGAGGAGCTCTACAAGCTCATAGAGCGGTCAGAGATTCAATTATACCAAATGAGATTTCTAAGCTCGACTTGATGGGTCATGCACGCGTGGTTTCACAGCGAGTAAGATATCTGGCGGTCAAGAGCAGGTCGTCTGCACAACATCAGATCCTCTTATGTGGCTGCCTGGTGCAGGGTTGAAGAAAGCTGAATCGCTGTTTCCCAACAAGAGAGCAAGACAAGCTGAGGGCAGGTACGATCTTTGGATGATATCTTGTTCAGAAAATTGCAAGAGTTGTTAGGCAGTCAGCCAAGGCAGGTGCACAAAACAGGCAGTCGATGCAGTAAAAAAGCGGGGTAGAATAGCACCTCTCGGGGGAATCGACTGCGCGGCGTCTTACATAAGTCTTGCTTAGTGATCACGGCCAGTCAAGCCAACCCGACAAGCAAGAACGAGGTGAGTTTGGCAACCAACTTGTCGCCATATATCACCGCCGACATGGCTTCTATCGGGAGTGCATCACTGACAGGCGCAGCATCTATTCATACTGCGACGCCGGCATTGCGCCCACGACAACGACCATGTCTTCGGCTGCTGTAAGTGCTAGCTAATCCAGACTCGATGACTCGTTGCTGACAGAGTATGCAGGACTCGCAGGCCTTTGAGATGAGTAAGCCGCAATCTCTTCTCGTGTCTCTTGAACAACTACTGACCATCATCTCCAGGTCTGCGCGACCAACTCATCGCAGCTCAAAACAACCATGCCCCTCCTCAACCACAGCAACCTCACCAGCATGCGCAACCTACCAATTCCTACAACGCCCACCAGCCTCACCAACAACCCATCCACCATCATCACAACCCGGCCATGGCCATCCAACCCTATGGCATGACCCACGATAGTCCCGACCTGAGCCTCCCCCACACCGACCCCACCGATGCCAACAATCAAGGAGCTGCTGCCGGCAAGAAGGGAAGAGCCCAGCGCGAACTTTCCAACACAAAGCGTGCAGCTCAGAATCGCGCTGCTCAACGCGCCTTCCGCCTGCGCAAGGAGCAGCACATCAACAAGCTAGAGGATGACTTGAAGCAATACCTGGTTATGGAGGAGAACTTCAAGACTCTTCAACATGAGAATGCAGCTCTGAGAGACTACGTTACTCTTTTGCAGTCAAGAATGACGGAAAAGAACATCAGCTTTCCACCCACACCTGAACAGGGTCCTATGCGATCTGCTTCACTCTCAGCACCCGACAATCAGCCCATGCACCAGGATCAGGACCCCGTCTACCATCCTGCGCCAGTCCAACAATCTGTTCACCATGATCAACACGACCATCACGAACAACATCGCTACCCCGATCCTTCTCCACCACAGAGCCATCCTGCACNNCGTCCAACGTCTATCCACCACCCACTCACGACCAGCAGCACCACCAACACGACCCTGCGATCCATGCTCAGCNCTGTACAACAAGACACTGCCAGCGATACTCTTCCTGCTGCCGCTATAAGTCAGCTCCAGGCTGCTGCTGCTCAAGCAGGTAGCATGAATCGTCCACATTCTCCACCTTCTACACATCATGACCAACACCACCAAACTCATCCTCAAGACCCTCAATATGTGCGTGCTAGTGAGTATCCTGCTCATAAACGTCTCAGACTTGATTCTCCTCCTCATCAGACACGTAAGTACTCGAATTATGAGATTGTTTTTTCCGCATCCGCTAACCATCAAGCAGAGGCACTGAGTGACAAGCCGGACGTTTAGAATGCGTTTGGCGACTTGCCAGACGGGTTTATCGACGTGACCGATCTGGCCAAAGAGTCAGAATTTCCTGACAACTTTGACGAACTGTTTGATGACAAGATCGATCCAGCTGTCTCATCCAAAGGCAGTAAGATTGACTTACCTTCAGGTGCCTTGGTCATCAACCATCAGTGCGAATCGATGGCTGACTGGGCACTCTAGCGAGAAGAAACTTTCTACGTGCATTGCTTTTGAAACGTACATTCAAGCTCATGATTGGGCGTTTCAATGGTGGGTACATCCATTGCCGAGATAAATGGGGTTTGTTGCTTGTACTTTATCGCGGTTGTTTCTGTTCATTCCTTTTCTTTTGCTCACATAGCATTGGCATTTCTTTTTGCTGCTACAGATTAATGATTACGAAGCTCACATAGACACAGCGACGGCGCTTAATGGTATTGCTTGATTCAAGTTTTAATTCTCTGCTATGCATGCTTGATTTTGATCCATCATCGCGTCCGTACAAGGTCCGGATGAGGTTCGCCGTAGATCTCCAGCTGCAAGATGCAACACTTTCTCATCTCTGTCTGAGATTCCCGTTTCCCCTTCAAACATCTTATCTGGAATGCGGGCTACATCCTTTGTCATTTGCTTCCCTTTTGTTGTGTAAGCAGTTCAAAATGGTATCAAACAGATCGATTGACCTTTGCAAATATTTGCACAAATTTCCAAGATGCAATAAAGTAGCAAGAAGTTTTGAATCAGTCCTTGGGGTATTTTTGAGGATGCTTCCATTTCATTATATCCTTGTTTCATCTTGCCGGCACCAGCAAGCCTTCATCTTTCATATCCACATTCGAACTGTCCTGAAAAGCTTTATTAACAGCACCTTCATCTGCCTTCATCGTACATCCGTGATCGACATTACAGAGAGCACGAGAACATCAACTCCTGTTTTCAATGCCCACCATTTTCTTGCGCAGTCTCGACATCGGCAACAGGATGACTAGACACTTCAAACATGTTAATCGTCTGCGCTTTCGTGCCCATCTTTTCGGGCAAAGAGGTTTCCTTTGAGAGTGGTGGNGGAGGTTCTACTCGCTGTCCTGATGGTGGCGGATGATCTGCATCTGGAAAGTTTTCTTGCGGTTGTGTTGCATCGTGGTAACCGGTTGGTAAATCCTTTTCTGGCTCGACTTGAGATGGGGCTGGGTTATCGATTACCATGGCATCNGGTATTTGATTGATCTTGGGTTGTTGGAGTATTCGTCTCTTCTTGCTTTTGNNAGGTGCTTGGTGTTTGTTCCTTCCTTGTCTTGCTTGATCGATCAAGCGTGTAAAGTCGTCTTTGTTTCCAGTACTCCAGGCTTTTGCGTCAAAGTCCTTTTTCATCACTTGATTGCTTGTGCCGAATGAATCTGGCTCGCGACCGATTGAGCGATCCCACTTTCTCAGTTCGTCTAGCAAGTCTCGTTTTGTGCGTGGAGCTCCAGCGTCGACATTTGCGTTCCAGAGATTTACCCACTCGGTGTGACGGCGTGAGAGTAGTGCTTTTGAGCCTGTGGAGGGTATACCGAGTTCGGAGAGTTTCTTGCGGAGAGCTTTGTCATTGAGGAGAGAGTAGTTCAATTCAGCGAGGCGGTCAGGAATTGGTTTGGGAGTCGCTG
This sequence comes from Aureobasidium uvarum, assembly GCA_903853725.1. Classification (NCBI taxonomy): domain Eukaryota; kingdom Fungi; phylum Ascomycota; class Dothideomycetes; order Dothideales; family Saccotheciaceae; genus Aureobasidium; species Aureobasidium uvarum. Next base: position 308,444 of record CAINUL010000008.1, on the reverse strand, counting down.
ACGGTTGTGGCGTTGGTGCGGTGGAACGTGGGGGTTGTTGTCTTTGTTTCTGGGATGGGGATGTGCAGGCTGGTGTTCCAATGTGGTTGAAGACGACTTCTTCTTTCATGCGTGTTTGGCAGATTGGACACGCAACAAGACCGTCGTCTGGCGTTTGCGCTCTTTCTGGTTGGGTGCCGCCGTTTTCAGTGTATTCAGCATCGCTGCCATCGTCTTCTGGTCCAAAGATGATGTCGAGTTGCTCGTTTGATTGCTGTGTCCTCTTGCTCTGACTCCGTGTGGTGCGTACTGTGAGGTCGCTTCCTCCGCTATGTCTCTCAGTCCTCCTCCTCTTGTTTGGCCGTGTCGGAGCGTCTTCCTTCTCCTTCTTGTCCTTGGTCGCAATCTCCAGCGCCACAGGTCTAGCCGTCTTGAATGCGCCCACGACTTCCTCCAATGCCCAATTCCTGCGCAATTTACTGGCTTGATCGTTGGCGCGACATGCAGGACATTTGCCGTCGACAGATAAACAGCGACGAATGCAGATACTGCAGAAAGTGTGCGAGCAAGTCGTGACCATTGGTGTAGTGAAGAAGTCTTTGCACACTTGACATCGTAGGGAGTTTTCGAGGGCTGCAAAAGGTGGAAGTGATGTGTCTAGCCAGTCGCTGGAATCAGAAAGGCTGTGATCCATGGTGGTTGAAGTGTTTGCTGCTATGCGACTCGCGATGTAGGTGAAAGCGTCAAGGTTCGCCTCGAGTGCGACGCGCCGATGCACGCGATCCTTTGTTCGCGCTTTCCTTTTTGGGCCGACATTGCTCCATCGTAACTTCTCATCTCAACACATGTATCAGACTTGATGGCTGAACAGAACGCATGCCTGATTATTATTATGTCTTTCATTTCTATTGACAAGTTTCATTCCGTCATTGCTCACATGTTCATCCATCATAATATCCACATATCACCACACATCATACTCAAATCATATCATACCGTTAGTCGTTTGTGCCTGCAAAATCATAAATCAAAAAAACCATCATCAAGTAGCAGGCAATCCTGGATTTTGGTTGGAATTCGTACCAACAAACACGACTGAGGATACAATTAGCAGATTTCCCTTAGAGATACAGATATATGACCAACCTTGCACAGAAGCCAGAGCAACACTCGCCATGAAGATCTCAATCCGATTCGCTGGAGTGAAAAAGGCCAAACAGATACTGAATGTCGCGCTCCAGAGTCCGATAAAGATCAACCTCCAGATCAATACGGGGATATAGTAGAGGGCGATGATACTGGCTGTCGGGAGTAGAGAGGCAAACAAGATACTAATGTAGAAGGCCATTTTCTCCAAGACATCACCTTTGTACATCTGAAAAGATTAGTTGCCTTCTTGAACTTCACATAGCGCGAGACTTACATGACCACCAAATTCTGCATCTTCTTGCAATAGTCGACGCCCGAAGAATACGTGAAAGCGTTGTACAATCTTGCTTCTTAACAAGTTGGTGAAAGAGTCGGGGGCGACATGTCCAGATAAACTGACAAGATCCGTTTGTGTTGCTTTTGCTCTTTCATGTGCTCTTGCTCGTTGTTGATCTGTCTCGTATTTTGCCTTTTCGTCAACGCTTAGACTCCAGATGGTATTCTCAGGATGGTGTAACCACTCTTGCTCGCTGTTGTGACCGTGTTGTTCGCTGTCGCAGATGAACTCTCGGAGGCCTCTCACTTCGTTGTTGGTCGGTCGTGGAAGGCTATACAGCTTGTGTTGCTGAATCAAGACCTCGTCNTTTCAACGGTTGTGTCAGTGATATCCTGGCTACAGAGCGCATAGACCGCTGATAACCATCTTCGACTCTGGATCATCAAGAGAAGACCACTCACTGTATTCCTTCAAAAGCTTTCTTTGCTCCTCATAAAGCTTGTACCGAGAACGAGCTCTAGAGCCCTCTGCGGCCACACGGCCGTTGTGGATTCCACGCATGCTAAACTGCAGCTGCCTCAAGTCCTGATCTCTCTGATCATCTATCTCAGTCTCATATAACTCTTCCTCAATATCCAACAATTCCGCCTGCAGATACAGCAAATTCCTCGCATTGAGCTCAGAAAAACGTCGAAATATGGCAAAACCAGGTCTCTCGCCAATAAATCGAGCCAACTTGGGATATCCTTGGAGAGCAGGTCGTTCACGAACAGAATTCTGTCGCAGCAAGCCTGGCGATACAAATGTTGACTCGGTATTGCATGTATTGTATGAGACGGGCGAAAAGTGGACTGAGGAGCTTGCTGCAGAGTTGGTTCTCGAGTCTTTGCCAACAGCTCGGACGTCTGTTGAGATTCTCGGTTTGTCGGTGGGTTCGATGACCGGAAGTTCATACCTCTCGCCGGCCATTGTTGGTGGCGGAGTATTGCTGACTGCCTTGATTCGTAAAGGGGCGATAAGAATAGGGGAAATATTCCGAGAGTACGAAGATAGAGAGGAGAAAGGAAAAAGCGTCACACAAGCCATCCTACCTCTGAACACAGCCTATCTGCATGGAATTGCCGCCCCACCTTGTAATGTCAGTGATTGGACGTGACATGCATGAGCAAAAGTACTCTCCACCACAGGGCGAGAAGGCTGAACTCCGACTCGCCAAGAGCAGTGTCTCGCCGCGTGAGTGGTTGTTGAGGAAGTACCGGTGAAGAGAGCAGTGGAGGCAGGACTTGCATGACGCTTTCCTAATATAGTGTGCGGTATAATAAATACTACTGACGGTATCAGACTTGCGGTTGAACTGCTGTGCCATCCTAGGCAAAGGCGTGCTTTAGTGCTGATTAAACACGACCCGCCGCGTCTCTTCGTGGAGCAAAATATATTGCATTCCGCCATGAATGGAAGCAGACTACCAAAAGTTGCCATCGCAATCGAGAGTCGAGCTCCGCCATGAACTGCCTTAGCACGATATTGACGGCAGTGCCTGGTGGCTTGGAGGATTGCGTAAAGTAGGTATACTTACGAGACCTTTAGTATGTAACCGCGAGGTCTCCCAACCTTTGAAATCCATTCGACTTTACAATCTACATACTTAATTCACGAAGGAAAAGGACTCGAAATCACACACTATACTGCTTTCATCCGACTTTCACTGCCACTTCTCAAGGAAACAAAACTTCCACAATCATACAAACATGGATCCTCCCCAACAATTGACACCCGCCCTCTCCGTCGACGACTTACCAGCACTATCTGACAGCGAATCCTCATCCGGCATCCCAGCAGAACAAGTAGACGTAATCAGAAGTATCGTCAACAAATGGCACAAAAAGCCCTTGCAAATAGCCAACGACATTGTGTCAGCATTGGTAACATTCCACCCCACTACCACAAGAAAAGAGCTAACACTATTCCAGGAAGGCGGTGATCACACCCACATCCCTCTGATCGTCCGCAACGGAGACAATCAAGAAGTAGTCGTCTGGGCCAAATGCGACACGGGCGCATGCGCAAACTTCATAACCATGGCCCTCGTCCGAAAACTCAAACTCGAATACAGTCTCCAAAAAATCGACGACTACGAAGCCGCAAAGAATCTCGAATCTCCTCCTCGCGATCATCTAGGTGTGGGTTTGATCAAANAAGTATGCAGCTTCGAAGACAGAGAAGTCAGCATAAACTACATCCTCTCCCTAAACTTTGCCGCTGGAAAGTTCAGAAAGCAACATGAAAAAGTCGAGTTTGAGGTTTTGGAGATTGGGGATGGGTTCACGAGTCCTGCGTCGAATGAAAAGACGGATCTGTTCTTGGGGGCGAGTTGGTTGTTCAAGAATGAAGTCTTCATGTTGAGGAAGAGTTATTATGTGGATCCGCCAAAGGATTTGCCGGTGGTGGAGACGGTGCCTACGCAGGACAGTGAGTTGACACCGATTGCAAGACCTTCGAGTGGCATCTACATGCCGAGGGGAACCCCTTCGATCAAGCTCAGTGCCAGTCCGGCACCTCCTAGGTTGCCGAGAGGACGTATGGCCTAGTCGGAGGAGAGTGATGCTGTTTGGGATCAAGCAATGTACAGAGTATATGAGGTTTGTTCATGGAGCGGTGGTCAGCGTATGTTATTTCGATAGACTGGCTCGAAGAATCTTTGTATGGTACATGGCTAACGTTTGCTTCAACATCATTGTCGTTGCTCTAGTCTCTACCTCTGGCTGATGGTTTGAAGTATGTGGAGTACCTCAAGCTCGACTCTTTCTGCATAGTCGACTCCGTACATTCTTGGCCCTGGCTCATCGAGTTGTGTCAAAGACCGTTCGTCTCGGAGTGTGACAGAAGTACTTGGATTGTATCCGGCTCTCCCTTGTCACTGCTGTTTCAGCAACCTCTACGGTCGAATGTGTAGGGATAGAAGTACCCTCGAACCTGTTAGGCAGCAAGCCTCGACGTCTTCAGGGTCTGCGTAGCTTTTGATATTTGCATTTGAGTGACTTGATCAACTCATCCTGTCATGTCGATGTCGGCAGCCTTGACCACCTCTTGCTTGCCAGTGTCCACATCCTGAGGACTGGTCTTGATTTCGGCAGCCTCTCTGACAGCCTCGGCGAGCACACTTCTCGACAAACCCGCTGCATCAACAGCACGATCGACAAGTGTCTCGAAACCTTCTCCAGCATCGCCCTTGACCCATAATTCAGTGAGTTCATCTCTTGACTGAAGATGAGCAACTACAGCTGCGGCGCGCAAATCGTTGTGTTCGCTCGGGCAAGGATCCAGTACCAGTTCTCCCTTGCCTTCACCAGTGACTGCAGCGACACCGCCAGAAACAATATCCACGCAATCAATTCCGGCATCCACAAGAGCAGCACTTGCAGCAGTGACACAACCGGCCAACACATTCATCAACCCTACACCTCCAATGTTTTTCTTGCTGGCATCATCGTCACGCCACCAGTCATCTTCCTCGCTCTCCAAAACTGTAATGACGACCTCGGCGGCGGACTTGGGCCAGCGCTCGCCAATCACCACACCTCGCAATGCTGTTTCCAGATGTAGCCCAAGATCTCTCTCTGCAGTATCGCGAAGATAGCCTCTTCTTTGGCGACTTGCGAATGGTGCAAACTTGACGTGTGTGCTGAGAAGTAGATTCGGGCTGAAAGCGGCGGTGCGAGGAAGTGGTCGTGGGCCGTGAACAGTGCAAGTAAGTTTGAGAGTGCCACTTTGGGCTACGAGTGTCGTTCTTGCGGAATCGGTGGAGGGGTGGAATTCGAGATAGGCTGATCCAGAAGCAGATGGCACAAGACCTGTCTGTAGGAAGATTTTACGAGGCGTGGAAGAGGATCGTTGGCGACTTGGTCGTTGTGATGAGGTGGACTCTGTGGTGGGAACAAAGATGGGTGCAGAAGTGCCACCTGCAGGCGCATTGGTACGACGACGATCAGCCATGGTATGGAGAGATTAGTGCTATGTATTGGAATGTCCTCTTCTTTCGATTTCTCGATCTGCTTCTGCTCCAACTTCGGCAAGATGCGTGACGTCCGCGCCCATGGTCCAAGCTCGAATTTTCTGCTACAACCTTCAAACGCGCGATCCGACTTTCTTCCTTTCCCTTCACTCACTTCTGCCTCTTCTGCGCGCAACTCACTTGTCAACAACATGCGAGACCGCTGGCGGCTTGTCATGCTTTTTGTTTCTTCTTTGCGTAAGTCTTACTCTTCCCCATCACACTGGTTAGGAAGAAAACCCAACACACTAGTTGGCGATCAACCCTCGGGGTTTCCTGAGCCATAAACTAACATGCACTACCATCTGAACCACATCCTACATCACTTCTCAGCATGTCACTTGATATTGAGAGCTGAACCCGTGCTGACCTGCGCAAAGTCTTTTAGTTTCTTCTGCATCTTGATCTGTCTTCGGACGCAAAAGAGTTCTTCCACTCGTCGTATAAAATTCGTGCGCACGTGGTGGAAGAACTCTTTCAACTCTGCAATGGTAAGCTATTACTCCTTCACCACTTCACCACAACCCAATCCTTCGCCAAAGGTGTTTTCAGGATGATTGTATTATTATTCAGTTCTGCTACCAAGAAAATTATGCGGATACTCATACACCAAGCTTACCTGTCTGATCCACATTCACCTTTGGCATTTCTTCACATTCTCTCATCTCGATCGGTTGTGATCAACTTTGCTAACAAGCATAAAGACAGATAGCACTCACATGAAGTCACCAATCATGCGACATTTAAATGGTAAGACCTTTCCCTCCCCCACCACACCCTCATACCTCCCCCCACCACCACAACGCAATGATGACACCTAGTCAATCCATTCAATGAAGTTTACCTATACCCGCCGAGCCCCCTCCCTGATACCCCACCTGTGTTTCAAGTCCAGGAATGACGGGTTGTGGAGTTGCAATTACAAACCTTTTCTAGTAGTCCTCCACCTCTGGTGGGGATGGAAAAAATGGTATAATGGGGCTTCCGTGTGCCGGAAGAGTTCACTCGTTATGAGTGGGTGATTTTGGTGCCGGCGGGAAGGGCTTGAGTAAAGACGGCTTTCTGAGTTTCTGCGTTACCAAAAACACATCGTTTTGAGATTAGCATGCAGTGGTTTTCTTGAAGGTCCTTTTTTGCTGACTTTTCGATTCAAGTAGGTGTTTCGGTCTTCTCTGGAGTGTGGAGAGGTGTTGTCGTATTCAACATTGCGGCTGCCCGTGTCTATATAGTCTTATGAATGATGATGCATCTGCTATCTACAATACTTGTCTTCTCGGTTGCTGTTGCTCGTGTCTACTCTGCGCGTGTTGTTTGTTCTCTGAAATGCTCCTGTCACAACACCCGTGATGGTGTGGCGCTGTGTCTCATCTCTCTTCCCAATACCCTATGACTTCCAGAGAACACTCGATGCTGATGTCTGAAAAGACGCTTCTTCAATCGCGAATGGATCAGTAACAACACAGCAGCTCTCAAGAACATCAACATGCACCAGCTCATTCAAGTAAAGTGATCGTTTCAACGTAATTGTACATGTTACATCTCTAATAATCAAGACAGAATGTATTCACAACAGTTTTCCTCTCTGTTGTCATACAATGTCCCTGATCGTCATGCAAAGTATTTCCTTCCAAGCCGATTAATAAAAACATGTAGGGCTCTCTAGTAAGTGGTATTCAAAAGAAAAAAAAGAAGATTGGGCAAAAAAGGAAAAGCAATAAGAAAGTTCATCATCTATGCATTCATGGGCTTGCGGCCAACCATGAGGTACATGGGAGTGAAGAGCTTCTCTCTGCCACCAGCAACAAGGGCATCAGCAGCAGTGGCCAAAGAGTCGGCGGTCTTTTGGGTACCCCTGGGAGCAAGACCGAATCTCTCGAGAGCGCCGACAAAGTTGTGTGCAGTCCAGCGACCGACCTTGGTCATACGAGCAAGAGTGGGGAGATCCCAGATGCTGCTGGCATACTTGAGTTGGCCAGCAATGGGGTAGTACCAGGGGTAAGGGTCGTCGCGGTCTGCAAGGTCCTCGTTCATCTCGAGTTCGAATCCAGCAGCCTTCATGGCGGCAAGGGCGACCTCAATCTTCTCCATGTTGGAGATACCATCACCGACCTCAATACCGAGACGGATCTCACGATGGTGAGGGTTGTCGTTGTCGTAAGCATCAGTCATGAGCCATTCGTAAACACCAAAGACACCACCGGGCTTCAGGACGCGGAAGATTTGGGAGTAGATGCCCTCGAGCGAAGGAGCGTGGACGGTGGCCTCGATGGCGTAAACGGCGTCGAAGGTGTTCTCGGGGAAAGCCATTTGNCTAGGATCTCGTTAGTTTCGGAGATTGAAGCTGAAACCTCGGGGGTTGCGTACCATGAAGTCACCCTTGACAAAGTCGAGCTTGTGAGAAAGACCCTCCTTTGCGGCGTAATGAGTTGCTCTCTCAATCTGGTAGTCGTTGTTGTTGAGACCGGTAACGTTTGCGCCAGAGAACTTGACAATCTCTCTAGCAGGACCACCAACACCACATCCAACATCCAGGACCTTCATGTTGTCCTTGAGGTTCATGACGTGAGCGAGGTAGTGCTCGTGACGGGCGACGGCTTGTTTGAAAGGCTCTCCGTAGGCGAAACGGCAGAAGTGGAAGGATTGACCCCAACCGTACTCGTAAAGGTCGGTGGCCAGGTTGTAGTAGTGACGGGTCAGGGTAGCGTATTCGGCTCTTCTGGCCNNTGCTCAGGGGGTCAGTACAAGGTCGATTGTGAGTTTCGAATATCCAGGGCGGCGCACCTCTCTAATCTCAGGAGTCTCGTCCTTTGCGTCCTTGTTGTCCCAGTGCTTGAAGTACTCGTCGACAGCGGCCTTTTGACCGTCTGCACCCTTGCTCAACATGGCGGCGAAACCACCTCTCTTCTGGGCGGAGGAGCCGTGCATGACCTTGTTGAAGGCAGCATCGCGCGAGTGGTCTTCTTGTTCAAGCGAGTGAGGAGCCATTGTCGCAGTGTCGAAAGAAAGGGGAAGTAGTAGAAGAAGAAAAAGACACTACAAAAGGTACAGTTGAAGATGCGGTTGAACGCGAAGAGAAGAGGTGATGGAGAAGTGGAATGGAAAGAGGACAGCACGGGATTGAGGCAAAGAAATGGCAGCAGCACTAAAATAATTATAAAGGGGTGGCTCTTTCCATAAACATCGTACGAGACAAGACGCGGCGGGGGGCTCCTGCCTCTGGGGGCGCGCAATTTCATTATCTCCAATTGGCTTGTCTCTAGCGCATCTCAGAGTCCTCACCCAAATTTCCGCCGTCTGTTCTCACAAGCATACGGAATCCGTGGGATCCGGCTCATCATTTGCGGAGAGAAGACGGAGGTGCCTGTTTCGAATGAGTAGGTTGAACTTCGGCAAGAACGTCGTCACTTTCGTTGCATCTGCGACGGGCGTTCAAGCCGCAGCTTCTGCTTATACAGCAACCATCGGTTTTTGTCGCCTCTAGACTTCACATTCGTCGCGTCACATCCACAACCCATCGACTGCTTCCAATAAGTCGCGCGACTCTGACCATACCACTTTTGTCGTCTCAAAACAGCGACCACCATGCCTCCCAAGCAGGATCTGAACCGCTCAGGATGGGAGTCAACCGACATGCCCTCGGCCTGTGAAAACTGCCTTGGTGACAACCCCTATGTTCAAGTCTTGAAAGAAGACTACGGCGCTGAATGGTGAGACCCTATTCCTTGTCCGCTGATCTCAAGCTCTTACTAACAAGTCGCAGCANAAATCTGCACTCGCCCATTCACAGTGTTCCGCTGGAAGACCGACCGCACAGCCCGCCAAAAGCGAACAAATCTCTGCCTTACTTGCGCTCGACTGAAGAACTGCTGCCAGTGCTGTATGCTCGATCTGAGCTTTGGACTTCCCATCGTTGTGCGCGACGCCGCCTTGAAGATGATCACACCTGGACCAAACAGCGAAATCAACAGGGAATACTATGCACAAANNAATCATGAGAAGGAAATCGAAGAGGGTCGAGGAGCTATCGAGGCTTATGAACAGACGGACGAAAAGGCTAGGGATCTGCTGCGCAGACTCGCCCAGAGCGAGCCTCACTACAAGAAACAGAGAAGATTGGAAGAGGAGGGCGCTGCGTCAGGACAAAAGATGCTCGAGGGGCCTTCTTCGGAAGGTGCCAGACCTGGACTCATTCGTACGAAAGACTCGAGGCCAGCAGGATATGGACCTCCATCACGCCCCGTCAAGGGGGCATCCAGAGCACGCCCATTCCCCAACACAGCAACTCTGCCACCACAACCACAAGACATTCTTCCCCCGGCCGACAAAAATGTCATGTCACTTTTCGTCACTGGTGTTGAGGATGACTTGCCCGAACACGACATTCGCGTCTTCTTCTCACAGTTCGGAGCTCTCCGCTCTCTCATCTGTTCACATCGATCACACTGCGCTTTTGTGAACTACATGACCAGAGATACAGCCGAGGCAGCGGCTGCTTCATGTCAAGGAAGAGCTGTTGTCAAGGGTGTGCCACTCAGAGTGCAGTGGGGCAAACCCAAGACATTGGACAACATGGACAGAGAGGCTCGCATGGCAAACGCAAGAGCTGGACGCGAGACGAACGCAGCAGTCAAGGCGGCTTCATCTACAAGGCCGGCAATCGCTGCTGGTCCTTCTTCCTCAGCTGCTGGACCATCAGGCAGCACAGACAACTTTGATCTGGTCGCGCCTCCGCCTGGATCAGAGGATGTTCAATACGCAAGTTTGGCAGGCGAGTAGACAAGTCCTTGATTGCAACAGATATACGAAAATACGGCGTTTGGGCAGGAAAGCATGGCGTTTTGAAGCTTTGTGTCTTCTCAAAGACGGAGGTCTGACTAGGATAGAACAGACAGGGGTATCATATATTTTTACGTATCAAATCAGAGAGCAGCGCTTGACCTCTGCAAAAGACTTTGTAGTTCCTTTGAACTGCTTGACCGACTCGTTGTCGCCCTTTTCGGTGTGGTCGTGAATTCGCAATNNTCTAGTTCGTGGTATCGTGTCAGTGGTCGAAGATTCAGTCGTCAAAGGTGGGAGCAGCCTGGACTCACTGTAAGCTCCGGACTCTTCCTTGTCGGTTGCGCCTTGTACTACATTTTCCCTCAGGATCTGAGCCACTCCTTGTGCATGTTCGACGGCCTTTTCGGCTTCAATGCTGCCAGCCTTGACGCCACGGTTCTGATCGAACGAGTCTCGTGCGAATCTGCGAGAGTTGTGTAGTGTGTCGTGGTCGCCTNNGGGAGGAAGACGTAGGGTTAGCGACTTGGTCGTGCTGCTGTAAGTCGAAGGCGATGGGAGGGTACCTTGGAAAGCGATGCGGGTTGCGCGCAAGAGGTTGCGGTATGTTGACAGGACGACTGTCTTGTTGTGAGGTATGATCTGTGACGACATGTTGTGTTTGTTGGATGTGTGAAAGGCTAGGAATTAATTGTCTGCCTCAGTCGTAAATAATTGTCGCCATGATGGCAGACAAGGCGAATGCGCGCGCCAAGCTCGATTCCCCGGACCAAAAATTCGAGACTCGGTCGGGGCAGATTTTGAGCAGCGGCCTGAGTCTCTTCCTCTCCCTCTGTATCTACTCCATATCAACATCAATATGTCTGTATCTCAGATCAACAAGGCTTTGCCTACCCTCCCTGCCGGCTGGTCCGCCGACAAGGACTTCAAGGCTGTCGGCAAGCTCTCTGCTGCCGCTCGTCGCAACGTCGAGCCCGTCGGCCCTTACTTCTTGGCCCACGCCCGCAGAGTACGATTGCGACCTGTCCACTGATCATGAACCTAGACTGACTTGTTGTTCAGANCTCGCCACAAGCGTACCTTCTCCGAGGATGACCGCATCCGCGCCCAGGAGAACGTCAAGCAGGTCGAGGACGAGGATGCTGGTTACATCAGTGAGCCCGAGGACCCTGCCATGCTTGCGCGCGAGGCCAAGGACTGGAAGGTGTGTGCCATCATTTCAAATTCCACATCGTCCACATCTAACAACCACACAGNNAGCCAGGATCACTACGCCGTTCTCGGCATAACAAAGTACCGCTGGAAGGCCACCGAGGAGCAGATCAAGAAGGCCCACCGCAGAAAGGTCCTCAAGCACCACCCCGACAAGAGAGCCGCTGCCGGTGGCAACGAGGACGACAACTTCTTCAAGTGCATCCAAAGAGCCCACGAGATCCTCAGCGACCCCGTCAAGCGCCGCCAGTTCGATTCCGTCGACGAGGCCGCCGAGGTCGAGCCCCCATCCAAGAAGCAGACCCAAAAGGGCAACTTCTACAAACTGTGGAGCAACGTCTTCAAGGCCGAGGGCCGCTTCAGCAAGACCCAGCCCGTCCCCAAGCTCGGCGACGAGAACAGCACCCGCGAGCACGTCGAGAACTTCTACAACTTCTGGTACAACTTTGACTCGTGGAGAACCTTCGAGTACCTCGACGAGGATGTTCCCGACGACAACGAGAACCGTGACCAGAAGCGTCACGTCGAGCGCAAGAACAACAACGCCCGCAAGAAGAGAAAGGCCGAGGACAACCAGCGTCAGCGCCAGTTGGTCGACGAGTGCCTCGGTCTCGACGAGCGCATCAAGAAGTTCAAGAAGGAGGAGCACGCCCAGAAGAACAAGAAGAGACTCGAAAGAGAGGCCGAAGCCACCAGACTCGCCGAAGAGGCAGCAAAGGCCAAGGAAGAGGAAGCCCGCCTCGCAAAGGAGAAGGAGGAGTCCGACAAGGCAGCCAAGGCCGACACAAAGAAGGCAAAGGAGGCAGCCAAGAACGCCGCAAAGAAGAACAAGCGTGTCGTCCGTGGTGCCGTCAAGGATGGCAACTACTTTGCCGACGGCGAGGCCAGCCCTGCACAAATCGACCAGGCCCTCAACGACATCGATGCCATGATTGCCAAACTCGAGGTCGACGACCTTGCCGTCTTCAAGAGCAAGCTCGACGGCAAGACCGACGCAAAGGAGATCAAGACCCTCTTCTCCGAGGAGGCTTCTCGTCTCGGCATGACCGACCTCAAGTCTTTGGCTTAAGGTCAATGACTTGTTCTTCGTCTATAGACTTTTCGATTTTACACAAAAAGCATGCGGAGAGGGTGGAATAGATGGTATTACGATCTGAATAAACGTTCCAACTCATTGGACATTCTTCAACCAACGACTTACAATCCAATTGACCTTCGCATGATGCTGACAAGTGATCATTCAAGGTTATCAAGGTAGGTGCCCACATAAGCTCAAAAGTCACTCGATGTTAGATGGGCAAGAGCATATCTCAACCCCCAACACACTTTCTTTTGGAGGTCTTTGGAAAAGAACATTGATACAAAACAGGAAAAAGAGTACTTGAATACGAGAAAAGAAAGCAGCACTATTCCACTCAAGATCCCCCCCCCCCCCCCCCCCCCCCCCTTCTCCACCTCTGATTTCACCCTACACCTTCCTCCCTTTGGCAATAAACCCCCTCTTCTCAACCTCCTTCCCATTCATCTGCAACAAAAACCCTTGCTCCAAAACCACAAACCCAAATTCTGCAAACCCTGCCCCTTCAAAGAATCCCTTCATATCATGTTCCGTAAAGCCGTTTGTTTTGATAGTTTTNTGCATCTTCTTCCACTCTTCGGTGTCTGTAGAGGTGGAGGAAGAATCAGGGTGAGAATGTTGATGACCAACATGTTCGGCGGCAGAAACTTGCTTTGGAAGCCAGTCGACGATGAAAAGCACACCGCCGCTTTTGAGGCAAGAATATAGGTTGGAGATGCACAGGGTGGGGTTGCTCAAGTGGTGGAAACCTAGGGCTACGCCTGCGATGTCGAAGGATCCAAAGGTTGTGGCGTCGGTGGTTTCGGAGCAGAAATCTGCGATTGCGGTGGTGAGATGGAGGGATGGGTGGGATGAGGATAGTAGAGTGGTGTATTGGTCTAGCATTCCGGGGGCAATGTCTAGTCCTGTTGCGTGGGTGATGTGGGTGTTCAGTGCCNNTACTACTGGATCAGTGATCGGGAGGATTTAGTGCCCTTGTGGGAAGAGGTGGATGCGCACTCGGGTTACACTGCCGGTTCCACATGCGTAGTCTAGAAGTCTGCACTCGTTGTTTGAGGGAGATGCCCAGTTTGCTCCCNNTAACCAAGCGGCGTTGGTCGTCAAGGCTGAGGCGACTTGAGCTGCTATCTTCTTTTGCCAGGGTTTAGCATCATAGTCTTTTGCTTTTGAGNNCTGTGATGGAATGGTTAGTAGGGGTCCAATCAGACATGTGTCTAAAGCCAACATGGAGCTAAGAGGGACGGGTCCTTGTGAAAGCCACTGGACATGAAGAGAACATCTGACTTACTCCCAAGTATCACGGTTATGAGCTGTGAACTCGCTGTGATCGTGGCTCATGATTGATTAATAGAACGAGCTATTGCTCAATGGTCCTGGCGTAGGTGAAGCGAACTCGGTGGGAGATGTACTTATTTATGTAGTCGAATGAGTGAAGATGTCACCGAAAGATGTGTCCGAAAACGCTCCGACGTCGACATCTGGCGGAGACTCGTTACTGAACCCTACGACGAGTAATCATGAATCCCCTTCATTCAAGATCGTTGAGCAAAGGACCTAGAGTATTCAGGGACTGTTGCGAGCCAAGAATACAGTATTATCGTGGAGCTTATATGCTGTAGACAGCGTGACAGGGTTGCTCTCAAAGCAAGGTCTACTGGAACTTTCAACTTTCAAGCAAAACATCCGGCGCGTTACAAACACAAGCTCTGTTGCAGAATTTTATTTCACAATAAAGATATACGACTGGGTTGAAGGTTGAAAAAATAGATTTCATGTTGGATATATCGCGAAAACAAGCAAACATGAACATGGCAGAAAATAGCCAGTCAAATGTCCAAATCCAAGACGCCTTCTGTGAATCCCCGTATGGTATATACACAGTATGCCCTCCACTCTCAGCGAATGTTAAATCGTAAAAGTATGCCATCCTCGTCATGTACAGTATCCAAGTTTTTGTTCGTCAAGGTGGTTTACAGGTTGGCAGGGGGGTTGTTGGGGTTGATGGGCTTCTTGGCACCGCCCATCGAACGCTCAAAGGAAGAAGAGGGAGGAGCAGAGTTGGGGTTGGGGTGGTGCTTCTTGAGAGCCAAGGTGACGTTGTACTCAAGGTCGAGCTGAGCCTTGGGGTCGTCCTTTCTGGGCTTGAACTCGACAACAAGGTCATCCTTGACGGCAAAGACGGAGTCAATGTCGAGATGAGGGTCGTCGCTGGGGTAGATCTGGTTGATGACGGTGGCGTACTCGGGGTGGGTGATCATCAAGTGGATGTGAGCGGGACGCATGGGAGAGCGGTCCATGAGCTTGAGGAGGACACCAGCGGGGCCATCGGTAGGAAGAGAGTAGGGAGTGGGGTGGTAGCAGTACCAGTTGAACTTGCCATCCTTGTCGGACTTGAACTTGCCACGGAGGTTGTTCTCGGTCTGCTCGGGGTCCTGGAAGTCGTACTGGCCATTGGAAGAAGCTTGCCAGATGTCGAGAACGGCACCCTCGATGGGAGCGCCAGTCTCCATGTCCTTGAGGACACCGTGCATGTATGTGATTCTGCCGCCCTCCTTGTGGTCTTGAATGATGCTGTCGCCGAGCTCACGGAAAGGAGCGTTGGGCGACCAGAAGGAACCGAGGATGACGTTGGAGGTGGGAGACATGCCCTGCTCGGTGACGATACGGTTGGCAATCTCATCGACGAGGCTNGTGTTGTTGGTTAGCCATGTTTGTGGATGTGCAGACATTCAGACTCACGATTCGAGACCAATAACATCGCAGATGCGGTGACCCTCGTTACGGATAGGAGTGCTGATTTGACCAATCGAGTTGATAAAGTCGACACCCATCATCCACTCGGCGGGGGTAAGTTCGACCTCACGGGTGAAGTCGTGAATGTGCTTGATCAGAGAACCCAAGATGACACGAGCACGCTCGGGTGTGTTGGGTCCCATGGCATTGACGACATAGGGGGTGAAGTTGGGATCGAATCTTGCGTTGGTCGACATTGTGGCGGTTGTGTGTATGAGGTTGCGAGGGGTGCAAGGACAGAGAGGTGACTTTTGGAGCAAGTACGGAGTACGAAAGTGCTGTAAAGGCAACTTTCTGAAAGGCTGCAAGAGGGAAATGATGGATAGAGTATTGAAGATTGAGATACAGGAGTAGACACGGGAACCGCGGGGAGCTCGGTCTATATACTACTTTACTGTAGCTCATGGACCCGTGAACAAAGTCGACGGCAGATTGATTCGGCTGCTCGTCCATGCCACTTCGGCCCTCCAAAACGGCATTCGAAAAATGCGGTCCGAGGGGCATCTCCGCCGCAACCCCAGACTGATCTAACCAAAAGCGGTCTAGACCACACAGCATGCCCCGCTGTCACGCGCTGAGCAAGAGCCGTTCGGTCTTGCCGCGAAAGGGTCTACGCAGTTCTGCTGCGAACACATTTCATACACTGTGATCCTCTCACAGAATCTCGGTTCAAATTCTGAACTCGGATCCGGAAGGTATCCGGGTTGTCTGATCGGCTTCTTTATGCTTCTACACAGTCGTCTTCTGTTGGATGCAATAGGCCCTCCGAGACCAAGCCTCCCACCCTTTGGTGAATACTAACAAAACTGTTCTAGCAATGCCTGTGTCCTTGCAGCGCAAGCTTCAGAAGTAACAGCATAGACTATTCTGTCACTCGTACTCATCTTGCTGTGCTTGAGCAAGTTTCGGCCTTTGGTGAGAAAGGAGAAGTCGTGGCAACAAAGATTCGAATTATCGCGCAAGAGTTGAACTTTTATAGGTTTTCAAGAATGCCCCTGGATCCAAGCTCAAAAGGACTGTAGGGAATTCAATATCTTTGTATGACTGACAGCGAAGCAAATGACAGATCGATCCGCAGCAACCCCCAGGTTGACGTACGTCTTGTTATCGCTGCTTAGATCTTACCGGTGTCCTTTCATTAGGGATCGCGACCTTGCGTCTGTTACAGGATCCGCACTTTGTGTTAGGACACAAGGAAGGTTGCAGCCTCGCTGGTGCGAGTAAGGGAGTCGGAAAATGATACTCGCCCAGTGCCGTACACACAACTCGGACGCTCGTCCTAGCGACGATCCTGATACTGTAAGCGACCATGTAGGAGCCGGAGTCCGATCTTGATGCATATCCATTCAAGCTACCCAGACATATTGATCTTCAGTCAGAAATCGATGATGGTGGTGACAACGCCCGGAGCCAACAAAGCTGCCACACATGAGGTGCCATTGGGTGTCAGGGACCAATGAGCCAAAAAAACATGGTTCCTGGTTCCAAGTACGCTCCTACTACAAGCCAAGCTGTTGGTCTATACACACTTATCAGATACTGACAGCGAAGCGGATCTCGCTTAGCTACCATTGAGGATCATCTGCTCGCAGTAAAAAAGCCAGATGTATCAAGATATCGCGACATAACCGAGTTTCTCAATTCCAGAACTCGACCTTGCCCTGTGACTACACAGCACAGAGTGCTCGTGACTCGACCGGGCCGCTCATCGAGAGCCAATCTTGTTGGTGCTTCTCATTGGACGATATGCCAGCACAATATCTACCATTCGCAATCCTTTATCGCGGATGCCTTGATCGTTGATGTAGTAGCTTCTCATGGAAGTGACTCCGTCAGATGCAGAAGTGCAGACGATTTGTACTCTCGGAGGTCCTACGACGTGGATGGAAGATCTCTGCACCGATGCAACCCGGGTACCCACGATCATCAACAGTGGATCGATGTGTATGGCAGAAGCAAGAATCAGTTTCGCATGTCGTGTGGCCTGGATTCTGTCCAACCAGACAGACGCAATTTAGCAATCGCAGTCTAGATGCCTTCCCGAACGAACGGGACCAGGTAGCATAACATGTCCCAAGCGAATGGGAACAAGGGGCATAGAATTCCCAAGCAAACGGGAAACAGAAGAGGTACAAGAGGACACAAGAGGATACAAGACCGTGTTTTGGGTGGTGGTCAGCTAAGGCTTTGCTGTGGAGAATGCCCTAACAAAGGTGTGTTACACCAATCGTGCCTTCCTCGCCCAACTCTCCCCGCAGAGCGGTCACCGAATATGCAAAGCCAGCACTGCAGCCGCCACACATGTCCAATATCCGTACTTGCTGCAGAGAGCGAGTATTGGATCTCGTTGTGTGTGTGCGCATGACAAAATCTCTCACGTCCACCTTCAGACATGAAACATACACAGCGCCTGTTGTGTTCCGTTGACACGAAAGGTGGCATCTCTCCCATCATATTTGTCTTTGCAGCAAGCTTTCTTTTGAAGTCTTCCAATCTACTTCAAGTTTGATGTTGAGCAAGCGAAGATAGCAGGAAACAAAGGTCTTGTTTGCCAGAACAGCAAGCGACAAGCAAAGCGAGTTAAACATACGCAGCTCTTTGTTATTTGCAAACATGTCCACAAATACATATTTGACATCCAAGATCTTCGAGAGAGGGAGACGCAACAGCAACAACAACACAACCAATCGACTTCAGTGCCAACGACAAGGTCAATTCACCTGGAGTCCAGACAGCCCATCATCCTCTGCATCATCCATCTCAGCATCCGAGTTCAAAGATACCGTCAGTAACCATATCCATTCTCGAGGACCACGCCTGCAGAGCAACACCATGAGTCTCACCCACTACAGCTCAGCAGACGACGACGAAGACTACACCTCCAGCGACACAGACCACCTCTTCATGAAAGAATCTCCCCGTCGCTGCAGCACCGGCACTGCAAGTCCCCCTCGCAACAACAGTAATAGCNGACAACCAACCCATTCCACCACCAAAAACACGCACTCTAAGTCGCTCAACTCCAATCTGTGTCTGTNNCGCAACCCTTCAGCCATCGCTTCTGCCGCTTCCTCTGCTGCAGCATTCAGCCCCGTGGAACCAGCCATCTGGAATGAATTGCGCCGACTCTTCCACGCTGGAGATCCACGCAAGCAATTCGATATTCTGCGGAGAAGCACGCCAGTGACTGACGAACAAGGCAATGGGTTTGTGCTCGTGGAAGCGAGGGTGCAAGCGAAAGATGGGACCATGGTTGCCAAAGGCGAGCCGTGTACAGATAACGTGCTCTCATTGAGAAGTCTACGCAATGCCTTGATTGAGACAAAGGGGGAGAAGCATTTGCCGGTTGAATGTGGTGAGGAGATCATCGCGGGTAGAATCGAAGAGTTTGAAAAGGTGTGTTCGGCTTGTGGGTTGCCGCGGTACTGATGAGGGAAATTGTCGAGGGGCGATACCGAGATTTGAGAGTTGAAGTGAAGGAACCTTGACGGGAAAGCCGGCGAGAGAGAAACACTACACTTACTTGTAAACGTGAGCGAAACAAAAAACACGCCACCATTATCAAAAACAAGTGACGAGAAAACCCCCCAAAAAACATCAGCACAACCGGCAAAACAAATCCCCGCTATTAGGACTCAGTCGTATAGAGCCTATTCGCGGGAAGAAAGCCACCAGTAAACCTGGTTTCGTTTCAGTTGTCGAGGGATGGGAGCGTCACGGCTCTAATAATTGTCCTGCGGCGATGGCGAGAATCGAACCGAGGACATTTGAAATGCCAGCGGGGGTCGCCAACATTGTGTTGGCGTGAGACCGCTGGGCCAACCACCGCCTGACGGTAAAGCGATGGTGGCGATGTGATTGAGGCAGTGGTGTTGGTATATGAGGGGCGAAAGTGAAAGTGCGATTGGTCTGCCAGAAACTTGATCTTTGGTGTGTTTGTTGTCATTGAGAACTCGACGCGGCGCATGAGGTAATCACGATCGATCTGCTAGTGGAAGGTGTAGGAAGGTGCCATTCTTCGAAATTATAGCTTTGGCGAAGATCGAATCTCTCTTCTCTTGGCCCTCCACTCTGCACCTCCTTTGGCAGGCACAGCTACCGTCGAGGGTTCGACATCCTTCCACAAGCCGGCACCAACCAAGTCGACCAGTCCAAAGATTCTTCTCACAACCGTGTTGCCATCGCGTCTGTTCTTTCCTTCTCGTCTTGCCTTGCTTATGCTCTCACAAAACTCCCAAAGCTTGCCTTGAGCCTTGATCTGTCCATCCTCTGTCCTCTCAGGCAACCACTCAGCAGTGAGACGAACGGCAGCAGGGATCTTTCCGTCCTTGGATGGCGATGTGATGGAGATGATTCCACTTTCGGCGAACCTTGTATACGCATTCCGCAGCGTTTCACGATTGACTGCTTCAAGGTACGAAATGTCGCCCTGGGCATACAGAGTTTTGCCTAACTTTTGTGCTTGGGTGACGACGGCGTTCAATGGTAGCGAGGTTTGTTGTGAAGCATTGGGCGAAGGAGGTGTAAGCATCAGAAGACTTATGGCACCCAACCAGCTGGCTTCGATGAATGGCCAGATCAGGAAGCAGTAAAAGTCGTAATTCTCACGACCTGAGAGGCGCTCTGACTCGTCGAGTGAGATTGATTCGATTGTGCTGCCGTCATTCTCGGACCGGCTGATTGAGATGATGTTGTCTGATTCGAGTCCGGTCAACGTGTTGGTGAGATTCTCTGCCAGAGGTGTCGTCGGGAAGATGAATTCGCCACGGAAGAGNCTTGCAGAATTAGTAGGAGACCGACCATAGGAGAAGGAGAAACCTACTTGTGAGAGGAAGAAGACGAAATCATACAGGTCATTGTATGAAATACTCTGATTCTCTGGACCACCACCCATTTTGACCTTTGTGTATAGTGCAGCACTGACCAGTGCCTCTGATACAAACAAATGGATAGTCATGTTGCGGTAGAAGCTGAGTTGGAATCGATCTGCGGCGTAGTAAGTCTTCTCAGGTAAGTTCTTGTATTCTCCAACCAGGTTTTGCCCAAGAACATCAAGAGCACGCTCTACAACGATGGTAGTCGGAAGACCTGAAAAGTGTGCGATGCGTCCACCTTGCTTCTTTACTCTTTCTGTAAGCCAGTCAACTCGACGCACGAGTTCTGATTTGCCGGCACCACGTCCACGAAGGGTAAGAAGAACGGTTCCGACCAGAGCGGTAGGCATGACTACAGAGACGGCGTTGATATCAGAGAGTACCTTGTAGCCAAGGGTGGTCAGAAGGCGACGTTTGAGAGCAATATCCTCAGGCGATTTGATACGAGGTGGTAAAGTCGTGACTCGGAGTTGCTGCTCGTTAATAAAGTCACGTAGACTCCAGGGCTCGTGGAACCGGACATCTACACGGCCAAGTTTCAGGGACAGGACAGATGATGATGATAAGAAGTTTCCTAGAGACTCTTTGGGTTTCGGTTGGCCCAAGAGTTCCGAGATGTAGGANGCTGAACAAGATCAGTGATCAATCCTAACCACCTTTGCCAACAGCACTCACTCGACTTCAATAACCTTGTCATACTGTGTGCTCACAGGACAAATCACGGCGTCTTCGACTTGACCAGATAGCACACTTTCGAGAAGGAAACTCAAGATGCCAAACTTTGGCTGCAAGAGCTTTCCTGTGCGTGAACGACCGCCCTCTNNGGAAATGTATAAGTAGTGTACAGCGAAGGCAAATGGATGTTACTTACCAACAAAGCACTCAAAGTTGTGACCTTCTTGTAGTAAGGTGTCTAGATATGCTTGAACGAGAGTTGTGTATAGGGCATCATCACCGAAACTTCGACGGATCCACATTGCGCCTNNTGAAAAAGTCAATAAAGAACAAGCAGACGGGAGACTGAACGTACCAGCATGCTGTAAGAATGGTCCAACCACAGGGAAGTTAAGATTGTCCCCAGCCACCACGATAGGCAGGGCGAGACCGAGACGATAGCAGATGAGTTGTAATGAGACATAGTCGACGTGTGAGCGATGACATGGTAGAAAGATGATGGACTGCTTCTTTCTCTCTGCTTCTTGAGCAACCTTTCGAAGGCGCAGGACCTCATCGCTAGAGACGTGAATGCCTTGATGGTAGGCTCTCGTGAGAAGCTGCGTGGCAAAGTAGTATGCACCACGGATAAATCTTCTACTGTCCATCTTGCAGATCATCTGGTCCGTCCAAGAATCGGCGACCTGGACCAGCTGAGCCTCCATTTCTTTACGTCTCTCATCAGCCTTGTGGCTCGGAAGAGTCCCTTCGGCAATCTCGACATCGAGTCTTTTGTGAGCTAGTTCAGAGATTCTAGATTGCAATCGTGGATTCTTCAAGACCAAGGCTTTGATGTGGTCGCTGAAGCCATTGTAGAAGATGTTTCGGCCAATGAAGTCATCGTATGAGCGCCAACCAGTGCCAGAGAGATGTAAGCTGACTTCTCGCAGAAAATTCAAAGGGGCTGAACGAAATCGAGCGTATGAAGTCAGGAGAGGCGTCTCCTGGTCTTGGATGACACCGGGTGGGTGTAATGTTAGGCGATCACCCACGATGGATAGGTCGGGAGCGTTGTTGTCACTCATGTCGGTCAGCAGTTCCTCATGTTGATATGAGACAAGTCAGTATGAAGCATTTAGTTGGAAATGGAACGAAGATTGAAGGAGCAATGGAGCATCTTGGACGGGCCTCGGCTCAGGTTTACCCCGGACTGTGATGCCAAGAAAGGAAGGCATTGGCGGGGTCGATCAAATGCCGACAAGCTTCAGGGTACGCGTGTGGATGAGCTGTCTGTCTTTCGATCAGCAATGGCACAAAAGAAGAGCATCGTCTTCTTCCACCCAGACCTGGGCATTGGTGGTGCCGAGAGACTGGTGATTGATGCTGCCGTTGGTCTCCAAGCGCGTGGGCACAAGGTCACCATCTTCACGTCGCATTGCGATCCGGGGCATTGCTTCGACGAGGCTCGTGATGGTAAGTCGTCGTCGTCCATACACCTGTGCATGTTTGCGGACGAACTAGGCTAAACGAATACAGGAACTCTCGACGTGAGAGTGCGCGGAAACTCGCTAGTGCCATCAACCATCTTCGGCCGCTTCGCCATTCTCTGTGCCATCCTACGACAACTGCACCTCGTGTGCATCGTCGCCTTGTGGAATTACGAACTCGACCATCTCAGACCAACCCACTTCTTTGTCGATCAACTCAGTGCCGCAGTGCCTCTCCTTCGCTTCCTGTATACCGACGTCGGCATCCTCTTCTACTGCCACTTCCCGGACCAACTACTCGCACAGAAAGGAGAAGGCGCTCTAGCCGTCTTGAAGAAGGGATACAGAGTGCCGTTCAACGCCATCGAGGGCTGGAGTACTGCCTCAAGCCATGGCATCGTCGTCAACAGCAAATTTACCGGTGGCGTTGTGAAGCGTGTCTTCCCTCGTTTGTCAAGCAGGGAATTAAAGGTCGTCTACCCTTGTGTCGATACTTCGAATGCCAGCCAGTTGCAGCGTAAGCCCATGTGGTCCGGCAGAAAGCTCGTCCTAAGCATCAACCGCTTCGAGAAGAAGAAGGATGTTGCTCTTGCTGTCAAGGCCTTTGCTAGGCTCGATGCTTCGATCCGGAAGTCTGCTCTGCTGGTTATCGCCGGTGGTTACGATCCTCGCGTTCCCGAGAATGTTAGCACACACAACGAACTCCAACAACTGGCCGACTCTTTCAAGCTCTCACACGAGACCCACAAGTCGCTTCCCGATCCTTCGGTTGTCTCTAACAACACATCGGTCCTCTTCCTCCTTTCTGTTCCAAACTCCTTGAAGCAATCTCTTCTCGCGTCTGCTGATTTGCTTGTTTACACTCCGCAGAATGAGCACTTCGGCATCGTGCCTCTCGAAGCCATGCTGGCCCAAGTACCCGTGCTGGCTGCCAACGAAGGAGGCCCTCTCGAGACCGTCGTCGAAGGAGAAACTGGCTGGCTGCGTGACATTCGCAAGCCTGATGAATGGACTGCCGTCATGTCGCGTGTTCTCTCAAGCCCCAATCCTACCGAGTTGCGCACTATGGGCGAAAGCGGCCGTAAGCGCGTTCAAGCCGAATTTTCAAAGGAGCAAATGGCTCTCCGTCTCGACCAATCTTTGGATCAGATAACAAATCCACCAAAGACGCCCTCAACTATACCCGATTGGCTTTGGATGACCATCGTCGTTTCTTTAGTAGCTGTCTTCCTGTCTCTGCTTGCTACATGGCTATTGTTCTTGGGACTTGACATGGCCAAAAACAAGGAGGAAGCATTACGGCAGTACAACGCTGGCAAGACCATCACTGAACAAGTCATCGCTGTAACGACACAGATTGTGAGGAATGAGTTGTAAACAGCTTTTGTAAATAGGAAGAAAAAAAGCATATACGACGCCATTGACACGATCTTGCGTGGCGAGATTAGTTGATCTTGTCCACGTCTTCATGTTGTGATTCCTTCCTGCTTTCCTCCAAGCTTAGTCTCGTCACCACGCTACATTCCCTGGTCATGCATTTTGTGCGGTCCAGCCGGGGAAAGAAACATGTTGAGTTCAGGAAATGATGTGTCAAAGTGTTGTCTACGTCGTCCTGATCGGAGTATTAATCTGCTCACGGCGACTCCCAAGATCATGAGCCGCAAGACTGATTGATGCGTATGCCTTGCTGAGAATGATCCTGGCCGGCCTGAGATTATGAAAGATGGTTTGAAGTGTTGTAGATGTGTTTGCGCCTTTGGTAGTCGTGAAGCAGAGTGATCTAGCGGTGTCGACCTTGATCTGCGTGACAAACTATGTGTCCATACAGCGGCTCGGCACGGACAACCTTGTCACCGTACCACACGACTACCCAAACCTCTCCACATTTTACTTCCAGAACACGCACAACGGGATTTCGATGTCAGAACGACTTGACTCCTCGAGATAGATCAAGAAAGTCGCATGGTTGATCAGGCCACAAGCTGAGATGAACTCGGTCTTCTCGGACTTCATCTCGGAAATCCGAGCCGGAGAGGAGCAACTCATGTCCGGCCGGGAAGCAGGATCGATGACCACACTGCTTGCAGGGCTGCATACCAACAAATTACATTGGTATATAAGAGCACCGCAGTAGGTTTTCTTAGTCTCAAACAATACCAATTCGTTCCATCAATACCTCACTATCACAACTTTGTCCGACTTGCATAGCAAGGAGCACATGAGCTTCACATTACATCGATCAATTCAACAACGAACGCGCCTTCCTCGGATTTCCAGATATTCGAAAAGTCCTTTTGCTCTCAAGAACATCAGTTCATCAAGACTTCGATTCTCGAACTCTGACTCAACAATGTCTCTTCCAAGTCCCGTACCCATTGCTCTTTGTGGCAAGAACCAGACAATGGCCACAAACTTTAGCTCTAGCATGGAAAAAGAAGGATACANNAAGGTTCGTATTCCCATCTCTTTCTCCGACAGTCTCCAATCCAGATCATCGAAAAGATCAATCACTGACACTCATCTTACAGTAGTCCACACCTGCCACGACGCCGACTCTGCAAAATCAACACTTCCGTCTCTACTCACATCCTCCACTGGCCCCATTGCAGTCGTCATTGGCAAAGGTTTCTACGAATCTGAAATGCAGGATATCATCCAACACTGCAAGAGTGAAGCAAGTTCTGCAAAGACTGTCTGGTTACTTCCCGACGACGACAAGTTTACTGCGTATATGAAGATGAAGGCTGTGGCTTCGGCGGGTACCATGTTGCCGGGTATGATTGCTGAGAGAGCTTCTGCTGCGCTGAAAGAGAATGGTGTTGTTGGTGGTGGTAGTCTTGAGGGTGTCAAGAGTGGTGTTCATGGATTTTAAGAAGGGGGTTCGACTTTGGAGTGTCAGATGTCGAGTAGCTATAGAGATCCAGAAACGTGTTCAAGTTATGAGGCTCTTTCATTGACAGTATTCTGCTATAAAAGCCTCGGTGGATCTGTACCGATATGGAGATCAAGCTGTGCATTTTGATAGCATACTTCAGAAAGCCTCTCTGACCTGAGAGCCGCGTTCATTCAGATGGGCGAGAAGACATGAGCAGGAGGTCAAGACGGGGGCCGGAAACCTTTCTCGATCATCGAAGTTTCTGTTTGTACTACTGCGTTGCAACAAAGGGTGTTTCTGTTGCATAGTCTGTCGCGAGATCCACCTCATTCTAAGGGATTGAGAAGAGAGTGTATCTGCGATCTCAATGTTTGAGTTAGGGACCAAGTATAGCTGTGTTGATGAAAGAAAACGAATTGGAATCAACTCGGTGTTGGCGACCATATTCCAGATACAAAATGTTTGCCTAGAAACGTGTCAGTATGATCCTTCCTCAAGGTGAGACAACCACTCCCATGCAACCATATTAGCTGTCACAAATTGGCTCGGGGAGTTGGTCCTTAGTCTCCTTCATCGGGTATCAGCACCTCACGTTCCAAGTCCGTCCTCGATACCGTCCATTCTCGGTCTCGTCCTCGAACACGAAAGGCGCAACCCAATTCAATGCTCGGCACGAGGGTGTCTTGATTCGCAGCAACAAATCTCTACACGGTCAACCACTCCTCTGAATCTGTCAAGCAACAGACCGCATCGCTTTGATCATCAAGATGTCTGGTCAATGGAGAACGGTCCTCAAGGACCAGCTCAGAATAGGCAAGTCAACTGTCAGGGCGCCGCAGTTGCCGACTAACATTTTCTCAGATGATGCCGTAGTCGCTCAGAACAACACACACATGCCGGGAACCGATGCACAATGGTGTCTCTGGATCATGAACCAACTCTCTACGACCAAACATTGGCACATGGCTGAGCCTTTTTTCAATCTCGGCAAACATGGAGTCGTCGACATCCAGACAGCCAACCAAAAGCTCCACGATGGAGGTTATGCCAGCGCGGCCGAGCTCGAGTCGGATCTCTTGTCCATCCCTGACAGATATCTCAAGCCAAAGGAGGTCCAGACCCCTAGACACGTAAAGGCTAGTGAGCTTATGCTCGACTTGCCTCAAGTTTTTGCCAAAAGAAATCGCTGGGAAGGTCAGCACAGAAAGAAGTCACAACGACAGCAACAGCAGCAACAGCAGCAATCTACTGTTGCTTCAGTCTCTGCCTCTGGCCCTTCTGTTGTGACTGGCAATCCTGCTTCTGCTCAAGTTGCTGCGCCAACCACAGCTTCCACCTCGAGTGCTGCGGCCCCAGCCTCTTTCGCCATCTCTGACGATGCTGCCATCGCCTCTCCTCTTGTTGCTCCTACTCTTGAGCCCCGTGCTGCGACTCTGCAGCTTTCTGATCGCTTTAGTCGACCATTGTCAGTCCGCCCAAGTTCTCGCAAGCCCGATGGCCACTCGGAGAGAAGACCAAGCGAAGCAATGACAAGCAACACTGGAGTCCCTGAACAATCCTTTGGCAAGGCCCCAGAGAACACTGTCCTCGAAAGCAGTGAGATGCCTGACCAGAACCCTGAACTACTTCAGGCACGTCGACTCCAGGCACGTCGTGAGNAAGAGAAAGGCCACCGACGGCGACGGCAATGGCACGAGCTCCAAGAGAGCTCGTCAGGTGGCTCTCAAGTACAAGTATCGGTATGTTTTCATGGTTATACTGTCGCAAAACTGAGTGTACTGACGAACAGCAGTGACCTTCGTGTCGAGATTGCCGGAGTCTTTGACCGAGAGATGAGCCTTGTCTACGAGTCCAATTCCAGTATGGAGCTTGACGAGAACGCACAGCGCTATGTCAGTAACATTGCTCACATGGATGACCGCGCCATGGACAAGGCCAAAAAAGCAGACTTGAACGAGATCAAGGAAGACTGCATCGAGAAGATTGAAGGGTTTCTCGTGAAGGCCGTTCTGGATTCCATTCACAAGATGCTGGCTGAAAAGGGTCAGTCAATTCAGCCCAGAGTGTCATTGTCCAGCAGGGTGGAGGAAGAGGAGGACGACAATGACTTTGAGACACCCTCGCAAGCCAGGGTCAAGAGAGAACAGAGATGAGATGAGGTAAGTTGTCCATTCGTATGTTTCACAATGCGCGGCGATCAGGAAAACTGACTTGACAAACAACACAGCTCCGAAGAAGCAGTCGCGGAGAAGACAGAGTGTCAAAAGAGCACATGGCAGGTCCGATCGAGCGCAACAAGGAGACCACCTGCGATTGTCATGGTGTGTTTGTCTCTGATGAGCCTTTCAGTCCTCTTTGTTACACATCAGACTC
This sequence comes from Aureobasidium uvarum, assembly GCA_903853725.1. Lineage (NCBI taxonomy): Eukaryota > Fungi > Ascomycota > Dothideomycetes > Dothideales > Saccotheciaceae > Aureobasidium > Aureobasidium uvarum. Next base: position 280,866 of record CAINUL010000008.1, on the reverse strand, counting down.
CATGGATTGAAGTTGGAAGGTGGGTTTGATGCGAAGGAAGGCCTGAGTCACCAAGAGGCAGGTTCGATCAAGCGCATCAAGGAGACAGCATAGTGAGTGCTACATTGCATTCATCTTGAGGAAAGCATCTGACTATACTTTTCCCATACATCAGGGTTCAGGAAGGAAAGTGAGACGATGATGGTCGAAAGGAAGAGCAAGCGCGATCGTCAGGAGATGTCATTCATCTTTTTCTGGGGAAATCGAGTCACCAAGATCGTCATAGCAAACAGCAAACACTCAATCCCACTTTCCATCTTTCCTCCAACTACAAATCCTCAAACCACTTGTGAAGCATCAAGATATACATGCGGCGCTACTGCAATCTCCTCACAACCTCGATCCGACAAACGTCCCTCAAATCCGCACCACGTATGGCCCTCTACAACAGCCCCAGCACCAACAACGCAATGTCAAGCTCCACACCCAACAAACGCATCTTCGCCCCCGGCGGCACAAACGACTCCCAGCAAGCCCAGCAATACACAAAAGGCAGTCTCGACGCCTCTCAACTCGACCCCAACCCTCTGACCCAATTCGACGTCTGGTTCACCCACGCCAATGCCGAAAAAGTACATCAGCCCGAAACAGTGACGCTGAGCACCGCCGAACTGCCGTCTGGAAGAGTCAGCGCACGAATGGTGTATCTTAAAGAGTTGGATGAGAGGGGTTGGGTGGTATACAGCAATTGGGGCACTAGCAGAAAAGCCGCAGATGTCAAGAGTAATCCTCACGCCAGCTTGACTTTTTGGTGGCATGAGCTGGAGAGACAGGTCAGAGTGGAAGGAAAAGTGGAGAGAATGACTAGTGAAGAGAGTCAGGTTTACTACGACACGCGCATAAGAGGCAGCAGGTTGGGTGCTTGGGCCAGTCAACAGAGCAGCATCTTGAGCAGTCGCGAAGAGCTGGAGAAGCAGGTCGATGATGTGGAAAAGCGGTTCAATGGTCAAGACAATATTCCCGTGCCCGATTTCTGGGGTGGTATCAGGATTGTGCCAGAGATGGTTGAATTCTGGCAAGGACGACCCAGTCGCTTGCACGATCGCTTCAGATATACAAGAGATGAGAACAGCGAGTCTGGATGGAAGGTCGACAGATTGAGTCCTTAGAGATCAATGTGAAGACTAGCCGCATCTACAACGAAAACCGTACACCATGTCTACAACAATGCATGTCTCTCCTCTTGATGGTGAAGTTGGCAAGATCAATTATATGTCATTCTATCATGGTAGACCGCAAAGGTCAGGTCTACACCTCTAACTCTATAGTATTTGCAAGTCACACAATCCACTCTCTGTGGCTTGATTCAATCGACGAAAGGCTGAAGGGCAAACCAATATGAAGCTCCTCCCCCTCTCAAGCATCATCCTTCTCCTTCATCGTCTCCACCATATCAGTAGAATCCCTAACCTTGCCACCACGCAACCCAGTCTCCGGATCCGTGACAGAATTACCACGGCTAGCAGACACAAACGTCGGGTTCCCAGCCTGGAACTCTGCAAAATGCTTCTCCGCATCCCAAGCAAAAGGCGTCGAAGCCGAGAACAAGATATTGACTTCCTCCAGCGTGCGTTGATTGGTCTCTGGCAAAAAGGCCCAGACCAGAGGTATGGAGATGACGTTCGAGGCGGCGAAAATGTAAAAGGTGTTTTCGCCAATGTTGTTGAACATGACTGGGCAGAGGAGGGTGAGCCAGCCGTTGCCGATGGACCAGCCGACTACTCCCCAGGCATTTCCTTTGGCGCGGACTTCTAGAGGGAAGATTTCGGCGGGGATTAGCCAGGGTACCGTGAGCCATGTTGCGCCAAAGACGGCCGTGTAGATGAAGGTGAAACTGGCTGCTGCGGCTCCGTATCTGGCTGCGAGTGCTGTGTTTCCACTGTTTGTTGCATTGATGCCACCGCGAGACATGCCTCCGATGAGGAACATGGAAATGGCTTGAGCCACAGCACCCCAATAGAGTGTCCATCTCCTGCCGATCCTGTCGAGAGTAAACACGCAAACCAAAGTCGCAAGCATGTACGTCGTATCGTTAAGTCCAGACAACCACCCACTCTTCTGCGCATCAAACCCAGCAATCCCAAAGATGGTAGGCGCATAAACCGTAATTCCAGCAATACCACACCATTCCTGGAGGATCTGCAGCCAAATGACAATCTGCACTCTACGCCCAGTATGCAAACTTCCAGAACTGCCGTGTCCAAAGTCGAGTAGCATTCTCCAGTACGTGTTTTGCTTTGAGGTGCTTCGTTCCAGTTGGACAATGTTGATGATGTCTTGGAACTCGGCTTCGGCTCTGATCTTGTCTTCGCCTTCGTCGCCGCGCAGGCGGGCGAGGATGTGTCTTGCTTCCTTGTCGCGGCCGACTTTGCAGAGCCAGCGGGGGGATTCTGGGAAGAACCAAATGACGCCGAAGAGCATGAGTAGAGGGATGATTTGGAACTGTTGAGGTCAGCGTCAGTAAGATATACCTTGAAGTCAGTGTTCCTTGACACTCACAGCAATAGGGAAGCGCCACTGGAAAGCACCACGCCCACCATCGATAAATGACAGTCCAAACTCCAACCAATAAGCAACAGCAACACCAAAAATGTTGAGCGTAAACTCAATAGCGATAAACTGGCCTCTCGAAGTGTGTTCAGCAGTCTCCGTAGCCCAAACCGGCACAATCGAGTTCAAAACACCAGTACCAATACCATTGACCGTTCTCGCACAAATCATCCAGACATGATTTTGAGCAGAGCATTGCAGTGCGGCTCCAAAGATGGCCCATAGACTGCCGAGAGCAATTGTGCGGATACGACCAGTCTTGTCTCCAACCCAGCCGCCGAGGAAAGCTCCAAATAGTGTTCCGAGATAGTAGACAGCGACGATGCCGCCTTGGAGCAGAGAGTCGTCTACGATGACTCTACCGGTGGCCGAGTCGACATGGCCGAAACCCATGAGTTGAGCGTAGTCTGCTGAGGTGTTGACACCGCCCATCATACCTTGGTCATAACCNTATATCATGTAAGCGTTGATCTGAGAGTAGAAAAGAAGCCGCTTACCAAAGAAGAAGATGGATAGTGCAGCAGCTCCAGCAATGGCATTCAACAAGCTCTTCTTGTATAGCACATTCGCGATACGGAATCCTTTCAGTTGATCCATGTTGGCGGTAGTATGAAGATTCTCGTCTCAGTGATGCTTGTCCTTGTATCCAGGAAGTAGAATACCAAGAGGAGATCCAGCGTAGATAAAGATCCTCTGAAGAGCAAGTTTCGTCACCTTGAGCTTCGAGCAAAACCTCCGTCTAGCAGCGTCAAAACATAAAAAGCAGGACAACACCCTTTAAACGTGAAGAAGCAAGAGACACACCCAATATATGAACCACACGCAATTCTACTCATCCACTCCCCAGCAATCGTCGGGTAATAAACAACCCTCAAGAATCAAGGGGGCCACCCACATCATCAAACCTCTATCGGTTCCTCCCAAACCAGTATTCCGAAGCGCAACCTCCATGCTCCACAACCTCCATCTCTCTCCCCAACTGGAGAAAACAGTGGGTGAGTGGATACCAAAGAAAGCGTCGATCCCTGGCCCGTGAGCATGCCGAGTCAGTGTCTTGGCATTGGAAGTGCTTGCCCTTTGGCTTGGTTTCTCTTTGAACCTCATTCCCTTTGACGTCTTTACGGGAAGGCGTTTCGGCAGGCGTTTATGGTGCGATGTTTGTGTTCGGAATGACGATGCCGTGAATTGCGGTCCGATTGTTGCGTGTTTGTTATATCCGGATTCGAGGTCCTTGAAACTGCGCACATAGATGTACCCTTTTAGTCGCCAGTTGATGCCTTTAATCAACAGATCTCTCGCAGTAGCATTAACTGAACACAAAAACTCTCGTGCCTTCCCTGAGATTTGTATGTCAAGTCGCAAATATTATGCGATTCATGCATGCAAAAAGCATGCATGTAAGCCTCAACGTAAGATCGACAGGGCAATGGCACGCGACTTCTTCCGACGTTGCATATCAATTCTCAGAAGTTGAGGTGTCATTCCGGGTAAATTGGCAAAATAGGAACGGGTGTCATGAGAAACCGACTTTGAAAGGGCGTCTGCTTGTGTGAGAATGCTCAAAGATATCTACATGCAGTCTCTATAAAAATCCACGGTAAAATGCTCCCAAACATGCTCTGCTAACAAACAAACAAAGAAGAAGACTGTGGTATCATAGTAACATAAACACGCCTGGTCACACTCAACATCTCTCAAACACGCGGTACAGTCCTTTCAGATCTGCCACCTCGACGGCTGCTTTTCTCAGACTCTTCGTTGCGACAAGTCTTGTTCTGAAAGCAGGGAACATGACGTTTTCGACTGATCTCTCGAGCTGGGTGCGACGTTTGTTGGCCTCTTCTTGTGCATCTTGAGATGCTTTTGCAGTCATAGACGCCACGGGCAGAGCTTCAGGCGAATAGAAGGATGCCAGCTCGCGCAAAAAGCTGTCAAAACAATCCTTTTCTTCATCCCAATTGACGTGAGGGCCGAGTCGGAGTAGGAAAGTTGGAAGCTTGGCTAGACAGGGCATATATCCCTTGAGCATCAGAGGTATACTGAGCAGCTCACCATCCTCAGATATATCAAGAGCGAAGTACTCGTTGAGCATACCTCTGCTCTGCACCAGCTGGTCCAATGTCACTTGCACAACCTCATTCCAGTCCAGCTCCTGGTCATCGATAGGTGTTCTGTCACGCTCATACTCCGCTCCTATGCGCAAGAGATCCGCGACACTCAGTGGCTCCTTGAACTTGATAGTACCAAAGTTGCTGAAGTCTGATAGGCCAATTTGGTAGAAGAACTCCGCACTAATCATGCCGTAATCAACCAAGAAGAGTTTGACTCCTGATTGGATTGCAGCAATTCTTTTGGAAGTGTCTACAATGCCCACAAAAGTTGAGTTCCTGATCATGTCGTCCATAGTCTTGTGGATATCTTCTCGCACGGCAGCACGAAGATCTTTGATCGAGGTAAGTCGGATCGTTGTCTGTTCTTTCTCGACGAATTCGTACTCTGCCTCCTCGGCGTGGCCCTCTTGACCCTCAGCTCTACTTCCCTTGCTCGACGAGGAAGACAAGGTAGGAGGAAGCATGGAGGTGATTTTTCGAATACGAGAGTCGACTCTGACGAGGTTGTTCTCGTTAGGCTTTGCTGCTGTTCTCGGTGTTGTGGATTTGGTGGAGTCTGTACTGTCCTGATGTTGAAGCAGTGGAGTAGTGAATGACAGCTCGGGCTGGGTTGAAGCTGACGGTGTCATCGGAGTTGTAGTCTTCTTTGGTCCTAACAACGATTGTGTCATGAACGTACGACTCGTGTCGACCGAGCCTAATCTGATACGAATCTCGTCGCAAATGATCTCGATTATCTCTTCCTCATTCAAGAAACCAACCTCACGCTTTGTTGGNTGGACATTGACATCAACTCTGGCGGGGTCGATGTCGAGACTCAGATACACGAATGGCTTTCCTCCTTTTGGCAAGAAAGGTGCATAAGTCTGGTCAATTGCTTTGCGAATAGCTGTCGATTCGACCGAGCGATGGTTGATGAACAACAAGAAGGTAGACTTCTTCGCCGAGTAATTGGCACTGCTGATCAGACCTTCTGACTTGAATCCCCAGCGATCATTGGCGACTTCGAAGGATATCAGATCGTTTGCTACAGCACTGTTGAACACTGTTCGGATGCGGTCGACCATACTAAGGTGACTTTGCACGTTGAGACTTGTTCCAGCCTCGCCATGTTTCTTGCACGAGAAAGCGACGCCCTTGCAATGAACAGAATACTTGCCAATGATATCTAAGATCTTGGCATACTCTTCACTGCTGGACCGAAAGGCTCGTCTGCGGGTAGGTACGTTATAGAACAAATCCTCAACNCTTGAAAGGGTTAGCATGTCTGGGATGGCAACACAGAGGGGTCGACTTACAGTGATCTGAGTACCTTGTTTACCCGCACAAGGCTTAGGGTCTGCAGACTGTCCAGGTTTTGGCGGAGTGAGGTTCTCGTTCGTGTAGTATGCCTTCCATGCGCAACTCGACTCTCGCGTCTTTGTGGTAACAGTAAGATGTGCGATATGACTGATACTGGCAAGAGCCTCACCACGGAATCCATATGTACCGATTGAAGTGAGATCTTCGAATTCCTTGATTTTGGAGGTCGTATGTCGTTGACACAACAAAGGCATGTCNATCTTTCTATTTCGTAGTCAGAGTTGAACACAAGCATGGAGTCAACGCATGATCGTCCTTACATTGATACCATGGCCGTTGTCGCTGATCTGTAGCAGCTTCAATCCTCCATCCTTGACCAGAATTTCGAGCTGAGTCGCTCCGGCATCAACAGCATTTTCGATGAGTTCCTTTAGTGCGTTCCAGGGCGCGACGATGATTTCTCCAGCAGCAATCTTGTTGACGACATCCTGATGAAGAGCACGAATGGGTGGCGGTGGTCTGTTGAACGCATCGTCTGCACTTCTTTTCGTGCCGCGCGAGGGCGATGGACTGCGACCACTCATCGCCATATCTTCAGTGTCTGCCATTGTCTAGAGGCAATGTCAAATATATCGTTGTCCTAAGATTATGGAGAATAGAGTGGAAAGCACGGCGGAGGACGCGTTTGCTTGCGTCACGAACGTCACGAAAACGCCGCGTGCACGGGGTCATGATTGCCTGATTAGGCCATATAAGTGCATCTCCATCACCTTTGTACTTTCCTAAAGACGGTGGATGCTCGGTGACACAGAATTAATGATTTCTATTCACTTACCCAGCTCTGACTAAATATCATGTCCTGTGCTCTAATTCTAGGTCGCCGTCTCTTGTCGCTGCTCGACCTTCTGCCGATGTATCGCTCGTTGGCGTGATACCTACATCAGAATTGGAAGGTAGTCGAACATGACGACTCTGTCGCTTCAAGAATGACAGTCGACTGTTTATCCAACCAGCAGTCTTCCTGATGATCTCCCACAACCGATCCTGTGCTTCTCTTAGGGCAGAATCATCTTTGGGATTCTCGTGTGCTTCAGCCTGGAATTGATATTTCAAGCAGTCTTTGACGGTGATAAGACCAGTAAGTCTACCACGATACTCGACGAGAATGACTCGAGGTCCGAGTTTCTTGAACAGTTCCATGACGGTCTCCAGTGGAAGACGAGGATGAACTGTGATGGGGGTTGCGTCGATGAACTTGCTCAAGTCCACACTCGACTGATTTGATGACGCGCTTAGATAGTCAAAGTGAACTGCTGGATTTGGTGTCGAAGGCGTAACTGGTACGTGCCCAGCGACCGGAGTGAAGAAACATTTTGTGCGTGGTGTTGCCATTTGGTCGCGCCTGGCTCGGTCGAGGGCATAGCGCAGCTCAGTACGGCCAACATATCCGACTAGCATCATTGAGGTTGCGTCTTCGACGATGGGATAGCCAGAGTAATTCGTGTCGTCTAGGAGTTTTTCGAGATCCCGAACTTCCAGTCCAGAGACGGGTAATGCCTTCAATTCGCTGATCATGGCTGTGGAAACAGGTACACCAAATGCGTGGTCCTCTTTGTTGTCGAGGAATGGCATGCCGTTGAACCAAATCATACGATCTGCAATACCTCCTTTTCCAAAGCGGTCGCTAACTGCTTTTGTCACACCAACAACAATNCTAGACAAGGAGTCAGCATGATCACGACGTGTATATGATTGTCCGTAACAGACCATGGTTGGTAAGATGTAAGTAAGAGCTCCGGTCAACTCAAACATGATGACAACAACAGACACAGTGATGTGCATGATGCCAGACAATGCAGCCGCAGCTCCCAAGAAAGCATACGTGCCCGGCGTGATACAAGGCATATCGGGCTGGCAGGCTGAGAAGAAGGCAGAGTTGGGAAATGCTTGTTGCATCGCTTGGACCAAGATACCAACCATGCGACCAAAAGATGCGCCAATAGCCATTGAAGGTACAAAAATACCAGCAGGTACTTTGCAGCCGTAAGATATGATGACGAGAAACGTGCGAAGGACTGTAGCGATAAGCAGAGAAAGAACGGATGTCCAGCGATTTTGACGANNCTGTTTGTGGTTAGAAGGGCAGCCAGTGTATTGCAGGGCTGATTCAACTTACTCGCACAAGCCATCATAGTCATGACCTCCTTCACATTCGAGAAAGAGTATCTCCATACTCTCTGTCATGTCGATTCGCAAGAACTTGTTTGGATAGCATAGAATAGCTGTCGCGGCAGCGAGTATGGTGGCTTCGAGGATAGGATATTGGCCGAGGTAGCGCTTTCGGAAAGCTTGCATTCGGAGGTTCCACTTGATGACAAAGGCACCATACAGACCACCGAATACGCCGAGGATGATGTAAAAGAAGATTTCGAAGAAATGCCATTGTCGATCGTAGCTCACGGTGAACATGACGAGCTGTCCTGTACGGAAGGGGTTCATGGCNCTGAGACACGTGAGTTTTGGCCACTATTCATGGAAGAAAAACAGACTTACAGATAACACTGCTGTTGCTACCAGAGCACAGAAGTAACTCCTCCATAACGTCTTGAGAGGAAAGTAGTTTGACATTTCCTGGTCAAGTGGTCAGCTTCAAGGTAAGGTAGTCCAACAGAGAAAGTGCGAATGATGTACCTCGAGGGAGAACAGGACACCTCCAATAGGACTTCCGAAAGCCACGGCTACACCAGCAGCAGCGCATGCACTAAGAATCTCTCGAGTCTTTGCAGCATTTCGGCGATACTTGTCGAAGAAGCGAGAGATGACATTACCTGTGCATACGGCGTAGTGGACACTGGGCCCCTCCTTTCCAACCGACAAGCCAGAAGCGATAGCAAGAGGAAGACCGATGGACTTGATGAGTAGTGTCCAGAAGCCGAGAAAGCCTTTCATGACGAAGCCTGCAATGATGCATTTGATCTCGGAGATTCCAGAGCCGGCAGCGTAAGGAGCATAAGATTTGACGAGTCGAGCGGAGGTAAAGGCAAAGATGGTCNNTTTGTACACGATCAGATTGTGGCAGAGGTTGGAGCGAGGAACAGAGCTTACGGAGAAGAGGATGTATATTAGATAGCGGAAGATGATATGTGAACTCCAAGGCCGCCATTCTGCGCAGCCTTCGNNAGGCGTCAGTACGGTAGTCGTTGCAAGGCTTGAAAGACACCAACCTTCCTCGGCACCCCAGCAGCAGAAGCTCTCGTTCAAGTAAAAAGCAGTCGTACAATGACCCAGCTTGATATCAGACAGCCACTCGGTGATTATGTTCAAAAAGGCGGCGTTCAGACCAATGGCAGTGCCAATCAGAGTGACAACCAGCCATGCCTGGCCAGCATCATATGCCTCCCATAGCCTCCTTCTCCAATCCAGATGACCCAATTTAGCTCGCTCCTGTCGCTTGGCCTTGCGGCGCTGTTGTTCCCTGGCGGCATCTCTGACCCAGTCTATTGTGGTAAAATCTTCATAGCGCTTGATCTCATCAATCTCATCTGCGACGACCTGGTCTTCGGGGTTGACGTTGGTCGTGTCTCCTTGTTCGGCTTGCGAGAGGGAGAGGGCCGAGACCCTGCGATGGAAGGAGCGTGAGCCAGCCGACGGAGCCAGAGATGGGCGGCGGGAGGGTGGAAGAGAGTTCATTGCATTGCTATCGGATCTCCATGTAGCCATATAATTTGCGATAGCATGCGACAGTCGAGTCGCGCAGAGTCGAACAACAGAGAGAGCAGCTCCCGAGGCCACACCTGAACCACTTTCGGAAGGAGCCGTCAAAGCGCGACTTCCAAACTTGAAACGCGTCACGCTTCCACTCGTTCATCACCATCAGACATAGAGTGGAGACTACAGCAATCACACGTTAAACAGACATACCGTCAGAATGCCTTACAACAACACCCCCATCACACCCTCGACCGAAATCACCGGCACCGTATCTCTTCCGCGTGAGTCTCGAACCACATCTGAACTCTCATGCCAACTTCTGACACAGTACANNGTCGCCAGAGTCAAGAAGATCATCCACGCCGACGACGACATTGCCAACTGCTCAAACAACGCCGCCTTTGCCATCACCGCTGCAACAGAGCTCTTCCTACAGTACCTGGTCGAACAAACTCAGAACGTCGTCAAGGCCGAGAAGAAGCCCAGGAGGAACATTCAATACAAGGACGTCGGTACGCACTCCCCCTCCTACAAGTCCAAAGTCAGAACCCCTCGCTGATTTTTCTTCTCAGCCAGCGCAGTCGCTCGTGTAGACAACCTCGAATTCCTCGCCGACGTCGTGCCCAAGACTGTTAGCTACAAAGAGCACAAGGCCAAGAAGCAGAGAGAAGAAAAGGAAGCCGGACAAACGACTCTTCCCATTGTCGCTACTGCTACCACCGCTACCGCTACCCTCCCCACGGCTGTGATTCCTGCTCAGACCGACCCCGTCCCTGCTCCCATTCAGGCCCAGCTTGTCGACCCCATGGACGAAACCTCTTGAGAGACCATTGCGCAACGACTTCACTCCATATCATATCATCTCCAATGGCCGACCATCACCTACGTGCTGTTTGCCACTTGCTGTGCTTCCGACGTGGCACGCATCGTCAGCATCTACGACCACATACATGATCGCGGACCTCGATTGTCCTCCAGCGTGAAATAAAGATTCACACGGCAAGTCGCTTTCACGCGTTGTTCATGACGGGAAGGAAGCCAGGCCTGCCATCACGCCCGTGTCTTCATGAGCTGTTTCTAGTTCTTCAGGGGATTGTTCTCCTGTGCGCTTGCTGCGGCATATGAGAGAGCAGGATAACAGTATCGCTGCGTTTGTACACGAGCAAACAAAGCCTCAGATCCGTGCTCAGCACATGCTAGAATCCATATCATGAAAGTATGCAAACTCAAATCACTTTTCTGTCACGTTCCACAGCCCAGCCTCGTGTTTGCTGACCCTCTATTAGCGCATAACTATCGCTGGCCCCCATTCACATGAACCCAGCTTATCTCACATGCTTCCTCATTCACCTCTTCGCTGGCCTATACCGTAGAAGCATGTGCATTTCAGTGTATATAACGATGCCCTTTGGCGACATGGATCCCTTTCCTCTACCAACCACAACAGTCCACTACTCGAGCATCAAAGCACTTCGATATATATCTACTTGAACCATCTTCTGCTCTATTCTATACGACACAACTTCACTCAATGCAGAGATCTCACGCTACTCCCAGTTCTTCTGGCGGCAAAGCCAAGCAGGCAATGTCCCCTGGAAAGTCACCTGGCAAGTCACCAGTCAAGTTGCCCTCGAAACCTATCTATCGCCAACTCCCACCTATTCCGCTCTGCAAGTGCCGCGATCGTGTGGAAGAGTCGACCTTTGCACAGGGCGAGAGACTCGAGTGGCCTCTTGTTCGCGAAAAGATCCTGCGTGTCTTTCCTCGTTCCTCCAACCCCATCATGCCCTGCGAATGGGGTCAAAAACTTGTCAGACAAGATGCCGACGGTCGCACTTGGGAGCTTCACTACCTGGAACTCAAGGAGTGCATCACCGCACCTTCCTATATGCCTGTTGCACCTCATGCTCTACCCCAAGTATTGCTCCGTGGAGAGAGCGCAACCAGAATGTCTGATGCATTGGAGAGCGTCATGAACATCTTGGACCAGATGCCCCACGACTGGAGATACGACACCAACACCAAGCTTCCCATCCATGCCGAGGAGTTCCCTGCCTTCGAGATCAACTGCTCTATGTGTGGACTTCCTCGTAAGGATCCAAGATATCTTCCGTCCAAGCCCCAGACCAGCCACAAGCTCAATCTCAAGCGCTAAATGGAAGACGGTACGCCACGAGGTTATGACAAGACCTGCACACCTCGTTCCAGCCAAAAACTGGAGGACGATTTATATGATAAAGTCATGATTTGCACGAGTTGGACGAAGCACGAGACACACGAGGAAACGAGACACGACATGATACGCAAGCACATGGAAAGACTAAAAGTGTGCCATGGATTGAGTTGGGGCGTAATGATGGAATGTATAACATTTACGAAAAGCAGAAGCACAAATGACAATGCTCTCGATGCCCATGAAAGCAAGGTTGATATCAGAATGCAGTTACTGATAAATACACCCAAGGCCTTTTCCTCTTTCTTATGCCGACCCTGAGGATAATCCGTCGTTATCCTCGAACCTACTCCAATCCTCTACGTAAGTATATTTTCAATTGATGATCGATGATAAGGACAGCAGGAGAGTGCCTCTATCTCCAGAAATCATGTGAGTGGAAGAATAGAATAGTCGTAATATCATAGCGAATGAGCCAAAAGCAATCAAAAACGAACAAAGCCATCAAAACGCCCCTCAAACACCATACCCTCCAATCCATCCTTGTATTCCTAACCCCTTGCCTCTTCCATCCGTTCGGTCCCAAGCCCATCCCGATCCCATTCGATCCCATCTCTTTATTCCTAACCCCTTGCCTCTTCCATCCGTTCGGTTCCAAGCCCATCCCGATCCCATTCGATCCCATCTCTTTATCCCACGTCCCATCGACACCATGTCTCTCTCCTTCCGTCTCCTCCCTCTCTAATCACTCATATACTCGGTATCCCCCTCGGAATTCTCATCCCCCAGACTCGCATCGTCATGCCCAATTTCCTCTTCAACGTCTTTCTCCTCGATATAATCGCTAACTTTCCAGAATGCAGTGGGGCCCGCAGGTCCATGTCGGTCAAAGTCCTTGTCGAACCAGTTGCCGAGGACGCCGCGGCCGGAGCGTATGCCGCCGACTTGGATGCCTTCGCTGCGCCAGCGTTCTTCGCTGTGAAAGGGGGGTGGTCAGTAGGGGTTAAAGAGGTGGTGGGGCAGTGGGGTGGGAGGTGAGAGGAGTCGAGAGGAGAGGTTGCTGGGACGTCGTTTCTACTGTCTGCAGCTGCAGGTAAAGATCTGTCGAGGTCGAGGGATCATGCTCCAAACCGGAAACTCTTCTTTTGCTGTCGTCTGTTGATCAGAGACTGGTAAGAGTCGATCTCTTGGCGGAGGCAAAAAGCTTCCCTCAAGGACATACGAAGACCATTTCTTTTGCCCAAGAAGTTGACTTGCATATCATCTATTGTCGACACGATGCAAAGAAGAGTGTTCCGGTGCGGGGAATCGAACCCCGACCTCCTCGGATCCTTGTATGCAGATGGCAAGACAGTGAAAGCGAGAAATCCTAGCCGTTAGACCACACCGGATAGGCATAAAGTGATCTTGCAAATTTGCGCACTAAGAATCTGCAACGAACAATAACACGTACCTGTGGAATATAGAAAATGTAGTCCAGCGGATCTCACCTTCTGGTGTTTGACGAACTACGCCTACAAACAATTGTTAGAGATGGGGTTGGTACGGCATGACTTCGGACTCACCTCTGATCTGTGAGTTGGCGTTTGCATCCCAACTCGCGTGTAGGCTCCAACTTGTGCCTGTAAAAGAAACCACGGGGTAATCTTGACCATCTTCTGGACCTGGTGGTTCAATTGCCGAGACTCGAAGTTTGAGACGAATGATTCTGATNCTCGCTTCGCGGGTGTTGATGGGCTCTCGTGGTTGATCGACGGGGACACTGTGTAAGAAGTTGAAGGCGAATAGGTCGTGGTAATCCAGGAAACAGACGACGCGCATCCATTCTCCGGTAATGCCGTAGGGATCGAGATTTTCTAGGTCTTCGGGTGGACTCAACTCTCGAACAAGAGCTGTTGGATGAGCAGACATGTACGAGTAGGGCGAGGCACCATCGAATGGCTTCTCCCACACTGGTTCAAAAACGTGTGGTGCTCGTCGATTGAAGAGACGCATGTTGTAGCCCAGGACGACCATTATAGATTCGACCTTCTCCCAGTCGACGTCCTGGCTTCCGTCGCTCTTGAAGGGTCCCCACAGACTCTCTTCTGTGTAGCGTCGGAGATCATAGACTACAGCACGAGCATAGTTGTTTGTCGGGGTCTGCACGCTTTCTTCGGCTGAGTCTGGGTGCCAGAGAACTGAATATGATGGTGATGGTGAGTTGTCGTCGCTATCGTCTTGGACAAGCATTGGCGGTATCTGACAATCGATGGGGACGCCATATAGGCAGTGCAATCTGGCAGCAAGCTGGCGTAGCTCTGATGTATCTGCTGGTTGCTGTGTCAAGTTTCCGGCATGTTCGAAGAGGGATGATGAGGCGAGGAAGGCATCGATGTTCTTCTGTGACTTGAAGAGATCTGCGAGGAATCGTGTGTTCTTTGTGCTGTTTTTGACGGTCAAGAGTGGTGCGATCAAAGGAGCGGCCCATGCGAAGGCTTCACGCTGCCGTGTGTCAGCTCCTACAATCCACATGTTTCGTTTTGTTGATGACCCCATACCTTTNGTATCGAGATTGTCGCTTTCGAGTAGCTTTTTCAATGCGACCAGGTTGCGTACTGATGACTCCCAGCAGGGCTCAGCTTCTGTTGGATGGTCNCTATCTACTACATCAGTGCCGTACAAAATCATACGTGTATTGTCTCTGCTGACCCATGAACGCAAGTATACACTCTTGCACAGGATCTTGTTGCCTTTTACAAACGAGCTGAAGGCATGACACGTCGCACTTAATGCCGCAAGGTCTTGTCCGTCGACTTCGCTCAAGATGCCCTGGAGAAGCTCGTGCGAAAGGTCCAGAAGACAGGTCATTGTGAGTACGACAAGTGGGATGGAAAGGAAAGGAGGACAACGAGTCGAGATCCGTTACACCGCACCGCTGTGTTCCTCTTGCACACCCTCGATCTCCCAATAATGTCGTGACCGCGGCTCGGTCTTCGCGGTCTTCGCGGCGGACCACCCTAATGTTCCCATTGATGCGGGGCTGCCGGAGTTAACGGGATCATCTGTCGCGGCTTGAACTTCGTCCCTCGGCCCGGTTAAACTTGTTCAACGACATGCGTCCGTCCAGGCTGTGCTTGACAAGCTTTCTGTCACCTTATCATGTTTCATATCACCTGTAACCATGCCTTATCGTGGCATTGTGAACTAAAGTGTACTTGTATGCAACATTGCTCGTATATCTGATGTGACGTTAATGTCAATTGCAACCTTGCTGCAATGAGTCTCAGAGGAGACCGTCGTGCGGAGTCGCGATGCAGATAGAGGTTCATCGCACTTGCCTCCCGATAATAAATAGAGCGTGGTCAACTGCTTTTTATCTGTGAGTTCCTTGCACAAACTCTCACCTTTCAACTGTTTGACTCGAATCATGTTCTCGAAGTTTCATCTTGCATTGGCTACAGTGCTATCCTTAGTGGAGGGCCAATTCAACAGTCCACCTGGTGTCGATATCTGGTGTGGAAAGGCTTATCGAGATACGTACGTCTCCTTCTTGCCTAGAGTTGCAACAGGCTTGCTTACAGACATAGGANATGCATCCTTCAGTCCAGGAGGCTGGTTTGAAGAACCACCCAAGTCCGATATACCGCTGGTGAACTTCAAAATCAGACCTCGGATGAATCTGTATCTTGAGGATGACACCACCTCGAGCTTCGTAGTCGACGCACCAGTTTCTTGGTATGTTGGCCAGGCTCTGCCAAACAGCAACACTTCCATGTTTCCGAACCATGGCTCGGAGATTACGCTCGAGATCAAGGCTGGGAACACATCGCTCTGCTTGAACAAGACGTCTATCAGGCTGGGATCTTCGGACAATGAGATACCCTTCGATCTGTCATCATTGACTGCTGCATCCAACAACATTACGATCCTAGGCTCTCTTGAAGGACATAAGAACGAGACATTTACTGCTACGACTCAAGTCGCCAAACTCCCTCTTCGTTCCGACAATGGCACCGTGACACGCCTCGACAACTTGTATGGAGGTCTCTCAGTCCGAAAAGGACAGTCAAAAGAATGGACATCGCTGTTTCCTTATACGTACTACGTTCAATGGAGTCTATACTGGGACGCGAATGTCTCAACCCTGGACGAATTCGCAGCAATGGGCTATAACGTCATTCACATTGTGCCTACCGGTGACTTAGGCGACACCCCATTCCCCTGGGACAAATTCCAACCCTATCTTGATCGCGCCGACGAACTAGGCTTGTACTTCATGTATGACGTGCGTTGGGACTATACCAATCTAACCACCATGATCGACCAAATCCATCATCTACACAACCATCCCTCAATCCTTCTATGGTATACAGCCGACGAACCAGATGGAAAATCCAACCCTATAAACTCCACTCTCATCGCTTACAATACCATCAAAGCAATCGATCCTTACCACCCAGTCTCTCTAGCCCTAAACTGTCGAGACTTTTACTACGCCAATTACTCCGCAGGCGCAGAAATCGTCCTCGAAGACGTCTACCCCATTGGCATTAACGCTTCCTACTCGACCGTCTATAATACTCCTTGCAACGCCACCTACGGCTGCTGCGGCTGCGACGACTGCTCAGGAAGCTTCACAGACATCTCCACCCGCTTAGATGAATACACCTACAAAGACTCCATCCTAGACCGGCAAAAGATTCACTGGGCAGCTCCCCAAGCATTTGGAAACGAGACCTTTTGGTCCAGACATCCTAGCGCTGCAGAAGAAGTCGTGATGAATTTGTTGAGTGTCAACCATGCAGCTAAAGGCATTGTGATGTGGGATTTTCCTACCAGGGTGGATATTCTTGATGTGACTAATAGACTGGCTGCTGTGTTGACAAGAGAGCCAGTGGTAGGGTTTCTGGTTGGTGCTCCGTTGACGCAAAGGCTGAAAGTAGTTGGTGCTGGAAATATTGACGCTGCTGCTTGGATCAAGGACGATGAGGTTTTGGTGTCCATTGTCAATCTCGATTACAGCAACACGAACTCCAGCATCATTGTATCGTTACCAGAAGGTGTGATGGCTGCAAAAGTTTCGAAAAGCTTTTGGGGAGATGCGGCATGGTCTGTTGATGGCAACAAGCTGTCTACAGACTCATACAAAGGCTTAGAGGTATCTCTCCTACTGCTCGAGCCCAAGTAAGGCAACCCTTTCACGGAGGCTATTGACACTGCAAAAGGAATAGACAGAAAGAAGACATTACTAGCAAAAATGTAAAGAACATATACACCAGTCGTACGAAGCAGGGAAGCAGAACATATTCATCCATACTCAAGTTTCGAGAGTCGGAAGCTACCAGATAGATGGTTGTATCCCCGCTGAGCATCTTATGTACCTTGGTCTCAGCACCATACCCGCTGCTCAGCAAAACAAACCCTCTAGCCTTTTATCCACCTTGATCAACTCCCTCACTTCTCCATCAAACTCATCGACATTTCCCTGCAAAGCATGCCTAAGCATTTCCACCGCCACCCTACACTCCTCTTTAACCCCCCCAAACCCATCTCCACCAACATTTTCCTCTTGCATTCTGATCCACGGCACAGCCACGCATTTCAGCACTTCGGTCTTGTGGACATGCATTCTGGGCCATGCGTTTAGCACAACAGCTTGCAATGCCTGAACAGATGAAAGCAATAGAGGAGGTGATGCAGTGACGAAAGGGTGGGTGAGGATGGAAGAAAGCATGGCTAAGATAAAAGGGAGATGTTTGACAGAGTCCAATCCCAGAGAAGTCAGGATTGAAACGAGGTTTGTAGTCGTGACGGTGGTGATTTTGGCGTATTCGGGGCAGTAGGTAAAGGTCATCAAGACGCCCTTACAGATCAAATTATCTAGTAACTTTGTGCGAGGAGGTTGTTTTGGAGGATTTGGGGTTGTCGAAGGATGATCCAGGACATTTGAGAGTGAGATCAAGGCTGGGTAGGCGACAGCGAGTAGTCGAGCACTTTCGTCCTCGGGAGTCAAGGTAGGCAGGTAACCTAGACAGGGCATGAGGGCTTCTTCAAATACATCGCCCAACCCAGTCCGCTTCAAGAGTATGGGCGGTGTTTTGTCCAGCAAGAGTTTGAGTAATTCGCAACCTTGAGCTTTGTATTCCGTGTCAATGTCGTCCAGCATGCTGAGCAATGGTGGCACTATCGCATGCCAATTCCTCTCCACCAAACCAGGGTCTGCAGCAACAATGACCCAGCGAAGCAAGTCTAG
The DNA here is from genome assembly GCA_903853725.1 of Aureobasidium uvarum. Lineage (NCBI taxonomy): Eukaryota > Fungi > Ascomycota > Dothideomycetes > Dothideales > Saccotheciaceae > Aureobasidium > Aureobasidium uvarum. Next base: position 262,745 of record CAINUL010000008.1, on the reverse strand, counting down.
TGCATAACTGTCTCTCCCTTTCCATGTCTTTTCATCCTGGCTTCGCTCGAACTTTTTGGGAAGGACTATAGTCTGAATCTTACGCCCTTGACTTGTTACCTGCTGCGTTTGTGTCTTTGCAAACAGCGGGCGGATGGTAAGCTGGAGAAAATATGTCATGAGATCTGATGTGAGCTCACCAGGAGTTGGAGATTGGTCTTTGGCGATGCGGACTTCTTCGATGGCTTCAGCAGTGTCCTTCTTGCTAGGGTTGCGAAGTTGCCAGCGCATGACTACATCGAGAGCATCTTTCATCCATGGACCAGTTGGCACACCGAGGGCTTTTGTCAAGGCTTTACCGTCAAGAATGGGCTTGAGAGCGTATGCATCGAGAAGGTCCAGTTCTCGGATGTACTCGAGGAAGTTTGAGACTGCAGAAAGGTGGGCTATGATTGTCAGTCTTGGAGTACGAGTNAAACGCATAGATGAGAACTCACATTTAGCTGCTGAAGGCTCATCGGCGACGTTGACCAGCAGTGCAAAGGCTGCTTGTGATCTCCATGTAGAGCCCCAACGGCGGATTGCCATCCCCAGGTCTTCACGTCCTGGACGTTTGCGACTGTTTGAGTCGTTGACCATCATTGAAATCTCAGAATGGTTCTTGATGGAGTTGGTGATGACATTGCAGACGTTGTTGGTAGCCTTGATGCCTTCACGTGCGACAGAGGTAGCAACAGGGGTNGGCGGCTTCTTGCCTTCGACAGTTGGAGGGGAAGGGGCATCTCTGTAAGGGACAACTGCTGACAATAACCAGATGAGATATCTCTCTTCTGCATCGCGGACGAAAATATCGCTGGTTTGAGAAGTCATGATTTCTTGAACAAAGTTGATGACAGTGGTCCAGTTGTCAGTATCTGGTTCGAAGACCTTGGTCTGGTCTTGAGCAGGGTCGGAAAAGATAGTAGAGTATAGATTGAGTCGGTCAATCAAGTTCAGAGCCATGAGAGGGTCGGGTCCTCTAAGCATCTTTTCGAGTTCGACACCGACTCTTTCGCGACTGATTTTTGCTTGAAGGGCACTTTTGATCTCGGCATCACCCATCCACTTGCAAGCTTCAGCTTCGATCGTGTAGTTCAATCTGCTAGCGAATCTGATCAATCTCAAGACTCGCAGAGGATCATCCTTGAAGGTTTGATAAGGCTCGAGAGGAGTGCGTATGATCTTATCGGCCATATCATTGTGACCTTTGCCGGTGAAGTCCTCGATCTCTCGAGTGTTGATGTTGTAGAACATTGCGTTGACAGTTGCATCACGTCTGAGAGCATCTTCTTCTGGAGTGCCAAACTCCATCTGAGGATTTCTGCTGTCGTCGGTATATGTCTCCTTGCGAAGATTGACCAGGTCGATGTCGAGGCCCAGGATTTTTGTTGTGACGGTTTCCAGGTGCTTTGATTTTTCCGGGTTTGCTTCAATCTTGTGCAGACCACCAACAATGTTGCTCTTGCCAGATTCGGCTTTTTTGGATTGAGACTCGTTGCTGGCCACACCTTCCAGACCATACTTTTCTGGATTGCCGGGAATCTCCAGATACTCCTTTAGCCTTAGACCAAATTGGAAACCAGTCATCTTGTTGATAGCCACATCAATGTCATGGCTCTCCACACCGAGGAGTTTGTCACGAACCCAACCACCAGTCCATCTTAGAACGAGGGGTTGTTTTGCAAGTTCATCGGGAAGGGGCACCTGACTTTCAGAAGCATGTCCAGGAGAGCTGTCAATGTGTTTGGCAACATCAATAAGTAGGGTGCGCAAGTTCTCCTCAACTTCGGTAAGCTCCAGGATACCAGAGTTTGTAGACATTTTGGTAGTGGTGGTAGTAAAAGGGCGGTCAGGAGATAACTTTCTCCTCTTGATGAAATTTTGTGACGGCTCAGGCGACGGTCTGGTGTGAATCAAAGCAGGAGACATGCACTTAGTCGAGAGACATCGGAGTGATGATGGTCGGGGTAGAGAAGTTGGCCTTGAGCGGGCAAGTTGAGTGCGTAAGATGTTGGAGACCAGAGTACGTGAATGAATTACAGACATGCAGTGACTGTCAGAGCGGGTTGTGTTTCAAACAGTCTTTGGGCGCATTTCAAACATGTGTCGTTGTTGATTGATGAGTGTCGGTCACATGAAAGTTGATCGGACTCATTTTTCGAAAGCTCGGCAAAGCTTCCGCAAACAGAAGGCGCGAGCGTGAGCGCATCGAAACATGACCTTGAATGATGGCATCGGTGTGATACACGAATTGATTATTTATCGGGCGTCCTTCTATGCCTCTTGGAGTCTGAGTATAACAGGCAGCGACACATGACGTCCACGCCTAGCGATGCGGGCCTCCAGTCACCGCTACAGAGCGACACGGAATCATCGACCAGCATAGCCCAGTCGGCCACGCACCGAGCACTACCCAGGCTATCCTTGCCATATCGCCGCTCGAACGCTTCGGTCGCCAGCTTGTTTGCATCCACATCTTCCGCTCAACACTCCCCCACTGCATCAGGCACTTCAACACCACCCGCCGGCGTCGTCAATGCCTCCGTCTTCTCTCCGCCTGCCTCGAGACTGGCCAATGCCCTGAACTCGCCTACCACAGCCGCCCAACCAGACGAGGCCCGCCAGCTGGTACTGCGCGCCTTTGCTCCTCGTGTTTCCGTCCTGGCCTCGGATGATTGTCAAGAGTTGTTGCGCCACAAGGGTATAAACGGAGGTCTCCTGGAGTTGCTGCGCCCGTTCGGAGAAAAAGTAGGCGGAAGAGTTGTTGTCAGGGATAGCACTGGCGCCAGCAGGCCGTGGGATGACTTTGGAATCAGATTTACTGGCGTCTCCGATGGCCTTGAACCTCCGAGACTGGATTCCAGCCCCTCTGATCTGCCCGAATACCGTCCTGCGCGCTTACGTACTGGAGGTGATGTCGAACAGATTGATGAGCTCGTCGCCCGTCATCTAAGACATGCTCAGGACCAACCGTCTGCTGGCGACTATTTCTCAGGCCCTGAAACAAAACCTCATCCATCACAACTCACTCCATTCTACACCCTATACCTTCGGAGGCTTCTCTCTGGAATACCTGTCACGCCACACGAAACCTTTTCTCACCCCGTCGCTCTTGTAATAGCAATCAGCTCTCGTAATCCCGCCCCTATTGACGAACTCCGAACTCTATATACCAGCTCCAATACAGGCCAGCATAAACCACCACCATGGGTCAATAACGAGTTTCTACGATATTATGTCCTCATTCATGATGAAGACCACGACGACATTACAAAGTCCACCGCTCTATATGAACAGATGAAGCGTCATTTCGGTCTGCATTGTCATTTGCTGCGATTACGGAGTAATGAGTGTCTTCCTTCGGACGATGACAGCACGAGACTACCAACTTGCGAGTGGTTATCTGCTGGGGAAGAGTTGAGCGAGATAGCCAATAGAGGTGAGTCTCGTAATTATGATCTTGAGATCTTCATTGTCTAACATCCAAACANNGAAAGCTCCGAAGTTGATGACGATCCAACGCCATACATTTTCGAATCTGATGCTGCTGCCATCCGAGCGTTTGTTCGCGAAATGGTGACGCAGTCAGTGGTGCCAGGCATGGAGCGCTTATCTGCTTTGTGGAACAATGAGGTTGCATCACGGCGACGAGGTATCGCAGGAAAGCTTGGACAAGTATCCAAACGCTTTACTTTTGGTTTCTCATCACGAGGCTCAACCGGTGGTATTGGCGGTTCCAACAGCAACTACGACGCCCTCCAAGGCTTCTACAAACCCGACACACCAGAAGCAGTATTACGGAAACTCGCCGATTATGCCTTTATGCTCCGCGACTTCAAACTTGCTCAAAGCACCTACGACCTCCTCTGCACAGACTACAAAAACGACAAGGCATGGAAGCACTACGCCGGCGCCAATGAAATGGCCGCTCTCACAGCTTTACTGTCTGCACCCATCGTACCCTCCCGCATCCGTGTCGACTCTCTCGACCAGTTACTGGAAACAGCATACTATTCCTACCTCACCCGCTGCTCAGCGCCCTACTCGGCCTTACGGACCCTTATCCTCAGCACGGAATTATTGCGTTTGCGTGGCGGCTCAGCCCTCGACGACTCTGCCCGCTGGGCAACCCGTATTCTCGAAGACAGGCTGGTGGGTGCTACAGGCCACGCACTCCTCCTCGAACGCATCGCATCCTGCTATTCCTCGCGCCGCGGCCACGGAACTCTAAACTCTGGCTCGCGGCAACGAAAAGCCGCTTTCTACCATATTCTCGCTGCTGAAGCCTGGCTCAAACTCGACAACACCCGGCAAAGCGAAATCAACCTTTCCTCTGCGACGGAGATCTATACGTCTCGATTACTACCATCAGACAACGAGAGCTGTTCATTCGAACATCTTGAATCTTTCTTGCTGCAACTCAAACAAGAAGTTCTAAACAGCAGACCGGTGGATAGAGATGCAGAAGAAGACACAAAACAAGAGCAAGCAGAAGATGTGCAAGCGATCCAAGAACAACCAGCTAGTGGCCAACGCAGCCATGCCAGAAGTCTGAGTTCTGTTGTGCCTGCTGCTACTTCTGTCTCCAATTTCGATCCTCTGGGCGTGGCAGTGTTGGGCCCGCATAGCCCTACGCTGGAAGAAAGGCCTGATCCCGCTAACGATGGCTTTGAGTAGCAATAAAGTTTTCCAAATCTGATTTTCACCATCTCATGTTGCCTCTTTTTCTGTTGTCTCTTGCTTAGGCGTGTGATGCTCATGTTTTCTTTTGCATGGGAAAGCGTTGTTGGATTTGGGCATCTACAATGGGCGTTTCTTTTCCAAATCATGTTTGGTAGCTATCGAGTGTGTCAGATGTTGAAGTTGCTTTGCTCCTGTGGTCTCGATGCCATTTGCAGTTGGTACGGATATTGGTGATTGGTTCAGCTTGCCTTTGATAGCAATGTTAGTGGATTGAATACAACCATTGCGAGTGTCTCGACTGTAATGCTCTGCAACGTCCGCACTCTCAAATGTTCTTTGTAATGCAAAGGTAACAGTAAAGAAGGGAGAGGGATTGAATAATCACAGCACCTGGTATCAAGAATGCTATTACCCCCTCTGTCTCTGCCTACCATGCTCACAACCAACACACTCAAGGAATGGGATATCTCGACTTCTTGCCCCTGGTTGATGCCTTGGGTTCATCACTTCCTCCTCCCAATTGATCCAGCAGATCCAGCACTCCGCCACCACCCCCTGACCTCGCATTCTCCTTTTTCTCTTTGGTCTGTCGTTCCCTCTCCTTTTCTTCTTCTTCGGCTTTGAGTGCTCGCTCTCTCGCTTCCATCAATGCTCGTTCCTGGGCTTCGTAGTATGCGGAGTGGGGTGCCGCGGCACTGTTGTCGCGCTCGTCGTCCGAATCGTCGTATTCAGAGGTTTCAGCACCAGAGTCCGGGACTGCGCGGAGTTGAGGCGACTGCATCAGGCCGCGCGAAGGAGAACGCAAAGTCTCGGGACTTTCACTACGGTTGCTGCCGAAACTACCGCTGCGGCCACTGCGCCCACTGCGGCGACTAATGTCCGAGCGAGCGGAGGTCACGCGACTAAGGGGTTCTCCGTCTGCTGCGATTTGATCTGGTCGGTAGCCTATGGCTTCGGCAACCATACGGGCTTCTTCTTCGGCATCGCGTGTTTCAAGCTCGGGGAGAGCACCGAGGCCGTCGCCAGGCATGATGCTCAGGCGATGTAGGGGGTCCAAGGTATAGCCTGCACCGTTTGCGGCAGTGTTGTCGCTCTTGTCGAGAATGTCGCGGTAGCCACGGCGTGTGGGATCTTCAAGTCTTTGTCGTTTCTTCTTGTCGCGCTTGGATGAGGGACGTACGACGATGACGGGGACGGGCGAATGTTGGAGACAGTACTTGGACACGGAACCTGGCAATAAGCCTTGGAAGCCTCCAAGAGATCGACCTCTTGTACCGACAACTAGTATGGCGGGCTCGTAAATACGTATCNNTGCGATGATGGTCAATTTTGAACATGGGCAACACATGTAACTTCAACATCAACATACCATGCGCTGGATCGTGTCCTGAACTTTGCCGATAGAAAACTCCAGGATGATGTTGATGGCTTTGTCTTCGGTATTCTTCTCTTCAATACGTTCGAGCATGCGGTTTGCCTCCTTCCGGTAGCTGCGCTCTCTGCCTCCTCTGTCACTTCCACCGCCAGACCATTTGGCTGCTTCTTTGCTATCCTTCTCAACCACTCTCAAACAAACGACTTCATCGCCGTCGTCGACGAGTTCGTCAACCAACCATTCCAGGGCAGTATCGGAGTAATCGTTGGTATCTGTGCCGCACAGGAAGGTACGCGAGCGCTTGGTGTATTCATACTCGCGATGCTTGCGACTCAGCGTCAGGGAGAAATCAGAGGCGTCGCGGTTGTCGAATGTGTCAAAAGAGACGCGAGGTTTGAACTGGNNCTGGAAGGCGTGTTAGTAACGGCCATGTAGAGGACTCTGTGGACAGTAATTTGCTCACGTAGGTGGGGGAGGACTGCTAAGTCGCCTGTTACTGTTGAGCGAGGATTCCTTGACGGGTACTGGCCTACGACTGCGGCTGCGACTAGCTTCAGTGGCGGCTCCTCCAGCGACTCTGACATTCGGCATGAACTGTACAGATGTCTTTCGAGCGGGGTTGTTGTCGTCAGAGCTGTGGAAGCGGATGGGCAAGGGGCGGGGCTGCTTGTCGGCCGTGTCGTAAGAACTCCCACCAAAGGCCAAAGACTGCGAAGGAATGTCTGACGTCGCTCCTTCAGGGTTATTAAGTGTAGGTGCCGCTCTGGGCGATTGCATCGGTGACTGATCCATGACGGGCAAGCTTCGCTTCGGGTGTGCGAGCAAAGAGAGGGAGTTGCGGTCGGCAGGGACGGTATTAATTAATGAGTTTGTCTATACGACGAAAGCAATAGCGGTGAAGGTGGTGGCCTGCTCTCGTACAGTGATATGTGAATGAGTCTGCGCCCTACAGTACTCGCATGTGTTATGGACGAAAGGATTGGATGCGCTATGGGAAAGTCGGTCGGCGACTACCTAATCCAATGATGCGGTGATGCGGCCAAGCCTTTGCCCTTGTCAATGCCACGTCCAACAGTACTGACTATCCATGGCGCATGCTCTCTGAGCCGAATGGCTACCTATACTGCAATCATCTTTGCCATACGCTCTTTCGAGTTTACAGACCAATATGTTCAGCATGCACGTGTTTGTCCTCTTGGTCTCCTTCCCCTTCCCTTGTCACCGTTATGTGATTGACACAACAGAATGTGGGGAGAGCTGGAACGTGCTGTTGCTGTCAGCCATTTGATTTCACATGCGTCGGCTTGTCTCGCTCCGAATCTCTCTCACCAGCAAGAACCACTCGCTATAAGCAATCCCCAACACATCTGATACTAGCAGTGTTGTGCAATAGCTCTGATAAGTGGACCTTCGCCACTGCATGTCTTCTCATGAAGAGACTGTTTGGCATGCTCAGCAGACCGTGAGAAACACAGCAGCGCGGGAACCAGGTCTGGGCAACAGCGATGCAAGAAATCCTCCAAGGAAACCCATTACTGTCAGTCGCATTAACCGGCGGCAAGAACGGCCATCGGTATCTCTCCTGTATCAGAGTCAACTGACTCGTTCAGGACTCACCACATGCTACTCTATGTCAATTGATTCTTTGGTCGGACTTCATCATGCCTTTATCCGAGTCTCGACTTTGAGGCAGGGACTGGCTCGCTCCTTCTTTTGCTCAACCGACAGAACAACACAACTTTGCGGACTACGATCCTGCCTCATCGCTGGTTCTTTTTTTTTTCTCTGTTACCTATGCCCAATTTTGTTTTCAGAGATTGATGCGCCCAGCTGAACAACGTCGACCATATTCTTCTCGACTTTGTTTAACGACACGCCCCAGCTTCTTCGTTCCCAACGGTCAAACTTTAACAAATTTCTAACAAAGCTTGGAGATAGAAAGAACCATCTACTCACGAATGATAAATCCACCTGGATGCTCAAAATTACAGTACAGTTCTTTCACCAACATCTAACACAATACCTGACCTAATGTTGATAAACCACCGAGTGTGTGTTTATGGACTCCACGGATGCTCGTGCAAGGGTGTAATCTTATACAACGAGCTCCAGAGCAGACTTTGGATCCGTGCTCTGCACAGACCAATCTGCTACTAACCTTCTCCTTTGCACACTCTCACGGACCTGCTCTCTTCTACCTTGCATGGATATCTTATGGTCTTGTCGCCGGAGTCGCCGCACAGATTGTCTCGAACAAATGATGGCGCTGCAACTTCGAGCCCAGAATGGAGCCATCTTCAGCTCAACGTTGTAAAGATGGCTTGAGCATATCAAAGTCACTCATGGCTATTCTTATACAAGAGCGGCAGCATCGCCGCATGTCGCAGGTAGGATCTTCTGGATATCAAATTGTCCACGCTAAAAACGATGAGATACTCTCTGGCGTGCGCGGCTCTGGCCCTCAGAGGCCTTAGCCTTGCTCAAACAGTCGTACTGGACGACGGTGGCGATACCTCAGCTTTGCTCAGCAACATTGATCCAGCAGACATCGCAGCTATTCAGGATCCTGAGATTCTCGGTTCCCCAATAAGCGTCCCTGATGCAGCCACCATTGACTTCGATGAAGCATTGGCTACCAGGTCTGTTCTTGCTCTTGTAGCAACCGCCACGGACGCTCAAACCAACATCATCACATCCACTGCCGACGCGTCTGCAGCGATACAGACAGTCTTCGCAAAGAGGAATTCCGTGGGTGGCAGCACAGGCAAAGTTCACCGCCGTGATCTAAGCTATCCGGTCGATACATCGTCATATGTATGTGGATTTTTCATGATTGTTGGCATGCACACACTGACAATCGACAAGGACATTCCGCTAGGATACACCCCGGCATTCACCAACTACCAGCGATCAACTCAAGGTCGAGGATATCTGACTTACCAGACTCTATCAAAATATGACCCCGCCCTTTGTACCAAGGCATGTGACAAGATCAGCTCATGCGCATTCGGTAAATACACTATAATCTATCGGTACGAATCAATTTGTTGACGAATCACACAGCAAATATCTATATCGAAAAAGATCCTGATAGCAATGGCAATCCTGTCGATGTCATCAAGTGCTCGCTGTATAGCATGCCCCAGACAAATGTTACCGCTACCAACAGTGGACAATGGAGGGGCAAATTCCACGTTATCATTACTGGAAGCAATGGGTAAGTACACCACACAGATTTGGTGAATCGCCACTTACTTTTACATAGCTACAATAAGGCTGCTGTGCCTCTTGCACCCACCGGTTATTCTCTCCAGACCCTTCCGTCTGCTATCAATGCATCAGTTTGGGACCGAGCCGGCCAGTGGAAGTTCATCCAAGGCGTCTACTTGAACACTTACGATCCTGCTCTGTGCGCCGCTGCCTGTGACAAGCAGACTCAATTGGACCGTGCAGCAAGCTCCGACGACTGCAACTACAAGACTTGCGCCTATGCCAATTTGTATGTTCTCAGTGAGGATGGTGTTCCCAAGACTGTCGTTTGCGCTCTTTATACAGAAGCCACGGATGCGTCCAATGCTACTATCAACGTAAGTCCATGTACGGCTCTAATGCAAGGCATCTATCTGATTTCCTGCCTCCAGAGCTACTCCGCCAGCACACATCTCTATCAGGTCTCGAACTCGATCGCTCTTACCAACACATCTGCTGTCGCCGCTGGATATCCTCAGTACTGTGCACCAATCGCATCTGATATCTCGTACCTCAACAGCGCCGGTCCCGATTTCTGTACTAGCTACCTGGGTTATGTTGCGCCTACAGATACTGTGACAAAGACCATCACCCCTCTCACCTCCACAATCCACGCGACATCGACCAAGTTCACGACCATCACAACAACTTACTCAACTACAACAATCACGTCGACTGTACAAAACAATAAGCGTCAGGAGAGTTCAGATGGTCAAGTGGTTTACTCCGACGTTCCCTGCGCATACAACACCAACGGAACAGTTGTTGTTGCTCCTACTGCTTACGCCAGCTTGACCAATGTTTATGCAAACTCAACAGCAACAGGACTTTCCAAAAGGACTGCCAGCCAGGCTTTCATCCCGGTCCCGTCATCAATTGCGGGATGGCCTGCCATCAAAGTTTCTGCAGCTTGCTCTCAAGTGGCTACTGGTCGTTCGACAACCACAACCACAATTACTGCAGCCACCCCTCTCCTTACTAAGAGCGATGTGACAGCAACAATGACAGAAACTCAATCTGCCGTAGCTACTGAAACCACTTGCGTTGGCACTCGGACTGGACTCACCGGAACATCAGGCACAATCAACATGGGTAATTGGAATTTGGGCTTCACGTCTTCGGATAAATCGATGGCTGCCGGCCCATCCGTGAAGGACACATTTGTCTTGACAAACTTCCGTGGAGGTGCTTCGTATCTCTATCATCCAAACTCCGGCCAATGCGCCACGATCCAATCTGGACCAAATAGCTCGGTTGCAGGGCAAAAGTACACTGGAGGTTCGGTGAAGCTTGCACCTTGCGGTTGCAGTGCCGTGCCACCAGAGAACCAAGCCTGGCTGTCTGGAAACCTTTTCAGTGGTCAATGTCTCAAACCCATTGGCGATCGTGCAAGCTATGGTGTCAGTGGATTTTATTCTGCTGTGAACAACTTTGGGACCAATCCTGTCGGTCTCGCAGCTGGCGATGGAGCCTGCTTCTTCTTTAGCATATAAAAGCGAGTTACTGAGGCCGGAGTCGTGGGAGGGGAGAGCCAGATGGAACTGCATCGCATCAAAATAAATTTGACATTCTTTCGTGTTCAATCTCGAGGCATTCTTATGTCTGCATCTTGCTTTTTTTCTGCTTCTCTGCTTCAACATAAGGCCATGCTGCCATGCGAGTGAGAGGAATGAGCGATGATGCTTGATAAGCGAGAAGCGCTCAAGCGTGATTCGAGGTAACAGATGAGGAGGGACAAGGAAAATGAGGACATGTATGCGAGGTGGCATGTAGTAACGAGGCAAGTAAGCTCAACAAGCAGGTGGGATGAACTTCACGAGGGATCAATCCTTATCTCAAAGAGGCGGCAACGACCGAGAATGCAGAACTACAACGTTAGCTCGTGGTCAAGAAGAAATCGAACCTGAATGGCGTATAGAGAATAATCAGAGGTAAGAATGATCAATTATAATAAGGAGGAAGACACAAGCACAGGCAGAAGCAAAGACTCACATTGAATGAAGGAGCATGTGGGTATATGAGGAATCAATGACTGACACCCCAAGAGATAACGATCAATCATGTCAGGAATGGTCGTTGAAGCTTGAAGATCAAAGGTTAATGATACAGTAAGTGCAGACAAAAGATCCCAGCTCTTCTCAACGACCGCAGACTAAATAGAAGACACGGGACAACGCAAAAAGGAAAAACCCAAACAGACAAAAAAGAAAGGCACATCCAAAACATCAAAGGACTCGATCAGACTGCTACACTTGGTGGACTTCCAACATTGGTATGAGAACACAATCTGCATCTTCATAGCCATGGATGAAACATATCAGAGCCCCTTTCGCCCAACACCAAGAATTCCTACATCAATTCTGTGCTCCGCAGATGCATCGCTTTCCTGCAATGACGAATCTGCCGCAGGTGCATTGGCGTGTTGCAAACATGACCTGTCGATGAAATGAGCATGAGAAGTTCATCTCGGGATCGGGTATCACTTGCGGGACCAAGGGCAAAGACATGGTGGTTGATACAAGGAGAGAGCGAGGCAATGGTGCATGGTCGAGGCACGTGACCGCTACCGCTGTTGTTGTATTGGTGAGACATTATTGTTGGTGGTAGAGAAGGTCGGAATGTGAGGTCTGATATCTTTGCGATGATGGTGAAGCAGTTTTCGTGATGGATTCTTCCAATGACAGAGCGCGTGGGTGTCTGAATTGGCAGACTACTGAGAGTGTTCAAACGGTGATGATGTTTCTGAAGTAGTAATCCAGTAGATCTTATATACACGAGTTCCATCTGTCAATCTTCAATCAGACCACCAACCACCCGTCAAAACAATCTGGATACATCAAAAGGATCCAAATCTTGTTTCTCTCACCGCAACATTTTTGATTCATTGTGACAAGTCATTCTTGCTCAAGGTTTAGAAAACACACGGCAACGGACATAAGTGCCGTTTCCAGCAGAGCGGTTGCATATCCAGATCGAGTTGGGTGCAGCATCAGCCTTGCTTCTTGACCTGTCAACTACATTTTCTCCACCCCGGTCCGTGGGATCGTGCTCTGCTGCAATGCCAAAGCCATCAAAAATCTGTGCAAGCAAGAAGGGGAGAAAGTGACAAGTAGCTACCTAGATCTTTGGCGCGTTCGGCATTCTGGTCCGAGTTTGAAGAGACGAGTGTGGTGATGTTTGCAGCAATGATGCCTGGGTATGGTCAAGTCTGCATGGCCATCGTTCTCGCGCTTGTCTTTTTGTTGCTCTACGTCTTGGTATATGACACAAGTCTGTTCAGCACTTGCAGAAGTGGGGGTTGCCTGTGTTGGTTCCTGGATGAGTGGGGGTGTTTTTCATGGGATGCCATCGCATGAGGAGGTTGCGACATTCGAGCCTGTTCAAACTGTTTACCACTCATGTCCCATGCACCAAAAGCAAAATTGATGGCCCGTTCTTGCCCTTGTTGTCAGAGTTCGATTCGAAGCCATACTCAGGAAAATATCGCGTTTTGTGGCAGCGGCAGCTCTTGGGAGGCAGCTTCCGTCTGTTTTCGTTGCCATGCTGTCGCGTGTTGCTCATGCATATATAGCGGGCCGCATGTGTACAAGAGATTCATTGTTTCTCGCAACGTAATCCGGGATGTGATCTAGATTGGGCATTGGTGCCATGAGGATGGCATTCGCGACACGTTCAGATCCAGGCATGGTCAGGATGTAATTCTCAACACAGAGAGAAGAAATTTGAAGCGATGATCGACACGAAGCACGAATGTAGCGCAGGAGTTGTATTTGGTCATGTGGAATTGACGATCGGATTCAACAGACTACGTTTGTCTAAGCAGAAACAACAATCTCAATCCCACATAATGTACAGAAAACACAGTAATCAAGGGGTATATACATCGCGTCCAGACAAGAACAGAAACGCCAACATCGCTCCCAAATCAATTGTATGGATCAAGCTCCAGAAGGTAATATGCATGCTCTCTTTTCTTCTGCCATGCTTGATACACACGCCAACTCTCAAAGACAAGGATCGAGAACATGGTCAGAGACATGGCGGCCATGATTAGAGCCACAGATGCTGTAGAGAGAGTGTTACCATCAGAGGTTATGTACAGGTTGTTGATCTCATCGCAGTGGAAGCCCTGCACGAATTTGTCAGTGCAAGAACTTGGGACGATCAGGGAGAAACTGCTTACCGACGTGAACGGTAGCTCAATCGCTTCTGATACACCCAGCACATTGTCTGCGGCATCGAGCGCAATGATACGCACATATCTGGTTGTGCATTCACCAATAACAACCTCTGTTTCGAAGCCCGCCTTCTGAGTGATACTAATATAGACCCAATCGGCGAGATCGTTGCCACTGCCATCGTTATGCTGTAACGCATATGAAACGACTTCAGTAGCCCCGTTCCAAGAGACGAACAGGCTATCGCGATCAAAGTTGTAGACAGTCGAGATAGGCTCGCTCGAAATGCCTATCCAAGGATACTTCAATACGTGGTAACTTTGTGCAGAACCGTTCAAGATGGCAGCTTCTGTACCGAAACGAGTATCGCATAAGAGTTTGCCTGAGGCAGAGTACGACGACCATACTGATCGTGCACCCCATCCCACCAAGATGCTCGGATCTTGGCTGGCGTCTGCAGCAGCAATTACTTGCAAGCTTCCCTGACTGTCGGCAATCAAGTCATTGGGATGGAGATATTCGTGGACGATGCGAGCTCTGTAGTCATTCTTGCTGAATTCGCCATCAGGATCAGGATGGGTAGGGTAGGAGACGGCGAGAAGCAGTCCTCTAGAAGCCAACCCAGAATCCCAAGTATCGTCATTTCTGTTGTCAAACAGGCTGATCAAGCGTGTGGTTATGCCTGGTCGACTGGCACCAAAGGATGCGGCCAGACTTGGAAACTCCTCGATCGAATGAAACTGCGCAAAATGCTGAGATGAGAAACCGAAGGCGTGGTCATCAGATGTAAACATGTTGCGCTTGCCGCCGAGTGTCCAGATTAGGTCGCCAGTTTGACCGTCAACATAGCTGATAGAATGCGTGTACCGAGCCGAAATGAGATAGTTGCCCAAGTCGTCTTTCTCGACAGAGTTGAGGTGGTACCAGTCCCAATGCGTTTGGTTGCTTGTTCCCTCCTCCTTGTGTCGTGGATCATGGTATGATTCCGAGGTATCATGATGATCCGAAGCACGCCACTGAAAGATGAGGCTGTTGGTCACTATATCGATCTCCTGAAACAGGCAATCCCAGATATATTGTAAATGTCCCCCTTTTTCTTTCTCATATGGTTGGTAGATACTGATAATGGCGGTGTCGTTCGGTGTGATGCTCAGAGTGTGTAGATCGGCATGTAATTCATCCAAGGCAGAGATCGTTGCAACTACATCGTAAGAGGAATTGAGCATGTAGTAGTCGCCTTCGCCGTGACCTCCCACAGTGTCATCGCCTAGCCAGTAGGTCAAATGAGGAGTGCCCTGGTACGTCTGTACATCAAGGTTGTAGGGTTGTCCTTCCGTCTTTTGCATCCAGACCAGTTCTCCTTCGTCGTCGAGTATTAACATACCACGGCTCTCGTTGACGGCGGTTCCTCGAGGTGTAAGGAATGTCAGCAACCCATCGTGACAGGCTGGTGAATCGACCTTGCGTGCCACGGCCGGAGGTGTCAAATCGGAAGACTCGAATGTTCGATAAGGATAGTGGCCGTAATCATGTTCCCACGCATCCAAGTCTGTCGGGTCATAGTCGAAGCCAACGTCATCCGCTAGTGTATGGTATGTGAAGAGCAATGGCTGAACCAGCAGCAAAGCGGCACAATGCATATCCGGGCCTCTCGTCGACCGAAACGTTGTCCGGGATTTGTTTGCTCGCCCTTACGCAAACACCAGGGGCAACTTCAGTCGAGCATAGGACTCATGTCAGGCGATAGGGATCAATACAACAGCCGCAAATTGATCGCGACCGTCAGAGAGGGCACGCGAGCCTTAAGGAGCCGCGAGCCCTGCTGGGACCCATGAGTCGGCACCGATGATGCTTGTACCTAACTTTTTGGTCAATCAGTGGTTGGGCCATTGCCAAGGCCAGCTCGGCCGCATGATTGCATCGCTCTTTGTTTCGTCCTGCTACGACAATACAGTCTTGATGGACAAAAGTTGCACTTCCAGTATGTGCTCGACTATAGGAAGCAATTGGTATAGATCAACACACCCGGCAAGGCTCGAGAAGTCTCCAGGAATCAGAATACGAGATCCTTCGTCCAAAAACGCCAAGACTACACCACTCGCGTCATGCCGCGGATTGATCATCCAATAGATTTGATTCATCAATTCGCAATTCTCTCTTCATTAATCCAGATGCGCTACATTACTGTCGCGATATTCAGGAGTTGATCGAGTCAGGGTATTCGAGCAGGACATTTCGAAGATCATGTACTCCGAAGAACATTTCTCGATAAGATAAACAAATTAATCAAGATAGCCAACACCAGAAGCGAAGATATTGCGTTTCAACAGCCGTACAGTGGCGTGACCCCAAAGTTATCATTCTTCTCGTCT
This sequence comes from Aureobasidium uvarum, assembly GCA_903853725.1. NCBI lineage: Eukaryota > Fungi > Ascomycota > Dothideomycetes > Dothideales > Saccotheciaceae > Aureobasidium > Aureobasidium uvarum. The sequence continues at coordinate 246,870 of CAINUL010000008.1, read as the reverse complement.
CACCTAAGCACCATGTCTAGCCTTGATGATATCGGCAGCCTTCTCAGCGACAGCGTAAACAGTCGCCTGGAGGTGAGTACCAGGAATAAGTGGCATGATGGAAGCGTCAACAATGGTGACCTTCTTGATGCCATAAACTTGAAGGCCAGAGTCGACAACACCGCCCAAGTTTCTGGGCATCATGGCGCATGAGCAAGCAGGATGAGCGAGGGTAGGGTAAACAAGGCCAGACACAATCTGCGACTTGAGCTCATCATCAGTCTGATACTTGACACCAGGGCTGGCTTCAACAGGCTCAAAGACGGAGAGTGCAGAAGTGTTGTAGATCTGACGAGTGTAACGCATGCTGGCAAGTATCATATCCATGTCGACAGGGTTCTGGAGGCCGTGGTAGTCGACGATTGGCTCGCCGCGAGGGTCCTTGGGGTCAAGATAGACAGTACCGCGGCTGGTAGGCTTCTGCAGAGCAGTAATGGAGAAGCCACCACCGATGAAAGAGAACTCGTACATCGAGGCTGCATCAGAGTTGAACTGTTCAATCTGGACCTTGCGTTGCGCTTCGTAGCCAGCAACCAACTCGGGGTAATCAGAGTACATATCAGGGAGGTAGTCGGCAGCCTTTTGGGCTGCGAGCTTTTTCACAATTGATTTGTACGATTTGGGTGCAATCCTGGTAAGAGGCAAGAACGCAGCACCGTTGCCGTGAGCTTGAGTGTATGGACCAGTCTTGTTGGCGACATACTCGTCGTAAGCAGTGGCATTAAAGGTTGCGTTGCTAGTCAAAGAGTTTGTGTTGGGAGTTGTGTCGTTGAGGAAGTTCCAGCTCATGTATGCTGTGGGATGGTCCTGGAAGTTGTTGCCAACACCAGGAAGGTCGACCTTGACCTTGATGCCTGCCTCCTTAAGCACGCTGGCAGGCCCTACACCACTGAGTTGCAGAATCTGAGGAGTGTGGATGGCACCAGCTGCGAGGATGAGCTCCATGTCGGCGTAAGCAGTGTAGGTCTTGCCGGTATCTCTATCAAGCAGCTTGACACCCTTGGCAGTCAGAGTAGAGAAAACGATCTCTTGGACTTGAACACCAGTGGCGACCTTGAGGTTGGAACGAGAAGCAATGGGATCGTAGTAAGCAGTACGAGCCGAGGACCTGGTCTGAGACTTGGGGTCGGTGGTGGCAGGTACCCAGAAGTAACCAGGCTCACCCAGAGCACCCTCTTGAACCTTGTTGATCTTCATCTCGTCCATGGCTTTCCAGAAGGTAGGCAACTCGGGATACTGCCACTCAGGTAGAGAGACTTGGACAGGTCCATTTCCATAGGCCGACAGGTCGTAAGTGTAGTTGTACTTGTCGAGTGTCTCCTTCTTGTTAGGGGTGAATGTGCTACTCTGTCGTCTTGGTTAGTGGGGTTCGCAGAACGATTGTCAAAGCTGACTGACCTTCTTGAAGTAAGTGAGCAAGTTGCTCCAATTCCAGCCATCATTACCAAGCTCACCCCAAGCATCGTAATCAGGCTGGGTTCCACGGTCATAACCCATACCGTTCACGATAGAACCACCTCCGAGGACTTTGCCAGCATAGGCCACGAAAGTCTGGTTCTGAAGGTTCTCTTGCGGAGCGCTGTTGAGCTCAAACATGTCAGGATCATTGTAACCTGTACCATAATAAGGCCATAGGGTCTTGGTTGAGTTGTCAGTGTATCCATACTCGAGAACGAGAACAGTTTCTAGTCATGATCAGTCATGTCCCTGTCCTTTTCATGAACAAGACGTACTCTGTGATTTCTCCGAAAGTCTGTTTGCGACGACCAAGCCTGATACACCACCTCCAACGATGATATAGTCGTAAGTTCCACTCAATGTCTTTTCACGAGTGGTCGTGCCAAGGACGACGTCAGTAGACAGGAGAAAAACTGAAGAGATGACCGCTGTCAAGCGAGTCATGGAAGAAAAGATGGGCGCCATGATGTTTCAAAAGAGTGTGTAGGCGATGAGTGAGCCTCCCTGTCAGAGGCGTAGGACGAACCAGAATACTTATGTCTATCACGCAGGTGTAGAGGTCCACAATCCCATATGAACGGACCTACCTAGTGCATGCTAACTATGCGAGGAAAGGCTTCGGTAACGAGGTGCTTCTCCATAGATGAAGCTCTACTTATTAGCTACCTATCGGCGTGTTGAGGTCCGTGGCGATCGCATCGTATTTAGGCTCAGTCGATGTCGAGGCGACCGACCAGGGCATGGACCGATCAATCACATGTCGGCAGTCAGTCGTTGGGGCAGGGCAATCTCGTGGTGCATCTCAGACAATTCTGCGTCTGCAAGGGTTGGAAGGCGAAGGGCACGTCGAGCAAAAGCCACAAACCAACATGATACTCCTCTTTAGGAAGGAAGTTGATGCGGGGGAAGCCTCAAGTGTTACCAAGAGCTGACCTCGTGGCATCTGAAACGAGCTACCGAGCTCGAGCTCTTTTCATCCTCAGCCTCAAGCGTCTGAAGTTCACGACACCCGAGGTTTTGATGCCACAATCGTTGTACGGACACTCTCACCGCAACACGTGGAACGATGCATCCTCAAGTAGATGCAAAGCACGGCTGAAAGCCGCAGACTACTCACAGAATACCGGGGAGCTCTGTTCGTTTGACGAAACCTCCGTGCGAGCTTAGGCCAAAGGTTGCTCGAGGGCAAGCAATCAGTGTTCTCGACTTCTACCGAAGACTCGTTAAAGTGCGGCCCATGGTCCCATCTACCGCAGACGCACCCACGTCTCGCAATAATATGGCGTTTCTTTCTCTCATCACGGCTCGGGTGTGTTGATCCCGCTAAGATTCCTTCTTCCCTCCCCGTGTGCTAAAGTTTATAACGCATACAACTTTGGGAATGCACGATTGGATCGGGGAAGAAGGCAATATACATTGAGAGCCAATATTTATGGTGGCTCTCTCTGGCCGTTCCTCTACTCCAGAGGACATTTGTGCCTTTTTATAGTGCACACCTTGCTCTACGCTCTCGTCAGAGAGGGTGGAGTTAAACACTTTAGCACATGGGGAGGTCGGAGCTTGAGCCCTGTTGCGGCCCTATGGACAGCCGCAGACGGCACTGCCGACAGCAAAGACACTGGCTTAAAGTCTTTGCTTCTTTAGAGTGTGTTTTAGCGAGGAACGTGGTAGCACCGTAGCCTCGGGCGCCAGTCGAGATCTGAGATTTTTGCGGGCTGCAATCGGAGTGTCTGGAAAGGGTCATTACTCGGGTTGATCAGTTGCTTGACCATGCATAGATATTGTGGCTACAAGACCATGGACAAGCCTGCATTTTTCAATTTATCTGGATACTCTGCCAAGTGTGAATACAGAACCTATTCATCTCAGACGAACTGCCAATTTGTTCAGCCTATTTTCGATCGCGAAGTCTCTCGGTTTCCTCTGGCCTAACCCTATGATCCCTCCTTGCACCAGCTCTGCTGTCCGAGTTTACTGTCTATGGCTATGGAAAGCCGGCGAAGTGCGATTGTTGTGCCAGAAGTCATATTCGCCATCTTAGCTGGATCCATCGTGTTCTGGAGAATCATTAACAACGTAGTCCTGAGGAGGTTGTACAGACTCGCTGACCTGCTCATCTTTTTGGCATTGGTAATGCTCACGTATTGTCCTGAAACTTCGCATATGCTGACTCGACGTAGGTCAGCAACCTTGTAGCGCTGTCATGTAGTTCCTTGTCGACACAATATGGCCTGGGGAGACACATTTACGACCCGTCAATTACACCCGAAATGCTAGAGACATGTCTGCGATGGATCTGGATTGGAGAGGCAACAAATCTCATATCGATGCTCTTCGCCAAACTCAGTATTGCCGCCTTCCTTTTGTACCTGGACTTCGCTTCTGGCTACAAGATTGCCATGTGGATCACAGTAGGACTGGTTCTCCTCTGCAATGGAGCTGTCGCTTTGACGTCGATCTTTGGATCTTGCAGCCCCATATCTCTCAATTGGAATATGAATCAGCCAGGTCAATGTTGGGATCCTTCTGTCAACAAGGTCAGTGACAACGCAAAACGTCAAGCAGACTCGGTGTGCTAACAAGGTGAGATCAGATCTGCACCTATGTTCAATCTGGTAAAGACGCCTGGTCTTGTATTATAAACGAGAGACTCGACTGACCCTTTCTAGGCTCGAACATTGTGACCGATATTCTGTACACGTCGGTGCCAATATTTTACCTCTCAACAGTCAAGCTGGGAGCGAATGTCCAGTGGGGATTGCGCATTGTTCTGCTGTTCGGATTGATGTAAGTCCTCTCCATTGTATTTGTGTAATACGAGACTGATTTTCGATAGTGCGACTGTCTGCTCGGTCGTCAAGATTGCAGTTGCCGGAAAGATGTTCAATACACATGATCCTACATGTATGTTCTTCGAGCGACATCCTCCCCGTGTGCTAAAGTATGTAAGGCGTGTAGCTATAGAAATGCACATTGGTAAGGAGAAACAAGACAGTACCCACCGAGAGCTAGCACCCTGGCGGCTCTCTATGGCTCGCCATCTGCTTTGGAAAAGAATTGTGTCTTTCTGTAGTATACACTTCGCTCCAGGCTCTCATAGGAGAAGGGTGGAGTTACAGACTTTAGCACACAGGGATGACAGATGCGATACTGTACTGACAAGCTCAACAGGGGATGCAGTCGATCTTTCCATCTGGAGTACGGCAGAAGTCAACGTCTGCATCATCGCAGCCTGTCTCCCTCCACTGCGAAGCCAATTCGACACTTTCCTCAGACGCTTCTTTGGCATGGCCTTCGTCCGATCAACCAACCGCAGTCGACCAATCTACGGCTCCCAATCAATCCATCTCCAATCCCAAAGCAAAACCCACCGAACAATCATCGAAGTCGAAGCTCAAGATTTTGGGAGCGAGCGTTCTATTCTCCCGCCTGATGATGTAGAAGGTGGAATTATAAGAAAAAACACGGCAGGTGCAGGTGCAATATGAGGAACATACTCGTGATGGAGCGTACTCGCCGGATCCATATGCTGGCCGACAATAAACAGCTCGGAGACGGGCGCAGGGCGTTCCCGAGAGTCTATAACATTGATCAAATATGCAACGACCGACCTCTTTCCAAACGGCTTACAGCCAGCCTCTTTACCAACCGTTTTTGCGGAGATGACAGGTCATAGAAATGACGACTGGTTACATAGAGTCACCTTGTGGACTTCTTTAAGGGCAGATCAACAGGATCAATAAAGGTAAAGTGATTCGATCAATGACTTGATCGTGTATATACATTATTCTTTGACAAGGGCCGAAGCCGAGTATAAGCTCAAGGACCACAAGGGTCTTGATGATGCGGCTGTTTCAGCGCAAAGTGCCGTATGATGCGTAAGACCCTGATTAACCGTTTTGTGTGCAAGAACGTTTTGCTCGACGGGTTTAACGGTGTATTGCCAAAGCGATCGGCAATAACAGTATCACCCAAAACAACCTGGATGGTATGTGTCGTCTGCGACATCTTGCAGATCTGAATTGCGCGGCCCTAAGGGCGATCATCCGTGGCTACCGAGATATGAGAATCTGTGGTATGTGCCGGATAAGACCGTTGATGACGACAAATTATTTCGTCGTGGCCTTTGGAGGTTGCAGGAGAAAGGAATTTTGAAGAAACGATAGCCTCTTGAGGTTCTTTCACTCGATCTCGGGAACAAGCTTCTTCTCGTCGAGGAGGGTCTCATTCTCGTGCTGAGCTTCGAGATCTTGTTGGTCCTGTGCAGGAATCTTTCTAAAGAGTCTGGCGACGCCGTTCCAGCAGGAAGATACAATGGGAGCGACGAGGTAGGCGACAATCGTGCTGAGAGCGACTGCGGTAGTCAAGGCGGCAATGATGGCGGTGGAGTAGATAAGACGCATGACAAAAGAGTCGGTAGCGTGACCGAAGAGCGGGAGACCGAAGAAGACAAAAGTGACGTGGAAGCCACTGAGCATAGCAGACATTAAGATAGAGGCTGTGTTCTCTTTTGAAGGTATGTCGGATTCGGAGTCGTCTTCGAAGGTGGTCTCTTTGGGGTCCATGGCAGCACCGAAGCCATAGCAGACCATGAAGGAGAATGCAGTAATGAAGCTGAGTGAGAGAAGGAGCTCGGCAGTTCCCCAGATGAGGGTCATGGCGAGGTTGAAGATGGGCATGTCGTTGTTGTAGGCAGGAAGAGCGTCGATGGTGTGGGAGTACATGCCGGGTGGACGAAGGAATATATACTTTGGTCGATGAGATCGTATGATGTGACAAGGTGTGGGCGACGTTTGGAATGCTAGACAGCAGATAAAGGAATGTGAGGTGGAAGGTTTATAGATAATGAACGAACGTGGACGAGACCACAACAAGTACGAAATGATCAGCAGCGCTTCGAGTAGTATACCAATAGTGACTTATTGAATTTGGCGGTTCGGACGGTCTTATATCAGCCAGCCACGCCGTTGTACATGGCACTCTTGTCTGCCGTTGCACGTTGAACATTTCAACAGGGGGAAATTGTTTTTCTCATGTTCCATGTCGTCGTCGACCTGAAATAGAGCAGCCGCTCCACTTTGGCCAGAATACATGGATAACACGGCTCTCAGGAGTGAAGACTCGCAAGCCATCAAAGGAGGATGTGTGTATACAAGAAGACTCTTCTCGAGTCGAGGCGTTGATGGCTGAACTCTAGGCGGTAAACATGCGGGGAAATACTTGGCTTGACCGCTCGATGAGGTAAACGGTCCGTGCAAACTATCACTAACTTCGGCTTTGGCAGCGGAGAGAGCTGACTCTGTCAATTCTCGCTCCCTCGGTCATCTGCGTTGTGACCTTTCGCAATCTAACTGTTTCTCAGCTGTTGTTTCTAGCCCGTCCGAGTCAGGCTATCAGCTTTTGGCATTTCTGCTGTCCTCGGTTATAGGCCCATCAACTGATCGACGCGCCCACAAGAGCGTCAGTATTGTGTTTCAAGAACACACCAAGCATCCAACAGCAATCATAGTCCATCTCAGCAATCAGACAGTAACGGTTTACACGAGGTGAGACTGTGGGGGATAGCGATTTGGTTTACCCCTATGAATGAACAGCCATGACCTTAACGGCAAACCACGAGCAACAACTGCCTGCTGAACTCTAGAGTCTGACCTCGAACCATCAACAAGCGGCCAGAGCAGGCAGAGCAGGTAGAAGTTGGTCACGTTCGAGCAGGTGAGCTGGAATTCTGTTTGAGCAATTTCAGAACGATCGACGTTACTCTAATCGTCCGTCGTACGCACACCATGCAAATTGTACCTGTACTGCATGACCTTCACGCCGTTGAATATATCGCATGCTCAGAACACCCGTTTCCCGCCACGAACGGCTGTCCGGCATTTGGCTGTACGTTTGGGTGCTTCTCTGCCATGTTCGCATGTTTGCATATCAATCGGTAGGATATTCCCATTGGCATTCGTTGTGAGTTTGGCCACGCGACATATTCAACTCCATCTGCTGAAAGATACACACCACAACTGCAATTGCTCGATGCATTCTGAACTCTGGTTGAATCATGTTTCGCTCATATCCGAGTTCTTCAGCTCGTCTTGAGCATTTTCCAGAACGAGGTTCGACCAAGACGGCCGAGTCAGGTGCCAAGTAGAAAACGCTGACAACGACTACATACAAAGACCACTTTCCACTGCGCAGCCTCCAAGCATTTCAGAAAACCGTTCTCACGTACGAGCTTTCTCCCTCATCAGAGTCGAGTCAGCGGTACAGCTGAACTGAAGTTTTGTTATGAACACTCGAGGCCGCTCCTGCCCCATCCAGACGAGACTTCTGAGTAGGACTCACTGATACACGGTAATGATGGCAGCCAACAAGGCAACGGTGGTATAGCTTCGATGTCAACTTCTCTACTTCTATCAACAAGCATTCTGGGATAGACCTCTCACCAGTTGCCCTGGATGGCGCCGAAGATACATCTGCAGCTGACTTTCATCAATTCGGCTTGGTCTGTGATGAGTATGGTAGAATGTGGGCCTCTGTTCACAACACACTACCTCCGAGGCAACCGAGAGTCAATTGATGATGGACATTGCCCGGCGCTTCCAAATTTCTGGAAACCGAGCAATCATCACCGCTGACGCAATGGCCAATTGAGTTTATCTTACTCGAAATGAATCTTCAAATGATGATACTCGAGGCTTATAGGATAAAACAGTATGCTTTTATTCTGAAAAACAACAGAAAACAAAGGTTCTTGGAAGAGGGTTGCGGAACAGAGCCGCGAACCCAAACACCACCCCGCAATTCCTATCAACCCCGCCCAAGGCCGATCGTCTCTATAACGAGGGGCAACCTCTTGGCCGATGTGCCACCACAGCGAAAAAGAGGAGTAAGCTGTGCCTCTGAAGCCGAGAATAAATGCTGGTTGAGCGGAAGCAAGAGCATCCGTAGAGGGGTCATTGGATATAACTAGAGCTTTGTACGCTCTGTTCGTCGAATCACACTACAACATCCTTGTTATACTTTTCAGATCAATTGCAATCATGTCGACTACTGAGACCATGAATATGGAGGAGACGACACCTATCATCCCCAAGACTTGTAAAGCTGGTGTCGTCGTCAACTCTGGTCCTGACTTTACTGTATGTCACTCAAAGTCCTTCAACAGCTGTGCATGATCCATATTCACAAAGTATCTTAGGNTCGAGGTTCAAGATGTACCTGTGCCTGAAATTGGTCCTGAAGACGTTCTCATCAAGCTGAATGTCACTGGTCTATGCATGTCAGATGTGCACTTTATGATGGAAGACTGGGGCCTGCCACCAATGTAAACTCGATCAATTTTTATGAATTGAGATGATATATTAATCCTCCTCAGGTCTCAATTCGGCACCAAGTGCGCTGGCCATGAAGGCGCAGGCGTCATTGTCAAAATCGGAGAAAGAGTCAAGAACCTCAAGGTTGGTCAAAGAGCTGGACTTAAGCCTATTCAAGACGTCTGCCATACATGCGAGTACTGCAAGTCTGGAAAGGAAACTTATTGTCTAAGTTGTGTAATGACTGGTCTGCACATCGATGGTGAGTTTGCCTTCATTTGCTATGCTTTCATGCTTTCACTGATGTATCCTCAGNGCTCTTACAAGCAATACATTGTTTCTCCTGAGCGCTATACTTCGCTCATTCCTGACGGCGTACCCGATGAAATCGCTGGGCCCATCATGTGCTCTGGAAGTACTGCGTACACGTCTATCAAGGAGTCTGGTCTTCGTCCTGGTCAGTGGGCTGTCTTCCCCGGTGGCGGAGGCGGTGTAGGTATGCAGGCTGTTCAGCTGGCTATCGCCATGGGTCTGCGAGCCATCGTCGTCGACACTGGAGCCGAGAGAAAAGAAGCATGCCTGAAGTTTGGTGCAGATGAATTCATTGACTTCAAGGAAGTTGAGAATCCCGTCGATAAAGTTTTGGAGGTTACTGGCGGTGGCGCTCATGCTGTTTTTGTGACTGGTGAGTGCAGTGATTTGGTTGTTGGTCTCTTATGCTGATCTGATTGCACAGCTGTTCAGTCCTACCCTATTGCACAAGGCTTCCTCGGAAACAGGGCCGGTGCGCAAGTCATGTGCATAGGACTACCTCCTGCTGGCAAGTACAACATGGAGGTTAATCCCTCAACACTCGCCTTCCGCAATCAATCCATCAAGGGCACGCTCGTCGCCGGCATGGCTGATGTGGACGAGACTATGGACTTTGCTCGTCGAGGTATGGCAGCGCAAACTGCCGAGTCTGGCATTAATTGACATGTTTGTANNGGAAAACTCCGCCTTGAGCCCACTGTTGTTGGTCTCTCTCAATTCAACGAGTCTGTGCAGAAGCTGAAGAATGGACAAGTCGCTGGGTATGTCTACGGCATTCTTACGTTTCTCAAATATCGTGCTAATCTAGTGTGGCCAGTCGCATTGTCGTTGACTTCAACATGGATTAATGATCAAGAGTCTGATTGCTGTATTGGATGTCTTCGACGCCTGTGCAGTGGCGATGTTGAAACCCTTGGACCTGCTTCTCTGTAGCCAGTACGAGTGCATGGAACACACTGGGATTATGTTGTACACATGGTTTCTGTAGTCGTGAGTTATTGTCGATACTGGTGTAACGATCGTCAAAGAAGCAAGATTAAAATCGCAGACTATTCATCATATAGTTTACCATACTACCCTTCGAACCAGACCTAACATTTACTGTCTGCCAATCTAACCAGATCATCAACAAGCATATAGCGAACAATGCTATACTGGACAGTTGCTATAAAATATGGAAGTCGTAGAATAATAGATCTGATAGAATGTTCAGTCATCTATAGAGACTGTCACATCACTCCAAAACTGTTTATGCGCTTCCAGTAGTTGATAGACCACTCTGTGACTATCTGGAAACCACAGCCTTTGGCACACCAAGAAAGATCATCGAACACAATTGTTGATGAAATTCGTCATCTGCGCAGATACCGAATGCTGTTTGTGCAGATACGAGCACCCACTCTTTGCTGCACTTTCCTCTGCAGACTTGATGTACAAGACCATCTAGTGCAACCTCCTCAATGACTCAACAATACCCCTGACCTCTTCGACATCAACAGTCAACCCTTGAACAATGTCCTCCTGCAACTGCTCATCGCAATCCAAGAACCTCTCGATCAACTCGCCATCAACAAAGCGATTCGGCTCTTCGCTCTCACGCACAGAAGTCTTGTACGCACGGTAGCGATTGAACGGCACATTACCAGGACTACTAACCTTTTCAGCCATGTTTTCTTGCAAGCGCATAAGTGTATCTTGATGTTGAGGTGCGATGGTGGCGAAAAGGTAGATGGCACCTTCGACGGTGGCGAGGAAGGCTGAGGGGATGACGATGGCGTTGGGGGTGGGTTGGACCTCGATGCGGCGGATGCGGTTGACCATTTCGCCGAGCTGCATGTCGGAAAGGACGCGCAGACGGCGCTTGTCTTCGTCGGAGAAGCCATTGGCGTCTTGGTTGAGGACGAGGAGGTTGCCTTCGGCGTCGCTTTCGAGGTAGGTGTTTGGTGAGATGTTGGCGACTGCTGTGCCCCAGGTGGTGTCGTAGTGGCGGGCTACTTCGCCGAGAGTATCGTCTTGACCATTTGTGCCTTTNTTGTATTGCACGACGGAGATACTTTTCATCAAGTCTGCGATGGCGATCTTGTCCCCTGTCACCGAGATGTCGATTGGTGCCGTGGATGTTCGATAGCTGGCAACCTTGTCGAGGTATGGTCGGCTCGCCGTCTCGTACTTGAAGTTGTACATTACGACNCTGTAATCTGTTAGTGGATGGGTTACAAGTGTGGATCCTTGGGAACTTACTGTCTTGACGAGAGCAGCCACAATACGACCCTCGCACATGGCTAGACATCTACATGCTCCCTTGACTGCATGCTCAGCCACAAGCTTGAGGTGCCTTTCGTCTGTGACCTCAAACACCAAGATGCGACCCTTGGGCGTGTCTCCCGTGTCTTCCTCGATATAGCTTGTGCCTACAACGAATCGCTCGACAAGGTCACCCGAGCCGTCATCCAGTTTGGCACGAATACAACTCTCGACCAGCTCCTCTTCGTTCAATGCAAAAGTGTGCAACTCTTGAAACGCGACCTCATCCACGAGCTTGAAATGACTCTCAATGTGTTCGTAGCTATCCTTGATGGTGCGCTTGATTGTCCCTAAACCAAAGGCACGCAGGTCGGCCGAGTATGCAATCCTTCGGACCGTCTCATTGACTGGTAGTGTCTGTACGTGGGTCGTTCTTTCCTCATCCACGATAGCAAGTTTGAGTTCAGTCGCTGTGGCGATTGCGATGGCGTTGGGAAAAGCCTCAGTGTCGAAAGGCGATACACATGTGGCATCTTCTGCTGTGATGGCAGAATATACAATGCGACCCTCTGATCCATATATCAGACTTGGGTGCTCGCAAATTGCAAACACAGTGTTCAGCCCGTCGCCCTTGGGCAAAGCCTTGAAGCTAGCCTGTTGTGTGCCGAGTATTATGCTCTTCTTTGACGAAAGAGTGTTGGTGCTAGGATCGATCGAATATGTTACGACATTGCCATCCGCCATACCGATAAACAGGGTCGGTAATGAACCTTCTAGGATTGGAGCGACGAGCAATGAACGAGGAACTGCTATGCTCTCTTCATCAACCGTCTCCGAATGAATGGTTTTCAAAGAAGAAGCGTCGAGCAACGATATACTTGCGTCTTGCCAGAAGCCAACGACACACGTGTTGCGTAGCGTGGGCGACAAAGATATACAAGCGACCTGTGAGCCGCTGTCAAACTTCCTCGATGCCGTTACTTTGATATCGTCGCCAGATACGTCAAGCATGTGAAGACCGACTCCGCTGACAGAAACCAGGATGTTGTTGTCTGCTGTCGAAGCTGCGGCGATGGAAGCGCCACCCTCGGGCGACCAGCTGTCCAGACTCATGCCGCTCTCGGGGTCAACAATATGGACGGCAGAAGCGGTGATCTGCAGGATCCGGCCCTTGGAAAGATTGGTAGCGAACAGAGTGCTTTGTGACAGATCCAATCCCTTGAAGTTGTCAACTTCCTCCACATCGCCATCCGCCGAGAAGTTGAACACTCGTGTGTTTGCGATGAAAGACACAACCAGTATGTCCACAAACTCGAGTGCAGGTTTCGACTTGAGGCTGAAGACTTCGGTGGTGTTCTCCATCTCACCAATAGAACCAAGATCTTCCAAACCAACACCACTTCGGACGCTGCGAAGACTACCATCCTTGAAGGCACCACTGCCAGTGACGATACGAGCTTGTCCGGAAGAGTACTCGTTGACCTGAGCCTCAGAAGAGCGGTTACCCATGTCCATGACGGTGAAATCGAGAATGGGCGCGATGTTAGGGAAAGTTTGTAAAATCTCGATAGAGCCAGGTGTGATTTGGATGAGTTGAGAGTTGCCTTGATGTGAGCCCACAAAGATGCGGCCTGCGTCCAAGTAGACCAGGGTCGATGCCCGGGAAGTCTCACCGATCACGTCCAGTTTCCAGCCCTCGAGATCGCTTTTGCTATTCAGTGTCACCATCAGCAAGTACAGCTTACCATACTCGTCTGCGAGGACGAAGCGCTGATCATCAATCTGCGTCCAGGCGACAAAGATGGTGGCTTCTTTGAGAGGTTCACTCTTTGCAGTTTTGCGCATTCTGCCATCGAATTCTTCGCAATATGAAATGGTCGTCTCTCCCAGGACAAGTACACCATAGGCTGGGTCAGGCAGGGGTATAAGATGGCTGGCACCCAGATCGAGCTCTTCGTCTGCGTCTTGCTCATTCTCAAGTTCTGCTGATCCCGGCTCGTTTGACTTTAGTGCTGGAGAGTAGTCGAGATCGCGGACCTTCAGGCGGACTTTTCCCATAGAATCCTCATAGAGCAAAGCTAGTTGTGGCTTGGCCTTCTCACTCCTCCTGTGCAAGAAAGTCGATGATCGTACATTGAGCTCGGGTATCCTGACGGAGGCTGGTTCTCCGATATCTCCTAGCTGGGCCTGGGAGGATGACTTGCGCTTTGTTTCGTGTGCGATGGGGACGACGGAAACGATTCCTTCGTAGATCTCGATTGTCATGTACCTCCGTGTTGGGTCGATGTTGCATCGTTCTCCAAGTTGTGCTTCTCTTGCTGCTCTATCCGACAGATCCTGGAAACTCTTCTCGGTGCGTAGTTGCTTAGTGGTAGGGTCCCATGAAAGAGTAAAGTACATATATCGATCAGTCCCGACGAATAGGTGATCGGTCTGGGAGGATTGAGGGCGGATGGTTTGCAGCATGATAATCTTGCCGTAGATTGCCTTTGAATGCTGTAATACGAGGCCATCTTGTTGCTGGGCGTAGAACTCGAGGCGGTTGGCTTTGCTACCCTGGTGTCAGCGCATACAACGAAGCTCGTTGCAACAAGATGGGACCTACGCCACTACAAGGGTATCGTCGTCGGGGCTGAGGAAGTTGAGCTTCAGCGCGTGCCGGACGCTGCTGGGCCGGTGGATAGATGCCAGATACGCCATGCTGATGAAGTGAATATCTGCAAACACAAATGTTGTGTACAAGTGTGAGAGAGCTCGAGAGCTTCTGCGACATTCGCCATGACGCCGTCACTACGTCCTTATCTCCGCTCCGAGGCTGCATCTCCCGTGCGGAGAGACACCATCAACTTGGCAGCAAACTTTCATTCATCGATGTGTCTTTCGACTATCTTTGCATGCTTCAAGCCTTTCAGAGACGTCAACAGGAGACCAATATGTATGCTCTACAGTGTCTCTGACAGCGTTCTGGTGATGTACCCTTGACAAACACCCCTTAGTGTATCTCATCGCCGGTGTTGATGAATTTGATCAGGAAAGTCGTCTGTGGGATCAAAACACCCAAACATGTTCCTATGAATACAAAAACACCACAAGATACAGATCAATCAACATTGATGCTGGATTGAGACGAATCAGGACAACTGAGACCATAGGCCGACTGCTATTTGGATCTCATCCACAGATCTGATTGTTTCTGGGATGACCCTGCTCTTGACAGACTCGAACATTGCGAACTTGACTGCTGCCTGTGAATACTCAGTCTTTCCAACGATATGACTAGCTTGGAGAGCCAGAGCATCAGACACGAGTAATACAGTCCCTCCACATGTGCATATGTGCGACATGTCCATCTATCAAAACACGCCATCAAGATAGAGGTCGTTTCTCCAGAGAGAGGCGGTATTTAGTTCTCCCTTGGTCACACCTCAGATGACAAACAAACTATACATTTCTACAGCCTGCTATACTGCTATGAGGTCTCAGAGAAAGGCCCGAGGTAAGAATGTGATGTGGTAGATTTAAGCACATGTCGTATGCAGACGGCGTCTGTCAGGTGTTTCGAACAATAGAACCGGGCGTCAGCGGTTGAATTGCGCACTAGTGGGTGCATATGTCATAGGCACCATAGACCACATGGCACAGGACTTGTTTTATGTGAGAGTGCAGACAGGCACAGTGACATGTTTCGAAAGGATTGGCTGTCCGACATGGTCGAGTGTGACTTGCATGGCCAACACTCCGCGACAGAGAGGTATACCGCGGTGGAAACGACCAACCTCCTCCCCACCATTCGCAGGGAGAGATCGAGCACAGGCCAAGAGTACACGATAGTCTATCGATATCGAGCACCAATAAATGCCCGTTCACGCTTCACAAGAAAAGCAAATGGCTTTCGGGGAAGGAGGGATGCGTTTGGAGGCAGCGTGGTCATGAGCGAATGTGTACGGTTTCGTGGCCAGGAGAGTCGCTTTTCGTCAAGGACGATGTGATGTGCGATTCAGTAGAAACAGCGGGCTTGTGCAGACACAGCCCAGCCACGAGTAGTTGTCGGCATAAAAGCTATTGATGATCCTAAGCTGGACGCGAGCAAAGTCGCGCATGGACAAGCAGCAGCGAACCAGGTGGTGGATCATACTCTCAGGAAACAGAATCAAGTTGGTTGTTGGCAGGGCACCGCTTTGACCACTGAGAGATCGTCTTGCCCGTGTACAGCGTCACTGCCCGACCCGCGCCGCTGTCTTTGACGCCGCGAGTTGCGCCAGCATATCGACGACAAGCTCTTCCTCGCTCGTCGCAAACTCATCATTCGTATTACTCGGCCACCTCCCGCCGCCTGCGCATTCGACCACGACGCAAGCGACGCTTCCTCCACCACCACAAACAGGCCCCGCGCTCCGACTCTTCCCATTCTTCTGATTCTTCTTTGTACCGCCGGCCACTGATAGTCCGTCAGAGCCAGCAAGCTGCAGCGCGTCATTGTCTAGACGTGCGAAAATGAATGGATCCGACATCAAGAAGGCCGCAATCCAGAAAGCAAAGCAGGTCGCCCACTCTGCAACCAACGCTGCCAACGGCACCAACGGCAAGAAGCGCAGAAAGCAGGAACTGAAACCCATCGTCACCACCGAACAAGAGGCGTAAGTCAATCCACCAGCTCTACCACCCCTGTCCACCTCTAACCCACCGCCANACAGCGCCTCGGCCACCGCTTCGCCCATGAGCTACCAAAAATCCACAACCAGCACCCGTGACCTGGNNAGTCCGACGGGCTCAGATTCATCCTCGCTCTCCGGCGACGAGCAAACCGAAAACACGGCCGACGAGGAGGACTCGGAGGACTACTGCAAGGGCGGCTACCACCCCGTCCAGGTCGGCGAAGAATACAACAATGGCAAATACACCGTCGTGCGCAAGCTAGGCTGGGGCCACTTCTCGACCGTCTGGCTCTCGCGCGACAATGACACGGGCAAGCATGTCGCACTCAAGGTCGTGCGCTCTGCCGCCCACTATACCGAAACTGCTCTGGACGAAATCAAACTGCTTAACAAGGTCGTCCAGGCCAACATGGATCACCCCGGCAGGAAACATGTAGTCAGCTTGCTCGACTCGTTCAACCACAAAGGTCCGCACGGCATGCACGTCTGTATGGTCTTTGAGGTTCTGGGCGAGAACCTTCTGGGCCTGATCAAGCGCTGGAACCACAGAGGCATTCCCATGCCTCTCGTCAAACAAATTACCAAGCAGGTTCTACTGGGCCTCGACTATCTCCACCGCGAATGTGGCATCATCCACACCGATCTCAAGCCCGAGAACGTCCTCATCGAAATTGGCGACGTCGAGCAGATTGTCAAGACATATGTTCAGGAAGATCCCAACAAGGCAAAGGACGAACACCGTAACGGCAGAAGGAGGAGAAGAACTCTCATCACCGGCAGTCAACCCCTCCCTAGTCCCCTCAACGCCAGTTTTAGTCAGACCGACCTGTCGAGCCTCAACAAGCTCATGGCAGAGCAAGGTAAACCTGTTCCGATCACGGGCCCAAGCCCCAGTCCGAGTCAAGATGTTGAAATGAGTGGTGCTGCAGGCGCAACTTCTCCCACAAAGTCCATGAAGGAATCTCTCGGAATTTCAGACGAGGCGGCACAAAAGGAACGCGAAAAGACTGCGTATGTTTCCGTCATCCACTTGGTCGTCGTGCATCTTCAACTGACCACAATCGTAGTGNATATCCTCGCCAACAACGTCTCTGGTATCGACCTCTCGTCTTCGACTTCGTCGACCAAGGCAGCAGAAGAAGTATCATTCGACACAATCTCGGTCAAAATTGCCGATCTGGGTAACGCATGTTGGGTTGGGCATCACTTCACAAACGACATCCAGACACGACAGTACAGATCACCAGAGGTCATTCTTGGTGCAAAGTGGGGTGCTAGCACAGATGTTTGGAGCATGGCTTGCATGGTGAATTGACTTCCCCTCAAGGCTGACCACAATTGAGCTAACAACTTTGTGTCAGNNGTCTTCGAACTCATCACTGGCGACTACCTCTTCGACCCTCAGTCTGGCACAAAGTACGGCAAAGACGACGATCACATCGCTCAGGTCATCGAACTGCTCGGCACATTTCCCAAATCGTTGTGCGTGGGTGGAAAGTGGTCACAGGAAATTTTCAACCGCAAGGGAGAGTTGCGCAACATTCACCGTCTACGTCACTGGGCCTTGCCTGATGTTTTGAGGGAGAAATACCATTTCAGCATCGAGGAGAGCAAGCGCATCGCCGAATTCCTGTTACCCATGCTCGAGCTTCTCCCCGCAGACCGCGCCAACGCTGGAGGCATGGCTGGCCACGGCTTCCTGGATGGCACAAAGGGTATGGATGGCGTCAAGCTGGAAATCGAGCCCGGCACCAAGGGCGAGGGCATTGATGGATGGGCCACAGAGATCAAGAAGCAACGGTAGTGCAGCTGCAAGCACCTTTGCTGGACTTGGACACATATCAAGGACTGGGCCGTTCGCATGGCACTAGTCACCTACATGACCGTCCACCGCAGCACATTGTTCTTCTTACATTTACGAGAAACGCCGTCGCCGAGAGATGAGGAATCACAGCAGACAGCTGTTGCTGCTACAGGAAACAAGAAGCCCAAGAAGAAGAAAGAAGGAGGATAAGAAGATTGAGAGAAACAAAGGCCCTTTTTAGAACAAGGAAAAAGGCCAGGAAAGTAAAGAACAACAGGCGCTACTTTTCTGATGGGGAAGAAGAATGAGATATTTTCGTGGCCCGGTTTTTTTCTTAATTACTTTTTATTTGTTTCTTCTCTCTCTTGCATTGATCGGATGTCGATACTTTATGCAGACTTCGAAACGAGGCTCGGTTCTTTTTCATGTGCAGTAGATTTATTCTCGTGGGCCTTGTCATAGGCTCGTGGCTGTGACGGCATTGTCGTGGTAATTTTGAGATTGAAGCATCCAGATCTACGAATCCCTGGCAGGAACGTTGATGAACAAAGAAGACTGAGCAACTGCATAACACGACGATGTATTGTCTCGTGTTTGCGACGACAAGTGAGATGTCTAGAAAGATAAACAACAAAACATCACCCTTGAGAAACAACAACAACATGCAATATCATCTCAAACATGGTACGAGAAATGAGGCCATCCATGCCAAAAACCTACGGCGAACCGGGATTTGAACAATACATGTATGATTTACAAAAGTGGCGTTCACGGGATCTGTATAGTAGAAGTCAAGTCCAATGTCTAGAGAATCTGGTGATGACACGCAATCGCCGCCATCAGACCAGAATACGGTGTCTGTACCGAGGATGGATGCCTCGGATTTGTGGCTTTGAAAGGGGGCAAAAGGAAAGGGACGAGATGATCTCAGTACAGAGAGTGCTTGGCACGATTAGCATGAGATTTGACTGACGCTGACCAATGAAAGGTCAGGTCAATCCCCAAAGGGCGGTCGGCGGCTTCTAGCCTCCGCGAATCCAGGGACGGTGGAACCATTTTGTGGGCAAATCGTATGATTTTGGTTCTCACTGGAAATTTAACGTTGGTCCGACGTGTGCGGCGTGGTGGTTGTTTAGAAAAAGGGTAGCTCATCACTTTCCGTGTCCTTTGTTGAACACACACACACATATACACCTCACCTACGGGTTCACTCTCTCTCTTTGGCAGCGATACGATCCTTTTTCAATTGAAGGATCAAGAGAGGCTTGCATCATGTCGTACCTGTGAGCCACGCCCGCCCCACCCCTTTGTTGATCTTCAGGAACACCCAATTCTGACCCGTCGACAGCAACGCGACAGCTATCCTCGAGCACGCGCTCCCTCACACCTCGGACACGTACTGGAACCAATTCGACAAGGTCTCCGAGTACAATGTACACCTCAACTACTTTGAGAAGCTGTGGATGGCCTGGTATGCCTACATTGGCAACGATGTGCTCGCCACCGGTATCATGTCCTTCTTGATGCACGAACTCGTCTACTTTGGCCGCTCTCTCCCTTGGATCATTATCGACTGCATTCCCTATTTCAACAAGTACAAGATTCAGAACGTACGTCGACCACTGTCTTCATCAAGGCTTCCGACAAGCAGACTGACATGGTCTTTAGCAAAAATTCCTACTGCTGCTGAACAATGGCAATGCGCCAAGCTCGTTCTGTTGAGCCACTTCACTGTCGAGCTTCCTCAGATCTGGTAAGACGACACATGTGCACCATCAATTGAGATCGCATTGCTAACAGTGGCTCCTCCAGGCNTCTTCCACCCCATGGCTCAGTACTTTGGCCTCGGCACCGGCGTCCCATTCCCTCCTGTCTACAAGATGGCCTACCAGATCGCAGTCTTCTTTGTCTTTGAGGATGCATGGCACTACTGGATGCACCGCGCCTTCCACTGGGGTCCTCTATACAAGGCCGTCCACAAGATTCATCACCAATACTCTGCCCCCTTCGGTCTTGCTGCCGAGTACGCATCGCCTATCGAAGTCATGAGCTTGGGTTTCGGCACTGTTGGCATTCCCATCGTGTGGTGCGCCATCACCAAGGACCTCCACATCCTGACCATGTACATCTGGATCGTCCTCCGCCTCTTCCAAGCCATTGACGCACACTCTGGCTACGAGTTCCCCTGGTCGCTACACCACTTCCTTCCCTTCTGGGCTGGCGCCGAGCACCACGATGTTCACCACGAGAAGTTCATTGGCAACTACTCGAGCTCTTTCCGCTGGTGGGACTATGTTCTGGACACTGAGGCCGGCGCCGAGGCCTCCAAGAGAAGAAGAGAGAAGAAGCTCGCAAAGGCCAGAAAGGCCCAGTAAATGCTCTTGGATGTCCTACTCTATACTTCGAAGCGCATTTAGTTGCGTTCTCTCGGACATGGCACGCTGTTGGCTGAATATTATGCCAGCCCTTGACGCTTACCGGATCTCCTTGTAATGGCCCCCTTTTTTCTTCGTATTTTCTTGCATTGGGATGGAGTTGTTGTTACTAGACAAGAGAGAAAGATTCACTTGAGCAAAGATATTTTTTGAGTCCAGCGTTGCTGGTTTTGCCTATCTTCTACAAACCATTAGATGCACGGATTCTGCATGCAATACACAATATCCTACATTTTCAATTCTTGACTCATCATGTCCGAGATGTAGACTGATGATGATATAACGCACAGATGAAGACGCACACTGTCACATACACGTTCTCATGGCTGTCAAACCTTGAGATATGAATCCATCTGAAGACACGACAGTCTCAAGCACTACACCGGAGAGCGACTAGACTGGAGTACTCCCCGAAGGCACTTCTTGCGCTCAGAGTCATGCTCCTCGAACCTGTGCGTGACAGATTTCAGCCTTAGGGGGACCCGAAGGTAGGCGCTCTGTGTGGGGTCGACGAAAGATGTTATGATGTAATCGATATCTATGTTGAATGGCCAGTAACACAGCTAAGGAAAGCCCATCTGTTATCGGATCTGTACAAGGGAGACATACTCATATCTGTTAGCATGGCACGTGAAACAGAAGAAGTAGCCAATCGTCGAGCAAGAGAGGCAGCCCTGACGTCTCACGAGACACGAGATGAGTTGATCAGCGGTGCAGCTCGTCCCCGCTAATCGCTTATCTTCGGGGCAGCTTCATTACCAACTTTGCGACTGCAAGATAGCCATCCACATAAACAATCATCACCTCCCTTTCAAACCCTCGACCCCTCGACTGCACGATCAGAGGATAGTAGACTACAACATGGCCATCACCGACGACCCCAAAGCTCTCAAGCTCGAGGATCTGCCAGAGTTGCTGAAGAATGACACGAGCGTCAAGCTGGCAGGGTGCGACATTGACGGTATCCTCAGAGGCAAGCTGGTCTCCAAGAAAAAGTTCCTCTCCATCGCATCGTCTGGCTTTGGCTTCTGCTCCGTCATCTTCGGTTGGGATATGCATGATCAGACATACTTCAAGGAGCTCAAGATCTCGAACAAGGAGAATGGATACAGAGACCTTACCGCCCAGATCGACCTGGGCAGTTACAGAAGGATTCCTTGGGAGAACAACGTGCCCTTCTTTCTGGTCAGCTTTTACGAGCCCGAAGGACAATCCGTGTCGGCTTGTCCGAGAAGTGTCTTGGGGAGAGCCGTCGACAAGATTCAAGCCAAGGGCATGAGTGCCATGGCAGGAGGTGCGTCCTCCCAACATATAATAATGAGAACATAAGACTGATTGTGACGTGTCTACANNGCCGAGTACGAGTTTTACCAATTCAGATCGCCCTCCGACCCTACCGCTTCTGAGCGCAACTCGTCCAGCACAGCAAAGTTCCTCAAGGAGAACNCCCCGTCCGCTCTACCGTCCCTGACCGAAGGCATGTTTGGATACAGTGTTACAAGACCGGTACACAACCAAGACTACTACTACGGCATTTACGACGCTTGCGAGAAGTTTAGATGCAACATTGAAGGATGGCATACCGAGAGTGGTCCTGGTGTCTTTGAGGCCGCTCTCGAATTCGGCGAGATCAGAGGCATGGCAGACCGAGCAGCTCTATTCAAGTGCGACTTCAAGATTCCTCAGCCTGAAGCACCGCTAACACATCCGTAGANNCTCACCGTCAAGTCAATTGCTAGCAAATTCGGCATCACACCTTGCTTCATGGCCAAGCCTCGCGAGAATCTACCAGGAAACAGCGGTCACATGCATGTTTCCCTTTGCGACCCAGACACGAACCAAAACCTCTTCGCACGCAGCGAACCCGATCCCAACGCTCCTTATGAGGACATCAAGCACCTCTCCGACCTAGGCCGCCATTTCCTCGCTGGCCTGATCGAGGGCCTTCCGGACGTCATGCCCATCTTCGCTCCCACAATCAACAGCTACAAGCGTCTTGTCGAGAACTTCTGGGCACCCGTCACTGTAAGCTGGGGCTTGGAACACCGTGCCGCGAGCATCCGCCTTATCGCACCACCCACCGCTTCACCAAAATCTACTCGCTTCGAAGTCCGTGTGCCCGGTGCAGACACAAATCCATATCTCGTTCTGGCAACCATTCTTGCATTGGGGTGGAGAGGTGTAGAGAAGAAGCTTGAAATTCCAATCCCACCGTTAGGAAAGGGTGAAGATGTTGGTGGTGCATCGGACAAGGGTGTCAGACTAGCCAAGAGCTTGAGAGAGGCTACCGAGAAATTCAAGAGCAAGGATAGTATTGCGAGAGAAGTCTTCGGCGACGACTTTGTCGATCATTTCGCTGGCACTCGCGAACACGAACTCAGACTCTGGGATGAGGCAGTCACGGATTGGTAAGTTAACCTGCCTCTATAACGAAAGACGTGATACTGACGACAAGCTTGTTTAGGGNAGTTTAAGCGCTATATTGAGACAGTGTAGAAGCAGTTGCTGCTTTGCGATGGCCTTCAACACCATACACTGGGTCTGGAAGAACAGCATAACTTATCAGGTTCCTGGTTCCATGAAGCACGATTCCCCTCCACAGCTTCTCTTCGGTATGTTTCCATGTTCTCTTTGCAGTTTTTGACCAGAAAGAAGACTACCCAACGCGGCAACCACTACCACCCTAGAGCAACAGTTACAGAAAGAAGCACATGCCCCAAAGCGACATAGCCCTATGCAACTCAGACCTACTATCAACAAGTGGACGACAAACGCAGGATCAGAGACCGTCACACACAATGGTTATGGAGCAACATTGGTAAGCTATAAGACTGCACAGTTGTCTTCAGCACTAGGGATGTTTTCCGGAGAAAACCTCTTGACCTTACCAGTTCTCTGGACTCACGTACGATTTAAAAGACAACCGTGGATCTATACAGCTATATGCGGGCAGACCTTCAGACACGCAACAGAGACCAGCTTCCCTCATGCAGCACACTCTCCGACACCATCCCAGAGTGGGGGTCCATCGACACCCTATAATCAGCGACAATCCTAGCTTGACCGGAGGGGGGCGGCTCGAGTTTTGCTTTTAGGAGATTGCAATTCACAGCAAAATTCACCTTTTTCTGGGTCGTTGTTGTACCCCCCCATACAAGCCCGAACAATTCGCAGGAAAAACAAAGTCTTGCAATCCTTTTTTTTTTTTTTGGCTTCAGGGTGCAGGAATAATCAACAGTTTGTTTTGCTTTATTAACGCTTGATGATTTGTTTTTTCTTTTTTTTGCCAGTCTTTGTTTATTGTATGAGAAGCAAGAATCTCGGGGCTTTGGTTGCTGAGCGCCGTGTCCAGAGGAGAAGACAAGAAGAATATTCACGCATCTTTGATGTGACACAAGGAACATACTGGGTCTCAAAAAAAGGCCAGACGCAAAAGAACAAAAACGTACAGCAGCAGGGATTCCCACGTGGTCACCCACCGTAGTACTAATCTGCCGTTCAACTGCTTATGTATGGCAGAGCGGACGGGATGCCCAGTTTTCAGCTGACTGTGGCCGTACGTGAGAGAATTGCTAGCTTTTGTGGTTATAACCATATAGCAATGGCGTCAAAGAAGAGAGTTTTCGTTTTCAACAAGCATCCTTCTATTCCTTCTATACAGATGACGATGCAAGCATGTACTATCCATTTCGCAAGTGTTATCGCTTACAGCATGCAAGCTCATATACTAGCCTTTTCCATAGACATCGTGATAACATTGGCTCAGATCAGGACAACTGTTAGAAAATTCAATTAGCCAATGTCTCTGTCAGAGCTTTGGGAGGGAACTTCCTAGTACTTACTATACTGGATTCTGGCCAAAGATGATATGCCAGATATATTCAAACACACGCCCACTTGTGGCATCATCAAGCGGTGTTCCATGCAGCCACTTCAGAGCACCGACATAAAAGTCCAAAGGCCGTTTATGGACTTGGTCTCGCGAAACAGCGAATTGGGCACAGCATGGAGTACCTATCACCCTGGGCACATCGTCATTACCGAAAATCTGTTTCCACGCTTCCGTCATTGCGTTTTCTGCTCTTCAATCTCCTTCATCGGGCTCTTCGCGAAAAGGTTGAATCTCGTCTGGACAGCCTGGGATGGCGATGCAACGGAGATTAGCATAGCCATTGCTTTGCACAAACTCGGTTCTGAGAGTCGACAAGCTTTTGATGTTTGAATAATGGTCTGCATCTGTATGCCATGCTCGCGGGTAGCCGTCTTCGTGAGGGTGTACGAATGCGATGGTCGATGGAAGCTCTTGATAGTTCTCTACAAGGTATGTGAGGTAGACATTGGCTTCACGGCCTTTATTGCTAGTATGCAAAGGCCAAGTATCGTTGTCGACGGAGTACACAGCGTTCCGCCATCTGTGATTCGTGTCAGCAATCGGCACACAATCAGAGTCACCTGAGAAGACCGACTTGGGAAGTTTCTCAACCCAAGATGTATCGTCGCTGTTGATCCTGCCCATCACCACAATCTGGTCAGGAGAGATCGAGCTGCTGGTTGGGGCTTCAATTGCCGAAGCTCTATCTTGAGCAGTTGGGGTTGCTTGGAAGCGGCCGACGTTCGTCGCAGATGTTGGAGCCAATTCTACAGCCTCATTGATATCTGTTGGCGCTTCCGTTGATGCATCATCCCCGGCGTCGACAAGTGATTTGAAACTCGAGCCATGGAAGGCTTTCGGGATTGGCAAACGATGCAAGTATGTTTTGGTCAGAAAGAAGCCTGCTAAAATCAAAACAGCAGGAAAAATTCGTGTTACTGCCTTCATATTGGCTGTATGAGGGACGATATGGCGGAGATGCAGATTGTTCTGATTGTGAGCAATATATCCGGCAACCTGCTCTTTATGGAGACTTCGGCCTTGGAAGGCCACCAGGAGGTTTGCATCTTTGAGGTGTGCTGCATTGCTGCGGCGCAGCAGACAATCTCATGTTGCATGGTAGTGTTTGAGAGAGGCACGTAATCCACGATTGGCTGTCGATGAGGGGTAGCGCTTCTACGCGCCGACCCATTTCTGTTGGTTATTTGTCCATATTGATCCGCCGATACTGCCTTTCAGAAATGGCTTCATAGGTTGGGACGCTGCTCGAATCCAGCGCATTGGATCCCAAGACGAACATTACGAACGAGCAATTCGCTATTCTCGATGGGCAAAGCGAGGAGGCAGAGACAGTGGTGATCTACCAGCTGTTGGAGAAAAGTCTTACAGAAGAACCCATTTCTGATCCAGAGCAAGCACTGGGAATTGCGAGAGTGAGGAAGAGTTGTGGTTGCATTGGACTGTTAGGTTCCAGGATGTAGATGAGTTTCTGGGAAGTCTTGAGACCTTGGATGCATTGCCAATTTTGTGCGATCAAAGGTTTGTTGGTCAAGATGGAATTTTCAATGTCAAGAGAGCTAGAAAAGCGTTCCTCGATGGTGGGAAGGCCAATTGATATTGTCTCTGTAGTGTGAGTCTCCTGGAACCTCCATTGAAGACGGTGCTCAACACATACAGTGCGGCACGTGTAAGCACCTGAATTGCTCAGTCCGAAGTAAGGGGCGGCTATTCTAGCGTTAGCAGGCTTGAGCCATCTTCTCCAGCCATACCTGAAGATGAAGCATCCATTGCGGGCGTGGTCGGTCCCAAATTGGAGGATGATGAACGATGTCGCAACTTCCTTTCCAAGCTCAGACAGTAGAAATGTGCGAGTTATGCAGTTTGTATAAGTTGGAGCTTGGGCCTCCTGTCACAAGACTATCTCATACCAATCATGGAACATCTGCAAAGCTATCTCCAACCACCTCCGTAAGATGGCAATCGAGAATGTGATGATCGAGACTGATCAAGTTGTGAACTTTGCTGTTTGCTGCACCATAGATATGACAGTCCAGGTAGTTAACGTCCTATAATCTGGAAGCGAATGCGATGTTAACCACTCAGTATTCAAGGCTATCAATCAGTTCCTTGCCCGAGTACAAAAAAAAGAGCTCCAAGAGTCAGCCGTCAACATCCTAACTCTGGTCCACAGTCTTGAGTTACAGCTCTGGGGTCCTACAAAAGAACTTCGAGGAAATGACACCGTTCTGCAAAGCCCATTCACTGGTTGTACATACTTTCGCGTCCATCAACTGCTGCAAGATATGAAGAAAGCTACAGAGTCCAAACTGGATACCAACTGGTTTCTGGTGCTGGATGAAAACTCAGAGCAGAGTTCCACCGCTGTCATAGTCAGGGTCGAAGATGGAGATGTGCGTTCGGGTCGTGTCGCGTATCCCGTGGCTTCGAGATATTTGTCGGCAGCTAGTATTGCTCATCCGTCACTCGAGGAGATGATTGAGATTGCAGATTGGAAGCATGGTGGGATAATTCAAGATTGAGTAGAGAGCTGTCAGGGTTGCCTCTGAAGAGGGCATTCGGGTAGATTACTCCCGTTCTGTCAGAGACAACAGTCCTCCGATGATGCTGCCTACAAGAGGACCGAGCGTCAAGAGAACACCAGTAGCTTTCTGGTCTTCCGAGGATCGCGGATATCGGGGCGTCACGCTCGCTCCAAAAACGACAAAAGACAAGATGGTGCAAGATGCAGTCCTGAGAGCGTGGTACATGAATTCTGGTCTGCGCCAGAGTTTCTTTTCGTCGCTGGTGGTTGTTTGGGTTATGATGTTACGTATGTCGGTCGCGCCCTGAACATAGATGTAGGCGAGGATGCCGACGGCACCCGTCGAGAAGCTGAAGCTACCCTTATGCGCCCTTGCAAGGTTGGTGTTTGCGGCGGCTACATAGAGGAATGCCATCGGAGATATGGGTTTCAAAGCATCCATTTTGATGATTGTGATGGATTAGCACTGAGGGTGGAGAAGTCAAGAAAGTTTGTTTGATGAAATCTGTTATAACCGTTTCTTCTGAACGTCTGACCTGCCTTGCTTTGTTGGGAATGTGTTGACGGCAACTGCAACCGAGACTTTTGGCGGGCTGCTGTAGCTAGCTTGAGCTCCCATCATCGGATAGGAGATGATGCGAACATCCGGCAGCGTTCCGTACCCGCTATGATCTGCTTCACCTATCATCTGCAGCTCCTGCTTTGTAATCTACGTTTTTGCTGACATATACCATACTCTCCAGATCACTCGCCCTTGGATAGCAAGACAGGCAGTCAAAGCTGGAACATCTGCCCATCAAAAGCACTTTCGAATCTTTTGACTTCCCGCAAGAATCTCTCTTGCAATATAACAACTTTTGCAAGTCGTCATGGCACCCATTGGAGTCGGAATTATTGGCCTTTCAGCCGCAGGAGGATCATGGGGAGTAACAGCTCATCTCCCATACCTCAAGGAGTCCTCAAAGTACAAGATTACTGCCGTCAGCAATTCGTCAACAGAGTCCTCGCAAAGGGCAATCGATACCCATGGTCTCACAGACGCCAAGGCCTATGGCTCTGTTGCAGACATGGCAGCAAGCTCCGATGTCGATCTTGTTGTTTGTAGCATCCGAGTTGACCGTCACTACGAGGCCATCAAGCCTGCCATTGAAGCTGGCAAAGACTGTTTTGTCGAGTGGCCGTTGGCCTCGAACTCTGAGCAAGCAACAGAGCTGCTCCAACTTTCTGAGAGCAAGGGTATCAAGACCATTGTCGGCTTACAAAGTCAGATGAGCCCTGCTATCAGCCGTATCAAGGAGATCATCGAAAAGGACAAGTCTATCGGTCGCGTCGTCAGCTCCAACGTCAGCTTTGCTGGTATGCTAGGCGGCAGAGATTCTACAGAAGCCCATGAGTACCTCAACTCTGCCGAAATTGGTGGTAATATGTTGGTCATTCCCTTCGGCCACTTGTATGACGGTATCAGCTACACTCTCGGCGAACTCCAAGCAGTTTCTTCAACACTGTCTATTCAACATCCAGATGTCCCCGTCAAATCTGCCGATGGCTCAAAGGTCTTGAGGACGACCAAACGCACTGCCGCCGACCACATCACCATTTCTGGCCTTCTTACCAACGGAGCACATTCCTCAGCAGTGGTGACCGGTGGCCAGCCCTCCATGGGCGAGCCAGCCTTGCTTTGGAAAATCGAAGGCGACAAAGGCGTCATCGAAGTCCGTGGCCAAGAAGCTTTTGCTCTCAGCATGTCGCTAGATGTCAAAATCAGCATGCAATTGTTTGAGACTGGCGAAATACAGCAAGTCGAGTTTACTGAAGATAGACCTGGTCCTCCTGGTAATATCGGAAGACTGTATGATGCTTATGCTGATGGTCAGTATTATCCTGATTGGAAGTGGGCTGTCAAGCGTCATGCTTGGGTGGATGCACTTTATAAGAGCAATGAGACTGGAAAGCGTGTATCCTATATTTGATGCTGAAAACTGCAGCGGTGGAGTCAATGGGAGTACCATTACGACACTGAATCAAAAGCAAGACCAAAAATCTCATGTTTCTGGCTTCTTCTATCGAATGCACTGCTCTCTGAACGTAATACCACAGGAGTATTCCGTAGTGAACTTTACGATCCATCATCTCATAAGCATGTCTTCGTAGATTGAACCCTTCAGAGGTTGCCAAAATCACCATCGTAAGTGCTGCCACAGGCAACAATACCAGTGCAGTTAGTACCCTTACGAGCCATGATAAGCTCCTCCCAGTAACTAACACCCTCAGCACGAACAAGATCAGGCAAAGAGACTGAAGTAGCGTTCTGCTGGAAGTAATAGTACTCAGGCTCATCTGCATCAACAGCCACCCAAGGCTCTGCTGGTACTNNACAAGTTTATCAGCAAATGTGATCGCTCGGAGAGGGAATAATCGACTTACCACCAAGATGCATGTTCGGGTTACCGTAATTGACAAAGCTGACCCACATACGGCACATTTGCTTTGCGAGGGTGACCAGCGAGTCACGCTCCGGTCCGCCCAGTGGGTTTGGGTTGCCGTTCTGAGGGTAGCCAAGGCCTTCAGTGTTGTAGAAGACGAAAGCTACTTCTTGGAAGTGGACTGCTCCTGCAGTGTATGGGAGACCATTGACGAGAGCATTGAAGATANNCTGCAAACAAGGTTAGTCAAAGGATCATAAATCGAGCTTAAAGACTTACTAGGTATATGCCTTTGCACCGTGTCTTGCCCACCAGTGAGATGTCAGACGTCTGGCAGCATTCATGCTCATATCTTGACCGATGGCAGCGCCACGTTTGAACTGGAGTCCGATGGTGGCATTGGGTCGACCGTGAAGGGTACTGGGTACGCCAAGATCTGGAATGTCAGGATAGAGGATCGCGATATCGTGGGCTGTGGCATTGTCGTAGCCTGATCGAACAATGTAGTCGAGGATTTGCTGAGTTGTATTGAGGCCTCCTGGTCCGAAACCAACACCTTCAGCCTCATTGACACCGATGATGTATGGTACCTTGAGGAAGTCACCGTTGGCAAGAGCTTGCGAGGCAGTCTGCGTAAACCAGTCTCCATCGACAACAGGGCCATAGCGAGCTCCTCTAGTCACGGTAGAGTTGATGACAGAGTTAAGCTGATCGGTAGGGACTTTGCGGAGACAATCAAGCACAGAAGCAGTACCGTCACATCCTGTAGCCTTGCTGATATTGGCAATGACGGGCTCCCAGTCGGCAACATGGAAGTCTGGCTGAGGGCCGACAGGAGCTCCTGACTCTGCGATGGCTCCATGGAAGAGACTATCATCCCTTCCATTGTAAGCCAGTAGTTGGGCTCCGACACTGGTACCTCCTGAAGATTCACCTTGGATCGTGACACGACCTGGGTCACCTCCAAAAGCAGCAATGTTCTCTTGTACCCATCTCAAAGCAAGACGTTGATCTCTGAAGCCATTCATGGTGTTGCCTGAGTCTTGGATTTCCTTTCCATAAAGGAACCCCCATGACGATAGTCTGTAGTTGATGCTGACAGCAACAATGGGCATGCCAGCTTCAACAGACTGCTGAACGATGAAAGACTGGTTGTATCGATGGTCTGCACTGCCACCCATGACAAGACCCCCACCGTGAATCCAGACAAGTACCGGAAGCTTCTCGCATTGACCGGCCGGCTTGACGACATTCAATGTCAGACAGTCTTCACTGACATAGTTGCCCTGACTCCAGGTGTCCCTGCCATAGCCAATACACTCCGGGCTGTATTGAGTAGCGTTCTTGGTTCCAGTCCAGGTTGTGTTGAGCGATTGAGGGATGCGGAAACGCAAATCGCCGACAGGAGGTTGACTGTATGGCATGCCGAGGAAGTTGTCGGTGCCATAGGCGGCGGCGTGATAGCCTGTGTAGGTGCCATTCTTGACATGTACAGTAGGCACAGAACCTCCGTTGTTCGGCCAGTGGTTGTCGGATCGCTTGGTAACAGCTGCATATGCAGCATTGAAGAGCACGAAGCTGCTCGTAAGAGCCTTGATGTTGACCATTCTTAAAGTCGGAAGATATGGACTCTCGATCAGAGTGAGTTTGTATAACCAGCGAGAGCTCTATACTTATAGCTTTCAGGTCTCGACAGAGATACTTGACCAAAGTCTAACCCCGCCTTCTACATGATGATCTCGTGGTGCTCGTTGTATAAAGCTGCCCCGCTTCTGGAGTGATGTACGAGGCTGTGCCGTGGTAAGGGAGCAACCAGCAACGGCAGAGCCTGTGAGTCTACATCAAAGTCTACCTTGAAGCAACTGCCGTTTTGTTCTGCTCTAAAGATCTTCGATGTATAGCTGCATGACAAGGAAGGTCCGACTCATGACGGGCATTCGGGGCCGAAGACCCCGCAAACAACCCCGCAAACAAAGATGCACTCCACATACTCTGCAGATCAAGAGATGGTAAGGACCTTGGTGGGGAAGGTTTATACAGAAAATCTCAGTGTGATGCTGTGAGATCATCAGTGGGAAGCAGAACATGTGTCCGGCTAATAGTGTCGGCCGTCGTCGGCCGTACCTACTATGTGGATGTGGAAATGTCCTGCCAGCACAACACGACAGGACAACTCCACATCAGGGCGGGGAGGAATGAGAGGAGTGAAAAACTGTATCCAAGGCGGTCGGTATTTCATGTGACTGCGTAGTCTAGTTAGCCTTCGGTATGAACTTCTTCAGCCATCCCAGAACCCTTTTCGTCCTCGAGGTTTTCGGCACCTCTGGACTAAATCTGTATTTTTCGATAGATTCGGGTACGTCCAAGTCTCTGTTCACTGGTCTCGAAGATGGCTGTGTTGGTCTCCACATGGCGGGGACTAGTTCGAGGTTGGAGATATCGCTTGCACTGCTTTCGTAGGACCATCGGGCACTATGTTGGTTGATAGGGTCGGATGGCCACCTACGCGCTCTCATGTCGTCCATGAACCTCCAGGTATCGAGGATGATCTCGAGAACCCCGCCTGGATGCTTGCAAATCGTTCATTTGTACTCAGTCAGACAACCGCTACATCTGCGCAGTTCCGAAGTCTTCTTGCAGGCCTTGTCCATGATGAGCTTTGGTATCAAAGCCAGGTTCAGTCTGATCAGCCAGGGCTTGTGTTCCGAGACCGAGACGCCACACACATGCTCACAGATGCGAAGGCTACATATCGCTTTGCGGGCCTGTAAGTAGTTGGTCTGATCTTGTCTTTCTGGATGGATCATATACCCCGGGCCATATAGCAAACGTTGCGAAGCGTGTGTCATTAGCTTCCCTGCCACCACTTCCGGCTCGATGCTAGACTTTTTCCAACACAACCCCAGCTGTGCTTCACAAGCGTCCAGATGGCTCTGCCAATCCGTGTGCAGTGTGATACAGGCCAGATTCTTGTCCTTATTGGCACCTTGAGCATGACAAACCATTGTAGTTCTTATACACCACCAAGGAAGGATCTCGTCAGAGATCACCTGTATTCCCACCGGTGAGAGTGGTGGTGTTGGTCCTGTGCAAGTCCCGCAGTCAAACCACCCGCTCGAGGGAATATCTTTGGCGTAAAAGTTGAAGCACTTGCCACACAACGAGTGATTTGGGAGATCCATCCATATCAGCTTGAGAAGCCCGAGCATTTCGTCAGACTTCACATCCCATGTATCGATGAGCCTTCCTGAACAGTATGGAACTTTCCGAAAGCCAGAGACCCGGATGCGTCGCAAGTGTTCATTTCGAAACAGTTCGCGACATGTCAACGAGAGACAAGCGATCTCTCTGAGACGTAGGTGGTCCGTCATGTTGTAGAGCAACTCGACAGGCAGTTTGCTTAGGATACCCGTCTGTGATCTTGTTGACCTCGTCGTGTAGACGGCTTGTTCAGTAGACCGCATGTCTGGTACTTTCTGGGGGTTGGGAGGATCATTGTGTCCTGGTGATTTCGCATGCGACATACTGATGTCACTCGCAGGAGGAAGCGCAAAAGCTGGAAGTCCATCTCGATGTCCAGATGTGTAGGCGAGCAGGTAGCTCGGAATCTCGATAGCTGGAAGCGCTGTAGTTATGGCTGTGTCGATTTGTTCCCTCACGAGCGTTGCGCTATACTGACTTACAAGAACAGATATCTGAGGATCAAGTCTTTACAAATAGGGTTAGAAACGAGATCTTGCTCATACGAACTCAACATCATTCGGTTGGTCTCAAGACTCCCATGAGGGTGGCTGGTCATGGTGTTCTGATGGATTGTCTTATGCTTATGAACGCAAACTTGCTCGATACGACTTTTATGATGGCCGGGCTCTTCCAGAACCAATGGCTTCCGAGTCCAGAGGGGCTTCTTAGTAACATGTCCATCTCCTTGACCTGATGTTATGAAGAGTGGGCGCAAAGACGAATCATTTTGTTTTCCAGAATTGGTCATGGATGAAACAAGTTTGGACATGTTCATGATCTTTTCTTTTTAGACATGAGGTCTACTACATCAAGATGACTTTCTGTCATTCATGGGTCCGTTGGCGAGAGTGATTCGGAGCTCGGATAGTAAGACGAAGGACAAAGACGACATGCGTGTAATGAGTGCCTCCTATCACTCCGCATCCTTGAAACGGAGCAAGTTATCGCGGAGTACGGTTCACCGTCTGATTTCGCGAAAGGACACAACGACTCCAGCTCCGTGTCGAAATAGGAAGGCATGTCGTCGAAGCGAACCTCGGCCATGCTGAAACACCTGCAAATTCGTCTTGGCGCGTTCTAAACCCTTTTCTCCACCACTCTTCCAGCCCTCGCTTCTCGACCGACGCGACACTCGACTACATGTCGTCAACCCTCAGATGAAGAGGTCACGCCCATCTTCAATAGCCTATGCAACGATACGGCCGGATACATGCGACCCCTCGCAACAAAATGCGTTCTTCCACGAGTCACGAGAGAGAGAAGTTCGTCTCGGCTTGATTTGCTTGACTGAAGTTCGAATCTTGCATGCCGCATCATCTGGATTTGGGAATGTCCTCACGATTATCAATGCGAAACACCACTGTCCAGACAATTAGGGCTTCGCGGAGATGAATTGTATGGTCACGATGGTCCGTTATTGCATATACATACAGTAGGTACTGTGAGCTTCTAGATTTCCCCCCTCCAACATTACCCTCACCTGTAGTGTCAGGCTTCAGCATATATAAGCTGGTTGTATCCTTACCTTGATTTCTTACTTGTCTCCATCGCGAAATCTTCGCTTCTCTTCCGGTACAAGTCTCAGTCATGAGACACTCTCTTACCTTGGCAGCTTTGGCCGCCGCTGGAGGTGCCTTTGCGCAATCGCCAGTCCCAGCGTACGGACAGTGTGGCGGTCAAGGCTATACTGGATCCCTTGTCTGCGTATCTAGCTTCTATTGCAACAAGGTCAACGACTGGTACTCGCAGTGTGTTCCAAACTCAGGATCAAGCGTTTCAACCACTGTCAAGACCTCTATCTCCTCTTCCTCGACCACTGTTGTAACCAAACCACCTGTCACTACATCGAGGACCATCTCGACATCCAAAGCCGTGACCACGACTGCAGCTGCCAGCGGCCCTTCTCCAACAACCTCTGGCACAAAGTTCGTCATTGACGGCAAGGCAGGCTACTACGCAGGCACAAACTCATACTGGATTGGTTTCCTGACCAACAACGATGACATCGACCTTGTCATGCAACATCTCGCCAGTTCAGGCTTGAAGATTCTTCGTGTCTGGGGGTTCAACGACGTGACTACAACTCCCACCGACGGAACTGTATATTTCCAATCTTTTGCCAACGGGCAACCAACCATCAACACCGGTGCCAATGGCCTCCAACGCCTCGATTACGTAGTCAAGAGTGCTGAAACCCATGGAATCAAGCTGATCATCAACTTTGTCAATAACTGGACTGATTATGGTGGCATGGCAGCTTATTTCAAATATGCTGGCATTACATCAAACACGCAATGGTACAACAGCACCATCGCTCAAACCCAGTATCAAAGATACATCAAGGCAGTCGTGTCACGCTATGTTTCCAGCCCAGCCATCTTTGCCTGGGAACTTGCCAATGAGCCTCGCTGTACAGGCTGTGATCTCTCAACCCTCAAGACATGGGTCATCAACACCTCCAAGTACATCAAAAGTTTGGATGCCAAACACATGGTCACCACCGGCGAAGAAGGTTTCGGACCCATCGCTGGAGACGATGGCAGTTACCCATACCAACTCTCTGCTGGTGGAAGCAACTTTACCGCAAACTGCGAGGTCCCCACGATTGATTTTTGCACCTACCACCTGTATCCAGAATCTTGGTCTGTAACGCCCACTTTGGAATGGGGGACTCAGTGGATCCAAGCTCATGCAAAGGCTTGTTCGGCAGTTGGCAAACCATGCTTGCTGGAGGAGTTTGGTGCAAGTAACAACTGCACGATTGAGAGTAGTTGGCAAGCTACTGCTTTGGCAGCTGCTGGTACGGGAGGAGACCTTTTCTGGCAGTATGGTGATACGTTGAGCTATGGCAAGACATCGCAAGATGGGAATACTGCTTACTACGGCGATGAGCTTTACGCTTGTCTGGTTGACAAACACATCAAGGCTATTGATAGCTTGTAGGTTGGTGTCTGCTGCGAGAAGCTTGACAGGTTCTTGTTGGTTTTGACGAACTTGACATACGGCACAATTCTTTTGACAAGTAACACGCATTTCGACAGAGACCCGTATTGTTATTCCTCGTTCAGAACTTTTTGTGGAAACCCACAGAGACACATTTCTATAGCTTCTACACTCTATCACGACCCTGACATTCTTTTTGCTGTTTCGAAACTCTTGCGTTGGCCAACATCAGTCTCTGAGTCCTAAGCAGGACGGCTAATCGACGAGGTATAAAGTGTATATAGAAGGTTTGAATCGCGATTCAGGAAGCTCGAGGTTTGTTTGGAGATTGTCGCAGAAAGCAGGACGGCAGACTCGGATCAGATAAGATTTCATGTGGATCTTTCAGTGGAAGGCTACGTCACGAGTGACCCGAGCAAGCCGCCCATTTTCGCGTCGACCTTGGACGGTTTGTTTCGCGATCTCAACATATTCATTGACTCGTCATCTGTATTCGGCGGCCTTTGGATAGGCATGCACGACTTGTATTAGACTGTTCCAACTCATCACTCGTTGTCCTCCATCACATCCTCTCTACTGGTCCCTCGACGCATCACGCCCACGATGCAGCCGCTTCGCCAATTGAGCGGTCGCACTGGGATGCAATTGCGCCGCTCCATCATTCAAGCATGTCGCTCGCAACAGTTTACTCGCTCTCTGGTCAATGGTCCCGTACGCCGTGAACTGTTGCAGCGCATGCCGGCGCCATCATGTCTTGCAACACCCGCCATCATCCGTCAATTGAACCACGTCCGTCGCCAAAGCACAAACACCGACCCTCCGCCAAAGTCTCCCGCCGCTTCTCCCGTACAAAGATCCCGTCTTCTCCGTTTCCTTTGGCGAGGCTTCACCTTCCTCGGCATCTTCGTTGTCGTCTCTGGTGTCTTTGTTGTCGCCTTCTTCGCCTTTGATGCAACCACATACAAGGAAGAATCCGACACGATCGATATTACCGTCTCTGAACTCGCCCTGAACCCTAGAAGAGGAGGTCCCAAGAACCTGCCCATTGCTGAACACCTCATCGACGATGACGACTCTCCCGAAAAGAAGGCTCAAAAGCACAAGCCCAAGCTGGTCATCCTCGGTACTGGTTGGGGCAGTGTTGCTCTTCTCAAGCAGCTCAACCCTGATGACTACCACGTCACTGTCGTCTCACCGTCCAACTACTTCTTGTTTACTCCTATGCTTCCTTCTGCCACTGTCGGTACTCTTGAATTGAGATCGCTTGTCGAGCCTGTCCGTAGAATCATTTCTCGCGTCAAGGGTCATTTCCTCAAGGCCACTGCCGAAGACGTTGAGTGAGTTGACCTGGAAGATGTGACTTTCTCCATACGCTAACCAATCTCTAGCTTCTCCAACAAGCTCGTCGAAGTGTCTGCGACCAACCCGGATGGCACCAAGCAAAACTTCTACCTGCCCTACGATAAGCTCGTCATCGGTGTCGGCTCCATGACCAACCCTCACGGTGTCAAGGGTCTCGAATACTGCAATTTCCTCAAGGATATCACCGATGCTCGTCTGATCCGCAACCAAATCGTTCGCAACCTCGAAGCCGCTTCTCTTCCTTCTACACCGGATGAAGAGAGACGTCGTCTGCTGTCGTTTGTCGTGTGTGGAGGTGGTCCCACTGGTGTCGAATTCGCCGCCGAATTGTTCGATATGCTCAACGAGGATCTTTGCAACTACTATCCTCGCATCCTCAGAAACGAAATTTCAGTCCACGTCATTCAGAGCAGAGGTCACATTCTCAACACCTACGACGAAACCCTCTCCAAATATGCCGAGGCTCGCTTCGCAAAGGACTCTGTCGATATTCTGACCAACTCGCGTGTCAAGGAGGTACAAAAGGACAAGATTCTCTTCACACAAAAGGATGAGAATGGCAACACCATCACCAAGGAAATCCCCATGGGCTTCTGCTTGTGGTCGACCGGCGTCGCTCAGACTGAATTCTCAAAGAAGCTGGCCGACAAGCTTGGTGAGAATCAGACCAACCGTCACGCTCTCGAGACCGACACTCATCTCCGTCTTGTTGGTGCACCTCTTGGCGACGTCTACGCTATTGGCGACTGCTCGACCGTTCAAAACAACGTCTCGGATCACATTGTGTCATTCTTGCGTACCGTTGCTTGGGAGAAGGGCAAGGACCCTGAGAAGATGATTATCGGTTATGGTGATTGGAGAGGTGTTGCCAGACGTGTCAAGCAGCGTTTCCCTCAAGCCGCCGAGCACTTGAAGCGTCTGGATAAGCTTTTCGAACAATACGACAAGGACAAGAGTGGTACCCTGGATTTCGGTGAATTGCAGGAATTGCTCAAGCAGATTGACGGCAAGATGACCTCGCTTCCTGCAACAGCACAGCGTGCCAACCAGCAGGGTATCTACTTGGGTCGCAAGTTCAACAAGCTCTCTCAAGCTGCTCCCGGTATGGAGTTGAACAGACTTGACTATGGTGATATTGATGATGCCGTCTACAAGGCTTTCTCATACACCAACATGGGAAGTCTGGCTTATGTTGGAAATGCCGCCATTTTCGACTTTGGTGGCATGAACTTTGCCGGTGGTCTGGTGGCAGTGTACCTTTGGCGTGCAGTTTACTTTTCACAGAGTGTCAGTCTCCGTACGAGAATTCTCCTTGCCATGGATTGGACCAAGAGGGCACTATTCGGCAGAGGTAAGCAAAATATCACATTTTCCAAGCAGATGAACAAGACACTAACGTGGCACAGATCTCATGAACTTCTAGAGCAGACATATAGATAGCGTCGGCGCTCATATAATTGATTATACGTTTATGCAATTCGTTTTCAACACTGCTGTTGGTAATTTATGCGAACAAACAAAAGGCCGGTGCTGTCAGTCTCGGTCGATCGGCAAAGGACGGGTCGAGTGGAGCATGGACGCAGCCGAAGCTCCACCTTCCTCAAGCTCGCCATCGCCGACGAGTATTGCGATAAGAGCATACCTTCTTTCCTTTTCAATCTTCTCTTGTCGTTTCACGTCCTCTAGATCTGGTTCTCTCGCATGTCCCTCCGTCGTCTCGTTCAACCTCTACGAACCATCCACTCTCTCGTCACCTCGACACGTCCGTCCCTCGCATACCCCGCATCTGTCAACAACCTCCGCAGCATGTCCACAGCAATCAGCAAACGCCTCGAAGGCAAGACCATTGTCATTACCGGCGCCTCGTCCGGCATTGGCAAGAGTACTGCTCTTGAATTCGCTCGTACCGCCCCTAAGAACCTCAAGTTGGTCGTTACCGCACGTCGTCTCGAAGCACTTGAGCAATTGAAAGAGCAGATCAACAAAGAAGTCGGCGAGGGTGTCAAGGTGCTGCCCGTCAAGCTAGACGTCAGCAACCCAGAACAAGTTCGCCGCTTCGTAGCAAACCTGCCAGAAGAGTTCAAGGACATCAATGTTCTGGTGAACAATGCAGGTCTGGTGAAGGGTGTTGCTAAGGCTCCCGAAATCGCCGAGCAAGACATGAATGTCATGTTTGCTACCAACGTCACCGGCCTCATCAACATGACCCAAGCCATTCTCCCCACCTTCCTCGCCCGCAGCAGCGAGGACCTCCCCGGCACCGGCGACATCATCAACATTGGCAGCATCGCCGGCCGCGAACCCTATCCCAACGGCAGCATCTACTGCGCCACCAAAGCTGCTGTACGCAGTTTTACAGAATCTCTCCGCAAAGAATTGATCTCCACCCGTATCCGTGTCATCGAAATTGACCCCGGGCAAGTCGAGACTGAGTTTTCGGTGGTCAGGTTTTATGGCGATAAGAGCAAGGCTGACAAGGTTTATGAGGGATGTGAACCTTTGACGCCGGAGGATATTGCAGAGGTGGTGGTGTTTGCGGCGGGGAGGAGGGAGAATGTTGTGTTGGCTGATACGTTGGTGTATCCGAACCATCAGGTATGTTTTGATTCTTTCCTGTTTTCCCCCTTCTATCCTTCACTTGTTCATTTTTTTGCTTTTTTTGCATTTGCTGATTGTTTTTACACAAAAAGGCCGCTGCTACGGTCATGCACAGAAAGACCTAAGATGGAGAATATTCGCAGCGCAGCGCTCTTGGGGATATCTGTCTGACATGAGAAATGTATAGGCCGGTGCTGGAGGAAGCAACTCGTTCAAACGCCCTTCTTCTCAACCCAAAATCTAGACGTATATGTGGAAGCTCTAGAGTATTTCGAGATGATTAACCACATGTCAACATCAAAATTCGAAATCAAGGTTATACCACATGATGTGTGTCTCTCTCGGCTCAGTTACTACATCTTGCTTCATTCCCTGCATCTGATCCAACAACCCACAAACCGCAAATATCCCAGCCTTTTGCCGCCACCAAAAGAAAACTTTCAGTCCAATTGGGGATTCTTCAACCCGCACCCGCATAACTCGCACAAGCTCCCAACCCAAACAAATTCCCGGAGCTCGTGTATTCGGCAGCCACACCAGCAGGACATTGATCCGAACCGCTCGCAACGGGAGCAGAATTGAGAACATACAACTGGCAACCTCCACTCAGATAGTAGATGAAACAATTGGGCGTCTCGAAACATTTGGCGCAGCAGCCTTGTTGATCTTGGATCGAGGGGTAGGAGGGGTAGGTTGCGCCTATGATTCCTTGACCTGGTCCGGCTACTGTGTAGCCACCGGTATAGCTGTACCCGAAGGTTGGTGGAGCGCAGACTGTTATTTGATTATTAGTCGTGATTGCTTCATAGGAGGGCGGGTTCGAAACTTACCTGTTGATGTGGATTGGACTGTTATAGTGGTTGTTGTGGTAGCAATGGCTGTGGAAGTAGACACGGATATTGTCGTTGTGGTCGTGATGGAAACCGATGTAGGCNGTCGCTGCAGTGATTGTAGTCGCCGTAGCTCCTACACACGAACATGCACTCGAGTAACGAACAGCACCGGAGCAAGGAGACGCATAAGCTGGAATTGCAACCGGACGGACTGTCTGCTGTCTCTTTTCGAGGTTGGAGATGGGTAGTGCAGCAATGATCTTGTCGGAAACGGTGGACGGGCTGGCGATGCGAAGATCGCGTTTCTGAACTGTGGCTCTCGGTGCTGGGGTTATGACGCTTCCGCCAAATACACTATACACTGTTTGTGTGGTGGTTGCGGTATTAGTGTTGGTGGAAGTAGTTGTCGTGACACTAACACTTTCCACCGTCACTGTTGATGTGGAAGTACTGACATCTNNAACCATCAGTACGAAGCTTCCTTCCATTCTTGGTGAGCGATGTTCTTACTATGTGGCTGGAGTTACAGTGACTCGAAGGAAACTGCTACAATCGGCTACGCCCTGAGCGGCACGACCAGGTGTGTTTGTTGCACGAATGGAGCGGAGGCAAAGGTCAGCATTACATACCATTGACGATGTGGTGGTCAAGGCAGCAGCAAAAGAGCTCAGAGCCAGAAGAGAGAAAAGGGAGTGCATGACGAGAAAGAGCTACTGCAAGTCTTCGAGTCTCTTGAACACGACAAACTCACATCGAAGGCTGCGAAAGTGTCCGGCTTTATACAGCACAAGGAAGGGCCATCTGGTACATACCTTACCGTATTACACTCAGTCTGACTTCTTGGAAAGCATGTATCAACATCTTCGGCTCTAATGGCTTATGGTACTGATGGGCGAGCGCTGACTTTTGGTCACATGGGGAGTTTGAGATTGGTCTCGCTTCGAGCATCAACCCAATGAATAACCGCAGCTGGGCAGATCCGACGTCTTCAGCTAGAGTCCTCCGAACGTAATCCACAAGCTGAGAAAATACCCCGCTCGAAGGTGTGAAATAACGAGCTGAGTTGAGTAGATTCAGGATGCTTTTCAGCTCGGGCTTGCAATGTCAGCTTTCTCGCTTAGGAAGGTTCACGTGGCTAGCACAGAGCTTCAACCCTCGCCTACATTTGCTACGCGATTCTGTCGGACTTTGATCCATCAAGCCATCAAGTATTTGCAAGTTAACAACGTTGCCTCTAACATCATAGTCTATACATGCAGCGGGATGAACAAACTCGTAGACGCTAGTGTAGGTGCCGGCAATGGGGTCCAAACCTGTGTAGGAGTGGACATCATGTCAGTTCGACCATGATGATATCATATACCTATTCTGGCCATTTTCTTTGTGCGACTTCTACCTCTTCTGAGCCTTACTTCCATAAAAAACTCGATGTTGATGTGATAGTAATTGGTAAACACGACAGGCAGGGTCATCCCAAAAGCACGGAGATTAACGGAGACAAGCGGGAAAAACGTCACAGCTTTCACATGTTAACCGTCTCCCCAGCGCTGACATTTTTCTTCTTACCAACAACACTTTTTCATCAACACCTAGACGCAATCATGACAGACGCATCAACACCCCTCACAGCACTCTGCAACATCTGCCACAGCGCACCACCCAGATACACCTGCCCCCGCGACGCCGTCCGCACCTGCAGTCTCGCCTGCTCCCAAAGCCACAAACGCCGCGCCGCCTGCACAGGAATCCGCGA
Organism: Aureobasidium uvarum; assembly: GCA_903853725.1. Classification (NCBI taxonomy): domain Eukaryota; kingdom Fungi; phylum Ascomycota; class Dothideomycetes; order Dothideales; family Saccotheciaceae; genus Aureobasidium; species Aureobasidium uvarum. The sequence continues at coordinate 205,045 of CAINUL010000008.1, read as the reverse complement.
CCCAGCCGCCTACATCTCAAAATCCTCTCTTCAAACCGCCGGCGGTATCGACCGCGACTACAACTTTCTGAGCGGGGTGGAACGCAACATCTCTCGCGCCGACAAAGAGACCAGTGAACGAGGAGTTTCGCTGGACGGAAAAGGCAAAGCTGTGTTTCAAAAGAGATGGCATGATAATGGGGCACTGGGAAAGTATTTGCGGGATAATGGGGTTGTGGTGCATAAAGCGCCGATAGGGATGGCGAGGCAAAAGGCCAATCAGACGAGGTTCATTGCGAAGAGTAAGAGGATTGTGTGGAGTGTGGAGTGGGTTGTTGAGGGTGAGAAGAGGGTTGCTGAGGTTGATGAGAGTAGGAGTATTGAAGAGGCTTGGAAGGAGTTGGTGGTTGAGAAGGAGAGGGAGAATAAGAAGAGAAAGAGGACACAGGAAGATGCAGGAGCAAAGGCGCAGAAGCAGAAGGTGCAATCAGAGAAGCCTGACGCCGACAAATCAAAAACACAAGTTGTGGAAGGTGCGACAACTGAACTGGAATCAGAAGGATCAGCGACAAACGAGCCCTCGGTCGCTCCTTCTACACACGAAACCACAACACAAGACGCACCTTCACAGCAAGAACAAGCATCCGAGGACACCACTTTACCACAGGAGAACACCCACTTCTACCTTCACAAACCACACACCTCATCAACAAACACCGTCCTCATTCCTCTGACCCCAACAACAACTTTAACACACGCCCTCCATCAAAAACATGTCCTCGAATTTCCCACAATATACGCCTTTATCTCAAACATACTCGGAACAACAAACCCCTTGCCCAAAGGCTTTATAACTGTCCAGCAATACAATGCCGAAAGATCAGCCGAGGATCAAGAGTTGATGGGATTGATGGAGTCGATTCCAGATGGACAGAGAAAGATTGCCTTGGATGGAGGTATCTTTGGCGGTGGTGAGGAGAAAAATGAGACGGTGGATGAGAAAGAGATTTTGGAGGTGCTGCAACGGGATGCTGATGCGCTAAAATAGTATTTTAGTGGCAGATCTTCAATGCATGATACCTTTGCCCTCAGGCAAGTAGTAGTTCTCCTCGATCAGCTCTCCCCTCCTTTGTTGCTCGTGCTTTTTGATCAAAGTGTGGCTACGTAGACATCCCTAGAATAGTCACCCCTGTCCTGGCTTTTACAGCAAAACTTTAAGCTTCGCTTGAGTTGTGTTGGCCTTTGTTGTATACACCGACTAGAAGACGTACATGGAATGCTCGTCATGTCAGAACATAACTAAAGAATGGACATGGATAGGCGAATCTTGTGTTCTGCAGTGATTGACAAAGTCTGGTCTGAAAAAGTGATCTTGTCGATCTATACGATATCCGAGGAGGGTTTCTCTTCTGTTTCCTCCCCCAAAGTCGTCGCTCTAGGTAGCGGCGGTGCTGGATTTCCAATCAGTCATGTCTGTCGAAAACTCCATCAAGCCGTCATCGAAGATACGGACACCCTGGATGTTGTAGGGGTTTTGATTCGATTCTAGGTCTAATTCCTGATGCAACGTGCTGATGTGCACGATTCGATGTGGTGGAGTGTGCTCTTGAGTCTTCCTCCATTCGGATACCGTAGTCGTACTCGTCCCCGTCATCAGTCTTAGTTGGAGAGGGTTGTTGACGGGGTGAGGACGAGCCATACTAATCCTTAGACGATGGAACACGAGGTCGTCCTGNATACCTCGCAAGAGAAACTGTTGGTTAGTATAACCAACGAGCTGGGTTGTAAAGGTGCAGGTGTCGCCGTGCGCATGACATGCAACCCCTTTGATGACACAACCTTCTGCTAGAATCGAAAGCCAGCGTAATGCGGTGCTCACCACCGTCATATCGAAGGAAATGTCGTCAGACGAGTGGCGGCTTGGGAGCGATGGGTAGATCATTGAGGCCAAAGCCGTCCATCCACGGCTCAAAATGAGGTCAAGCGGATAAATCTCCAGTCTTCCCGCCATATGACCGACACTGCTGGCGCCGTTTTCGATGAAAGCAGTGGCTAAGCTAGGCGTCGGAATTTCCAGAGCGAAGAATATAGCTGGGCTCGTTGTCGACTCTGAGAACGCGTCGATCTGTCCCGAGGATATGTGAGTATTTAGAGATACCCCAGCCTTGACGAGACTAGGGATGAGGCTGAGGTTATTGTTCTTGAGCACCCAGATGAGAATATTGACATCTCGACTAAATACTGATTTCACATACATCTTCCTCACAGCATAGTCCACCATTTCTGGTTGAGAACCTCCAGCATGAAGAGCTTTCAGCACATGTTTTATGGTGCGTGATTTCCAGAGTGAACGTCCGCAGCACGAATCCATCGTGTCAACTGTAGCGAGAGATCCTGAAGCGATTGCTAGATCTAGCGGAGTGCGACCTTCACGATCGCGCACATCCACTGAGTCCAAGGTTAAATCCATCAGGAAACCCACGATCTCGAAATTTCCTTGCTCAGCAGCATAGTGTAGACTTGTTCGCCCAGTCACTGGACGGATATCTCTCTGTATCATCCTGCTCTTATACCTATACACTTTCTTGAAGGTATCGAACGAGCCTCGACTGGCGGCTAGGTGTAAAGGCCATAGTCCACCATGATCGTGCAGATGTATGTTCAAGTCCTTCTGTAAGGTTAAACCCAGCTCTAATAAAGGGGAATGGTTGTGACATATGGCCCAGCCAAGGATTTTGCCACTGAGTGGCCCTGGACTTTGGAAGTTCCATGGAAACATCCCGAAATCCACGTCCTTGTATTTCTCCTTGAGCTTGCGTGTTTGCAGTGAGTCTCTTGGATCGACGAGGACAAGCTCTTCGAATCGTTGCCAGATGTCCGACTTGGCCATGATACCACAACTGAGTGATAGCCAGTTGGCCCGAGCATAGCTGTGGAACGGTCCATATAGTTTCTTTGAAACATCGTGGCTTGTATGAAGTGTCAAGACCATAGGGCCTTGACTGTCTTCGGAAGATGTGGGTGTTGGTTTTCGTCCGCGTAGCGAGGGACTGACCACACGCGAGATTACTCGAGGGTACGAAGGAATCCACTTGCTCATCTTTGTGATTGGTGGTAGATATACCTGAGTAGTGTTACCATTTGGTGCCGACATCTTAGCCTGACCAGTGGGGGAGACTGAAGCATGCCATATCAGATGCGCAATACACATTTCGCCAAGATCCAATTCAGCGTTATCCCATATGGACAGCTCGAAACTCTTGAGTATGTCAGCCTTAGAGCTTCCCAGGAAATTTTTGACAGAGTGATGGGCTGGGGTGACTAGTCTATCCACCTCATCGAAAGAGATCAAATTCGCTCCAGATTGCACAATGATTGGGTGTCGTGGAACGTCCTTCTTTCCAAGCTCTCCAGTCTCAGGATTCGTTGCTAGAGCCTCTCCCAGAGCATCTATTGTGAGGGGAGTCTTGGCGCCACAAACATATTTCAGGATTCGCAGGGAGTGCACCTGTTGGTTCTTTTCGAGTCGTTGTAGACACCGTTCATACGTTTGTTCCAGATCCTTAGGCAGATCGGAAAGAGTCATGTCGATTTCCGCATCCGTAGTGCAGGTAGTCCAGAGGACATCGATCTGTAACCGTGCCCATAAAAACCTGAACCAACGATGAGTATGTTGTATGTATGTGAACGCTTTACCGCATGCGATTGTGCAGGCTAGCGGATGAGTATGATCTCGTACGTACATCTCTCCCGCTTGTTCTATCAACCTTTTCTCGATTTGGTCTATAGTTCTCGCATCATTCGATATCGGCCCGTCGGACCTGCTGCGTTCTTCCATGTGTTGTTTGATGAACAACGCGACATCGGTTGTGGTCTTCGCGCGTGTAACCTCAAGACGTAAAGAGCCGGGAAGTCGTCTGGTGATATTCAATTCATCCCGCCCACAGATAATGACCTGGACCGGTGTGTCCTGAAGCAAGTTCGACAGGCGATCGAGAGCGATCTTGTACTCTGGCGGCGAACACAAATCAAGTCCATCAAGCACAAGAAACGAGCGTTCGAATCCCTGCAGGAGTGAGGTCAGAATTTCTTGCACAAGCTCATTGCAGCTTGGTCGATAACCACGTGCGCCAAAGATACGCTTGATGGCAATCGCCATTTGTGCTGGTGGCTTCTTCTGACACCTGTATGAGTGTCTGAGAAATTGTTTGATACAACTTCGAAGAAGACTCTCGGTCTTCAGTGTGTCGTGCTTGTTAGGATCGAAGTAGAAGTGTGCGACAGGATCTTGGTTTCCCAGATCTAGTAGAATCTCGATAGCAGTATTGCTTCCATAATCAGCATCTCAGTCTAGTAAGATAGGCGTTACTTACGCTAGGAACGTCTTTCCGCAGCCTACNTGTAAACGTGTAAGCGCAAGCTCAAAGATACGTCAAACTGACTTACCTATTCCAGATATCCACAAGCACTTTTGATGGCTATTTATCCATGACAAGATTTCTCCCACGATCCATCGAGTGGTGCCCTTGGTCTTCTGCATCATAATCTTGCAGTGTTCACGCTGTGGCTGATATTCCGATATACGCTCTAATAAATCTCGAGTATCACCCTCTATCGAATGAGCTTCGCTGCAATTCCAATCCACGCGCAAGGAAGTACTCACCACTGTTGGCAAGCTGCCAGTGAGAGTCACGACTAAGTGTGTAGAAATCTTGATCTTCGTCCTGGGCCACTCTTTCAATGGTCTGGAGGATCATGCCAGATGATTGCGCAGGTGGCTGAACTATGTACACAGCTGTAAGCGGAACGATGTGCTTGAATACATGAATTCTGACACACTTTGCCACTCACCCAGTCGCTCCACACAACTGCGCAGATCACTCTGTACAGCTTCTGTTTGTAAGTGATCTGCTGTCATAGACTTGATGGTGGAGAGTTGCTCCGTCTCTGCCAGACCGATGTCGCCTAAACCACGAGGAACGTTGAAACGGAAGCACCTCTTCCTTTCGAAAAGCCCGGAGTGCTCTCGATGAAATTGATTGGCAGTAGTTTCGGTCTCGGTCGCGATGGCTAGTAGTGCTTTCCCAATGCCCAGAGCCGTCTCTTCGAAAGGTTTGTAACCAGGCTGACCCGTGCCGATAGAAACCAGGCAACCAAGATTGCCTGGCAGGGACTCCTGCCGGGACAGAAGGTCCGTAGCTTCGCCCCAAATGTGACGAACAGGGTTGTTCGCGCCAGTTCCTCCATCCAGAAACCGTTGCTGGGGCTCACCGATACTGATTGAATCGAAGAATGTAGATGCTGCTGAGGTAGCACGAGCAGCTTCCCAGATACGAACTGTCCTGTATAGGTCTGGATCTCCTCTTGTCGTGTGCCAACTTCGGAGTAGAGAAGTCTGTGAGGTCTCGCCGCTCGTACAACATACGAAGCTTCATACAGTCAGAAACATATCTCAAGCGATGACTCAGTGTACCAACAGTTTGGTCCCTCGAGGATTCTTGAGTAGCGCGTTCTCATCCATATCGCGATTTCGCAAGACGTTCTTGACAGCGAGTTCCAGAGCTTCACTGTCGTAACGCTCTTTGAGGTCTCCTTTAATGCCAATGGGCGCCCTTCTCTTTTTATGAAACACCTCCTTGGACAGTTCGGAGTAAGCCTTGATGCATTCATCGACACTCATCTCGAGACGACCCAGCATGATGGCGATAAGNACTTATCTGCATCAGTCATGTATGATTGGACCTTGCTCAGGCAACACTTACCCACCAGTGCTCGTTCCACCGATGAGATCAAAATAATCGCAAGGCTTGGGCGGATTGTCTGGATCGATCGAATTCATGATTCGCTGCAGGATGTATAAGGAAGAGAGGCCGCGAACACCTCCGCCATCCAGGCTAAGAAGGTTGAAGTTTCTACCAGGCATCGTCTGATATCAGCAAGGCGGCACACGCGATCGAAAAGGTCCTAGGCCAGAAGACGGGTGATGCATCGCTTTATCGACAAAACGAACCGGGGTCTCGAGCTTTCAGGCCAGCTGCGCCTGGTAAGAGGAGCTAAGCGTCGGCGCTCCATTGGTGTGGCTTGCAGAGGCGGCAGCACTATACGATGGCCGCGTGATACGCGCTGCATAATGCATGAGGAAACTCCGAGATAGCAGACGAGGAGCGATCGCGCTCATTATGGTTCAGATGATCTGGACATTTTGACATGCACGAGACGGTTGGAACTGATGTAGAGAATCTTGAAAATTTGTTTGTTTTCCTTTGCAAAGTGTGGAAAGTCACAGAGGTTGTTATAGTGGAAGGAGCAAAGGTTGAGCGCGTGGGGTGTGGCTGGCGTTGCCGATCATCTCCGAGTGGGGCATTGTTGCCATCGATGGCCATCATGATGATACCAACAGGTCAAAATGAGAATATGGTCCTTCCATTCAGTTGTGTTCATTGCGCCATCTCTACCTTTCCCATCGTTTAGTAGTATTGTAACCTCTCCTTCGTCCATCCAGGTCTGAGGTAATCCGAATCGAAGCCAACATCGAACCCTGAAGCATGTACACCAAGCACACTAACACTAACAGAAACACTCGCATCAACATCATCCTGAGACCAAATCGACAACCCAATAGTATTGTTACCATGATAATCCAAGATACCAGGGAAAACCGGGAACTCAACTTGATTACCGATATAAGGAACGAACTTGCCAAACTGATATCCGTTGACGTAAAGCTGAGCTCTCAGCTTCGAGCTCTTGGCTGCGTGAAGGTTGAAAGCGAGAGAGATGTCGTGGCCTTTGGGAAGATCGAGAGGAAGGATGGTGCGGTAGAAACTTGCTCCTGCAGTATTGAGACCAGTAGACGGCGAGCTGGAAGCCCACTTGCTGTCGTCGAAGCCGGGAAGGTGCCAACCCAGACGCTCGGCGTGTAAACCGCCTTCATTGTAGGGGCCGCGGATAGGATCGATGTTCGCGCCGCCACCAGCCTTTCCTGCTACCTTCCAGGAAGTGAACTTCGCACCATCGGCAAGAGTGGCATTGAGGATACCGCGAGGGTTGATGGCACCAGTAGTCTGATCTTTGCCCATGTGATCCTGGATAATGAACAAAACGTTCTCTCCACTCTTTACAGCGTCACCGAACTTGAGTGTTTGGTTGGTCTGCGAAAGCTTGATGTCGCCAAAAGTCGAACCGACGAACTTGCCATTGAGCCAAGCTGACCAACCACTACCGGTGCCGCCGATGACGTTCAGGAACATACCGCTGCTTGTTCCATTGAAGCGCCCACGCCAGAGAATGTTTCCGCCGTGAAAGCCATACTCGTCGGCATAGAGAATATGATCCGTTGCAGGCTTGTTCCAGTGGGGCGTAGTAGTGTGGTTGGCATCCATCCATCTCGAGTCATCATAGTCAGCCTCACGCTCAGGAAGACCGTCCGCGACCTTCCACTGAGATAGCGCAGGAAGGGAAGCAGACAATGATGTTACAGTGACTTTGTCCTGACTAAGCTCTCCCTTGAGACTGCCATAGCCGGAACCTTTGACAGTGACGCACTCGCCGTTGAAGGTGACCTTCTTGACACCTGCAGCAAAGACTTCAAGGGGAGTGGTTCCATTGTAATCGCCGACTAGAGCAAGAGTGTCGCCCTCTACACCAGCAGTGCGGACGAGGTATGGTCCAGTGATCAATGCAGTCTTGTCGAGAGGTACATGAGGATCGTTGGTCAAAGTAGTGTGCCAGAGCTTGTAGGCGTGCGATCTGTCAACGATGATGGCAGTCACGCCATTGCTGTACTGGAAGACACTCATTCCAGAGCCTTGTGCAAAACTCGTAATGACACCGTCTTTGGTCTGGTAGAAGCCAACGCTGGAGCAGCCATTGCATTGCTTGACGCTTCCATATTGGGCGCCCTTGAGATAGAATTCGCCACTTTCTCCTGTCGGTACCCAGAAGACAATGATGGGTTTACCACTCTGTATAGACACAGCCAAGACTTCGGCAGTAGAGTAGACAATCTTCTGATCTCCAGCATTGTAGTCCGAAACAAGAATCTTGGATTCTCTTCCATTGATGCGAATGTCAGCAGCATGCTGAGGCACCTGGAATTCTCCAAGAGAGGTAGTCATGTTTTGCTTGAAGGAGAGAGAAGTCTGCAGTGTTGTGTTTGCATGTCTGACAACATAAAATCGAGCATTGTTCTCGACATTGTACAGAACTTGAGTGAAGACATTAGCGTTGGTGGTGAGATTGGTACCGTTGGTGCCTCTTTCGATTAGAGGGAGATCTTTAGCAGATCTGATGAAGTAGCCGAGCAGTTTTGCCTCAGAATATTTGTCACCTATAAGACGATCCTCTTGAATTGGCGCAGAGTAATCGTAACTAGTGCCAACTAATGGGAATGCCAGGGCGCCCCAGTTGGTTCTTCAGAAGGCATTGGTCAGCAACGATTCCTATAGACTATGTGTAGAGCATAACTTACCCNNGCCGTACAACATGTACATGTTATGAGCAGTAACCTTTTGGGCAATGTTATTCCTGTAGAACACATTCACCCAGTCAGGTCCGGTATTGTTTCTGCATCCGCCAGCGGGGNNGCCATCCCAAGGGTTATAAGAACCACCCTGAAACTCAGCTAAGAAGGAAGGATCTCCAGGTGCTGTCTCCTGGAAGTGGGTGTGATAGTCGAGAACAGTAAAGTCAGGAGCCGGAGAGTTGGTGGAGCTACACTCTTGGAGGTTGCAACTCCAGCATGAAGGATAGTTGTCGACAGCGTACAACCAAGTATCGCCGCCAACCTTGTTGATGTCATAATCCATGGACCAAGACTTGCTTCCTAGATTAGGGTTGTTATGCACGGTAGGCATGTTGATGCCAGTGTCGTTTGCAACAGTCTCTAGAAGTTCCATGTAGTGGATAGCAGTTTCGTTGGGAGTTCTGCGAGCAGTGTTTGTCCATTGGTAGCCGTACTCGTTCTCGACCTGGTAGAAGATGACGTTGCCACCATTCACGATCGAATGCTCAGCGATGATACCATTAACGGTCTCGATATAAGGCTTCCAAGCCTCAGTGTATCTGGTGTCATTGTTACGAAGAGAGCCATACGCACCAGTCGTCACCCAGCCAGGGAAACCTCCGCCAGTACTTTCAGCATTGATGTAGGGTCCAGGACGGTAGAAAATGTATAGACCAAGTGACTTGCAAGTCTCGAACAGGCTGGTAATATTGTGGGCACCAGACTCGAAGTCGACAACGCCATCGCGCGGCGCGTGAAAACCNCCTGTATATGATGAGATCTTTGACTTGTCTATTTCACCACTGTTTCCTACTTACCAGTGAGAATAGAAGGAGACTGCATTGAATCTGTCCGTATCTTAGATAGTGCGACTTGAAGTATCGGTGGTTGACTGACCCNNAGCAGCCTTGACCTTATGCAAGACATCAACCCAGAGCTCAGGAACGGGTATTCTCCAGTAGTGCATCNNTGTACAACATCAGATCAATGTTGTGTCATCTTGGCCAGCAGTGCGACATACCTCTCCAGACCAAATGAACAAACGTTCACCGTTCACTTTAAAGCTGTAGTGGTCCCATTCAACCAAGTCAGTGACGCCATTGCTTCGGAGTGGCCATTGTGTCTCCTGTGCTTGAGAGAGGGCAGCAAGACCCAATGGCAGGGAAAGCGTCAAGTTCTTTAACAGTCCTTTCATACTGTCCGTTGGCCCAAAAAGCTACAGCAAGAGATTCTAGACAACCAGGATGTCAGGGCATGGGTGATACTTATGTTACGCTGCCCGCTCTATCAGCCAAGCAATGCCAACCATACATGACATGTCCGTCTAACTGGATGCAGCATCTTCTTCGTTTGAATAGGGCTCCAGCACGGGAGAATAACACTTTACCCACAGAACTCGCAGGGAATATGAGACGGAAAAATAGGTGCACGGTGGCTGTACGAAGTGGCGGGTACGCGAGCAAGGAAATGAGGGAAATGGTGGATCGACATGGTATAGACATGGAATCAATCTACCGAGCACGTAGGAGTGCGATCTCTGCTTCTTGATGTCACGATCAGTATTGCCGTCTGTTTTTCGCTAGGCACTTTGACAGGTGCTTACTTTCACTCGATGTCCAAGTAAGAACCAAGACTGGGTGGGACGAAGAAGAACAGGAAGAAACGGAGGTGAGTGTGGGGGTTTCTGCCCTGAAAATGTGGAGTCAGGATGGCTCGTGCATGTACATCACCTTCCTTCCCCATCGGGATTTCTTCGTCCTGCCATCCAGTTCAGTAGACAAGCGAGAAACGCCGTGCCTGTAGAAGCAAGAACGATCACGTTCGAAGCATACAGACTTGTTTGGATTGATAGCAATATTGATATTACACGTTAAGTGTTCCAGTGAATAGTATATAAATAGAATAACGAGATATCCAAAATCGAAACAAAACACTTATAATCCAGAATCGATCTGGTTGACCACAGTCGTGTTGCTGTACGCAGACCAATCACGACAAGTCTGTGCCATGACATATGGAATCTCCATCTCGTCGGTGACATATGGGGTGTTGACGAGCAGATTGATGTTCATGCCTTCACTGATGTGCCAAGCGATATGACAGTGGAAAGGCCAAACACCCCAGTTGTCGAGCTCAATCTGGATAACGAGGAAGCCATTGGGTTGAACGAGTTGAGTGTCGCGGCGTTGAGGGTTTGAGGGGTTGGTGATGGAGACGCCGTCCCAGGTTCCGATACCTTCGCTGAGGATTTGCATGTTGAAGCCGTGAATGTGCATGGGGTCTGGGATTTTATTAGCATGATTTGTGAATCTGTTGAGAAGAAAAAACTTACGAGAAGCAGGGAAACCGACACTCTGCATGATGATGCGGACAGTTTTGTTGGTGCCCAGATCAAAGACACGCGACTCGGTAGGGAAGTCGAGATTACCAAGCTTGGCCTCGAGAAGAGTGGGATCATTGTAGTTGGCATTGTAGGTCTCGTTATTCATGTACCATTTGAAGGCTCCAGTTGCGTTGTAAGCAGCGGACATGGTGAAGTTGAGGACAACGTCAGGCTCCTGAACGGCAATGGGGTACTTGGGGACTGTGAGGTTCAAGGGCTGGTTGTTGCAAGCGAGAGGGAAGTAGGTACGAGACACATCAATAGTGTTGGAGGTAGTGGGAGGCTTGCTAGTATCAGCATCTTCGTAGTAGATGGCTGCGAGGGCCTCGACGCTGTTGCCATCGTTCAAACTGCAACCAGTTTGTCCACGAGGAGGTCCAAGTCCAGAAGGTCCTTCAGTCATGCGCATCCAAACTGCATCGGTGCTGTTACCGGTGGCTTCAACAATGATATCGGTACGCTGACCAACAGAGAGAGTGACCAAATCAGTATAGTAAGGCTCAACAGGAACAAAGTCGTTGGCGACAACCTTGAGCTGGTATCCATCGATCGAGAAGAAAATAACAGCCTCGGCAGCATGATTGACCAGACGCAAAAGATGCTTCTTGCCACTTTGGAAGCGGAATTGAGCAACACCTGCATTCTGAGTACATGTGAGGTTGGTGTTTGTGCAGTTGTAATTGTTCTTTCCATTGATGAGCATGTTGTTGGCCATGGGAGGGAAGATGGGTCCGAATTCGGAAGCAACAAAGACCTGTTCAACCAAAGTGTAGTAATCGGCGTGGAACCAGTCAGTCAACATGACGGGACCGAGATCAACATCGTACGCGTCGGCAACAGGCCCGTGAATGATGATGGGACCAGCCAAGCCATTAAGATACTGAGCAGACCAGTGAGAGTGCCACCAACTGGTACCATAAAGTTCGGCGCGGAAGCGGTAAGTGAAAGTTTTTCCAGGAGCGATCGGGCATTGAGAGATACCAGGAGTTCCATCATACCAAGGGGTACCTTTCTGGAGGAATCCGTGCCAGTGCATGGCAGTGCCCTCATTGAGATTGTTTGTAATCTTCACCTCGATCCAGTCACCNCTAGAGATTGTTAGACACGATGTTATGTGTACACTGAGAATTTTACTCACCCAATTGGCCTCGATCAAAGGTCCTGGGAACTGTCCATTGACTACCAGAAGTCCGAGTTCGACACCATCTGGAGCCATGGTTCTGTTGGAGATTTCCCATTCATAGTAACGAGTCATGCCAGTATTGGGAACATTCTTCTCGTTGTAGGGATTTGTGTCGTTTTGCTGTCGCAGACCCCAAGGGCAACCTTGAGGCAAGGGACCATCTGACCATGCTGCAAAGTCAGACTGGTTGAGTGTACCCCATGTGCTGAGACCTNNGGAAAAATAGAATCAGTAAGAGCTCTCAGGATGATATAAGAGACACGAACCATTGGTAACATTTTGAGGAAGTGCAGCGCTAGGAGACCAAGGGTGAGATGTAGCTGCTGGCCATGAGGCATCTTTTACAGGAAACGCGCTCCAATGATTATAAGCTGCCGGAGTTCCTTGAGGGACAGAAGCAGATGGACTTCCAAATTGAGGACCCCACGCAGAGACGACAGCGGATCCCCAAAGTGCCGCAGCCGAAAGTCTAGTTACGGCCATCTTGTCAAGTGTGAACAGAAAGAAGAGTCAAGCGAACAGGTATATAAGGGCGTAGTAGGACGTGTATCGGGTGTATGCGGGATTCTGAAACGAAAGACTGGTAGGGGAACGAAAGATTCAAAGGTTGCACCTTGAGTCACTGGTGACGGAGAAGCTGGGAATGCGTCCCAACTATATAACAGGTCAAGAGGCACAACCACCTACCAACATAATGGGTACTTGGTTGCCAGCAGCATCCGCTCGCTAAGGATCCGCTCCTTCACAGTAGCTTCCCACCCAGCAAACAAGGCCATAACAAGAAGCTAAAAGTTGGCAAATGACTCTCGAGCCAATCCTGCCAGGGCGGGTCTGTAGTAAGTGGCGGAACTGCTTGCATAAGGCAGTGGACGAGCGAGGGAGAGTTGTTGGGTAAAGCGGTACCGTTTCTATGGCACACACACCTCCACTTGTCATGCATGCAGAATCTCTTAGCTGTTCATGCATGTTGAAATTTTAGCTTTGTGATCTCTCTGGAGAGTTCCACTGCCAGATCAATCACCAAAGGAGTCGAGGCGGCCTCGACGGCACATCGTACTTGTAGATACCTACTCCAGGTACATGTACAGCTGGTTCAGATATAGGGTATGAGGCTTGCCACGTTCATGTTGCTCTGTTGTATTTTCGTAATGTCGAAGCATTCAATCAAGGCTCCACAGGCTCAACATTGCCTTGACCTCATCAGACCTCATTCCCACACTTGCATATCTGCAGAGTCGTACAGCAATAAATCTCCGAGATAACCAGGATGAGTGTGTTGTGCAAGGATAGCCCTTCAACTTGACCCGAGGGATGGGACCCAAGGACGGGACGTTGCTTTTATAAGCGTCATAATTGCCGTGAAGTTCAAAGCTTGGCGGGTTTGCTTTCCTCTCTAGCCACAGCTTCTTGTTTTTGGTGCCTTGGTGGAGCTTGTTCTCCCATCTTTTTGCGCCATTCCAACGACAGTGGGGTAGCTAGTGTTGACCACACGTCCTTCAACAACAAGAACCCGCGGCATCGTTCAACATTGCTACACAGACATTTGACTTGTTATTGGCACTTTAATCCATGACGATGCTTTGCTTACACGTCCAAAGTTTAGTACATGCATGCAGCACGCGCTGTCCAGCCGGGCAAGAACACCCCTTGCATGCTATTGCTGCTTACGCGAACCTTGTTCAAGGCAAGGATCATGCCTCTGCCTCGTTGTTTATCACTCCTTCAACACATGGATGAGGATGATTATCAAACAGAAAAGTGTTTCAGGCATGGATCTCGTGAGTAAACACTTCTCGCCAAGTGCTGCGTGTAGTCACGAAGCCAAGGTAGAGATGTCTTGGGAGTTTATGCATCAATCCGAGTGGTCTCGAGTTTTGCCAGTCGCAAAGCAAACCCTTGATCACCCTCTCTGCGGATTGATACACTCCCAACAGACTTTGATCTCGACTGTTCTTCTTACCGACTGGATGCCTGCTATTCATTGCTAACGCCGTCCACGAACCTGCATCGGAGAATTTCTCTTGATGTCAAGTCGCTCGTACAGCATTCGGACTCCTAACCGCTGGTGTCACGCGTCGGTCAAGCACGTTCGGCAACCTGCCGGATTGACGCCTTTGTGTACTACAGCGAGTATAAAGCTCATGAGTATCCTGTCTTATATCTCTGTTGCTTCTACGAGTCTCAGCTGCTACACATCTCGAGATGACAGCTGAAGTCCTCCATGGAGATACGAGAAGGTACTTCTGGCGTGTACCCATCACCCAGAAAGGAATACCGTCCACGTTGATCCACTCCCACAACCACCCAAGCTCCTAGTAAACCCACCAAGCCGCTACTCCCCGTGGCATCATTAAATCGAGATGAGGGTACTGATCGCGAGGAAGAGAGCGCGTGTGATGGAAGTGGCGACAAACAAAAAGCCGTGGGTTGTGAGGGGAGCCGAAGCGGACTTCTATATCCCACTCCTCCAACTTCCAAGAAACACAAAACCCACACCCAAGAATATTCCAAGTACGCCCACAACACGAAGAAAAGGAAAACAAAGTCAGCTGCTCTTCCGATTAGACATCCCAAGCAAAACTGTCAACTCATATCCTCGGAAAGGACTGCTGGATTGACCGTGGAGAAAAAATGTCTCACTGTGAGGACTTGACAGGCAGCCTGGAAGTACCATCCCCACGTGCATTGTCTGGAACCCGTAAGCCATGCTTTGCTTCTTTATATTGTGATTCGGTAACTCGGCATCCTGATTCCTACTCGACTCTCTAGGGCGACCTCAATCGAGACTGTTGCCTTATAGAGGAATTGATCTTCCGTCTCGTCTACAGCAATTCGCTATCGGTCATTTGGCTCTGATGCGAATCTTGGTTGAGTGCTTGGATAATCACAGCCGTTGAGATTGATCAAGAAGTTGGTGTGCACGTTGTTTTGCTCTTGTCATCGCTTTGCAACATGTCAATCACACGATGTATATCCGGCTCAATCGCAAGCTTTTGGCTTAACAAAATCCTTGGACATGGCGTCGACGGGCCAAGGTTATCTCGAAGCCATGTGTTTATGCACGAAGCATGGCAACGCCCCTGACAGCTGTTCGCTATACGCCTCCTCGTCAGTATTTTCGCCCACTCTATCTTTGGAAAGCTGAAAAGGGACCATCTCGTCAGGAGGCGCATCCAGACAAAGTATGTTGATATCAAAGACGATCTTGAAGAAGCTCTCGACAAGTCCTTCGCTCGTGGCAACTTCGAGGAGTCGATCACAAAGCTTAGTCTTGTTACAAAGTTACAAATAGATGACCGGGTGAGACGACACGTAGAGACCTGCCAGTGGTAATCATGCAACAATCTAGCGCCTTGCTCGCCAGTCGAAATTACGGTTGCAGGTATTTGCATCTTGATACCGACACATCCTTCCACGCAACTAGGAGGTTAGCACGAGACCACGTCTAGGCTTGCACTGTCTCTTCAAATTAGATCGCGTTTGTTCTTTTTGGGAGACTTTCTCTTACTTTGGTATGATACTTGAAAGATCCGCATGATCAAGATACTACTCTTACCACACTGGCGTTCTGTCCCTGTACTACACTCCTACCCCATGATTATAAGCATGTAGCATTACCTAGCATAGTCTCGTCGACTGAACGACTTGATAGAAAAGACAGGGTTATACTTCATACAAGTATATTTATCATTGACAACAATGTCATGGGTAGTATCTTCCATTATTCCTTCCTTCTTTGAGCCTCATTATATCCCTGATATGTTCAGATTGGTATGCTTGTATACCAAGTCAAAGTAAAAGGATTTTCAAGGTTGATATGGCCCAATACGTGCTTCCATTTTTTCATCTACGCTCACATTTAGTACACACATAATGACTACTATAACGAACTCCCAATTTTACATCAAGTCCTTTCCATTCCACCAACAGTGTAGCCTTCCAGACTACAGTGCCCATGAACGAGGAAGAGATGACGGCACGATAGAATCGAAACAGAATCAAGATAGTGTAAGAAACTAGCGATCAGGATTCGACTGGAAATTTGGAAAGGCACGACCGAGCAAGAGAGAGGCAGACACAATAGACCAAGAAGAAGGAGTGATCAAGGATGAAGAAAAAACTTACAAAATATGAAAACCAGGGACAACTTCGACGGACCGGGAAAGGGGCGATTCAGCAAGTGAGGAGGGAATTGAGTAGAAGCGGAAGGAACGATTACATAAAAGAGGAAGGCAAGATCAACTCAAAGTGGAAGGCACGGTCAGGCATGCGAGGAAGGAGCGACAAAGTCCGACAGACAAGAACGACCAATCGAACCAGGAAAGAACGTTCACGACCAAGCAAAAAGTGATGAACACTCAAGCAGGAGGAAGGAGCGGTCCATAGTCAGTAAGGAGCCAAGGAGTCAAGGACGGAATGACCCAATTGGGTTGAGCAACGAAGAGAGCACAACGAAGGAGAACACGACAAAGGAACAAGGTGGAATCAAAACAGCATCTTGGAAATTCATCATGCATGTCATTCCACGTTATCTAGAAAGTCTGAACGAAAAAAAGGCTCGAAATCGCTATAGCCTGTAAAGACCCCCATCCCGCTATGAAGAAACGAGCAACCTCCCATGATAATCAACAGAAAGTGTGCAATCCCCCATCTATGACTGTGTCGTGTCGTGTGATCCGTCACTTTTGTTCTAGCCCTTTCGAGTTGGAAAGGGAGAAACGAAGACAACTTTTATGCCAAAGCCTTCTCCTGCTCCTCGATCGACTGCTTCGAGGGCAGCTCAACAGCCTTGTACAACAAGATCAAGGCAGAATGGCTCTCACCACCTCCAGAAAGAGTCTCGACCTTTTCGGCCTCGACTTCGCTGACCTTGTCGTCGTTGAACCACCACCACTTGCCATCCTCCTCGCCAACAGTACCGTCGGCGTTCTTGCGACCGGTCTTCTTGATGTATGATGTGTAGTGACCGCTGTCGGCGCTGGAACCCTGGTGAGTAATGACACCGCGAAGTTCAAAGAGACCAGTCTGGTTAGCGGCTTCATCAGCGGCAAGTTCAGGCGAGACTTGGGCGAGGAGGTCCTTTCTCATGGCAAGAATCTTCTCGGCGCGCTCTCTCTCAATCTCGGCATCGGTCTTGTAGGTCTCGGTGCCGCCCATTTCGGTATCACCGCCGGATGCGCTCATACCAACAGCCTTTTGCTTAGCAAGCGGGGCGTCGGTGTCGGGGCCAGTTGCCTTGGTCTCCTTTTCCTTGCGCTTCTCCAGAGGCTCAGAGGCATTGCCAGCCAGGTCATCGCGTTCCTTTTGCATTCTCTTTTGTCTCTTCTTGGCACGTTCAACATCCTCCTGCTCTTTGCGGACCTCGCGAATGCGGTCGCGGATGGGGATGAGTTGCTTCTTGAGCTCCTCAGTACAGAACTCAACAGCGTCGAGCTCCATGGGAAAGGTGACCTTGCGCATAATCTTCGCCTTTTTCTGGGTATCCTTGCGCCAGAAGAAGCGAACAAAGTGTACAGGCATGTACTTGGGAAGGCGAGAGATGCGGGAAGATTTGGTATATACAGCCTCGCGACCGAGTGACTCTGAACGCTTCTCAATCTTCTCGTTAAGGGCGATCATAACGCCTTCGCGGAGGTGGTTGGTGTCGCCGCGGATGTTGCAGTCGAGCTTGAAGAAGACGTCGCTACCCTTGACAGGCTCTTCGGTGGCTTCCGACTCGTCACAGGTCATGACTGATTGGGTGGTGCCGGCCATGAACTTGTCAACCCAGTTGTTGCCACGGACGTTAGCCGAGGCTGATGATGAGGACTGTTCCTGCTGAAGCTTCTGGCGAAGCATTTGGATGATGGAAGACCAGGCTTCTTCGGCGTCTTGCTGTGCGTAGCCGTGGCCATCCTTTGCCTTTTGGTTGAACTGAGGGTAGCTCTGGCGGAGAGCGTTGAGGAAGACGAGAGGAGGAAAGCCTTGCTGAGTCTCGCCCATCTGCTTGTACAAGTCGCGGAGGGAACCAGTGAGGTCGGTGGACGAGCCAAGGCCACCGAGACCAAACTCGCTGAGGTTGCCGAGGCTGGACGAAGGACCAGCGCTGCCGCTNGTGAACGTGTCAGTTGAAGGTAAAGGGTCTTCAGTGTAAGAGTGGGCATACCTGTCCTTGTAGGTGTCGAGGGCGTCTCCGAGCTCGGGTATGCTCTTGAGGGTCTGAAGGGCGGAGTTGAGGTAGCAGGTGTTTCCAAGGTTCTGGAGACCGGCGGGGGTAGCACCAGATACTTGAGCGGCCTCGGCTTCAGTCATATCCTCGAGGAAACGGATCTTCTCGGTGGGGCGGTCGACCTGGGAAGCGGCATCGCCAGAGGGAGTGCCCATCATCATAAACTGCTGACCAGGCTTGGCCTTGAGGGATGAAAGAGCAGTGTCATCCTTGAGCTGGCCTCCCTTGATGAGGATCTTCTGGCGTTCGGGCTCGACGTTGGTGAGGGAGTAGAGCTGGTACTTGAAGGTCTCGCCGGTTGCTTCGGGGTCGAGATCGACTTCGTACTTCTTGCCCTGATGCTTGACGACGACGGGGATGGAAGCCATGGTGAATGTGCGCACGAGGAGGCAGTGGGATGACGGGCCGAAGGTGTTGTAGAGAGAACTGTGCACTCCAAGCAGATGCGCAGAGGCGAAAGCACCGAGCAACAACATCGTCACTGCCCGCGTCGGCGTCTCGGTGTCGGCAAACTCCGCTCCGCCATTTGCATGTGCAGGTGAGCTGCTTGTTGTCAACTCCAAATAACAACCACGAATTTCTACGGCAACTTATCGACTTTCTCACACAAGTCTCGACGCTGTCTCGAATCTCTCGGCGACAAGACACTCGACACACTTACACATCCCGGACTTCATCAATATCGCAACAGCACGATGCAGCAGACTTCGGCCGACGACAGCTTTGCCCATCTTAGCCGTCTGTCGCAAAAGGCAGGAGTGCAAGCAACCTTGATTCTCTCTCGCGAAACCGGTGCTATCGTTCGATCTTCTGGACTGGTATCGCGCGACGAGTCCTCGAATGCAGAGAGTACACTGCCCGCCTCCAATGGCTTGGCCGATGATCGGAATGATGGCGCCATGCCCAACGCTGAGCACGTCGCTGAAGTTGTTTGGAAATTCGCAAAGGCCGCCGGCGACATGTTGGGAGAACTTTCAAACTTGCCCGACGACGATGTGAGATTGCTCAGGTTGCGCTCAAAGAACAAGGAATATGTCATCTTTCCAGGTACGGACACACCTCTCCATGTTGGATCTCACTTCTGACAAGACCCAGATGCCAAGTTTATCGCCGTCGCTATCCACAACACTCCACCAGCATGAAGGTCCCATCTCATCACCAGCAATTGCTGAAACTCGAACAACATCACGCGATCCACTCATCAAGACACGATACGAGGCCACAACTCCAGGCCCTGATAACAGGCTGCAAGCATAGCCAGGTCCTGTGATAGATTACGCTACCAGTGAGCTTCGGAAATATCCACCGAGTTCACGTCAACACCCTCCTTGAACCAGCGCTCGGCCTCGCTGATCTCGATGTTGTTACCACTCATCTGTCGCTTGCGCATCTTGCCATCCTCGGCAAATGTCCAGTCTTCGAGCCCATAACATCTCATCCACTTGCCCGTTTCGGCGTGCTTGAACTCATACCAGAACTGCACGGCAATCTTGTTGTCGCCGAATGCGAACAGTTCCTTGCGAAGGCTATACTCCTTTTCTATGGCCCACTTGCGGGTCAGGNNGAAGTCGATGATGGCTTCAGTCCCGCTGAAAAAGTGGTCTCTGTTGCGCCAGATGCAGTCCAAGGTGTAGGCCNNTAGGAGGTGGGTCAGTACGAGCACAGGGGAGCACGGGTTCTATGAGGAATCAAGATTGTCAGGGGAATGAGAAACAGAGATAAACGAGGTCTGTGAGGCTCAAAAGGAAACTTCCGCATCTCGTGTAGTTACCTTTGCAACTTCTTCAGGCTTCCTACGGGATTTGATCAGCTTCTTTAAACACCGAACTGCAACCAGCGACGTATCCTACTGGGCGTTCCACAAGTCTTGAGCTTTCTTTACTTTCTCCTGCGCAGTCTGCCGAGTGAACGGTGGCTTAGACATGTTACTTCTGCTTGACACTCAAGGTCAGACCAGAGGTGTTTGCTGTGACGTGATTGTGTTGGTTCATCAAGGTGGACTCGGAAGCAGAGACGAGCTGCCCGAAATCGGTCCGCCCGCGACTCGGTCAACCACGTTTTTCGGCAACTTCCACAAAAGACGGTGACTGCTGTGGAGCTCTTCTCCGGTGAGGCTCACACGGTCCATCTTGGTGGAAAGTGCCAGAGAATGGTGGACTCATGGGCTCTGAGCTCTGGCCGTACGCGGACAAGTCATGGTCTGATTTCAAATCTAGATGCCGATGTTGATGTCGCTGTCTAACATAAAAGTCCCCAATGTGCTTGACTTCTTCCTTTTCTACTTTGTTATCATATCAATCCAATCTAGCTTTTGTTCAACATCTCTACACAACTATTTCATATCTAATCACATCAATCACAATGGTTCTCAAGGCTGGTGACAAGTTCCCCGAGGGTGTCAAGTTTGNNGGTACGTCGTGCGGGAATGTGTTAAAGTCATGGTGAAGCTGACAGAGCATTACTAGTTGGGCTCCCATCCTTGACGAAGACCCAACCGTTTGCGGTATCCCTCAGCTGTACGATGCCAACAAGGAGTGGGCTGGCAAGAAGGTCGTCATTGTCGCCGTCCCTGGAGCTTTCACTCCCAGCTGCTCTGCCTACCACCTTCCTCCCTACGTTCAAAAGTTCCAGGAGCTCAAGTCCAAGGGCGTCGACATTGTCGCCTTCATCGCCAACAATGACGAGTTTGTGCTCAATGGATGGGGCAAGGTCAACCAGGTCCCCAAGGGTGATGATNTTCGTATGTTGCAATTGAGGGAGAAATGCGGAGAATCAGAACAGATGGCTAATCAAACACAACAGCTCATGCTCTCCGACAGCAAGACCTTCTTCTCTGAGAACTATGGCTGGCAGGCTGGCCCCAACAAGGGTGACCGTACTGGTCGCTGGGCCATGGTTGTTGAGAAGGATGGCAGTATCAGCTATGCTGAGAACGAGAAGCACCTTCAAGATGTCGAGGTAAGGATTTGTGAATGCTGGCAACGAGATGACCTTGTCACTAACACGAGCACAACAGGTTTCCTCTGTCGAGGCCGTCCTCAAGCAGCTTTAAGTGCGCCCAAGTAAGAATGACTATCCGCGTGTATCACGAGATATAGCGTCGGAGTAGACCACAGAGATTCCAAGAACCATAGACGTAAACTATAGAAATGCCGCAATGAACAAATAATATTCAAGACAGGATGTTGCATCACAAACGACCCGCTTCCTTCAGTTGAAATATGGAGCAGGAGATACAGGACGGACTTCTTTCTCACGCGAACCCATCGGGACCGACAATGAAGCGGTCAACCTGCCTAAAAGCCTTTTCTTGAAGATATCAAAGACTCGCAGCGGGCGCGGTTGTGAGGAAGAAGAGCGAGAATGCTCGTGCCCGCAAAAAAATAAGCAGAGTCGTGGATCAAGGTTTGCTTAGTCAGCTAGCAGAAAGCGAGAATCGCAGAGCACACACCCTCCCCTCTGCAAACTACAAAACCCGCAGCAATTTTTTAACATGGACTCTCTTGACGGATCCAGTTATGATGTCTTGATCTCTGGAACAGGCATCCAGCAGTCTTTGCTTGCTCTGTATGTCTCTGCATGCCTCAAAGGTCAGGAGCTTGTCTGACTGACGCAGCTTCTCTGTCTAAAGTGCTCTCTCGCGCTCTGGCAAGAAGGTCTTGCATGTCGACAAGGATGACACCTATGGCGGTCCTGAAGCTGCTTTGAGTCTTCAGGAAGCTGAGCAGTGGGTTGAAAAACTCAGTTCTGGTACGTCACCACTTTCAAGCGCGACTCGATCTGAACTCATACTGACTTGTTCACAGCAAAGCAATCACGATTCAGCAATGCTTCGATCACCAAGTCGGATGAGAGACAGCAGAAACTCTCTCCCTCCAGGGCATACAACCTGTCGCTTGCGCCGACTCTGGTCTACACTCGCTCCGGCCTGCTACCCATCCTCGTCTCGTCCAAGACCAATGATCAGCTCGAATTTATGGCTGTGGGTGGATGGTTCGTGTATGAAAAGCAGGAAGACGGTGCGCGGGTGGTTCGTGTACCGAATGGACGTGAGGATATCTTCGCCGATCCTTCACTCACACTAAAGATGAAGGGTCAGTTGATGAAGTTCCTCCGCTTCGTGGCCGCGTTTGAGGAAAAGCCTGAAACATGGCAGCCTCATCGCGACACTCCATTTGCCAGCTTTCTGTCTGAGCAGTTTGGTCTGCCTGCTGT
Source organism: Aureobasidium uvarum (assembly GCA_903853725.1). Lineage (NCBI taxonomy): Eukaryota > Fungi > Ascomycota > Dothideomycetes > Dothideales > Saccotheciaceae > Aureobasidium > Aureobasidium uvarum. The sequence continues at coordinate 182,574 of CAINUL010000008.1, read as the reverse complement.
CGACACCCTCATGGCACTGTGCCTCAGCCTTGAAGTCCCGGAGAAGACGACCACCGAATTCGCTTTACCACGTATCGCTCGTCACCTTCGATCGATTGGCGTTTTTGGTCCTGGCTTTGGTGCTGTTGTACCCAAATGGGGCGGGCTCTCGGAAGTTGTTCAAGTGGCTTGCCGAGCTTGTGCTGTTGGTGGTGGCATCTATGTTCTTGGTCAAGGCATTTCTTCCATCGAGCTTGCACAGACTGAAGAGGATGATGTTGAAGAAATCCCAAGAGAGCCCGAGAAGCCCGACGTTTCGCAAGACATTCACAATATGATCACCGAGGGCGAAGGCTTTGTCAATACAAACCCAGACAGTCTCGACGAACTCGAGTCTGGTATCAAGGAACAGTCCCTGGACGATCTTCTTGCTGCAGCTGGATACAGCATTGCTGGTGTCGAGGAAGAAGAGCCCACACCTGCTGCTGAGAAGCCTGTTGAGAAACAGAGCGCTGCCGTGTCTTCTGAGAAGAAGTCATTGTATACTGTCCAGCTCAGCAATGGAGAGAAAGTATCTGCACACTACATCGTTGGCTGCTCAGATGATCTACCTGGATCTCTATCTGCCACTATCATTGGCACCAAGGTTCCAGGAGCTCAACCCGATGCTGTTTCTCGCAGCGTCACAATCATCTCATCACCTCTGCAACATTTGTTTGTCACTGTTGCCGAAGGTGGTGTCTCTCCTACTGGTGCTGTTGTGGTCTTCCCTGCTGGATCTCTCTCGAGCACAGCTCACCCACCTGTTCAAATCATGGTTCACTCCAGTGATACTGGCGAATGCCCTCAAGGACAATGTAAGTCTTGACCCTCTACCTCCACCCTACCCTCTGGAAGACCACTTGCATGATGAATGATTTTTACGAATACTTATCTACATTGTCTGAACAATAATGTCGATCAACACATCTCTGACAACCTGATCGCTTTGGTCTTTCCAACATCCAATACACTATCAATCGTCACAAACGTTGCCCTAGCAATTGCTAATCGAGATTGAACAGGCATCGCATATGCAAGCACAGCACTTACCGGCCAACAAGGTCAAGAGCTTCTCATTGAGGCTGTCAAGTCACTTCTTGCAGCTCAAGAGGGAGATGCTCAAGTTCTATGGTCGTTCAGCTATGAGCAACACGTCGATGCGGTAGCTCCGTCTAGTCAGACCTCGTCTAGCATTCTCAAGTTCCAAGATACGCCCTTGGACTTTGTCTTTGATGATGCCATCATTGAGAATGTGCAGGCGGCATGGCAGATGATCTTGCCAGAGGCCGATGACTTTATGGTCTTTGGTGAAAGAGGTGCCGATGCTGAAGAGGAGACAGAGGATAACGAGTAATCAGAACACGCTATAGACTTGTTACATCACACGGATGACATGATTGACATACAACACTTTTCTCGCACACTGTCCTACCTTGCTCATAGTGACTAGGATTGCCGGTGGGTGTTGGTGACACTTTGTGACTGTATAGCTACCCCACATGACGTATGTGTGTCGTTCCTGCATCGCCGTTCAAAGTCGACTCCGGTCCTGCCGCATTGCATCTGCTTATAACTTGACATCTTTCCTGCTTCACTAGAACAAAATCAACCTATCCATTGACTCGTACAAAACAATTCAGCTCCAATCTCTCAGATAACAATCCACACATCATGTCTTCCGACAGTCTCGCCCTCTTCCGCAAGAGCATGGGCAACGAGCTTGGCGCTCTTGCAGAACAACACTACCAACACGAGTTCGTGCCTGACATCCTTGGAGTCTAGTCATCTTCAACCCCTAACCACACTCACAGTCTTCAATCCTCGGACCGCGCGGCCCTCCAATCCGCAGCCTCCCGCGTCAGCACACACACAACCATCGGCTCCATCGTCGGCTTCTCCCTCGGTCTCTACCTCTCCTTCCGCCTACGCGCCAACCGCACCGCCATGTTCAACGCCTTCCGCACCTCTGAGAAACCCGTCGCCGTGCAATTTGCCGGTGGCCGCACCGAGCAACTCCCAGACCTTACGCCCATGCTCAAGCCATCTACTTTTGGCGACATTGCTACCTACACACTCTTTGGACTGGGAGGACTGTTTGTGGGTGGAGAGACTGGATTGTTGACGGGTAGTCTGTCGGCGCAAAGTGCGATCAAGAAGGATCCTGAGGCCAAGGCGAGGATCGAGACTGCGTTCAGAAAGTTTAGGGCCGAGACGCTGAGGTTGGAGGCGGATCAGTTAGAGAAGGGTGAAAAGACTTTGGGCATTTAGGAGATTCTGGATGAGAATCTGCTGTAACGAAATTGCGATTGCTATGAGATGATGAAAATGACACTTTCTGCTCTTCACTTCAGCTGCCTGACCGACATGAGCATCTGGACAGTAGCCTAGACAGCGTTTGATGCATGGACACAGGTAGATCCACCTCCTTGCTTGCTCACGAGGGATTTCTTTGTGAATCGGAACCGTCATAAAGACCGAAGGCTCCTTTGTCGTTTGCTTCAAACCATCAACACGTTTGCCTTCTCACCTCTTCATTCTGCCATCGATACTGTTGTCTTGATGCTTTATTCGCCATTCTGGAAATATCTGGAGTTCGGTTTCTTCGTGCAAATATCTGTTCGTCCTGTCAGAAATCAAATTCTTTCAGGAGCTTCAGGGAATGGACGGAGAAGTATATGAGGGATCGAATACCTTTGCTATGTCAGGTCGCTCGTATCTGCGATCCCATCCGCAACCCCATCAGCGACTTTTATCATATATATGCCATGCCAGGATCAGCTGGGCGTCGAATGAGATGCACAATATCTTCTCGACTTGTGTATATAATTTGGAGAGCTTGCCCAGCAGATCCTCTCTTCCGTGTCTAGTACTGTCTCACCGCTCTAAGTGACCTCTTACTCGGCAGACCCCTTCGACATGTATTCGATCAGCTCCATTCTACAAAAGGCAAATCACTTCCATCAATCGAAGACGCTCGTTCAAGCACGTCTGACCAACAGTTGGAAGCTGGATCTCAGGACTTGGAACTCTTCGGCCTTCTCGCTCTTCAAGGGTTTCTTGAGGTGCATTCTTCAAACGCTGACACTTCGGATCCCAGCCATCGAAGGCCTCGAGGAAGATTGGACCAAGTCTTTGGGCATGAATCTTTCCATTGAGCATTCGTGGGGTCAACAAGATTGGTCTCACACCAAAATTTGCCACCATCTTCCACAACAGCATTGAGTCTCTCAAAAAGATTGATGGTCTTGGAGAGAAGATTGTCGCCCAGCACTGGCGTCAAGCTGTCCACGCATGCCATCAACATCACGTACCATGGCGACGAGTACCAGTATCTTACCGACACTCACGACATCTTCAGATTCCGGTACATATTTCAGATACTCAGACCACTGATCTGCAACATGACATGGCTGACTGTCATGCGGACCGCTCCTTGAACTATATAAACTGGCGGGTCTTCGTAACCTGACAGGCGAAAGATCCAGTCTGCCTGAGTGCCATTGGCACTACACTGGTTGGTGCCATGCCTGCCGTTGATTGTCCCCATCACGGTATCGCAAGACAACACAAAGCTCGATAGGCTCAGTACTGAATATCCAAGACTACTACTCCTCTTTTTTCAGGCTTGTCATCTTCAACATTAGCATCAAGCCACGTAAGATGATGAGGAAGGAGTCATCCATCCGCCCCAGTGATGGTCGCATATATGCACAAATCGATCTAAGCTCTCACAACAGCGTTGGTGTCTAGCACAACGTATCGGTTTTGCGGTCTGCTCGAATTGCGCACCGTTGCGCCTGGGACTGCCGGCATACACGATGCAATTTAAGAGCCCGACGTATATGCGGGAGTCCATGTTGGAGAGACTGAACAGGACCGTGTGCAAGGATATACTCAAGGCCGCGGCGCAACAACCCGGAGTCTTGTTAGTTTGAGGGATCAAGATGCGATACCTTTAATTCAACGTACATATACATTTTCAGTCAGGAAACCGGCCGAATACGATATGATGAGCATTATCCAGGCTGCATTTGCTGAATGTGGTGGATTTGACAACATTTAACCGCTATGGACTTTTAGCCGCCTCATGCACCCCACCCCCACCTCCGCATTCCAACCATAAATATGTGCCCCGGTCGCGATCATTATATTGAATCCCGCCCTCACTCCTCAAGCCATTGCAAGATCCACTCGTCATGCCTATCTACGTACTCACCGGTGCCAACAGAGGCCTTGGTCTCGAATTCGTCCGTCAACTCTCGGCAGACAGCTCCAACACAGTCATTGGAGCAGTACGCTCAATGTCAAACGACCTGACCGATTTGAAATCACTCAACAAAAACAACAATATACACATTCTGGAATGTGACACTGGAGACGCATCCAGCATAACCTCCTTTATCGAATCATGCGGCAAGACGCTCAAAGGCAAGAAAATCGACTACCTCCTCAACAACAGCGGCATCAATGCCGTCCCAGAGCAAAACTCACTCTCGATAACCGAAAGCGATATCAACGAACACATCAAAATCAACGTCTTGGGACCGGCAAAGACGACCGAAGGCTTCTACAACGCCGACCTGCTGTCGCCAGATGTGAGGATCCTGAACATGACTTCTGGACTCGGCAGCATGAAAGTCAGCTTAGGCATCAAACCGAGAAAGTGCACTACATATAGTATCAGCAAGGCTGCTTTGAACATGCTCACCGTACACCAAGGCGAGGAGTTGCGAGAGAAACTTCCTGGTGCGGTGGTCATTTCTATGGATCCGGGTTGGGTCAAGACACGCATGGGTGGAGAAGGCGCTATGATTGAGGCGCATGAGAGTATTAGCGGTATGCTCAAGGTGTTGCATGGCCTCAAGAAAGATGATACTGCTTCGTTTTGGACGTATACTGGGGAGCAGGTGCCGTGGTAAAGCGAGCTATTGTGTATAACATGTACTCAGCATCGACTTGACATGCATTTTGTAGCCATCAATGCTGCCGACACCTACTTCTCCGATATCAGGTCCAACAAAATGTCTTCCTATATATCTATGTCTCAGGTCTTCACTCATCACCACAAAGAAGAGGAGGCATAATGACAGCCAAGTCAACCCCCTCAAATTCGGAAAAGACTGACGCGCCGAATGTATAAAACGACATGCAACACGTCAAGATAGCGATGACAAGTCGGCCTGGCAAGAAACCATATTCACCAGCTAAGCTACCAGAGACCTTATATCAAAGATACCCAAAGCAGAGAAAGAAGGAACGATGAGATGATGGAAAACGAGAACACTCATTCTGGTCTCGAAAATGCTCGATTCCTTGTCGAAAGCTTTATTGCTCAATTGACATGTATATACATCCGCTCACAATTTTGTTTGCAGTACCACGAGTACACAGGAGCAGAGCAATGCACTGACCAGACCTTCTTTGATCCCTTCCAGAGTCTCGCTTGGCTCCCAAGGAAGAGTCTACCTCAACAACCTCGTCAACGTACTATCTGGAGGGTACCAAGTACTTGATCTTCTACCGACCAGAGAAGCCACTGAAGTGAATCCGCGAGTTCCTCTTAAAGCGCAGTGCTGAGATCCAGGGAGGATAATGATCAATACAGAAAACACGGGAGCTTTACTGAGGCACTCATCAGGTCATCAGGTTCATTATTGCACTGGTCGCCAAGATGGCTGAAGAAGGAGATGGAGCAGAACGATACAATTGTTGTGCTTGCCGGACAAGGGAAGGAGGAAGCGAATCCATCGAGCTCGATCCGCCTCGTTCATCGAGCTAGGGTTGTTTTCCTGTTTATATTGCAGCTCTGGTTTCGTGGAGTTATGTCAAACTCTAGACATCTCGACGGCATCTGCGTCCCAAGGACTCAATGTCGACAAGGCGTGTGTACCAACACCAGCAATCATGGTTTCTCCCAGGATGACTGGACGGAAGAAACTGGCTCGCTACCAACAGTTTAAAGACTCACTTATGACCACCAATCTCCTCGTCAGTCACAGCAGCCATTCATCAGCATTCGCGCTCGAACTATCAAAGCATCGAGTTCTTCCATAGATATGTGGTTGATGCGAGATGCAGTCGACAGGAGTTGCTGGATAAAGGTGATGTAGCTGAAACAGATAGCAACCACTTTGCATGCACTTCGCCCCACTTTAGTGTTCCAAACATTGTAGTCAAAGAACACTTGTGCTTCTCGAGTATCCCGATCATCTCGATAATTCGTTCTCTATCCTGGCAAATGGGTAAAGGATCCTTGATGTAATTGCGGTGATTTTCGTAATCTCGTGGCTGGAAAGAATGTCCAAGAAGAGAACTTAGGCTAAATCCTGAAAGACGACCACATCTTGTCTACTCGAGGGAGAGCGCGAACGTTTTTCCATTCTAGTATGCACGGGGAAGGAGTTGTTGGATCTCCTGCGCATCGCGGAAGGAACCAGAGTTCTCAGAGAAGCAACAAGATTAAGCATCAGCGTCAAATTTTAAGCCTCGTTGTTTGTCTCGGCAATGTCAGCAAGTTTAACCGATGTGCATGCATACCTGGGGCGACGACTTCCCTTTTGTGAGACTCATCTAACATGCGCTTTTACAACATTTATACAGCTTTCTAATCTAACCAGTCAATATCTGTTCCCGTTCCCTCTAAGTAATAGATCTGAGTCATGGAATATTCACAACGTCTTTTCAGCTGAGCGCTAACCGTCAGCCTCATGAGAAGGCTGCACGCTAAGCCCCTATAACGTTCCGGCTGGTCAACCGTGGCAAAACCTCTACATTCCAACCCAATTGCCCATGATCAGCCAATATTCGTTTCAGATCCCCTGCAGGATTCGCTCCAGACATATACTCTCGAGGCGCCAGATCTCTGACCCTTTCTCCCCGACCTGATTTTCATCAATACAGGCGACAACATGTCTGAAGGCCAAACGAGTCCCAGGTGGACCCTCGAACAAGCTCGTCGAGATGTTGAGGCTCTCGGATCTCGGGCTAGAGGCAGCATCTCCATTCCAACAGTTTCTTCCACCTCGCATACTGCAAAGCAAGCCCTGGTCTTCATCATTCCGAGTCCGATTCAAAATATCCTCTACCCGCCAGCCGAGCCAGCATCTGCCGTCCCTCAGAGACCAACAGCATGGGTAGACGGTATGCGCGGTATTGCAGCATTGTTGGTGGTCTTCTATCATCTCTCGTATTCGACATTGGATGTCTATACCGGCTGGAGCGAAGGTCATTATGACTATTTACGCCTTCCGTTTATCAAGGCCTTGTACAGCGGTACCGCAACAGTCTCACTCTTCTTCGTTCTGTCGGGATACGCTCTATCTTACAAGCCGGTCAAACAGATGCGCAGCGGAGAGTATGACGTACTGTTTTCTGGCCTCTGTTCATCTGTCTTCCGTAGAGTCGTCCGATTATTTTTACCTTGCGTGGCCTCAACATTCATCATTGTGGTTCTTGTTCGTCTGGGATTCTACAGCCGCACCTACGAGTTCGCCAATGATGCCAATCGCTTACCGGGTATCCGTGAACATCATGCCAACCGGTACAACACTATAATCGAGCAAATCTGGGTTTGGCTCAAAAGTTTTGCAGGTTTCATGAACCCATTTGCAGAGGCCGGGATTGGAAAGAGTGTTTATTTGGATGTCCATCTATGGACGATTCCTGTTGAATATGTAAGTCCATGGTTATATCGTCGCTTTCTTTCCAGCTCTCTAGGCTAATTGTCTTGCAGANAAGCGTCTATTATTTTGTTTGTGACCCAGCTTGGACTCTCTCGCCTAAGGCCCATTCTTCGCATGCTAGGTCTAGTGTGTTTGCTCTGCTGGACACACCGCATAGATCACTGGACAATGACCCTCTTCTATGGTGGATTTTTCATGGCCGAGTTAGATATCCGGCGGAGCACTGCAGAGTCTTCTCACAAGACCGACTCCAATATCGCGTTAAAGTGCCTCTGGTCCGCTTTCAACATTTTTATCTTTATGGGCGGATTGTTCCTAGCAGGTCAGCCCGAGAGAAACACAGAAAACACCTACATCTGGTCCACAATTATGACCCTGGTACCCGGATACATCATTGACAGCTGGAGATATTGGACAACCTGGGGAGCTCTGTTGCTCGTCTATTCAACTTCCAACGACAAGATATTGCAATGCCTATTCACAAACTGCGTATCGCAATACCTCGGCAAAATATCGTTTTCCTTGTATCTGGTGCATGGTTTCATCATCCACACTCTGGGGTATAGCTTGCTGGAGACGTTTTGGAGAATCATTGGCGAGGATAAAAAAGAGACTTGTTTTGTCCTGGTGGCGACTTGTGTCGTGACGACAGCCATTTGGTTGGCCGATATCTTCATGCGGTTGGTAGATACACCATCTGTCAAATTTGCGAGATGGCTCGAAGGCAAATGTGCTGCGAAGAAAACAACGGAAATCAAGGAGGAACCTGTGTGGCGAGATGCCAGCACTCTTGTATAGTCACAGATAGAAGTACTAAGTTGCACACGAAGCTTTGATATCACGACAGAAACACGAATCTCAAGATCATGTGTCCCAACGTCTCGAAGAATGTTCTCAAAAGCATGCCAAACTTATTCGATGCAACAAATAAAGCGCCGATGGCTAAACAATGTTCTACTTGCCGGAGAGACTCTGTCAACAAGGTCAGAGTCGACCTCACAAATTCGTTCGGAAGAAACACAAGAACAAAAAGACGTCAGTTCAGTAATGTGTAAGTCTTCTGTTGCAGTATCTCAAAGCACCTGCACCCCTTTCGAATATGAGATGGAAAGAGCTCAGTTGCATCTCTTCAAGTCCATCTTGCAAGAAGTATGACCTGTCACAACACCCATGGTATTCTTGGGCATCATGCAATAAGACCTGTTCAATTCTTCTCTGACCTCCTCTGTTCCAATGTCCAGTCGAGTGAGTATCTCCATCAATGCCACGTATAAGATGTCAATATTGCCATCCTCAATCTTGACTGCTATGCCGAGGCCGTCTTTTGCACCTAGACGTCTCGTGGCCTCGCAATTTCGGACGCCAACGCCGTAGCAGCCTTCTGCACCTAGTTTGCCGACTACAGCGCCGGAGAATAAGCGCATGAAGTCTGTGCAGAAGCGAGAGTCGCCAGCAATCATGTGTGGGTGTGCCGCCATTGCGCGGTAGATACGTGCCTGATTTTTCGTAGATGGTCCGGGGGAGACGTCGTCTTGATCGGCGGCGTGAGCCAATCCGGCAAACATCAGAGCCAGATTCCATAGAGGTAATGCCGGGGAAGGTGCGTTGCAACCATCGATGACCCAGCGAATTTCCTCGGGTTTCAAATTCGCGAGATCTTCGTGGACTTGCTTGATCTTCAGTTGAACGGGATGCGATGGGTCGTGGTAGTTCTCTGTTCCAACACCGAGAGCCTTTGCAGCAGCCAGCATGCCTACATGTTTGGCAGAACAGTTGCTATAGATTGCTGTAGGTACGAAATCTGCCTTTAGCCATTTGGTGTTGATGACTTTCGAGAGAGCAGGGTGACCACCACATCTCATATCTTGTTCCGTCACGCCTACTTTTTGCAACATAGCTGTGACTCGAGATATATGTTTGTCTTCACAATTGTGCGAGCCAGATATCAGTGCCACATCGGCTTCATCGAATCCAAACTTTCCAGCTGCTCCGATCTCCAAGATTGCAAGTGCTTGGAATGGCTTTGCTGCCGAACGAGCGAGTGTAAGGCGGGATGGGTCGCCAAGGGAGTAAAGGAGATTGTTGTCGCTGTCGACGATGGCGGCATGGACTATGTGACTGTTTTCAAGGACATCGCCGCGCCAATTCAGGACAAGGTCGTGGGCATCCATGTTGTTTGACGATAAACAATGTTTGAGACGTGCTTGATGGGGTGATGGTGACCAAGATTAAAATCGTAAAAAGTCGTAATCGAAGAATGCAAGAGGAGATGACACGCCCGTGTTTTGATATCCTTTCGATGTCGTCTGTCGATTGTCCACGTTGTGTTCTGACCTGCTCAAAGAGGAAAGGTCGCTCCCGAGCTGGAGAGCTGGAGAAGCATGCCCTCTGCGAGCTGACAAGCAGGAAGCGTGTTGGAATTCGAGACAGACATGTCGGTGCAAGATGAGCTTTCCGATTGATTGTCGAGTAATGTCTTACTTGCGAGGAAGGGACATGCGTCAGAACAGATTGTGTTCTGGCAAGAGTGATTGTCGAAGTGACGACCGGGCGAAATGCTTGGTCAGCCTCGGTAGACAAAAGTGTTGACTGCGCCTTCATCACTCAAGACTTGCTGCAACCGACTTTCATGACCAACACACATAACCTTCGAGTTGATATCGTACCAAATTTCGGGTCGTGAAAGCTCGGGATGATCTTGAAGAGGCGATGTGACCGCATACACTTGGTATGATGTAAAGTGATGCCTTCCAACAAAGCCTATCAAAAAGCGATGGCTCGCGACACCACTGTCGATGGACCAGCGTGTCCAATAGCGAGTACAACGAATACCAGCGGCCGAGATTCAACATTCTCCGAAGCCTAGGATCGAGACTTAAAGTTGTCTTTTCTCAAATTCAGCGCGTCTAATACACCTCCCTCTCGCAGACCGGCTTCTTTCTGGCACCTCTTCTCCAGTCTTGGAAGCGCATTGAGCATCTATATTTACTTTCACTACCTCTGCGGACTCCAAGAGCTTCACATAGCTCTCTTGTAGCTATACTGCCTCACTCAACCTCGATCAAATACACTATCACACTTTCGACGACTATATATTTCTTCCAGCTTGCCTTCTTTCTCCTTCCTACCTACAACAACTATCGGCACGATGACTTCAAAGCGGAGCTTTGCAATCGAAAAACGACTTTGAATACGCGGTGGGACCACCGAAGAAGAAACAGCTGCGCAAGCGGACATGTCTCGTATGTGACGCTGAGAAGGGCATCAACCAGTTCCCAAGCCAGAAAAGGGTCTCGTCACATGAGCACGATCAGAACGTCTGTCGCCCTTGCTACCTAAGCCACCTGGAGATCGAGATCGACTCGAAGAATTGGGACGAGGTTGCCTGCCCAGAATGCCCGACCGCGTTGACCTTCACAGAAGTCAAGGATATGACGACTGCGCAAAACTTTGCCAAGTGAGACAAATGGCCTTTATACTGATGACGATACTGATAAGGTCGAACTAGATACGAGCAAGCATGCATCAAAGCGACTCTTGCGGCAGACCCTGACTTTAGACATTGTCTTTCAACAGCCTGCGAGTCTGGTCAATTGCATCCTGGCGGCGCAGATGAGCCCATCTTCCGCTGCCGAGAATGCGGTCACAAGCATTGTGTTGCTTGCGAGGCGAATTGGCACGAGGACCAGACATGTGAGGAATCCCAGGCTGCACGTCAGCGAGACGCCGAGAACGAGCAGTCGCAGCAAGAGGTGGAAAAGGTTTCGAAGCCATGCCCAGAGTGTCGTGTTCCCATCCAAAAGAACGATGGCTGTGACCACATGACTTGTTAGTAACCCCCATTCTATCAGAATATCTGCAGTGCTGACACATCGCCTAGGCNNTCAAGATGTCGCCACCAATTCTGCTGGATTTGCTCTGCATCTTATACCGCCATCTTCAATGAGGGAAACCACCATCACGAGAAGGTTTGTAGACATTACAGGCAACCTCCGACGGCAACGGAGTTGGGAGCTCGCGATCGCAGACTTCGACAATGGAGAGAAAGAAGAGATCAACGGAGGCAAAGACAGCGCGAATCGAGGCAAGCACAGCAACAGACCATCGCCACTGCTGATACGAATTTGGTCCCACAATGAAACCGTAATTGAAATTGCGCATAATCTAGACTTTTTGGAATAGAGAATCAAGTAGATGCACGTCGTGCAGTTACAGCTCATAGCATGCGATGTAATCTTTTTGGAACCCCCACAACATCCACAAGAATATCCACCGAATGCAATCAAAGAGTCTTTACTCATACTTCGCTTGACACGAAAATGGTTCCCAGAGTCTTTGTCTTCTCACAACAGAACATTCATCAAGAAAGTGCAAACTTCAACACTTGCCAATATATCTCAGGAACCAGCCCAAGAATATCAGACGACACATCTCTCCCCCTCTCTCAGCCGTCTCCCCATCGCCCGCAATCTCAACCATCTCAAGCAAATTTAACAATGCTTAACATCCGCATCCTTGTAAACACAAGCCTTGCTGGGACCCTCCTTGAGCGTCGAAGGCTCCTGGTTGTTATTGTTGGTACCCTTGTACTCCTGACAGATGTGCTTGACAGAAGAAGCGCAAGTATTGGTGATGGTAGCTGTATCGCCATAGTTGCTATTGATGCCGATGAGGTACTTGCCGTTGGTGGCTTTGACATTGTTGATGGTGACTTTTCTTGCTTTGCTATTTTTTTGCGAGAGGTTATGGGGTTAGTAATTGCTTCTGTAAGATTTGAAGGGGGGGGAAGAAGGAAGGGCGAATAGACAAAACACATACCCATTCTGCTTGCAGTTACCACAGCTACGGTAGAGTTTTCCAAAATCAGAAACAGTGAAGCCGTCAATGGTGATGGACCCAACGCCATTGTGCTGGATAACCTTGTCCTCAGCACCGCGGGCACCACCACCAATAACCTTACCATCACCATTTCCCTTGAACGTCAACGCATCCTCACAAACCGCATCCCACCAAACATTTTGGATCGTGCAGGCGCCAAGACAATGCACACCTTCACTCTAATCTTTACCAATGATTGCGTTTTTGAGGACGGCGCCGTCTTCGAGAACAAACACGGCGTCAGAGTTTCCGCCCTCGGCTTGGCCGCCGCAAGAGACGCCGCGCCCGTAGGTCTTGTAGCCGCCGTCGAAGGTGCCCGAGATGCTTTTTGCGGTCTTGTAGGTTACAGAGCCTTTGCTGGCGGGGATGGGGAAGCTGGACCAGGCGCGGGTACGTAGGGGGCCGGAGCGTTCGGCGGCGGCGAGGGAGAGGAGGCCGGCGAGGAGGAAGGAAGTGTTAAAGTGCGTGGTTGCTCAGTTGACTTTGTGTTTCTGGAGAAGAAAACAGGAAGAAAAAGTTCAAATGAGTGACTTTCGAAGTGAAAGAGTGTTGTTGTTGCTGGAGCACGGCTCTGAAGAAAAGAAGAGAGCTCAAAGAGGGAAAGAGGTGATGGTACATATACTTGTCTGATGCACTGTGCTGTCCGCAAAGCGCATCGAGACCTACTATTCAGACATTGCACTCTATAACTGGAAACAACGACATACTTTTTGATGTGTTGGCCCGTTCAATCTCGTCTATGGATCTCAAGCTGGAGTGACCGTATGGTGGAGAAGCTCCAGGGACAATGCTTTGGCAGAAGCATGTTACACATAAGGCAAGTAGCGTGTCGATACCCGCGAGTCAGGCCAAATCTAGGGCTTCAGTAGCGAGTAGCTTGGGAAGGCAATGGCTAATTGGTCCCAGAGATGTGAGTGAACATGGAGGCTGGGCATCGCGATGCGCAAGGGCAAAGTCACAAGGTCGTTTGATGTGGTCTCCTCTCGATTGATGCATCATTGCCCAGAAGTACTTTAGAGAAGAAATGAGAAGAGAGCGAGACTCGTTGTGCTGGGAATTTCGTATCACGGTATAAGAACTTTGCAGCGACCACGCAGCAGATATCGTTTTCTCTGATGTTTGTGTCCAGGACCGCAATGCTATGCCTGGATGGAGTCTTTGATATGCCGATCCTTGTTCCAACAATCATTCAACAACATTGAATCATGTCGAACCATGAAGTTGATCGTCAAGGTGGAGTCGACACAGCCTCATTCTCTGAAACGTGCCAAGGCATGTTCGCCAAGACGAATGAATATAGGAACAGTCCGGATGTGACAGACATGCAGGAAGTAGGTGTGGCTGCAGCTGCTCGAGTGCCATGTGCTTAGAGTTTGTAAAAATCATGGATACATCAGGGCTGGGCGACATCATTGGAAGCTGAAACGTTCACAGCATGAGTCCCACCATTGCTGCCAATCGATGACTTTGTTTTCAAGCCGAGCCTCTTCCGCTGCGAAGACTAGAGCATGGCTTCTGATGACTTCTTCCAAGGTACATCCAAGGTGTTGGATCTGGGCTTGCTCAATTGACAACTCCTTGGACTTGACAGCATTGACGGCCTTGAGGAACTGAGTTGCCAGTCCATAATCACCACCACCGTGACCTCCACCAGGTCTATGCGGACGACGGTGTGAGAATTGGCCAGTCGAAAAGTCATAAATCGTGATTAGGGTTCCATCGTAGGAGATCTCTCCCTTCTCGCCATAGATTCGGCCTCGCCGCTCACATTGTTTCTCGGTCTGAGCGATCATGTGGAAAGACGCAGTCTTGGCCATTCTAGCTGGTGTTTCGTTAATCTTAGGGCTAGGTGGGCTGGTGTTCGGTGTTCCAATCAAAGGGTCGTCGTTCCAGGAAAGAAGGACAAACTGATCATCGCACACATCATTCTCGGATTCCCAAACACATCTCCCAAACCATGGACGTTTGTGGATCTCCTCAGGTGGCGTGTTATCATCGTAATCGACTCCAAGTGTTTTAAACAACATGTCTTTTGCCGCGTTCTTACCATGGTCGTTGTAACAGGCTTCGATCTCTGGATTGACAATATTGACTGGCCAATCGGTGTTGCCCTTGGCAAGTTGGTTATCGTAATATATCCTCGGAGCGCTATAGGTACAAGTCTTCTCGATTGGACATTGCAGACAGTTTGTGGCAGTGCCTGCACCCGCAGGTTTTCGGGCCCTTTGGAACTGTTTCAGGGATCCAAACGAGGCCACTGCCGCTGGGACATGGGGAGCAAAATTTGATCCTGGAGTCGGCGAACATAACATCCATAACAAAAAGTCGATGTCGTGGCATGATTTTGTTAGTAATGATGGGGCTGTCGTGGATTCTTTCCTCCAATTGCCCCTNGATGCTTGGATCAACAAGGGAGACATTTCGTCTGAAGAGCATACAACTCACCTGACATAGCTGTGAGTGAAATGCCAATTGCCAACCGGCTCAGTGTGCTCCATGGATAGTACAGAGCCAATTACTTGGTCTTCAAGAACCAACTCGCGCAACAGCATGTTGTGTGGACTGTAGCGAAGTACATGTCCAATGCCAAAGATAGCAGATTGTCCTCCTTGTCGAGAAGACATGGCTGCTGAGATGGCCATACAATCTTTTAGTGTTGTGGCTAATGGCTTCTCACAGAGCGTATGGATTGATAGATGACCCAAGGCGGTGACAACTTCTGCATGCTGTTCGTCAAGTATACAGATGGATATGGCGTCAATAGCAGGAGGAACTTGGCGGCCAGCAGCAGCGTCGCTTCGACGTTTTGTTTCCCATCGCAGAAAGTGTTTCCAATCGCTGAACTCTTGTCCTTCTGCAGGCCCCTCAGTCGAATTCCAAATGTACTTGGATCCTAAAAGGTCGCGTTTGAAAGCTATTGGTTCTGCCACGGCAGCTACAATGCCCTGTCCAGATTCTGATACGGCTCGGGCGTAAGCAGTACCGCGAGAGCCAGCGCCGATGATTAGAACTCGCGCAAGTGCTGAGGATGGAGATCGTTCATCTGACATGGTTGTAAAATCACAGTTCTGACACAAGACAGACTGTTCACGAAAATGATAGGGTGAGTAGGGAGGACATGTGGTTGTTGTCTAGCAGTGCCGTTCTTCCGTTCAGCACGTATACGATCAGATAAGATGGTGGCTCGAAATGCGGAGATTGTCGGCGTTTTGCTGACATAAACTCTCGTCGCCGCCGTCTTGCGATGCCTCATGCATCACTTTGACATCCGCATACCTAAGACTCAACACAAGCAAACATGGCGCTCTCAGGAAGAGATTCTCTGCTACGATGCTGTCGTAGCGCATTTACCNAGGCATCCCGAGATGCGCGCATATTCTACCCCCGCCGTCAGCTCTCACTCTCTGCTCGCCCGTCACAGTTATCGCCACGATCCGCACCAGTCCCAGGCTTTGCGCCCTTCGCAAAAGACATGCTCCCATCACAGAACAGCCGAGGCTTCAGCGCATCAAGCCGGCAAGCAGTCAAGGCCATCATCAACCCACGGAAGAATGAGAATGGAGAAGACATGATGATCGACATCTTGCCTCGCGCTGTCAATGTAATCTCTCACACACTCTCTCGTGGCGCAAGCAGTGCAGTATACTGACATTGAATTCACAGCNGTCTGCATGCCATCTCTGTCAAGGAGAACAATCCGTCCCTCTGCCTACGTGTCGCAGTAGAATCAGGCGGCTGCCACGGCTTCCAATACCTCATGTCGACGACAACGCTAGAAGAAATATCAAAAGAAGAAGACACGGTCTTTGAGTCGGATGATGGCAAGGGAGCTAGGGTGGTTATAGATGAGCCCAGTCTAGAGCTTCTCAGTGGCAGCAAGATTGACTACACGATGGAATTGATCGGCAGTCAGTTCAAGGTGACGGGCATTCCGGGAGCCACGAGCAGTTGTGGTTGTGGATCCAGTTTCGACATCCAGGCATGAGCAAGACAAAATGAATATATGTTCCAGATGGTAGTATTGCCGTCGCATTAGACAAACCATGGCTTTTATTCATGTCATGTCAAGAAGATGGCAGCGATGGCGATTCCTTGCAACGTTGAACAAGCAACCCTCAGCATTAGCAGCCATGGGAGAGCAAGAATAGCAACATGGCAAGAGCTGGGAAACATGGCGTCCGAGCTTCGAGATTGGAGGATGAGACAGGCCGAAACGGGAATGACGATTCCAAGCATTGAAAGTCAGCTCTCCAAGCGGACGGTGGTATAGCTGTTGGGGTTGTCGCAGGTGCAAAAGACGATCAAGCTCCGTCTAGAATGGAGCTACAGGTTTCTGGTTACATTGTGGCGTCCGTTGGACGGCGAGAATGGCGATTTTATTCTCTACATGGAAGCTTGGGCGGCTCGGGTCTCAACGCTTCGCAGCGTCACCGCCTTTGGGTCAGACCCCGCTACGTAAAGCTGAGGTAGCGTGGAGCAAGCTTAATAAGGGTCAAGTCCCAATCTTTCCTTCTTGACAAGCACTCGTATCCAAACACACACATCATGAGCGTCAAGACTGTTTCCCTCAAGCCTTTCCAGGACCAGAAGCCCGGAACGTGAGTTGTTCCCACTCTCCTGAAGCTTGCTTCTCAGTCGCTCGTACCCAATTGCTGACTTCCCTGTCCAGCTNCTGGTCTCCGCAAGAAGGTCAAGGTCTTCCAGAAGGAGCACTACTCAGAGTCCTTTGTCACCAGCATCCTCCTGTCCATCCCTGAGGGTGTCAAGGACTCCACCCTCGTCATTGGTGGTGATGGTCGTTACTGGAACCCCGAGGTCACCCAGACCATTGCAAAGATCGGTGCCGCATACGGCGTCAAGAAGCTCATCATTGGCCAGGACGGCATTCTCAGCACTCCCGCCGCTTCTCATGTCATCCGTATCCGCAAGGCCACTGGTGGTATCCTGCTGACCGCCTCGCACAACCCTGGTGGTGAGTCGTAGTGACTTTCCAATCCATCAAGACACGTTAGCTAATCGCCTTTCGCAGGTCCCGACGAGGACTTTGGTATCAAGTATAACCTCGCCAACGGTGCCCCTGCTCCCGAGAGCGTCACCAACAAGATCTTCGAGACCTCCAAGACTCTCACCGAGTACAAGATCTCCGACATTCCCGATGTCGACCTCGCCTCCATTGGCTCCAAGACCTACGGCGACCTCGAGGTTGAGATCATCCACTCGACCGAGGACTACGTCAAGATGCTCAAGGACATTTTCGACTTTGACCTCATCAAGGCTTTCCTCAAGGAGCACCCCGACTTCAAGATCCTCTTCGACGGTCTGAGCGGTGTCACTGGCAACTACGGTATCGACGTCTTCGAGAAGGAGCTCGGCCAGAAGGGTTCCACCCAGAACTGCATTCCCAAGCCCGATTTCGGTGGCCACCACCCCGACCCCAACCTCGTCTACGCCGCCAGCTTGGTCGACGCTGTCGAGAAGAACAACATCCACTTCGGTGCTGCCTCTGACGGTGACGGTGACCGCAACATGATCTACGGAAAGGGCGCCTTCGTCTCTCCCGGTGACTCGCTCGCCATCATTGCTCACCACGCCGAGCTCATCCCCTACTTCAAGAAGCAGGGTGTCTACGGCCTGGCCCGTTCCATGCCCACCTCGGGCGCCATCGACCTTGTCGCCAAGAAGAAGGGTCTCGAGTCATACGAGGTTCCCACTGGCTGGAAGTTCTTCTGCGGTCTGTTCGATGCCAACAAGATGAACATCTGTGGTGAGGAGTCTTTCGGTACTGGTTCCAACCATGTCCGTGAGAAGGATGGTCTCTGGGCCGTTGTTGCATGGCTCAACATCATTGCTGGTGTTGGTCAGCAGAAGGGCGAGACCCCCAGCATCAAGTCTATTCAGCAGGACTTCTGGAAGATCTACGGCCGCACTTTCTTCACCCGTTACGATTACGAGGGCTGCGAGTCCGAGGGTGCCGAGAAGATGACTGCCCACATGAAGGAGCTCATCACCACCAAGAAGGACCAGTTTGTTGGCTCCACCATCTCGGGCCGCAAGGTCATCGAGGCCGACGACTTCAGCTACACCGACCTTGACGGCAGCGTGAGCAAGAACCAGGGTATCTACGTCAAGTTCGACGATGGCAGCAGAATCGTTGTCCGTCTTTCAGGCACTGGTTCCAGCGGCGCCACCATCCGTCTCTACGTCGAGAAGCACGATGCCGATGAGAAGACCTACGAGATGGACGCACAAGACTACCTCAAGGACAATGTCAAGCTCGCCACCGATCTCCTCAAGCTGCAGGAGTACATCGGCCGTACCGAGCCCGATGTCAAGACCTAAATGTGTCGCGTGAACTGAGATGTAGCATTTTAATATAACGACTTTTGCATGTACAGAAACAGAGGGTACATAAGACACGAAAAGAAAAACAGTTCAAACTTTGTATCATTGATGATGTGGATTTTGCTTCCTATTGAGACGTGTCTTCGTAATGCAAATGACTGTGACACTTACCAGGTAGGTTGAATTGGTAATTTATTGTCCATGTCTACGAAGCCAAGTCGCGAGTGCCACCATTTCTGTCAAGATCTTGCTTGCCAGAGGTAGCACCAAACCCTTCTGCCTCAAGGCTCTGCACCGTTGTCTGGGCTTCTTGCGCGCCGACTTCTTGAACAATCTCCTTGGGCTTGACCTCCTTGTCACCAAGTATTGCGCCCTGGGCATCACCGTCCACCTCTGCCATGTCCTTTTTAGTCTTTTCCTCTGGCTCGGCACCATTTTGGAAAAACACCTTCTGGTAATACCTCGCTTCCTCGATACTCTCGAGGATATCCGCTCTAGCCTCGTGTTTGCCAGCCTTTGGGGGCGAGTGTTTGAGCACAGACAAGGGCGCCCATCTTTTCGCTGCTTCCTTTATCGCCGAAACGTCGAGGATACGGTGGTGTAGCCATTTGATCACCGGTGTATATGGTTGCAGCACCAAGAATGCTCGATCGGCATGTACAGTATTGCCAGCCAACAGCGCCTTTTTACGGTCTGGACAATACTGTTGCACGTACTTCAACAATTCATCAGCAGCTTGTTCTGCTGTTGTGGTTGACGCCAGACAGGCAGCTGTCAATCCGGTTTTGGCGTGTTGGTTTGTGCACCATTCGCCCATTGCGTCTAGTTGATCTTGAGAGTGGTGGATGATTGCGTCGTAGCCATTGGCATCGAGGAGGTTTAGTTGGGCGTCGGTCACGAAACAGCAGAGGGACATTATGGTGTCTTTTGAAGTGTCGAGGCCGGTCATTTCGCAGTCGATCCAGACTAGAGGGTGTTTGGAGCGGGATTCGGGCATGGTGGGTGTGGAGGAGAAGGAGCGATGGAGAGAGATTGAGAGGTAGGGACGAGGAGTCTGGGGGAAGGTCGAGGTGATGCGAAGAGTGAGAGAGCGAAACATGCAATTGCGTGCAGAAAGTGAAGAAGTTGCTCGAAAAGATGGTTGACGATGACGCAGGTGAGGGAAGGTGTTGCTGGGTCGATTGCTGTATTGGGTTAGATTGATTGATGCGCTGCGCCCGGGGCGGCTTTCGCGTGCGCGACACGACGCGTGCCGGCAATAATCAGTTGCGCCCACGTCCTTGAGTGTCTTGTTTGTTGCAACATCCATATACCCAATCGTATACACACATCTATTTCCACAATCATGCCTCCAAGTAGGGCAAATGCACTAGCCGAACTCCGTGCTGCCAGAAAGGCTGGCAAGACAAACTTCTCGTCCTACGAGGTCCAGGACGAGGAGCAACTTTACGAAACCGTCGACGAGGACAGCTACAAGAAGATTGTCAGAAAGAGACTCGATCAAGATGACTTTGTTGTCGACGACAATGGCGAAGGATATGCAGATGACGGCCGTGAAGACTGGCAGAACGAACAACGACAAGATTATGATGACGAGAGCGACGATGACCTACCCACGAGGAGCAAGGCTGGTGACTACTTACCGTACTCCTCACGCACACTGCAGCATACTGACACTTNNGCAGCAAAACGCAAGCGCGAGGAAGACGCACAACAGAAGGACAAGATCAACAAGGGCATCAGCAAGTACTTCAACGCAAACCCGACCGTTGCTGCACCAAAGTCCAAGCAGCCTTCGACCGCCGAAGATGCCGCTTTCATGGCCGACCTTCTCGGTGAGGTCAATGCCAACATTCCCTCATACAAGCCCAGATCGACCATGAACCCCGTCAAGTCCGACACCCGCCGCAAGACTAGAGTCCTGTCACCGCCCGTCCAACAGATGAACCATGCCCCCACATACGAACCACGCACACGCAAACCCGACTCTCCGATAGCACCTGTCGACGATGACACGTATTTCCCCATGGACGAAGGCCTTTTCCCGCCGCCCGAGGACAACGACGTGCCAATGAGCGATCCTCTACCCTCGTCCCCCGTTGCAAAGGCCGCACAAAGAAAAGAGTCGAATGTGAAGATCGAGGAAGACGACGACGAAGATATGCTCGAAGTTGCTCAAGTCACAAATCAGTCTTCTCGAAGCACGGCTGCCATCAACATGCGCGGAAACAGACCGATCCCAAAGATTACAAAGACCGACTACCCAACACCCGCAAGCTCCTCTCCTTCACGGCAGGTTCCTGAAGCTATCGACACGGCGGCATTGACAAACGTCACCGATAAATTGAATGTCTTGAGCAGCTCTGGTGCAGAGACTGTCACTTTCGGCAAATTGGATCCTCAGCATGCTCAAGAAGAGGATGGTAGTGTACGCTTCTTCTGGTTCGACTACACTGAGATCAATGGAGGTCTCTGTCTTTTCGGCAAGGTCAAGGACAAGTCTACTGGTCGCTTCGTCAGTGCCTTTGTCAAGGTCGACAATATCATGCGCAAACTCTTCTTCCTCCCTCGCGAATATCGCAGGAAGCAAGGTCGTGAGACAGATGAAGAGGTCGAGATGGGTGATGTTTATCAAGAGGTGGATGGTCTCATGTCCAAGTTCAACGTCAACATGCACAAGATCAAGCCATGTTCGAGGAAATACGCATTCGAGCTGCCAGACATACCGAAAGAGGCCGACTATCTAAAGCTGCTGTATCCCTACGACAAGAACCCTTTGCCCATGGACATTCAAGGAGAGACTTTCTCTCACGTCTTTGGTACCAACACTGCGCTGTTCGAACAATTCGTCCTCTGGAAGAATATCATGGGACCTTGCTGGCTCAAGATTGAAGCAAACAGTATCAACTTTAACGCCGTCAAAAATGCTTCTTGGTGCAAGTTGGAGATGCTTGTCGACAAACCTCAAGGCATGTCGACTCTTGGAGATACCGACAACCTGGATGCTCCACCATTGACATTGATGAGCATTGCTCTCAGAACGAAATTGAACGAGAAAGATAATAAACAAGAGATCCTACTGGCCAGTGCACGTATCTACGACAGCATGTCCCTGTCAGACACGACCGCTCCAGAGAAACTTCCATGCAAGACATTCACAGTCATGCGCCCCAACGGTCCGGATTACCCTGTAGGATTCAAGACTGACGCAGAGAAGTACCGGGGTAACATCCAATGCGAGAGAAGTGAGGGTGCACTTCTCAGCAAGTTCTTGGCCTTGCTAGATCGCAACGATCCAGATGTCTTGATTGGCCACAGACTTGATGATGTCGACTACACGCTCTTGCTCAACAGAATGAGAGAGTGTAAAACACCTGGATGGCACCGCATCGGAAGGCTGAAGCGTCATGAGTGGCCCAAGAATATTGGCAAAGGTGGTGGCAGCTTCTTTGTCGAGAGACAGCTCGCTGCTGGTAGATTGCTCTGTGATTTGGGCAACGACATGGGCAAGTCTCTGATGACAAAGTGTCAGTCTTGGAGTCTGGATGAGATGTGCGATCTTGTTCTTGGCGGTGAGAACAAGCGTCGTGATATTGACAATGATGTATTGCTCAAGATGGCTACCAACAGAGCCGGTCTGATGCAGTACATCAAGCTCACCGAAGCAGACACATTCTTCATTGCTGCCATCGCCTTGAAGGTCCAGATGCTCCCCCTCACCAAGGTTCTCACGAATTTGGCTGGAAACTCATGGGCCAGAACACTGAGCGGTACTCGCGCTGAGCGTAACGAGTACATTCTGCTCCACGAGTTTCATAAAAACAAGTACATTTGCCCTGACAAGATTTGGGGCAAGGGTAAGGCCAAGTCTGATGAGGACAACCCTGAAGGAGATGAGGGAGCAGATGCAAAGAAGAAGGACAAGTTCAAGGGTGGTCTGGTTTTTGAGCCCGAAAAGGGTTTGTACGACAAGTTTATCCTGGTCATGGACTTCAACTCGTTGTACCCCAGTATCATTCAGGAGTATAATATTTGCTTCACTACGGTTGAAAGATCAGAAGNNTCGTAAGTTATGGCTACCAAGTCCTCAAAGATGCAGCTAACAAATGATTAGAATGAGGATGAGGAAAAGGTTCCCGAGGTCCCAACGGATACCAATAACAAGGGTATCCTTCCACGACTGATTAGAACACTCGTCCACCGCCGTCGTGAAGTCAAGAAGCTCATGAAAGACAAGACCGCTACGTCTGACCAACTCGCGACTTGGGAAATCAAGCAGATGGCTCTGAAGTTGACTGCCAACTCCATGTACGGATGTTTGGGTTACACCAAGTCACGCTTCTACGCTCGTCCTCTTGCCATGCTCACTACCTACAAGGGTCGTGAAATTCTGCAATCGACCAAAGATCTGGCAGAGTCTGCTCACGGTCTGAGGGTCATCTATGGTGATACCGATTCCGTCATGGTCAACACCAACGTGGACAACATCATGGATGCCATGAAGATTGGAAACGACTTCAAGAAGAGCGTCAACGAACGATACGAACTTCTCGAGATTGACATTGACAACATCTTCCGCCGCTTGCTCCTACACGCAAAGAAGAAGTATGCTGCTGTCAACATGATCGAAAAGGATGGCAAGTGGATCGATAAACTCGAAGTCAAGGGTCTCGATATGCGCAGAAGAGAGTACTGCGCATTGAGCAAGGATACCTCGACCGAGCTCTTGAACTTCCTCTTGTCTGGTGAAGATCCTGAAACAGTCGTCTCGCAGATCCACGATCATCTTAGGGAAGTCGCTTCGCAGATGCGTGCCAACACTATTCCGCTTCGCAAGTACACCATCTACACCCAATTGGGAAAGCACCCCAAGGAATATCCCAATGGAAACAGCATGCCTTCTGTGCAAGTCGCGTTGAAGTTGATGGCCAAGGGCAAGAACGTCAAGGCCAAGGATGTCATGTCCTACATCATCTGCAACGACTCCTCTGGCAGCGCGGAGAAGGCAGCAAAGAATGCTTTCCCAGTCGATGAAGTTCTTCGTGCGGAGAACGAACTCATACCTGACATTGATTACTACCTGCACAAGCAAATCCTGCCGCCGGTCGAACGTCTTTGCGCTCCTATCGAAGGCACCAATGTTACTTTGCTTGCCGAGTGCTTAGGCCTCGATACGAGCAAATACCGTGTCAGCAGTGCCAGCGGCGGCAACTCTTACAACGCCGAGACCGAAATCCACCCTCTGGAATCGCAGGTTCCCGATGAGATTCGCTTCAAAGACTGTGCACCTCTAGGGCTCATGTGTCTTGCCTGCCGCACCCCATTCCAGTTCCGTGGTCTCGGTGTCGCCGCGTCTCCAGATGCTGAAACCAGACTTGCAGTCGTGGATACCGATGGCTTGCACTGTCCCGCCGACTCTTGCGGTACTCTAATGTCGCAAATGGCAATGTCCGCACAACTGGAATCGCAGATTCGCGCACATTGCGCGCAATACTATGCAGCCACACTTGTCTGCGACGAAGCCACTTGCGGGCAGCGCACACGTCAAATGAGTGTCTACGGTACACGATGCCTAGGCCCCCGTGGTCTTGCTTTTGGCTGCACGGGCCGCATGCAATTCGAATATACAGAAAAGCAGTTGTATAACCAGTTGCTGTTTTTGCAGCGATGCTTTGACGTGGAAAAGACGTTGCAGGAAATGGCAAAGAGGAAGAATGAAGAAGCTGAGAGGGTGGGTGTGCTGGCGGAGATGTTGAGAGGCAGGTTTGGGGTGTTGAGGGGTGTGGTGGAGGGGTATCTTGATAGGAGTGGGTGGGGGTGGGTCAGTATGGATGGGTTGTTTGGGTTTGCGCTCAAGGCTTTGTCGTAGGGTTGTTGTATGTTTTCTGGCGTTGGTGCTTAAGCATAGTTCATGAAGTTTGCTCTTCGAGTTTTTGAATGTCTTGTTTTTATTGGTGGCAACATGTGTAGTTGTCCTGTTGTGTTGTGTTTCTCACCTCTAGAGCCATTTCCTCACCATCACGATTGTTTTCTCCTTTGGATCCTTGTTCTCTGCTTTCTCTCCACACCCTCTCGCAATCCCTCCTCCACTCTTCCTCCTCGAACTCATCGGGCCACTTGTACTCCTGCACTAGTATTTTCTTCATCTTCTCGTACTTTTATTTTTTTTTTGTTCCCAAGTCAGCACACCCAACCACCAAATGAACCACTGCATCCCACGCCACAACAAATAAATAACTTACTTCTATCCCCTGCGTACAAAAACTCCCTACACCATCACCCACTCGTCTGGGTATCCAAACCAAACTTTTTAGATTCTGCACACATTGCTGTAAATATTCGCGAGGATCGAGGATGGGGAAACGTGTGTAATGGTCGTGAGGGGAGGAATTGTTGAAGTCGTATCTCGAGTGTTTGGTGTCGGGGTCGGTGGGGAGGGATGGGGGTTCCCAGGTACAGTGTCTGAGTGTATCNTGTTTCTCGTGAGTTGGTTGTTTTTGACTCTGTTTTTGTTGATGGAAAGGTAGGGATGGAAAGGTAGGGATGCAAGGGACAGGCAAAAGGGAGGCATAAAAGAAAAGGCAGAAGAACACACTCTTCTCTGCATCCAACACCAAATAACACCCTTCATCTCCCATCAGTGTCAATGCAATTTCCTCACCTCCCAAAAAGCACNNCCTGCGCTCCAACATTTCTGGATCACGACCCAATTCTATATCCTCAGAGGACACGAAACAGTTTGCAAAGGAGCAAGGCATGAATTCGTGTTCGAGAGCCATGTTTAGGGAGATGGGGCAGGGCAAATGGCGAATTAGTGATGTTACCGCTGGAGAAAGATGTAACTCTTTACGAAGATTTTCTTCAATGGGTCTGCCNGTGGGAGGTGCAAAGTCCATTTCAGAGGGATGCAAGTAGGAGAGGCGGAGGAGGAGGGTGTAGTATTCGGTGATGAGAGCGATGATGGCGGATTCGTTGTAGGTGGTGGAGATCATTGTGGTGATACAGGTGAGGTGTTTTGCTGCTGCTTTGTGCGAAAGAAGACACAGATGATGTGAATTATGGTATTGCTTCATGAAGAAGGATTGTCATGTTGGCTGGCCTGTTGTTTCTATCAATCTCGGTTAGGTGATGGGCTGTTTTTGTGCATAGAGCGCACAATATGCACAGCTGTGCAACCAAGCTCGTACTTTTCTTCTCACATCCGCTTGCAATGTTTGTTCTTTGACTATGCAGTACCTCTCCAAAGTGCAGTCAAATTTCAGGGTAATCTCCGCTTGATATTCTCCTTGATATTCTCTGGTGGAGCTGAATGCTTGTCTCCGCTCAAATGATCCACACTTCCAGATGCAGTCTCTCCAGCCTCAATCACTCCAACTAAGGCCAAGTCTCTTGCAAGTGTTTAAAGCGCATTGCGACATTCTGCGACTTCAGGTCCTTCTTCGTCAATCTCGTTCAACAGCCGAAGTTGATGTGTCCAACGAAGTTTTGTTGACGGCGAGATCTGATGTTAAGGAAATAGCAATGTGTTACTTCGTCTTGAAATATGAGGAAAACACTATGACTCACAACTCCCTTTACGTTTGCAGCTTATGTGTTTGACAGAATTGATAAGTTATGGTCTGAGCTTAATCTGTGCGGACAAAATCATGAAACTTCCACGAGCTTACTTGATACATAGTGTCATCATACTCCATGCTTGTCTGTAACACTCATTGTGCTTGAAAATCATCAAGTCGCAACACATCCTACTTCTCAATCTTATTCACATCCTCCACAAACGCAGCACCACCCTCACTGCCTCTCTTCTCTTCACTCATCTTCTCAGCATCATGCTCCACGTCCGCACTCAGACTGATCTTTACAGGCTGGCTCTTGCTAGTAAACTTGTGGATACCTTGACTGCCATCTTTGACGAAGAGATAGTCGACTTCTTCAAGTGTCAAGTTGGAGGTCTCGGGNCTGTGTTTTTGTGTCAGTGATGGTTCTTGAAGGAGAGCAGAGGAGGGTAATCATACATAGCAGAAATAAACCAGAGGCACGAAAGCGAGGTTCGTGCACATGAAGATGAGGTAGGCTTTCCATTGCAGCTTGTTGATGAGGGTTGGCGTGATCATGACAACGACAAAGTTCTGCGCGGGCTTGTGTTAGCAGTGAAACGAATGTGACATGACCATGGAAGGAGTGTGAGTTGTNACCCAGAGCCAGTTTGAGGAAATTCCAATGGCGGTTCCCTTTGCTCTTGCATGCAGAGGTAGAATCTCGGGCACATATACCNNCTAGATTGATTGTTAGCATTTTACAAGCGAGACTTGCGATTGGACAAGTGAATCTTACCATGGAATACAGTTTGCCGATGCTCCGAAAATGAACATNCTGAACAATTGTCAGTCTCGCGCTTGCTGGAAAGTGGTCCCTGGACAACTCACGTATGTAAAGAAGAAAGCAACGCTCGCACTCGCAGTCGCGGTGTTTAGCTTGTCCGAGTATCCGCGTTCAGGTGTGAAGCTTAATAAGACTGCGATGAGCATCATGGAGATGGCAAGACCGAAAGATCCCCACATCATGGGCNNTGTTTGCTATTCTTTAGTCGTGTCTTCGAGTAGTCATGCATAGAGTGTACTTACGCGTCTTCTGCCCATTCTGTCGAGCAAGAATGTGGGAATCAAGGAGCCGAAGAAGAACATTGTTTGCACGAAACCACCTNNGTGGAAGGAATCGAGTCAGCTTTATTCATCCCCCATGTCATTCGATTGAGACATGCCTATGAGGAGCGACAAGTTGTGTGAGAGATGAACATTTTGCTGGAGGGCAGTAGGCACGAAATANACTGCTCCTGTGTCAGTCAAGCTGACGAGAATGAATAACCAGCTTCAGACTCACACGACCAGATTGATACCTCCGATCTGGTTCATGAATTGCATGCCATAGGCGAGGAGAACACGTCTTCCAGTTTGGACCTCGTCTCGCTTGAGTATTTGGCTCCATCTGTGATTTTCATTAGCACCTTCCACTTTTTTGATATGCACAGTTTCGGTCTCGTACTTGTATTCGCCATGCTCGCGTTCTAGTTTGAGTGCATCCAGAATATCTTTTTGCTCTCGGGCAATCTTTGGATCTTCTGGTGTGCCATCATACACATCACATAGAACCTGTAAAGCCTCTTCGTTGCGGCCTTCCTTATAGAGGTATCTCGGTGACTCGGGAACGCCCAAAACCATGATTACAACAACCTACTCGTGTCAGTGATTGTGATATGATGTTGAACCGGGGATCCATACGATCGCAAAGAAAATCTGGCAAGCAATTGGCAAGCGCCATGCGATCGGTCCTCCAGCGTAGGCAATACCATAGTCGAAGAAGTAGGCAATAACGATACCCACGCCGACGAAGAGAGGCTCAGAGCTGACAACGCGACCACGTTTGTGTGCTTCGACCAGTTCACTCTGGTACATGGGAACAGTACTGGTTTCGATGCCGGTACCAATACCCGTGATATAGCGGGCAACCAGGATTTGGGGAACGCTATAAGAGGTTGTTTGCAGGATAGCACCGATGATNCTAAATCGATCAGTACCGATGCAGTATATCTCGGTGCTAAGACTTACGATGAAGACCATGGCAATCCACATAGACAGCCGTCTCCCGGCTTTCTCTCCTCCGAAGAATGCCAATATACATCCACTGAAGGCTCCCTGGTCTCAGTCAGTTCTTGCAGACCTTGTCTGAGTATGACGATGGAAGTACAAGNNGTTGTATATCGAGACGATGATGCCTTCAAGGGCGCTGCCTGGATGGCCGAACGTTTCCAGCCAGTCTGGATTCTCAACAATGCCAGAGAAGACTCCTTGATCATCTGGGCCATGTTAGACTCTAGGAGAATGCGTACAGATAACAATATACATACAGCCGAACAAAATAAACGCAAGCTATCATTCGTCAGAACGGATGTGTGCGTAACGATCCTTGATTGTGCTTACTTGACAAGTGATCATGATTGCTATCTGCAGCGGCCTGCCGCGCCCAAACATGTTAAGACGAGGCATGATGTGGTATGTGTCTACTACCGCAAGCGACAAGATGGAACGAAGAGAGGTGGAGTGGTATAAGAATCAAGGCCGCAGATCGCACGCGGCATTCGACCTACATATAAGAATCACGCTGCCGCACAAGTCTCCGATAGAGGATATGACGACAGCTGTATTATTTGGTTGTAAGTCCAATGGCATCGGTAACTGTCCGCTGTCCAGAAAGTATGGCAATGTATGAATCAGGCAATCGGCTCGCCATCTACGTGCAGATGTGGTACACGCATACAGGATCTGCATCTTGCCGTGGGATGCGGGGTCAGCGGTTGCGGAGGTGAATGAACCATGGAGTACAACATGGGGGATACGTGGTGATCAGCAGGAACTCATTCCGTGTGGAATAGCGTCCGTTGGGTGTATGATTGGGTAAACAAATGCAGTAATTCCGAGCGCTTGAATACCGGGAAGTAGGAGGTGTCATGAGTGAAATAATGGTGTACAATCTACTTGGATCAGCAGCTGAGGATGGTGTTTAACCAGCCACGTGCATACAAAGCTTCTACATTGATCCTTCAGATGGCGAGAGTTCAAGATATTATTGTTTTTAAGAAGTTGAGTGTGGGTGACATCGCAGCCCTCGTGCAGCGGTTCAGTATTGATATTGAGTTTTGAACGCCACCTGCTTCATCGCCGGCGTTGTGTTCGTGTTGCCGGCTATCGGCAAGAAGCAACTTCTAGCCTCCCCAGAAAATCACAGGCAGTCGGGACGAGACGGACATCTAATCAGATCAGATGCAATGACATGGGATCTCTCAGATGAGCAGTTGATGCACTCTTCTCTGTACATTGGACGCGCGAAGGTGCAGTCAGTTGTGCAGTAAACGACAAGATTATGTCGGATTTGAGGAAGCCCACCAAGACCATGGCAGAAGGAGCACAGAGCTATGAAGATGTTCTAGAGAAACTTGGTGTTCATCGTTGGTCGGATGTCTGTTGGAGAAAACATGTGCTTTGTGGTCATGTTAACCAACACTAAGGAAGTCGACCCTGCCAAGACAAGAGCGAACAGGAATAGGAATAGCAACGAGAGCACGAGGTCGGTCCGCTCGATGGCTCCTTCCCAGGGCAACCGTAAGGTTTGTCAACACAAGCAGACGAAGCTTCGACATCTTGAACGTCGAAGCGATATCGAGTCGAAAGAAGACGTTGGATTTGGAATGTGTTTACCCAAAGGAGGGAGTTGTTGGAGAAATCACGATGCAAAATTGGGCGACTGGTCTAGGCCTTTGCGCGTTGGTGCAGTTGGAAGGCTAAAGTGGTAGTTTGTCCGAGAGGTCGCACCGGATGTATGGACGTCCTGTGCTCACATAGAGTTGGGCATGCTGCGTAGCCAAAGGTACTCGTAGTCATGGCGGCCGACAGGAGTTCGAAAAAGAGGGCGCGGCCAGACGCAATCTCTCCCAATGGCAGCGACGACCAGACGCTGACGACGGCGAACATGCCCATCCGCACCTCCAAAGACGCCGCCCTCGATCAACTTGGCCTCGTGGACTTTCTCCGTCACGACACACGCCCGACGTGCATCGTCGACACAGCGGCAGGCTACATCGCCTACCGCAATCCCGCCCTCGAACGACTGCTCGCCGGCACCTGGAACCTCCAGCACTTTCGCGACTGGGCCACGACTCTTAGCCCACACCCGCAGGCCGCCAGCTTTGGAGGAAGAGCATGGAACTGCATACTACAAGACCACAGATGGCTCATCGCCAGTGCTCAAGAAGAGGCGCCTCTTCCGGCGGTACGCGGCCCACCAATACCGTGCACCACATCGCAAAACAGCAACCCAGGCACATCATCGTCCGACTCGCGCCGCCAGTCCGTCGCATCCTCGTCATGGCGCACCGTGTCCGACGAGGGCGGCCAGCGCTACCTCGATTGGACCCGCGCTCCGTCTCCCGCCATGTCGGCCCATATGCACCTGGTGCGCAACTTTGCCTGGCAGGACACAACCATCGGCAGCATCCAGTCCTGGCCCGATGCCCTGCGACAGGCCGTCCTCTCTGCTATGGCTAACCCGGATCCACGTCTGCTACTCTGGGGAGACGACCATGTCATGATCTACAACGAGGCCTGCATTTCCATGTTTGGCGAGCGACACCCCCGTGCCCTGGGCTCCAAAGCCGAAGATACGTGGTCAGACATCTGGTCTGACATGTACCACTTGATCAAATACGTCCAGGTCGAAGGAAGAGGCACCCGCCTGAACAAGCTCCCTCTCGTCATGGAACGTAACGGATACCCCGAGGACACCTTCTGGTCTTTTAATCTGATTCCAGTCGTCGGTCCTCATGGTTCCACCATCGGCATCATCGACGAGTTCTCCGAAGTCACCGAACACGTCGTCAGCGACCGTCGCAGAGATTCCATTGTCAAGATCAACAAGGCAATCGCCAAAGTCAACAGCGTCAAGGAGCTTTGGTTCGAGTTCCTCGAGGGTATCGAGCCTTGCAAGGATGACATTCCCTACGCTCTTCTCCACACGAACCACACTGCTGCCAACAATCATTCTATGCCCGACAACATCTCGGCCTCTTCTGGCTCAAGTCCACAGCGCTACTTCCTCGAAGGTTCAATTGGCCTTGCTGCAGGTCATCCTGCCGTCCCTTTGACATTTGATCTTGCCGACTGCGCCCATGACCAGAACCCTCTTGCACGTGCCTGCTACAAGGCCTGGAAGACTGAAGATGCGGTCGTCTTGCAGCTCAAAGACGGTAGTCTGCCTCAAGTCCTCCATCAGGGTGTCCCTGGCCGAGCTTCAGGCGACAAGGCACAAACTGTCTGTGTTATTCCAGTGCCCGACATGTCCGGTGGCCAAATAATGGCTTTCTTGACTCTAGCACTGACTCCCCGTCGGCCATACGATACAGAGGCTGCCATGTTTGCTTACTATTTGCGTGATATCCTGGTCAAGTCTGCCTCGGCCATCTGTCTTCCCGACGAGCAACGTCGGGCGCGTCAGAAGTTTGAACAAGTCGAGGCATCTCTAGCCCAACAACTACGTGTCACTGCACTCGAGACTGAGCGTCTGGAGAGCCGGTTTGCACGAATGGCTCAACTTGCTCCCATTGGGATGTATGCCATTACGCCAGACGCTCGTACCACTTTCCACAACCAAGCCTATCTCGATATCACTGGTATCACCGAACAGTCCATCGAAGCTCAGACCGACCCCTTGGAGTACCTACACCTCGACGATCGTGAGAGGGTCATGAATGCCTGGCTTCAGTCTCTCGAGGAGAAGCAGACCTTCACCATCGAGTATCGTGTAAGCCGTCCATGGTCCTTCACTGATCCAATTTCGGGAGAAACCTTGGACGGCGATACTTGGGTCTTGGCTACCGCAGCACCGGAACTCGATGAAGATGGTAATATTGTCCACATCCAAGGCTGGTTACTCGATGTCAGCCATCGCAAGTATCACGAAAAGTCTCGTATTGAGCAGATCGAAATCGAACAGTCAGAGACTAGATTCGCCCGCTTGGCTGCAGATGCTCCTTTGGGCATGTATCTTTTGAAGCCCAATGGCGAGCCATTGTATCTCAATGAAGCATACTTCAGAATACTTGGCTTTACCAGAGAAGAGTTTGAGGATGCTCAGCGACGCGGATTAGGTTGGGGTGACAGGATCCATGACGACGACCAAGCCAAGGTGGGCGAGGCATGGCTGGCCCTGGCTCAGCAAGGCATCCCACTGAATCTGGAATATCGCATCAAGAAAGACTGGAAGTACATGGACGAAGCTAGTGGCCTCGAGATGACGGGCGAGACTTGGCTACAAGGTACAGCCATAGCTGAGATTGGCATCGATGGCTCAGTGGTCGCAATACAAGGTTTCGTCACCGAAATATCAATGAAGAAAGCTTCGGAACGCTTGCTTAGCGAGAGATTGGAGGATGCTCTCGAACACAAACGTCAAGCAGATCGATTTATCGACATGACCAGTCACGAGATGCGCAACCCACTTTCAGCAATTTTACAATCTGCCGACGGTATCTTGACGACACTCGAGAACAACAATCGTTTAGGCATATCAACTGGATCAACGACTTTCAGTGGCGACGTCCTGGAAACCGTACTGGACTCGGCTCAAACCATCATCCTTTGCGCTCAGCATCAAGGTCGTATTGTCGACGATATTCTAACCTTGAGCAAGCTCGACTCGAATCTGCTTGTGGTATCACCAGACACAGTGGACATGCCAGGTTTGATGGAGAAGTGCTTCAAGATGCATGAAGCAGAACTTGTCAGAGCCAAGATTAGCATCAGCCTTCGCATTCATGAGGGCTTCCGCAACCTGGCCGTTGGTAGAGTCATGCTTGACTCCAGTCGCTTGCTGCAGGTCATTATCAACCTTCTCACCAATGCCATCAAATTCACACAATTTGCCAGCCGCAAGCAAATCACGGTACATCTAGACGCTTCCTTGACCCGACCGAAAGAGGGAATGTATGGAGCTCCTTATGTTCCCTTTCGTGTCAACAGGCCTGAGCACCACTTTACCGCAGAATGGGGAACTGGCGATGAAATCTTCTTGTCGTTGTCAGTTCAAGACAGCGGTAAGGGCATGAACGACGAAGAGCTGAAGTTGCTTTTCAACCGCTTTTCACAGGCCAGTCCCAAGACCTATAAGCAATATGGAGGCAGCGGTCTCGGTCTGTTCATCTCGAGAGAGCTCACAGATCTACAAGATGGTCAGATTGGCGTGCACAGCGAGCCTGACAAGGGCAGTACATTCAGCTTCTACATTAAAGCTACAAGAGCAGTCGACGATGACGAAATTCTGAGAGAAGGAACACTGACCACTCCGACACTAAACACGCCTGTCACCTATACCCGCGATCCTGCTTCTAACTCCTCTCAAGTCAGCAACGATACCCAGACACACGACAAAACACAGAATGTTATCCGCAAAATGTCCGCTGTGGCTAGCGATCTCACCGAAGAGAAACCACACCTTCATGTGCTGGTAGTGGAGGACAACATCATCAATCAACGCGTAAGTTCTGCCAAACACCGTTTTTGAACAGTTATTAACATGTTCTTTACAGNNGTCATGTCTCAACAACTCCGACGGCTGGGATGTACGGTACATCTCGCAAATCATGGTCTCGAAGCCCTCGATTTCCTTCGCAAGACCTCTTTCTGGGCATCCCACCCCGCATCAAGACAGAAACATGAGGAAGCACCAAGTCCGAAGACAATGCCGCAATCAAACATCATCCCTCTCTCCGTCGTCCTTATGGATCTGGAGATGCCCGTCCTCGGCGGTCTGGAAACAGTAAAAAGAATTAGAAGCCTACAGAGTGAAGGCAGTATCATCGGACACGTCCCCGTCATTGCAGTAACAGCAAACGCGAGGAGCGAACAGATTGCCGTTGCCATCGATCATGGTATGGACAGCGTCGTAACAAAACCTTTCAGGATCCCAGAACTGGTGCCCCAGATGGAAGGCCTGGTCAAGAGAGTGGAGCAAGGCAGGACTGGCAGAAAGTCTGTCGTGAAAGATGGGAAGTCTTCTATTGTATGATTGGATAATGTGTGTCTTGGTGCACTGATGGGCGTTTCTTTGTCGGTGTATGGATTTGACTCTGGGAATACCATTTTGGGGGGATGGATTTAGCAGGAGTTCTTAGCTTTCCAATGGGGTGTGAGTTCTTTGAGTGTATTCAATCATAGAGCTTCTTGTCTGCATCGGTCCAGCTCTCAGTACGTTACATTGCGCCTGAGAGCCGCCGCTGTCTTGGTCATAGCACGCCACGAGTTGCAAAGAACATGATACATATCAGCATAGCGGTCGATCCAAATCAGATTCAAGTTGCAGCACGTCGATATCATAGAGGTCATATGATGTTCCCAATTGAACAGGGTGGTACTGCTGACAAGATGCATGACAGGGTCACCCTTCGTGCCTATTTCTGTTTGGTCGAGCGTCTCGAGTTGTCATGGCATTTCCCGTCTCTAACAGATACTAACCACTGTATATCCCACCGACTCTCCATCTTTCGCGACACTCCAACGATGGTCGCAATATCGTGATCACTTCGCCGCATACCGCCTCGGTCATCGGTCGCACTCTCATACTCGTCAGTCCTTCTTCGTCATGCTTGTAGGTGGTCACACCGCGGCAGCGCCCGCACCACCTTCCCTTGTCATCCAATAGTGACTGGAGAAATTACTGGTCCATTGGTCTTGCGTCGAGCATTACCACGTCTTTTGGTTTCATTCCAACGTACATCGCAGGTCCAGAGGAAAGCTGAGACTGGACTGTGGGTGCCTTGCTCATTACGACTTCACATCAGAGCTGCCCAATCATTCACGCAAGCTCAAGACGATGGACTCTACTCTTGGTCAAATCTTGATCATCAGCTCTGGCAGTCTCTGATATAATCAGGGGGAAAGCTGCTGGACGAATTCTTCTGAGTGATATTGAGAAACATTAAGATGGTTCTACGAGTTTCCCGTGTGAACGAAAACACTTCTGATTCGACCAAGCCCGACACACGCGGATTCCGATGAATCACAGCAGCTGGATGTGAACACAGCATGCTCTAACAGTCTTACAAGAAGATGGAAGATCGGCTGAACGGCGTAAGGGGTCTTTTTGATCTCCAATATAATCCGTCGAACTGTCAGCGACTTTATTTCCCTATCTACCAGCTTCAAAATGTGTTCCGCAGAGCCCAATCAACCTTTTCATTCCCCGGCAACGGAATATCGGAAGTTGATCGAAGACCTACTCAGAATGTTCACCATCCTCTGGAACATGGTTCTGCAATCCGACACGGCCAGATGTCTTGATCGAATGTTCTCCGAACAACCCGAGCACTTACCCCAAGGACTCCATAACATCTACAACCAACGATCAGATGCTAAGATACTCGAAGCTAACCGCAGTTTTCTTAAGTCGCTGGAGAGCCTACGCGAGACGAATCGAAACTATCTGAATAACATACAGCCGGCGTCCGTAAGACCTATCACTTCACCTCTACTAGCGCGACTGCCAACGCCTCTGAGACAGAACTCGTGCCCAGCGCCATCTCACCTTACGCGACATGAGGAACAAGATTATTTCCTTGTGGAAGACTTTAGTGTAGAAAGATGTGTCAAGAAGTTTGAAAAGATGGATCTAAATGGCGAATAGGGGATTGCGGGAAGTTCTATCTAGAGCGGAGGATATTGAAAAGGAAAAAGAAAAGGGGAAGAGGGAGCAGCACAAACCGGGGATGACAGAGAAGCTGGTTTATACCAGGATGCGTGCGCGCATGACCATGTGGGTGGTCGAGCCCTTCCTTCTCCAGAGGCACGCAAAACTTCTCACGATGTCGTATAGGCGATATCAACACCAAAACGGGAGTCAACCAGCAGTCAGACGAACTAGAGTATATCCGTAAAGCGCTCTGCTTACCAATAGACTGTTGGCCATACTCGCGGCGAAATATCTGTTTCGATGCTGCAGGCAGCCATCCACGTGGCAAGGCTTGCAATTCATCGCAGCCAAAGGATCCAAGTCGTCTAGTTCGTCAAGGTTTTCTGTTTCGCATACCAACACCACGCATGAGGTAGTTTACTCCCATAAATAAAATCTCTGTTTCGACATCCAAGTATAAGAAAGCTCTCTGCTTCCCACATCTTCTAGTCTCCTTCGTCTCCATCCCATCCACACTGTTACCACTACACAAACAAACAGTTGCACAAAACGAACATACACAAGCCCTTCCAGAAAAAATTCTACTTTAACAAACAACATCATCCATCATGCTTTCCGCCACATCATACATCTTCTCCAACGACACCGACGCCACAAACTTCCGTCGTGCTGTCAGGGAGACAAGTGGCACGCAGAGCCGAATACGCAGTCGCTGGCTCGGGAGCCAGTGCCCAAGAGGTACAAAGAGCATACTTTGCATACATGCGCTCTCAACAACAACGACAACAACAACAACATCAAGGCTATGATACCAATACTGCAGAACAGCAACAATTTACTCCACCACCAGCATACTCTGAAACCACAGACAACGAACCTCTGCCAGCCTACTCTGCCGCACTCATCAGCGAACCAAACCAACAGTCGCCAACCGCACAGCTAGATTTCTTGCTCCATGGCAATATCTATACCCAGCCTTTACCACCTACATACGAAGAAAGCATCCACCCACCACCTTCCTACCATCAACAGAATGCTTCTACCTCTACACCCCGACCATCAAACGAGTCACAACTATCCCATCAATCCATCACCACAATCTTCGCCAACTGCACCACCCGCACACCGCAAAAACAACTGCACAATAAAAGCATTCAAGCTATCCACCTGACACCACAAGGCGACATCTCGACTCCATCCAAGTCAACAAGATCAAAGTCTGGGGTTATAAAGAGAGTGTTCCGGTACAAGGGTTTGATGACTGCAAGGGGGCTTTGGTAAGGAGGGATTTCTGCTGCTTCTTTTTCTTTCTCTCTGCTACGAAGAAAAAGTAAGGAGGGCTTTTTTGATGAAAGGGCAGATGGGCGGAAGTAGACAGCTTGACTTTGAAAGCAAAAATGGCAAAAATGTCCGCTAACAACAAAAAAAAACAAGAAAAAATGATTGTGTGGTTGTTTATGTGATTTGTTTCTTTTCGTAAAGCTAAGGGAGATAGGTTGGGCATGACAGTGTGTTTGTAACATGATTCACCCCAAGGGCAAAAAAAAAAAAATCCAGATGCTTTTGCCGCATTCCTTTCTGGCGTGCAAAAAGGTATGTGGTTCAGTTTCTTCATTTGTTTGTCGGAGATTTGGGACAAAGATTCAAATAGCAAGTAGAGACTTATTTTTCACTTGTCTTTGCTTGAGAGGTAGAAGATATACGGATCTGGTCATGTGATACTCGCAGATTCCCGTTTCATCAACACCTGGATACAATATAGTCATCAGTTGCGAAGAGAAGAAGAAAACTATACATATATCTCAAAACTCTAGAAAACTCAAAACCACAAAACGCCAAATCCATGCAAATACAAAAGAAGAAGGAAGAAGAGAAAAAAATCAAGCATCCTCCACAATCATTACACGCCCCTGCTCATCTTTAGCAATGTGTTCGCCGAGACCCAGACTACCCAAAAGATCACTAGACTGTGTATCCCCTACAACAAATGATACCCTCTCACTCGGCCCCATGCCATCAACCCACACATACACGGGCATAAACAGTCAAATACCCGTCTTCTTCAAGCCCCAAGCAGCGACGAATGGCCAACCTAGTACCGTGCTATACTGCTCATCAGTATCAAGACATCAAAATTTAAAGACGTATATATGGAAATATAGGGGGTGAGGAGATAAAAGACCAAAGAAATACTTACGCAAGAAACGGAACAAAAGTCATTCCAGTGCGCAAAGTGCGTCTTACAAGCAATGAGTTGTCGTGCGAGTGTGGCAACAGAGTAGATGTGTTGCGGGCAAAGGGATGTTCTTCGCGAATGAGGTTTTTGAGTGTGCGGAAAAAGGTGCGGGATTGAGTTGGTCTGAATGCCATTGTGTTTGTTTTGATGATGGTTTTTGTTTTGGGAGGCGAGATTTGAGAGTTGTACTGATTTTCTCGATTGAGATTGTCGAAGAGTGGAGATTGTTGTATTGGTATACAAAGAGAGGAGATTTGAATGTGAGATGTTGTTGTTTGATTGATGTTGATGATGGAGAAAAAAAGGTTACACAAGCAATAGAAACATCATATACTTATAGAAACTTGTCTACAGGCCAGACCTGTCAAGAGGCACATGGGCATCGGGAATCACAACAGCAGTTCACGCGGAATACCCGGTTCACTCAGCACATCACCAGGTCAGCAGATGACAGGCGATTGCATCCTCCCTGACATGCCAAGTGGATTACCGCATTTGACAACTGCAAAAATCTGGGGAGTTCGGTTGGCTGCGGCATGCAAAACCACGGAGATTTATTGCGGCATGCGAAAATTAGGCAGAGGATACGGAAGGATTAAAGACGGCGTGATGGGTAAGGTGACAGGACCCTGGAAACTGGTGATGGACGGCGTGATTTGTGCTCCGTGCGCGGGCTTGTGGTGTGATGTGCCAAGCCGCAAACCGCCGACGACCTTTTCGTCTTTGGCGACAGCATCAACGAGAGCGATCTTGAAGAGTGGCTTTTCACCATATTCCGAGAGATAGACGTTGCTGTGCAAGGCTTAAGATTCGCTATATCTATAGGTTTCTGTAGCCGTACATGCATTCAGATCAAGAACTCCCACGCGAAGCCTCCAACAATGGATCCGTCTCGGTGGGCTCTTGCTCGACACTCTCTCCTTTCTTCTCTTTCTGATAAAACATGACGGCCATGACCAGCAACGCGCCCTGCAAAACGCCAGTCACACAATACACAAACCATGTACTCCATCCTTCCCAGCCAACCCTCAGCCACAAACTAAATGCAAAGACAAAGGCTCCTGGCACTTGGATGAGCATACTCGCAATGCTGAGCGACAGCACTTGCTTGGCTTTCCAGGTAGTGTAGAGTTGTGGGATGTATTGGATGGACGAGAGGATGGCGGCGAGGATGCCGAGAAAATTTGCCCAGCTGAGGAGGTGCGAGGGTAGGCGGAAGAGGAAGAGTGTTGAGATGAGGCCGACGAGGAGGAGCGAGATTAGCGAGGTTACACCGACGATTACGGCGTCGCGTTTGCGAGGCGTGTCTGGGGGAAGATGCTCAGGCGGTGGGTTGGCAAAGGCATCTCTGGGGAAGAAGACGAGGAAGAGGACCATACTGTATTTCGAGCGTCAGCATGCTGGAAGTAATGAGAGCAGCAGAACTCACATGGTCATGAAGCACACCCACTGCACGCCAATCTGAACGACGCCCAACAGCGCAGCACCGCACGCCGTGCCCGAGATCTCTCGGCAACAAGCCATGTCGTGTTGGCTAGTTGGCAAGACCAAGATGTTCGCCAGTGCGGCGATAGACGATATGGTGCCTAGCAGAACCCACCAGGGCGAGAGCCCGGCAGACGTGCCATGGCTAATGATTTTCAGATGTTGAGGGATGTACGAGATGAGGATACCGAGCACGAGTTGANNCTGCATCGCAAACACATGTCAGCACCTTGATGGCCAATGTCCATGTGGTCATGATTACACGGAAAGCGCGAGCACCCAGCCATTTGGCGACGCGAGATGTTCGCAGTATGGGTCTGCTGTCATGGCGGAGAAGAGCAGCGCTGGTAACCAGCAAGATGTTGAGGAGCTGAAGGTTGACAGCGATAAGACAAGGTGATGGGTGATGATGGTCAAGTGTGATGCGACCAGAGCTTGTCTGCCGCAAGCAAGACTACGCGACGCGTCAAGCAACCCTGACCTTGGCCGACGTCATATCTAAACACTCTGAACACTCTGAACACTCTGAACACTCTGAACACTCTGAACACTCTGAACACTCTGAACACTCTGAACACGTCCATCTTTTCCATCGTCCATATTTGATGTATCTGCTCGGCACAACAGTGTTCTGGCAGTAGTTCGGATGTCTTCGGGCATCGTCTTCTGCGTAGCTGAGTACCTACTTTTCCATGGGCGCCATCGTCGCCATTGATTTGCACCCAGTGACAAATCGCTCTCTCTTCTGTCGCTTTTCCGCAAACAAACCCTGACGAACACCATTGGCACGTCGAAAGAGCTGTCAAAAGCCTGTAATTGCTCCATGAGACGCTCATTCGCTACCGCGTGTTTGGTCAAACTCAATGGCAGATCACTATTGTTGTGATTTTCCATCAAGGTTTCGGCCATTGCAAACCCGACCATCTCGCGTTTGGTCATACGCACGTATCTTCACGAAGGCCCAGAATCCTTCTCGTATAGCCCGCAAACATGACCTAACGGTGCGAACGCTTGTCTCGTTCAAGATGAGCTTGGCCCAAAAGCTTGACCCGCGCCAGTGCACAACGTCGGCCTGTTCTATCTCATAAGACTGTCAAAAGGTGCTTCTGTTGGCCCCAAGCTCGTATAAAGCGGCCACAACTTGCTGACATCTCCTGCCTATCCAAACCTCCCCACAACCCGTCCACAGCCAGCATGAGTGTCCAAGTCAGCATTTGGTGCCATGCGTACCTCAAGAATCTGCTCGAAGCTGCAACTTATTCTTTGGAGACATATCCTTTGTTCACTTCGACTGTCCTCATCTCGGTTCACCTCATGTCCATAGTCGGAGCTGGATACCTTCTACTCTGGCTCTTCACTCCTTCCCCATCCAAGAAGATACAAACAAGAGCCTCCAAAACTCGTGTCCAATAGACTTTGGTTCGATCCGCTCCTTCCGCACGCTGGAAGTCTATGTAAGCGCCGAATCTAGGGCACACCCATGAAGGAATTCCTCAAACTAATGTTGACCGAGGACAGAGTCTGTCCGGTGGACTCGGACGTCCAGGGCAAACTTCCACTGTCGATCATCTGCAAAGCCGGGTATAAGGATGGTTCATAGTCAGTGGTTCGCGTAGATACATTGATGTTTTTATGCGACGAGAATCCTGATGGCGTTCGTAACGGTCGCGACACGTCCATCCATAGTGTACCACTTGATATCACACGTGCGTATGATCTCCGACCGGCTAGACAGACCTAGACAAATCAGAGAACTTTCCGCTGGAGGATGAACGCTATATTTGCATGGACAAGAGGATGAGCAGAAATCCTCCAGCGAGTATAACTTTGTCGAGCAAACCAGTGACCATCTCAGGAGGATGTAGCTTTACTGGTGAGTAGACCAGTAAATGTGGCACTCTGACTTTATCAAGACGGAAGGTCTATGGATCACTATCCTGTGAGAGTATCATTCCCTGTGTAATATGTGCTATACAACATTTCCCGCTTGTAGGACTGCTTAGAGAATAGGTTGAGCACATGCACAATTGATTCCGAATCAGAAATGTGGCCATAGAAATGCTCCAAGACTTGTTCTCTATGGACACTGTTCCCTCCTGGAAAGTACTGTGCATCGATATAGCCACATTGGGACGTTTCTCCGCTCACGGAGATGTCACAGCTTGAAGATCCACAGTAAGCTTTGGGGGACAATCATACCGCCCACTAAGGTGATGTGGAGAGTGGAACGAAGGATTCACTAAGCTGTATGCCCTTGAAGGATTCAGGATCAAGGATACAGGATCTAAAAATCTTGCAGGTGCAAGCATAGTCTTTTCCCTTTGTTGACCGACGGAGATATGTCTTGATGGTTGTAGGTGCTTCTACATGGCGTGTATATAAAGAGAGTCCAAATGCCCCGTGTTGAAATGCAACCACATCCAACACACTTCGTTCTGATATCTTCTTGACACACTTGGCCATCATGCTTATGCTGTCTACTCTCCTAGCCATACTCGGCACCTCTCAGCTTGTCCTGGCTCAGCCAACAGCAGAGCAATCCAGCTTCATCGTCTCGCATCATGCCAACGACTTGTTTCCTCATTCCAAAGGCAAGCTGAGTGCTTTCGACGTCAGCGTCGAATTTGTGGGCTACAATGCGTCCATGCAATCCTGGCTGTCCGGCATCAACCCCGCCACTGGGGAATCCGACGAGCACAAAGCTCAAATGCTGCTCGAAACAGCCTATGCCAAACCATTCGATCACACCGACATGGATATGCTCAATGACCGTGACGACATCCTTGCTGTTGTCGCCGGCAACACGACCTCCTCTGCACTTGCCAGACGTGCGGAGGTCACCTATCGCACTGCTTCCACACATGCTGTCGTGTGGTCCGTCTGCTCAGGTGCCATGTCCTGTCTCGCTGGCTATTCTTGCGCCTTCACCATCGACGTGGGCAAAGCCCCTCGCAGCAAATGTCAATCCCAAGGTGGTCAGAACTGCTGCATCAGTTGGTCGACGTACACTGTCAAAGCTGGCTTCTTCCAGCGCACGTGGACAAACTGCAACTCAGAGGTCCATGACGAAAACATGTCAAAGGCGTCGTGTGAAGGACATGGTTCTTCGTCTCAAGGTGGTGATGTCTGTTTGAGCAACCGCGCTACGGGATGTACTTGAGAAGGCAGGCAGACACGGTGGTGAGGCATTGGGTCTGTGTAAGAAGGTGGCGGTGGATGGCTCTCCCATGATGACAAGTAGTGCTATAGTATACTATCGAAATGCACAATCACTTACTCCATGAGCCGAGGGACCATGGAGATAGCTCTGAAGTAACGTCTCTCCGTGGGTATAACCTGGTTTCAAAGATCATTGTGCATTTCTATAGACAACTATTACAGCCTCAGTATAAAGGGAGCAAGAGCGGTAGTAAAAGGCACAGAACGTCGTCTGCCACAAGCAAGATTACGCGACGCGTCCAGGGACCCTGACCTTGGCATCGACGTCACATTTGAACCTTCTGAACACGTCCACCTTCAGGTCGTCCACCTCCAACATGTCTACCAGATACAACAGCGTGCTTGCAAACGCTCGAGTCCTTGTGCTTGGCGGCTCTTCAGGCATCGGTTTCTGTGTAGCTGAGCATGCTCTCGCTTCGGGCGCCATCGTCACCATCTCCTCTTCGCGCCAATCAAAGCTAGACAATGCCCTTGAAAGACTGAAAGCTTCCGTGCCTCACTCGTCAGCAAACATCGACGGTCAGATCTGCGACTTGTCCAATCTCGACTCCACACGTTCGAACCTCGAGACACTCTTGAAATCCGTCACATCCACCCAACTACTAGACCACATTGTTTTCACCGCCGGCGATGGCATCAAAATCAGACCTGTTGCCGACCTCGAAGTCGAAACCATCCAACAAATGGGCCACGTACGCTTCTTTGGTCCCATGTTACTCGGCGGCCTTGCAAAAACTTACATGAGCCCTTCCAAAACCTCTTCCATCACTCTGACCAGCGGCACAAACATCACAAAGCCAGGCAAAGGATGGACTGCAGTCGCCGGCTATGGCGCCGGCACCGAAGGCATCGCGAGGGGTCTTGCTGTCGATCTGGCTCCCATTCGTGTCAATTGCGTTAGCCCTGGAGCTGTGCATACCGAAATGTTTGACGATATCCCAAGCGACAGGTTGCCCTCTGTTCTGTCCAATTTCCGCAAAAGAAGCTTGACGGACAGCGTAGGCACGCCGGAGGAGCTGTCGGAAGCCTATATCTACCTGATGAGATGCTCATTTGCTACCGGTTCTTTGATTGAAGTACACGGCGGATCGTTGTTGGCATGATCTGCATATCTCTTTCTGTAATGTATGTACTAGTCTGATCCCCTCTCCGTGGGGTAGGTCGGAATGAGGGTAAGAGCTTGTCTATGGTGCGCATATAAAGAGATCACAGATTTGGCCAGTGTCAGAATGCAATTACATTCAACACACTTTGATTCTGATATTTTACTCATGCTATCCGCTCTCAAAGCCATAACGATCAAGTCCCGTATTATCCTAGCCCGACCAAATGCAGCAGCAGATCAATCTAGCTCCATCCGCTCGCATCACGCCAACGATCTATGTCTCCGTTTCTCATCTGCC
The DNA here is from genome assembly GCA_903853725.1 of Aureobasidium uvarum. Classification (NCBI taxonomy): domain Eukaryota; kingdom Fungi; phylum Ascomycota; class Dothideomycetes; order Dothideales; family Saccotheciaceae; genus Aureobasidium; species Aureobasidium uvarum. Next base: position 138,076 of record CAINUL010000008.1, on the reverse strand, counting down.
CAGCATCCACACAAACCGACAACTACGCAGACTCAATAGAAGAAGGGCACTAGATCATCGCAATTACTATAGCAAAAACGAGTTATAGCTAAAGCTACAGTCCTACTATATAATTTCCACACACCTACCCAAGCACCACACTCAACGGCAAATCCCTAGACGAAGACCCCACAAACACCCTCTTCTCATACCCACTAACAACCCAATCCTGCATCCTCGAATCCCAATTCGCAATATCCCTCCTCGCCAACGGAAACGTAACCTCCAAACTCTTTTCAGCATCAATCTTCACCCGCTCAAAGCCTCTAAGCACGATTTTGGGATCATAAGGCCCGCCAAGGGAAACGTATAATTGTGGTACTTCGTCGCCGACAAGGGAACCGGTGTTGGTGATGGTGACGCGGATGTGGTACAGGATGTCCCAGAGACCTTGGTTGCCGCCGTTGGGTCCTGATGATGGTGGGTGGGTGAAGGTAGAGCCGTTGAGTGCGTTGGTGGGGATGAAGGAGTTGTCGCCGTAGTTTGGTGCACCGTAGGAGGCATTGAGATTGGTACTGTTGAGCCAGGGATATACGAACAGTGGAATTCTGGTAATGTTTTCGGGGAACACGTGGGCAGAAGTATTGTTATCGATGGTGCCGTAAGTGGGTGCAGGTTCAGAGGTACCGGTCGTTGGTACATAGTCAGCGACTTCGAGTTTCTCCACCGTGAGATTGGAGTATTCGAATGTGGTGTAGCTCAATCCGAAGCCGAATTCATAGACTGGAATAATGTTTCGATGATCAAAGCCGCGGTAGTCGATGAAGACGCCTTCTTGGAAGTTGTATTGCGGGACTTCTTGATTGGGCTTATAGAGAATATCAGTGCCGTAGTCAGATCTGTTACGTCCCATGGTGAAGGGGAGTTTCGCTCCAGGATTAACTCGGCCGAACAAGACGTCTGCAATCGCATATCCTGATTGTTCGCCNTTGGAAGATGTCAGTTTTGAACACACAATGAAGCATTCGTAATGCTTACCGGGAAGTCCTGCCCAGAGGATAGCAGTGATGTTAGGATTCTGCTTGTACTGTTCAATCTCAACGGTACCAACCGAGTGAATGACAAGAATGGTGTTGTTGCATGTAGCAGACACATTCGCAATGACAGCATCAGCACCTTGCCAAAGAGTCAGATTGTTACGATCACCATAGTTGCCATCGACATTGGCAAAGCCTTCTCCCGAGTCTGCGTTGGCAAAGCATATGCAAACTCCAGCGACATCGTTGACACGGCGAGCCAAGGCGTTGATCTGAGTAAGCGCAGAGTTGTTGGTGATAGATTCGTATGAACCAAAGCGAGAGACGACCTCATGCTGAATCGCCGCATCGGGACTGATGAGATATGGAGAGCTGGCTTGACCACTACCCCAACCAACGACAAGTGTTCCAGTATCACAGGCATGATTCCTGCATCCATTGGGACCATTGGGATTGGAGCCTGCATCTTCACCAAACACTGCCGTCAGCCTCGCTGTGTTGTTCAGAGGCAGCGTACCATGTGTGTTTTTGAGAAGCACAGTAGACGCAGCACCAATCTCGCGAATCAACCTTCCGTGCTCGCGACGCACATCGACGTGTTGATTGACAAGACCAGTACCCCAGCTAGAGCCGACGTGAGCATGTACGGCGCCGAAAGTATCGGATGTCCAAGACTGAAAATTTGGTGGATTGGCTACCTTGGTGTCTCCACCAACAAGATACCATCCGGCTAGAATACGAGTGACCATGTCATCAAGACGCCACTGTGGTACTGTGCTGTTCAAAACAGCGATTGTGAGGTTTGGGCCGAAGTAGCTCAAGCCATCACCAAAACGAATGTCGCCAGCCATTGTCATGTCCAGTCCAGCGAGGATGGCAGGTACTCCACTTGCAGTGGCTTGCCAGTCGCTCATGACATAGCCTTGGAAACCGAGTTCAGACTTGAGCACATGGTTGAGTAAATAGCTGTTTTGACATGCTTGTGAATTGTTGACCAAATCNTGAAAGAGATTAGCGTGTGCGTTTGGTAGACTACCATAATCCTTACTGTAACTGCACATTACCGACGCGACTCCAGCTTTGACAGCATCAGCGAAAGGCCACACGTACAGCTCATGAAGCGTCTGGTCATCGATATTAGAAGATCCAGGCTGGGTGATGTTGAAGCCATAGTCTCGTGACTCAGGAGTTTGGCGGAAGTGCTCTTGTTCCTGTGCAACATAGTGTTTGGCGCAAGCCTGAACACCTGTACTTTGTATACCTCGGATAGAGTCGGCAAATAGCTTTCCAGTGAGATACGGGTCAGGGCTGAACCCTTCCCACGCGCGGCCACTTGCGGGTGACNNTGGTCACTCGCTATCAGCTTTATGGACGAGCAATAGCATGACGAAACTTACCCTTCCCAACGTTCCAGCGACAGGACCAAGCAGGACAGTAACACCTTCGTCGCGGTTCTCATATCCCATAGCTTTGCCTCTTTCGTACGCGAGACGCTTGTCCCAGGTCGCACCGACATTGATACCGGCTGGGAATAAACTGACAAAACTGCATACTCGTCAGGTCCAGTGTAAGAGATTCGGATGTCTACACACTTACTCCGTATATCTTATGCCCACGGGCGAGTCCTGAAGACATTGACCACGAATGCCAAGGCGAGGTACACCACCGGTCTGACCAACACATTGTTCTTGCTGCCAACCAGAGCCTNNAGTTTATGTTGTCAGTCACATCCTCGAGATTTGAAACCCAGTCGGAATTCTACCTGTAGTCAAATTCACCTTCTCTTCAAGAGTTAATTGCTCAACAATCTCAATTGCTTTCTTGTATGCCTCTGCCCAGCCGCCGGCCCCACTGCTCCAAGGACTGGGATATCTTGGTGGAGAGGTCTGGTTGGTCTGGGCTCCAAGGACAGCATTAGGATTAGGCGAGATGCCATCAGGATATGTTACATTGGGAAACNNTAGACAATTTCAGATAATATTTGCGTTTCCGACTCATGAACACCGTACCGGAGTTTGATTCTTGTTGACCTGTGCCAGCGAGCCGCCGACAGCAAGAGCAAGCGTGAACGCGGTCAATTGCATGATGAGAAGATTGTCATGGTAAAAACGAGCATCATTTGATGCGAACACAGAGAGTTATATGAATACTTGAACCTGGCTCGTGTTGATCAATCCTCTCGACATTTAAGAAGTGATTACCCATCTGGGCGAAGGCTGGGGATGCTGTGTGGAGAGCATGTCGCATCATCATACTGCCAGCCAAGAACTATTGCGAGTGGGGTAGCGATCCTGCTCGTTTACACCAAGGATATAAAGGTTGTGTGATGCATGCAATACGACTAGGTCGTCAAAATGTTACGTGAGATGTGACTTGGTGCTGACTTGACGACTGCCAGAAAGGAAGTGGAGGAAGGAAGACTAGCCAAACCGGGTAAATTTCGAGGCTGTTCGGGCCGCTGTTCCCCTCCGCATCAGACCCCCGACATGCCGATCTCACTCCACTCTTCGAACTCTCCTCAAGCTTGAGCTTCCCTTTTCTTCTCTTCCGATAACTCAGTAATCACCTTGAGCGCATCCTCCTCTCTTCCCAATGGTACAAACAGATGATCATGGTAGAATCCACTGATCGGATTTACGCCCATTCCAGCAGCAGCAAGTCTTGTCGCAACAACAGCAATAAACCCAACGGCATCCAAACTCGATGCGACATCCAGAGTGATCTTGCGGCATGGGAATGCATATTCAAGTCCATGGTTCTCGGCATACTCTCGATTGGTGATCACTGTGATGCCTTCGGATTTGGCCTCGCGGAACAACATCTCGACCTCTGAAAATGGTGGAAGTTTGGATTCGTCTGCAAGCACAGCGAAGACGTAGGTCGAAGGGTGTAGAGTGGCTGTCAACGTAGCCAAGAGCTTGGAGAGCGAGACTTCGCCCGGGTGTGTTGTTTCTGTTGACATGTTGTTGATGAGTGAAATGCGCAAAGAAGAGACCCGTGGAGGCGGAAGGTGTCTGCTTTATGGAAAAGGTTGATGGACAGGCGGGTTGCAGGTATCATGGAATATCTTCGGGCATCGGAAGAAGTCTCCGGCAGGGCGTGCTGCGTATCGCGTATTGCGTATTCGTGTTTGCATGATATCAGCCTCCAATTGAGCCCCAAAAAAGACATTGTCTAGCTCCTGGTGTCGTGTGTGGGTATGTCAGGACGACCCCATTTTAAGATCCATTCACATCGTGCGATTCGATCGATGGTCGCACGCTTCTGTGGGTCGTAGACCAGCATGGAAGCTATCATATCGATGAATGCTCGTCTTTCCTCGAGTCCGAATACCTGCTCTTTAAATCGCAATCTAGGTTCGGTGACAAAGTAGTCGTATCGTTTCTCGAGATTGTCGTCAAGCTTCCAATTCTGAGGCAGGTAGGTCGTCACATCCTTGTCGAAGTACTTGCTCCGAGCACCCCATCGAGACCACCAGGATTCTGGTAGTTTACCCAAAACCATGACATGCTCGGAGATGATGGCATCGCTGTCCGCCCATGTATCAAATGGTGCGCTACCTCCCATGATTTCGATCATGGTACAGCCCATGGTCCAGATATCGGAAGGAAAAGATATAGAGCCTGTTCCAACCTCTGCAAAGAACGATTCTGGAGGTACCAAACATGGACGAGTGCGAGCATGATCACGGCTCGTAGTTGATGGTTGAAAAGACTCGCCGAAGTCGGAGAGCATAGCAGGCAAATGTTGAGTTAGAGAAATCTCGGTTGTTTCGACGTGCAATCTGGCTGGCCAAACGACTTCGGATGGCACGTTTGGAGGAAGAGGTGCTGCGTCCGTTCTAGTGACGCTCTCCGTTATGGGCTGACCTATGCGGTTATACAGAGCGTCGACGTCCATTTTCCTGATATCTTCTGGGGGGCGCAAGAGTATGTTGCCTGTATGGATGTCTNNGTCTTGTATGTTAGCTATGGAGAGGAAATCTTCGACTATTGGGACATTCGAACCACCATGAACTATGCCTTGTGTATGTAGATCTTGAATAGTAGCAACCAGGTCAACAATGAGTCTACGAGCATCGATCAATGGCAGCGGATGGAAATATGATAAGTCTGCTGAGGCGGAGACGCTACACGATGCAGGCTCCAAGACAAGAAATTTGTGCCGTCCATTTGGTCCTGACTCTGTAAACTGCTCTATCAGTTGTCTGATGCCAGACTTGCCCGAAAAACGGGACAAGTGTTCGGTTTCCTGAGTACGGGTGGACATGCTAGCCATCAGAGCTTTGATTGTAACGAATTCGCGGGTGTGCTTGCATGAAGCCAGCCATGTTGTTGATGTTCCTCCGTAACCCAGTTTGTGGACGATNTTCATCCGGCCATCATGCAGTACATCACCTATATGGATAACTGGAAGACCTCCTGGTTTGTGATCAGTCAAACATTCAATGCCTTCTTCAACCTCGTTGTAGACGTCTTGTTTATCCTTTGGCCATGTAGTGGACAGGTTTGAGCTTGCTTTGCAACGTATCACCTGAGCACAAACAGGTATGAAAGAGCCGCGGCGAGGTGGTAGACATCTCCTGCCTTGGAGTGGCCAACAAACAAAGTGAAGCCTGAAAATAGTGCCCATCCTGACATTATAGATGTATTGGCTGAGTGTCAATATATTCCGACCAGCTCGTGGGTAGCGAACGAGCTGAGAGTTGCGACAAAGAGACTGCGATTAAGCGGTTCTTTCGGCGTCTTTCACACAAGTCATGTATGTTTTCGATACTGCTGTATACTGGTCAGGGTATATCAAGAGATGACTGGTTGTCAGACTTTGAGGAGAGGGACAATTTCACAGCGTGCTGACATCCTTGTCAGCGTGTCGAGAATTAGCGGAGGCAGTGCTCCGTTTGTCATGCATTTCGAGCAATCATCTGATATTGTCACAGATCCGAAAAATCTTGACGTAGAAGAGGGTTTTTCTCAGCGCGACAGGAATGCTGGTGGTGGGTCGAGTAGCGTAGTCGCGAGATGCGCATTGAAGTCGCCACTGAGCGGCATGCCAAGGCCCGAGCTTCAGTGCGGCTGTCGCTAACTGACGAGGCTTCACTTGCACAAGATCCTCGTAGAACATTGCCCTTTGCGTCTGGCATGTTCTGGACCTCTCAGGACGTGCAAAAAGAGTAAAAGGATGAGCAGAGTGGGGTTCGAACCCACGCTCTTTCGAACTGGCGGTTTAAGATAGGTATAGAGAGATTTTTCTCCACAAGGATCGAATCTTGCTATACAGCCTAAAGCCAGCGCCTTAACCACTCGGCCATCTGCCCAACTATAGAGAAAACTCGTGGCTATCAATCCATCTACTCCGCTTCGCAAACGGACGAGGTTTGGGTGTGCAAAGTGAATTCTTCGTCTGAGAATAAAAATCCCCTCTATCCAATTATCAGCACGAATACTGTGCAGATTCTGGTGGTCTCGAGTTACAACCTGGGTATATGGCTGTCTGCGGTCATTTTGCGCTAATTTCCAGTGCGATCGACTGAATATTTGCTGAGAAATATCAAGTCCAATCCGAGAACGTCTGAAGAGCTTGCGATGTATGTTCCAGCGACAGCAAGCCTGAAAGCACTCTCTTCGTCGGTCGAGCATGGTCAAAGGACATTGTCAAAGGCCTCCTGTGGCCGTACGCCCAAGACCTCGCACTGATTGGAAGTAATTTGAAGAGAAAAACCTGCGAAGCCTGGATTTGCGCCCGCGGGCTGTGCCGAAGGTCCACCACTTTCTAACCTTGGTAGCAGTCATACAATAAATATCTGCTTCCATACTCGACTCACGTACACAAAACATCGTTTCAACAAGCCATCAGCAATGTTGCCTTACATGTAGCTCTTCCAGTATGAACAAAGAGCAAGATTCAAGTTTAAATGGTATCCCAACAGCTGTATACTCCTAACAGATATTCCATCCCTGTAGAGGTACTTAGTACAGCGAAGCAGGATCCACATTACCGCCGCCCAAGGTCAGTTCAATTGTGCGATACTCTTGAGGCCTCCATCGCTTGAGATACATCTGGTCCCTGGCCCACATGCCGCCCATCATCTCAATAAACTCTGGTCTGGAATTCCCGCCCAGTCCGTCCGAAGAACCCCAGAGTGGCTTCCAGCGGCCGTCCTCCAGTATGCCATAGCTGACTTGATGGCCCCAGTCCATGTCCTGGTTGTAATACCCAACGAGAATCGCACGATCATGACGTGTAATCATGTGCGTGGTAATCCTCTTGCTTCCAGGGTAGTCGTCGCAGATGGCGAATTCAAACGCAGAGTATTTCTGAAGGTCGAGGAAGGCACGGAGAGCGTTCGGGTGCCAATTCCAGAGTATGGTAGCAATGGCATGGACAGCTGTGAGATCCTTCTTCTCGGTCTCTTCGACAAACTGGCTTGTGTCTACGATGGCGATAGGAGAGCCATCGATAGAGAGATTCAACCTGGGGAAAGGCTCTATGCGTAGAAATGCAAGTGGTCTGCGAGGTTCGTAATAGTCGTCCTCTTCATCTTCGTCGTCTTCATCGCCGTAGTCGGTACCGTCGCCATCGTCGTCATCATCATCTTCATTCTTGTCAGGCTGATTGCGGGTAGTCGTGTTGTGAGCAGATGTGTTCTGCGAACCCTGCTGTTGTTTGCAGAACTGTTTATGCTGCTTCCAGTGTTGCTTCTGACAGTCTTGCGAACAAAACAATGCCTGTTTGCACCCAGCACAACGCTGATGAGGGTTGCCCGCCGGCGCAGTAGATGCACAGTTTGCACAAGCGTTGACTCGTGACTGCTCCATATCCGTTTAGCTAACGATATACGAATACGAAGAGACTAGAATGAGGTCAGATCAGCTCAATACAGTCCCCAAAACGTCTTTTGTTTTGGTAATCGCACCAAAATCTTGGATCTCTCCCAGATTTGTTACGAAAAACTTAGACATGGTGATGGCCTCAGGCAAATTATATCGTGCCAGCTTGGTAGGCAGCAGGGGACCCTTGGACAATCAAGCGCGTCGAAGAACACGTTCTCATCCGAGAATCAACCGCAGATTGGTTCTACTCCGCACCTCCTCCTACCTCTATATTTACTCTGGACCTTGACATCGTCAACAGCAAAAGTATTGCATTAAGGTCAAGTCGATTCCAGAGTCTGCCGAATGCCGAGAGACGGCTGCAAAGAATGCTCGCGCCGTCGTATCAAGTGCGACAGAGGCACGCCTGAGTGTGCAAAATGTCTGAAGAAGGGCATCAAGTGTACAGGCATTGGCCGTCAAATCAGATTTATCGAAGGCGCAATCTCAAAGGGGAAGCGCAAAGGACAAGTAATTCCTAATGTTCAGAATTTCGCGACAAAGCTGAATCAATACCTGAGCGACGCATCCGAAACGACACAATCTTCTGAGGCACGAGCAGAAACATCCGAGCAAGGCACCGATGTCGAATCGCCGGTAGAAAATGATGGCAGTGTTGAAGTTGATAGTACGGATGATGATGTCGAGGAAATTGGGCTGGTTCTCCAACGGCCACAGACTTCTCGTCCGACATGCGCATCAACGAACGACAGTACCACTATCTCATTTCATCTCGACCCAGGTGCTGATATGATATTGGAGCTGTTGAAGCCTGGTATACAGATGCTTTTCAATCATTGTAAGCTGACACGGCTGCGCTTTGATTCCATGCCAGGGATTTGACAGCAAACAGTCTCACAAAATATTGCATCAATCATGGTTGTGTTTGATAGCGAATCGAACGGCTATCGCAACTTCTTGCTTCCACTGGCCTACCAAGATGACCTCGTTCAGCGCGCAGTATCTGTTGTTGCTGCCTTCCACCTATCATCAAAGCAACCCAATCTTTTACCTCTCGCAGAGACTGGACGTGCCGAAATCATAAAGAGACTGCGTGCAGATGCTTTTGTCAAAGAAAGTAACAAGGTCTTTAGCATGTCCACTTGGGCTACAATCATTCTCCTCTTGGTGGGAGAAACTGTCACTGGCTCTCGAGACTTTGTTCACTTGTATCCCATGCTCACCAATCTTCTGAGCCACAATAGACTTCTAGATGCAGAACCATCATCTGAACGAGGGTTTNTGCTTCAGCAGTCCCGGATGTGAGTATCCAAAGACGGTATCCCGTCATTTTTTCTGATTATGTCTAGGTTCCAACTATTCACTCCTCCTCTTCTCGACCTTTCTCAAGGATGCAAAACGTTCGAGAAGGATCTGGATTTCTACTTCGATTTCATCTTTGCTCAAACATATTCAGATGTTCCGAAGGTTTTGGAGAACACGATGATCTTCCGCCAGTCCATCAAGCAAGCGCGGAATATATATATGCGCCAAGCATTAGACAACTACCATCCCGGACAGCTCTACGACGATATCGAGCAGTTACGTCATCTGGTATTGCCCATTCATTCGGACAGCCCTTGTATGCATACACTACCCTGGGTCTATTTCGTCGCTGGAGCTTCCAGCAAAGATCAAGGTCATAGAGACTTTTTCGCAGGCAGACTTACTCAAGTCTACGAGAGAACACGGATGAACAGTATCATTGTGGCACTAGAACGTCTTAAACAGATATGGTTACTGCAGCCGAACGGAGAGTGGGCTCGAAATCCTAGCTTGGTTGACCCAGTCCTGATCATTTGAAACAAAATTTCACACTGGCTTATCTGCAATGTGGTTGAGGTGGATTTCCACTGTTCTACGCCTATGTCTACAGGTGTGCTGCACGCGTCCTATCAAGGTCTCTCTTGACTGCCAATGCAGCACGAGTACCCTCCTCAATGGCACCATCAATAAAGCTTCTCCAGCCCACCGCCCAATCCGAGTTGGCAAAATACATGTTGCCCTGAGGAGCTCGGAGATCTGCCAAATGTTCTGTCACAAGACCCGGAGGAGAGAAGAACCAAGCGCCCTTGGCGAACTCGTCGTCTGCCCAGTTGTGGAATACCNNTACATATTGTCAACAGTCGTCTTGTGCACTAGCCAAGGTTCGACTTACCACTCGCTCGATATCCATGGGAGTTAGCATTTTGAGGGCGTCCATGGTCTTGTTGATATCTTTTTCTGGCTGGATGTGATTGTGCGAACCACCAAAGGCGACGATATGGGTGTTGCCGCTTGGAGTTGTACCATCTCCAATGGCATACATCAAGCTGTTGTTGGGATATGTGATGCCACTCCAGGATCTCAAATCCCTGTCACGGACCTCGGCATGGACCTTGACACATTTGTTCACATGCTCGCGATTCGAAGCGTCGATCTTGCCAGGGATCAACGCCGGGCTGAAAGAAACATCCTTCAAGATGTTCATAGGTATCGCGGAGATCAGCCTGGCTGCCTTGAATGTTCTTCCATCTCTTGCGGTTACTTGGACATCACTTCCAGTGTCCTTGATTGCAGCGACTGGTGTGTTGAAAGCATACGACAATCTTCCAGTCGCACAGGCTTCCTTGAAGAAGTTGATTGCGAAGCTCGACTGGCCACCCTTGAACTTGTACTTGATGAGGTACTCGATGCAATACTCGTATGAGTAGTTACAGAGTGCCCACCAGTGGAGGTACTCGTAGAAGCTGGTCTTTTCCGGAGTGCTGCAGCTGCAGAGCAGTACAAATCCAAGTAGAGCGGTGTGTTCATCTGGTGAGAGGTCGTCCTTGATTTGGGTAACGCGATCGGCGACAGACATTTTGTCGTACTTGGCGGCATCCGGATTGTGGCCCTCGCTATGTGGGAAAGGCATGACTTTTCTTCCGAATTCGCCGTCGACATTGGCAAACTTCTTCAGAGCAGACTCCATCAGTTTGTCCNNTGTGAACATTCAGCATCACACCAAGTCTAGGGATTAGCTAGAGACTACCTCGTCCTGGTGGCTCATATTGCGATTCCCGCTAGCGGAGTTGAGCGAGAAGTGGTTCACGCCTCGACTGTAGTCGTGAGAGATTTCTAGCTCGTCGCGCATGTCATATCTCGAGATCTCTCTCCATACATGAGGCTGACCCCAACTGACCCAGGTGCCACCCATTTCGAAAGGGTAGCCTTCGATATTTGTGCTCCAGCTACGACCACCGATTCTGTCACGAGCCTCGAGCAATAACACTTTGAGCCCTNNGCATTTCTCGATCAGCTATCTGAGTGCCTAAGTCGGTTCGCATAGCACACCTGACAGAGCAGCATCTCTGGCTGCTGTAAGTCCACAGTAACCCGCTCCGACAACAATCACATCGTAGACTGCCTGCTCGTCTTTGACGTTTTTTGGTGGTTGGATGACACCAATACTAGGTACACCTTGGACGAGTCCTAAAGCTTCCGTCCACTGGTAGCCGTCTCTCGAGGTCATTGCAAATGTCGTTGGTGCTGAGAAAGTCTCTGGCTGCTTGCACACTGGAGCGGAAGGATGGGAGCCGCCAGACTATTTATTGTGTAAGCCCATTTTCTACGTCTTCCCCCACATTTATGTTCATCATTCCATGACCAATGGTTATGGTCATTCTCACCTATCACTTCGAGTCTCAAGGCTATCGGCGTGAGCACAAGCCTGAAGTGCGAAGCTTTTCTCACTTTGTCTTCCCGATTGGGCCTAGTTCTCCTTTTCCTTTCCTCATTGGGACTTCTCACTTCTATTGCCTGTTTGGGACTGCTCTTTTATATCGTCTTGAGCGTTCAACTACACACAAACATGGTAGCTCTGTAAGATAGGAGCTATCATCTTGGTGACCGATAGGTGAATCGACATTGCTATCACCGCCTTCCTTGATTTGAGTGAAGATGAGAGATACGATCACGGCCAAAACAGCAAGCCATGGCTCAGGGCGACCTCTCTCGTTTCGTGCGGGGTAAAGTTACTCTGGATCTCATCGTATCAACCCAAGAGTAGTCGTGTACCTGGTGGAACCATTCCCTCTTCCTGAGATACGTCAAGCTTTATCTCTGGACTTGACAGTGGCCAAACATAAGTATCCTTAAGATCCTCCTCCGAGTTATAACATTACCGACCTAGCATATTTGCTCCATTCATTATGATACCAACCAACGAAAAGAGCATGTCTCCTAGAAGTATGCCTCGTTTCTTGCATGATCTCACTCTAAATTGGACCATAGCTTACATGTCCTTCGCAGATCGAGCCGACTCCACGATAGCCAAGTATACTACACATGATCCTGAAAGGCTCTCTGTGTCGGTCGGAGATGTCAGCGAGCTAGGTGTACGGCCAACCCGTCGACACTTCAGTATCTTCAACATCATCGCCTTGAGCTTCAACATCTGCAATAGCTGGGTAGCCATAGCCTCTAGTCTGGCTATTGCAGTCTCGGCCGGAGGCACTGCTACATTGATCTACGGCATTCCTCTCGCAACACTCGCTTATGCTGCCACTGGGGCATCTCTTGCTGAATTGGCGTCTTGTTATCCCACTGCTGGTGGCCAGTAAGTCACAGTTGACACGTTACCTGCTTAAGCTGAACCTTACCAGANNTACCATTTTGCTTCCATACTGGCACCCAAGCGACTGTCTCGTGGGCTTTCCTATGCTTGTGGCTCGGTTGCCATGTTCTCTTGGATTGCTCTTGGCGCTGCCGCAACCCTTCTTGCTGCGCAGATGCTTCTGGCCCTGGCAGCATTCTATCACTCTGGTTATGTGCCTCAAGCCTGGCATTACTTCCTCGTTTATCAAGCCATCAATGTGGTCTTCCTTCTTTATAACCTCTTTGCTCTCGCCAAGACACCCTGGGTGCATAACATTGGATGTAAGCCCATGCTCTTGCATGTATACGCGAGCTGAGCTGACCTTGTATTAGTACTCCTCACTCTTGCCTCCTTTGTCGTCGTCACCGTCGCCTGCCTTGTTCGCTCCGAAAAACAGACTGCAAAATACGTTTGGGCTACCATGGAAAGTAACACAGGGTATCCTGCCGGGGTCACATTCTTGACAGGCCTCGCGACCCCCACATTCATGTTCGCCGGCCTCGACGCATCTCTACACCTAGCAGAAGAATGCACAGAGCCTGAGAAGACCGTACCGAAAGCCCTTTGTACAACGGTTACCATTGGCTTCGTCACTGCGTTCGTCTTTACAGTTGCCATGTGCTACGGCATCAAAGATCTCGACGCTTTGATTGCGACTACGTGGGTTTTCATCCAATATCGTCATGACTTGGCTTTGGATTGAACTAATATCACTCTACAGCNNATGCCCATCTACGAACTCTGGCGACAGGCAACCAACAGTGACGCTGCAGCAACCGCTTTCCTAGTCGCTCTTCTCGTCATCGTGCTCTTCGTCATTAATGCCGTCCAACAAACCTCTTCTCACCTCATCTGGGCTTTTGGTCGCGATAATGGCCTCGTGTTCTCAAAACACCTTGCTAAGATGCACATTGCGCTTGAAGTACCTGTGTGGTCTCTTCTCGGCAATGCCGCAGTGATATTCATCGCCGGGTGCATCTATCTTGCATCCACTGCCGCATTCAATGCATTGATCAACACAACCATCATCCTACAGATGATCTCTTTTGCTATTCCTGCCTTGCTACTCATGTGCAGAGGCAGAAGTGAAAGGTTTCTCGCTAAAGACCGATGGTTTCGTCTACCCAATTGGCTAGGTTGGATATGCAATGCCACTGTTGTCGTCTTTGCCATCATCGAACTCGTCTTCTTTGATCTACCAACTTCTCTCCCAACAACTGGATCGAGTATGAGTAAGTTGGTCTGATTTTGTCTCGCGCGGAATGCTACTTTTGCTAATGTCGATGACANNGATTACACTTGTGCTGTGCTGGCCACTATGGCGTTGTTTAGTGGTATCAATTGGGTCGTGTATGCGAGGAAACACTATAAAGGCCCACGAATCGATTTGGCAGAGGTTGGGGGTGACTTGTAGCTTCACCAAGTCTTCCTGCGGTAGAGTTTCTCTTACCCTTTTCAAGGATTGATGTCACCATCCAAGGGTTCTTCTGCACGAAATGATTGTGCTCGATACTCGACAGATGATTTTCTGCTCTGGAAAATTATTTGGCGCTGTTATAGAGATGAAAATGTGTGTCACAGTTCGTCATGCTTTGGGATGTTAGGTGCTTCACCCTCTATCATAGTATCATCGATGACCTGGTACTCTGCATACTCGATGATATAAGCGACTTCTGGATCCCTACGAATCAAATCCAAGTCGCTTCGATGAGTCACATGGATGAGAAAATGAACGTATTCAAAGTCTTCGGGATCCTCCCAACGTCGTTTTATTTGTTGACTCAAGTCTTTGCCAATCGTTTCAAAGTGCTGTGCAATGGTGTAGCCTGGTTTGAGATGAATTTCGTATTGGTCGGGTGGCGTGTAGACTTTCAAGTGCCAATCGGAGTTTGCGGGCTCTATGGGATGCATTTGTGATGGCGGGAGAAGTGTATGCATGGCCTGCAATGGTACTGTAGCAGAGAGGATCACCAGGTCAATCACGATGCACAAAATTGTGAAAGTTTGCACTACTGATTACCGCATAAAGACTACAGCTATAAGAGGAATCATGTATGATCAAAACATTACAGCCGCCTTACAATCTCATCTCCTTGGCAACGATCACAGCATGCTCGTCACTGACATTGCTGTATCGATCCCACACAATTGCATTTATGTGGTTCTTGACCCGCTTTCTCTCATCCCTGAACTTGATGGCCAGAGCCAAATCTTTCTTTACAACGTGGAGTTTCTCCTTCAAGAACGCAAGACCATATCTAGAATCTCCAAGTACTTTCTGATTGTACGACTTGAGATCATTGTGTACATCGAGCAAGCTGATGATGCCACGCTCGGTGAGGTTCTTGATGTCGTCAAAGCCATCGCTTGCATCGCGGACTTGATGGAGGGTTATGCGCAGACGGTGGAGTCGTAAGCTCTCTTCACGTTCCTCTTGAGTGCGCTTTCTGTACCAGTAAGCTTCACCACGGCCCCAGAACAAAGGGTTCCAGGAGATGGCAGGAAGGTTGATGACCGGAAGATGAGGGAAAGGCCCTACGGCTCTGAACCAAGGAAGAGGTATAGGGACGTAGATGGGTCCTCTGTTTTTAAAGTCATGTTGATAGGAGAGATCAATGACCCTCTCGACTTCCCTCATCAATATCTCGCGTGTTTGAAGGGCACTTCTTAGTCGTTGGTGCATGTTGACCAGATGCCTTTGGCAGGCAGCAGGTGGATCACTGAGAGCATTGAATGCGCCGCTGGCTGAAGCGACAGTCCAACCCGACCATACCGTATAGCTATTCCACGACTCAAGCCAATTGTAGGAGATCGTCTTAGAGAGTTCGTGGACAGCAATTTCAGGTTTTCTGATCATGCAGATCGAGAACTGGTCAATGTCCTTTTGGAGGTCCCATGCCGTTTCTAATAGAATATTGAGCTGGCGTTTTGCATAAGTCGTGTGTGCAATGATGGAACTGTCATTCTTCTGCAACATCTTGAGGTCGGCTTTGGCGACTGCCAAGGTGTGTTTGAGCTCGAGGTCTTTGATATTGGAAACCGTCTCAATGCCGTCGGACAAGGTCAACCCTGTTGAAACCGACTCGGTCCCCTTCGACTCCATAGTGTAGCCTTCACTGCTGGAACTCGAAGAAAAGGGCAAGTAGGCAGAACTAGCAGAAGATAGCTTAGATGTTGCATAGCCGTTTGCTTGGCTTGCCAATGAAGAGACGACGCTACTAGCTATGCTCTCGGCACGGCCAATCGTGGAGATGGCGGCAGTGGGAGTATAAGCATACTCGCGTGATAGGGTGTGAGTGCTGCTTACAACTCGGCCGTTCTTGGTGGTCGTAACAATATTGAATATTCTCTGAACAATCTTGGGTCCACCTATCGATGGCGAGTTTCTGGGATGATTGGTTCTGGTACTACTGAAGGGGTCTGAGAACACACTTCCGATCATCACGAAAGATTTGCGGAGCTTTGAAGCTGACTCCTTCACGCAATCGGACCACTCCTCCGCTCCTGGAAGAGCACAAAGAGACCTCTTGAACGTGGCGGTTGCTTTCTCGGACATGCCTTCGAACATGTTTTCCAGCTTGTCTGTGCCTTGGCCGACCGAGCTTTGACACGAGTGCACCAAGTCTTCGACATTTGCCTTTGATTCTAACATCTGAAATCTGTCGTGAATTTTGTCGGTAGCACTATGGCAGTGGCTTATAACATTATCGATGGTGAAGTTGAAGTTCCCGTTGCAATTCCATTCAGCAGGGTTTCCAAACCGATTGCATACTTCTTTGTACGCAACCTGAACTGGATTTACTTTGGGCGGAGAAGACAAACTCAAGAGAATGCCGAGGAATACCAACACTAGCCAGATGAATCCAGATCGCGGTACAAAGCCCTCAAGCGAGTTCCAGGAGCCTTTCTTTGATGGGAAGTCAAAAATACTGGCTCGAGTAGAGGAAGGCGTATCGAGTCTTGTCTTCCTCCATGTTGGAGATGATCGTGAGCGCGTGTATCCTCCCTGATCTTCATCGAGCTGGGTTGCGATCTTGACTCGCTTTGGACGTGACGTTGATCTCTTGCCTAAGGTTGGAGAGGCCATGGCCTTGGCTCTGGAGGAATTGGATCCGCTGATACGATCCTGGAAATCTGCCTTTGGTGAATGACTAGCAGGAGCACAATAGCTGCTCATATAGTAACCGCCACCATCATTTGGGTTGATGTAGGACACTGAAGGGATACCTCTCCAATCGGGTGTCATATCATGTACCCGGGCCTCATCCGAACCCATAGGGTCTATCTGATAACCACGTATCCAAGATGGTTTGGCAGCTGCCTCACGAGACATGATCTTGCCATTATTCTTGCCCTGGAATTTGCCCCATGAGGGTGACGGGGTGGACGCAGTCTTTGGTTCGGGTGTTGATTGATCGTAATCTGGGTCTGAAAACTGAGCAGTGGTTTGGATACGAGATAGAGGTCTTCCAGGCTGCGAGGACTTGCTGGCAGGTCGACCTCGACTTCTGCTGCGTGTTTGTGGAGTAGACATGGTCAATCGTCGTGATGTAGGATCTTGTAAGCCAGAGCAAGAGATTGGCATCAATACCAACCAGCGCAATTGAACAATTCATCTTTCTTCGGACCACTGTCTTCTAAAATTTCCGAAAACAGAAGATGCGACAGTGTAGCTGGTTGCGGCTGATTGTCAAAGTAGTCCACGGTCGATTGAACCGTTTCCGGCTATGTCGACACAAAGCATTGTTGTCTTGGTACAATGGCTCGCTATAGATGGTATGCAGCCTTTTTGTGGAAAAACCACAAAGAAGCTCTTCAATTAGCTCATTCTCGAAGAACAACTGTTTCAACTTTCCTGTCAGTCAGTATGACCTACCTTGTAAGGACCATATGGAAGCGCAGTGTCAGCCAGCCAGCGTCATACGCATGACGCACAGTTGAACGACTCTTCCCTTGCATGAATCCATGGGCTCTGGAATGTAACTCGACCCGCCCTCGCGTGAATAAGCATTCCTCTACGTCGCCATCGCATTGTTCGCGCTTCCGTCGTCCGGGCGAAGAGTCAAGTCTTCAATGCCGCGTGCTTTTCGGCCGAGGAGCTCAAAAGCTGAAGTCGAACTCGCTGACAAAACGCGTCACAAACTGGAGCCGTAGCTTTCTTTGCTTCGCTTTCTCCACACAGGGTCTGCATCATATCACCATATAACAGAGATAAGAGACGGGAAGTCGGGAGAGGCGTAGAAAGCATATCTATCACCCGTGCCTTCCGTGTCCGGAGGTCTCGAATTGGCCGAACATAGTGAGATGGAGTGGAGTGGAAAAGGAAGGGAGAAGTGGATGCTGACGCATGTTTCCCGGAGCAGTATCCGATGGGATTCGCTGACGTAGCGCAACAGCCTCCTCCAGCACGCGTCAACCGTTTCTGGTTTCGGCCATTGTATTGCCATACCAGTTCACATGATTTGTTTTTGCTGCATAAGCTGTGGAGGCTGGAGAAGACAGGCAGACGTCTTTGAAGCTGACGTTGCCTGAACACGTTTTCGTGTGTGCTGATCCTGCCATAAGAAGATGATTTGCAATCGCGAGGGGCGTTGATCCAGGGTCTGGTTGCGTGCTTGATTGATTTCCAATTCTCCTTCGGCAGGAGTTTATCAGATCTTCGCATGATGTTTGGAAACAATGGGATTGCCAACTCTTCTTGTATACCATTCGAGATGAAACTGCTCCCCATAGCATGGAAACAGAGAGCTGGCTTTTGTGTACCTGGACGCTGAGGTGAGGATGCCGTTGATTATATTTCATCAAGATAAGAAACGCTACATCAACAGGTTGTATAGTGTAATGGTTAGCACATCGGATTCTGATTCCGGTAATCCAAGTTCGATCCCTGGTACGACCTCTTCTTTTGCTCCTTTGCAGACTTGGAAACACTGGCCTATTCATGAGCGTTGTCCTAGACCTTTTGCAAAAGATTTCGCCGTGCGGAGAGCGCCCTACAGAAGCCACTTTGTCGCTGTTGGGAGAAACACCGAACGCCAAATCCACAAGACCCATTGCTTGGCTTCTCACGATAGAGATTTTCCAATACTGAAGTGGAGCAAGTGCATTGGGCTCGTATTTCGGATAGTCATGTTAGTTAGACGGAGTTGATTTCCTATTCGTGCAGCTTTTCCATCCGCTCGATGCACAGCACGCATTTGATTGAGATAGAAGTGCGCCAGCATCGTAGAGAGAAGAATTGACGTCGTCACCCACGGGAATGTAGATGAATAGGTGGATGCGAAGCGAAAGTGTTGTCGATCATTAGGCACCTCGTTGAACAGTGCGTCATGCATGGAGGAGAAAAAATGCAGGAGAAAAATAGATTAAACATTTATATTGTACATAAAAAGGTATTTGCGCTTCAAGGACCCGGCAATTGACATTATAATCTGAGTCAATCGTAGCAAAATTCAGAGAAGAGGATGAAAGGCTGTTATTCCGACTCGCGTACCCAAGCAATGTCGAGCGTTGAAGGAGGAAACAGCAAACAGCTTTTCCAGCGGAGACAACCGTCGAAGAAGCTGTAGAAAAGAGTGAAAAAGATCCACTGTGAAAGGCTTTCGGACACACATGAAAGAAGACTTTCTGTTTCCGGTCGACCACAAACGAATTGGACTTGAGTCGTTAGGCGCTGTATGGACACATGTCGCGGCCTTGACTCGGTTCATTCGGAGTGGCGGCGGACGAGCCGGTATGAGAGAAACCGCCGTCTAGTTGCTAGACCCTGACTCATAGTCCGGGGGCCCACCTAGTTCTGTTTTACCAGTCGGAAAATTGAAGGAAAGTTTCAATGGTTGCTCTGCTGATCAGGATGATCAGAATATGGCGGTATCAAGCTTTCTGTCGTTGGAAGAGCCTGTAGGCTTTCTGGTGTATGATAATGGGATGTGTTGATCCAGATTCCTCGATGTAGGTGAAAGTGTGCGACTGAGCGACGAAGGAGTGTGTTGTTATGTCTTGAATCCTCAAACGGCGTTCAAGGAGCGTTTCTTCTTCTGGTGGAGAAAGCTCTCATCAGGCCTGAGATAGGCGAAGTAGGTGTGGCAGGAGGACTGTGTGTCGAAGAGGCGAACTTGACAGACTCGATTGAGCCCTTGGAGCTGCTGCTCGACGAAGGAGATCTTTGACGGTGCTCGAGGCAGTCTTCAAGTGTGACATTGGCTGAAGGAAGAGATGGTGGCGCGCAGTCGTCGAGCAACTCGGTGAACTTGGAAGTAACCATGTTTGTTGTGAGGTGAGTGATATCGATTGATAGGTGGATTGAGAGTCCTGGGTAATGTTCTGGCGGTATAAGAATGCTTGAATGGTATGGTGTATGCAAAGGAAAATCAGAGCAAAAAGAAGAGGGATCAACAAGNTCATTTGTACCATTCCACCTGTACCACGAGCCACGCTACAGGGTCCAGCCATCCCTGCAGGCACAACGGTCATGGTGGACCATTGGAAAGCCTAAAGTTCGGCTCACGTTACCCTTAGCACCAAAACTCGGNGCCCACACACACAGGTCGCTTCGCGGAGAGGCGCGCAAGNNCAGATCTACGAAATGATGTCGTGGTTGATCAACAGGGNNCGCTCGTCTGCTGGGAGGTTTACGTACCCAGGCCATGTCGTCTCATTTCCTTCCAATGTAAGCCTGTGTTTCGGAATATGCGTCATGCAAAGATTGTGCGAGGCCGAAAGTCGCCATGCGGACGTTGGCAAAGAACATCAGCCACGTTGGACACGCAAAAGACACGAGCTGCGAGATTCTTTCTGTTACGAGCGGTCGTGCAGTCGGTTATCGAGTCTACCACTTCAAGCAAATCTTCTTGCTGATCATCCAATAGACACTCACCTACTTTTTACAGTTCGATGTTCAGCTAGAAAAGTACTCTACTTTCTGTATGTGCATCGCAGAAAACAAATCATTCAGAAGGCGGGGAGAGAGTTCCCCTGCTCCATTGCATCAGACAGGCGCCATTCCATGCCGCTTCCGCCGAAGACGTGTCTTCCTTTTCTCTACAGAACGCTGCTTGGTCATGCGCCGTGTACACCGTACACGTACAGGGTGAGTAATAGGGGAAGCATAACGGTATCGAGACCCGAACGTGTTCACATTCGCCACTCCGGGCGCAAGGCGGTTTACCTTTGCGACAACGGAGAAACAATAGTTGACTGTTCCCGACCTCCGAGCGTGAGGCGAGTTTCTTGAGGCAGCGACTTTGCGACAAATACTCGAAAACGTGTACAGTACGAGTACCACCCATCAGAGTTGGAGGCTACCTTCTTACCCATATTCCGTTCCATACAAACATACTCCAACTACGCAAGCGACTGTCTATCAATATTGATGCCACGGGAAGTCTTCATCTCAGTAGGCGATAGGCCTAGAATGCTTTAACGAGTCTGTTGCTTCGAGGAGCCGGAAGTATCGTGGTCAAGAGTCTTGACTGTTGACAACCGTGCTATTTCGAGATAAGAATCAACTGATCAACCGTTGCTAACGGTGGCCTCGGTTGTTCATGGGACGCGCGCCTGCAGACAAGTCACCTGTCAGCCTTTCACAATTACGAACTCAATATCGAAGTCGCAGGCAGACACTGAAACAAGATCTTGGTGTATAGGTTCGTGGACAGCTCTGACTCACGATGATCGATGGGCATCCACCTGGACAACCGAACTTAAAACAAACAGAAGATCCAAGCGTGCTTCAACACATGACCAAGACGTTGCGCGATCAACTGATTCGCAACCAAAGTATCAATGCTCCTTTTTCTTCCCTCCTTCCAATCCGGAGAAAATGTTCAACCAGCAATCCGGAGAGTAGAAACTTGTCAACTCCTTCTAGAAAGCGCATCATCCAATTTCCGCAACGCCGTCTTGTGGTCTAGGAGAATGGAAGGCCTGTTCCGAGGTCCGAGCGAGCCTCTTTAGGCGTCAGCAACTGGCGTCAAGAACACTCAGACGACCACTCGAACTTGACTTCGATGTTGAGTCTGCAGTGCGAGCTTTGTGACAACATCACGCCAAACCATTCTGACATGTCTCTTGGGACTGGTACACTTGAGCGGGGTGTGTGCGTGATGGCAGAATCTCATTTCTTTTCGAGTCAACTGGTCATCAGGAAGTCTGTAGTTGGGGTACGTATCTTGGCCATCGACTTGCGTCCTTCGGTTCGGCTTCTCGGTCCTCGAGTTTATTGTCGCTCCGATTTACAAGTCAGCCTCCTGAAGATCGAGCTGGATCTCAATTGTACGACCTGTGTGTTGCTACAGCATGAGTGATCAACAAACAAAGCCTTCCCCAGTGCCGATACGCATTCAGCCGGAACGTCGCACCTCACCGACATTCTAACATTCCCCCCACAGGCCATGAACGCCGCATTCGGAAACAGGACATGCTACTCTACCACTAGGAGCTCTGTGCCTAATACTAGTTTCTCAGCAGGTGCAGTAGCGACTCTGTAGTTCGGATCTAGTTGTGCTGGCTCCCCACAAACGTACAGAAGCCTAGATCGGCGACTCCATCGACAATCGTACAAGGCCAACAGCCGAAGCATGAACACAGACTGTCGCATGACTCTGTTTCAAACCGGGGCACAGTATCAGCTGGGACCTCATCGAAGATTCGAAAAGTTCCTCGACGACGATCGAGTCCGATGATCAAACAAACTTCATGGTTCGACACAAAGAACCCATCGAACATTCTCCCATCGTTCTTTGCTCCTAGGCTAAACTGGCGACTAGCCAAAACATAATGGGTTTCCACGCAGTCAGGTCGAAGGTTCCAAAGACACACGTTGTTGGACTGGACCTGGCGGTCTCCTCGGCACGTCTGTCGAACAACACCTCTGCAACTCCTCAACCTCGTACTCTGCATCCTCATCTTCATCTTCCACCACACCTTGTGGTCCAGTATCTGCTGTTGAACTCACCAACTTTTGTTGTTGCTGCAGGGTGGTGTTCGTGGACTGCGTTTCGTCACTGGCAGTGACTAGCGATGATGTCGAGACCACAGCGCCAGCGTTAACCGTCCTCAGAGCCTCGAATTTGATGGGTGTGTGCCCTTCGAATCGTGCCTGATGTTGTGGCAGAGTTCTCTGTATCCTTGTCTGAGAATCCCCTTCTTGTACCCTCCGCATGGCTTCCTGGACGGCTCGCTGTCCCACTTTCGGTTGACCATCGCCTCTGCTCCCAAACTTCCCAACAAGTGTTTCTGCAGCTGGGTCTTTGCATGAGTTGCCGACTTCGATGCCAGTCATGTATGTGTAGTTGCCACAAGCCGTCGAACAGCCTTGTTGACAATAAGGATCTGTGCCACCGCAATGCCCCATCCACGCATTGATATCTCGAAGATCTGGCATGACTGGGACAATCTGTTCGCTAGAGCAGTCGTTTCATGGATCCGCTGCACGGCGAGAATGCAAAGATAACATGGGTTTGCTGCAGTTGTCCTTTATCAGATCATGAGGATGATCTCGAATGTGTGCGACTGTGGTGTAAGGCAGGTTACATCGGGGTGGGACTGGCGTTCGCATGCCAAACAAGGTTTACTGCTGTTCGACAGGTTCCGGATGCTTTATTGTTCAGGGTGAGTGACACGCTTACTGTGGTACAGAAACGCCTTGGGATCTGGATACAAGGTGCGTAATAGAGCGTCATGGCCGGCGCTGTCGCTCGCCCCGAGGCGTTCCCATGAACAGAATTCGGTTGGTTGTTGCCATAGTCTTCCGCTCACAATACACTCTTCTCTTCTTGATTGGTCCATCTACCGTTAATAGCTTGTCACGTTTACCATCAATAGCATTCCATCAATCTCGACTTTGAAGCGATAGCTGTTTTGACAAGGGTCCAGTCTTGTCTCCTTGCGCTTGTAACATGAGTTGACCACCTTTACTACTATCCAACCATACTCAGTTGTATATTTGTTGACATGCCCATACTGTAGCTTCTATAATAATGATGGTAACTTCGTGATTAACACGCAAGATATGGTAGTTGTCAGCGTGCGATGCACTTCAGGAAGATCAACTTTTCCCACTATGATCTCGCTAACAATGTCAATCAACTCTCTGAATGGAGTTCCTGAGCCCGACATTGCCAGCGCAGCATCCGACGACTAGCCGTCCTATGCTATGTTTGGCATGAGTTTAAGGTGGTGCCTAAGGTAGTTTGTGTCGAACAGGACGGTGGACGGCACGAAGTTTTCCCCGACGCTCGCGTCACCTCCCTCAACGTCCGGTGGTCCCCTCCTTTTTCTCATAACTCCGAAGATAATACCTATATCCATTGTATCAGGAAAGTCATCTTTCTAAATGTTATTTGATAAGCCACTCATTGTGGGCCCACCTCGTGTCTGCCTACAATAGCTGGACAATACTGTTCGTGATGTCACCCTTTGCTCAGAGGATCAAGCTCATCAGGAACACTGGGGTATATAAGCTCTCAAGGCGGCAGGTCAAGAGGCAGCTCCTGACAAAGCTTGATTAACCAGTTCTAACCTTTGTGCGGTTCACATCTTTCTAACCATCTCGTATTGTCTTCATTCCTCGCGTCTTATCCCTACACCAAACAAAGCTCAACACTTCACCTGGAGATATGGTACCCNCGTTAATCTCACTGGAGGAGCACTATCTCTCTCAAAACGTCCGCAAACATCTCGCGGACACAGGCCGCCAAGATCCATATGCCCAATTTCCACCTCACTTGATAAATAAGCTCACCTCTCTCGGTTCGGATCGTCTGGCAGCTCTCGACTCCGGAAAGGTGTCCTTACAGATTCTCTCGCACAGTCCGTTGAACGCTTCTCCTCAAGAATGTCGTACGACAAACGATAATCTAGCTTCCGAGATAAGAGACCAGTCCCGATATGCAGCTTTCGCACTCTTGCCTATGGCTTCGCCCCTAGACGCGGCCAAGGAACTCGAACGATGCGTGAAAGAGCACAAGTTTCTTGGTGCGCTGATCAACAACCACTGCGACGGGACATTCTACGATGGCGAAGCGTATCGCCCTGTCTTTGCCAAAGCTGTAGAGCTCGACGTGCCTATCTACATTCATCCTACTTTTGCAGCCGACGAATGGATGCCTCACTATCGCGGCAACTTTGGCGAGAGGGCTGCGCAGATGATGAGTATAGCAGCCTGGGGCTGGCACTCTGAAACTGGCCTTCACGTGCTCCGTCTCTGGGCCTCCGGACTCTTTGACGAGTACCCGAAACTGAAAATCATCATCGGACACATGGGTGAGATGCTTCCCTATCAGCTTGACCGCATCATCTCTACTTCCTCGGCATGGGCACCAGACAACAAGCGTGGTCTCGAGCAAGTGTGGAAGGAAAACTTCTGGATTACAACCTCTGGCATGTTCAGTCTAGCTCCGTTGAGTTGTCTCTTGAGGATGTGTGCCAAAGACAGGATTTTGTACTCTATAGATTATCCATTCAGTGGCAATGAGAAGGGTTTGAAGTTCATTGAAGAGATTGAAGCAAGTGGAATGGTGAGCAAAGAGGAGTTGGAAATGATTTGCTACAGAAATGCTGAGAAGCTGCTCGGCGTGAATGCGGAAAGTGCTGTCGGTAGTAAGTAGTGAGTGGAGTCCCCTTCCTACGAGCTCGTACTTGTGACGAATTGCTCTCTTCTGAAAAATTGTAACAAGTAGCTCTCCTCTCAATCACCTTGCAAAGCGAAGATCAAACAAACAGAGTTATCCTCAGAGGCTTCCAAGTTGATCCTCCAGCTACGGAACAGATAGATTGTGCATGAGCTATGGACCACCAAGCACACTCTCCGATACATGAAGGAAAAGCGCGCTTCGACAAAGAGTTCGTGTTCTCTCAAGGTACTGTGAAGTTCTTCAGTCAGACGGGATGCCGTGAACAAACAAGAGGCTGCCTTTCACTTTCCCTCGATCACTTCTCACCATCACTTCTCGTTGATCGAGCTGAGACGCGTCTTCTCACTTGTACTCGCTTTCCACATCTTCATAAACAAGATTTCCCTGTCTCGTCTACAGATATCCAGGCATCTTCCACCAACCTCAAGACTCCACACCTTGCCGCTGTCGCCGAGGTGGAAGAAGAAACGACCATCTGGCATCGTTCGCCACGACGCACACCCCTCGCCGGCGTAGCACCTCGGGTCACTCTACAACATCGCTGTCACACGCAGACCTCTCTACGCATCATCAGTCACACATCACAGTACTCAACAGTCGCTTCTCGCTGTCAGCAAGAGTGTCGAATCTACTTTTCCCCACCGTCAATCAGCTCGTTCAGGAGGCGTCTATCTACTTTTCCTCATCTCGACATCCTCATCGTCTCACGCCACCATGACCACTCTCCTCAAAGGTGATCCTAAAACTCTACTGGTCGTCTCCAGCACCTCCACCCCAGCAGGAATCCAACGCCCCTAATACTCCCCCACTGTGCCACAAGACATTAATTTCCTAGGTCTACGCACTCAAATCCTCGGTAAGTCTTCCTTTCCTTCCTCCTGCCCCATCCCCTCCCTCCCGTCCCCTCTCCTCTTCTATATCCGCTTTCCTCTAATTAACCACCACAAGAAAACTACACCCACATCTACCCCACCCGCTCCGTCCACCTCATAACCTCCACCTACTCCTCCCGCCACGGCGCCCACATCGTCGCTGCACCCTCCGACGGTGGCCAACCTTTGCTATCCTCCAAATTCCACATGCGTACTGAAAAAGCACTGAAGCAATTACTGGAAGTTACTGAAGAGGAAGTGTATAAAAAGTTTATATGGGTATGGAGGGTTAAAAGTGCATGGAGGGCAAGAGTGAAGGGACGTGGTAGGAGGAAGTGTGGGAGAGGGAAGAGGAGACATACTTTTGCGTTTCTCAAGGGTTTAGGATGTTGATGATGCTTTGCACTTGGGTTCTCGATTCTCATGTGAGAAGCAACGAGATGGGTGTGCAGAGACAAGGGCGGAGGGAAGGAGAAGAATGAGAAAAACCGAGGATGGCAGAGAAAGGAAGCAGCGATGGAGCCCACAAAGAAGCCACACATCAGAGAAACAGACGGTAACTCACATTCCAAAAGCTGCTCACTTGTGGTCCATGACGATATATTCCGATTTTGCTTCCACTGCATGAGATGGTATGTATGCAATAGCAAACCATCATACTCTTTATCACACAGGCAAAGGCGTGACACGAAGCGGTAGTCAATGGGATAGGAGTATGCCAATACTATCTTGCAATATCCAAGATCTCATACAACAAACATACTCTAGAGTGTCCATCCTGCATTACAACGACGAGATGGCACTAGCCCACCTCTGTTCATCTTTCCTGTTCCAATTTGTCAGCATCTGCATACTCGTGCGAACATAACCGTGTTCAAACTTACTTGTCGAAGTGCAACAACATGCCCAACACCGGAACCAACTGCAACTGATGCTTCCTGTCCTTCTGCTCCAAAAACTGCAACAGCACATTCTTCAGATACACATAATCGATCGCTTGATCTTTGGCATCGGGCCCGCCGGCGGTGGCCACACTGCCATTGCGACTTCCCATTGGGCTCCCGATGCGCGAACTCTCCAGCGATGACCGCGCAGACGGCTTGTCAGATCTGGTTTTGAGCGTCTTGATCTCGTCGGCGAGTGCCTTTGACGACTTTTGCAGTGTGGCGAGACGGGTCTCGGTGTCGGCCAGAGATTTGCGGAGGTCTGTTTTTTCCTTTTCGAGGGCGCTGGAGGAGCGTTCGTGGTCGTCGAGGGCGTCGCGGAGTTGTGTCATTGCACTCCTGACTTCTGTCAGTTCCTCCGTGGCGGCTGCAGACTTGTTCTCGAGTTCGGTTTTTTGTTTGCGCCATTGCGATTCCCTTCTTTCGAATTCTTCCTTTTCGTCGTTGATGGAGGAGAGGGAGGTTTCGGCGTCTCGGAGTTTGTGCTTGAGGTCTTCGAGTTCGCGGGTGCGGCGGCGGCCAACGGTGACGGCTTCCTCTTCGGCGCGGTCGCGTTCTTCGATTGCCACGTCCATTCGCTCGCGCATTTCTTTGACGCGCGATTCGGCACGGCCTTCGACGTCGGCGAGGAGACGGCGCATGGTTTCTGCTTCTCGGCTGCGCTCGCTGAGGAGACGGTGGGCGTCTGCAAGCTCTTCCTCGAGACTCTCGCATCGTCCCTTGACTTCCTTCATCTGGGTAGCCAGTTCGCGAGTCTGATCTTGCATACTGTCCATGAGTGATTGAGCTGATGCCTGTTGTGCACCCTTGAGTTGGAGCTCCTCTTTCAAGCGAGACGACTCTTGCGTCAATGCCGTGACCTGTTTTTCGAGGCTCTGCAACTTTTCGCGCTGTTTCGAGGCCTCGTCTTGAGCTTTGGACAAGTCTTTCTGAAGCTTATCTCTCGTTTCAGTGGCTTCTTTTGCAATCTCTCCGCTCGTTGAAGGTCTTTTTGCGATTTGGTGCTCTGCTCTTCGAGCGTTGCCGTGCGTTCTGCATTTTGCTTGACTTTCTCATTCAAAGACTTGATCTCAGCATCCTTGTCCTTTGACTGAGTCTTGTAGGTAGAAATTTCAGACTGCAGATCCTTCTCCTTAGCTTCCAGCCTGCGAAGAGTACCGTTGGCTGTGCTCAGATCGTCCTTGGTCTTCTTGAGCTCAGCAGCCTCTTGACGAAGACTCGTTAACTCGGGCTGGATCTTGTTGAGGTGCTCCCTTAATGCTGTCAGGTCCTTGTATCTTGTCTGAGCCAGTTCATTAGCGGCAGACAAATCAGTCTGCAGAGATGAAGTCTTGGATTTGAGTGCATCAAAGTCAGCGGTCAAAGTCTTGTGCTTTTCGCTCGACTCTCCATGACTTGACTTTAGTGACTCGGTCTCTTTCTTGAGCTTCTTGTTGGCCGCATCGAGGCTGTCCTTGTCCTTCTGGATGTTGGCAGCTTGTCCTCGAGCTCCTTGCTCGAAGTACCAGAAGATTGCTTGAGCTCGTCCAATTCCCTCTGCACCTTTGCATGTTCCTCAGTCTTTGACTTGATCTCAGACTCAAGATTGTCACATTGTTTCTGCAGAGACTTGCACCTGTCTTCAAGCTGCTTCATCTCTTCGGCACGTTCGCCGGACTCGGAATCCTTCTGTGTCTTCAGACTCTTGATCTGATCTCTTGCACCACACAAGTCATTACCGATATCCTTGAGCTGTTCTCTAAGGTCGTCAATCTCCTCTTTGAGATCGTCTTCGCCCTTGAGCTTAGCGTCGAGTCTGTCGATGGCGGCTTCTTTCTTCTCGATTTGAGAAGTGAGATCCTTGATCTCGGCATCCTTTTCTTCAATGACAGTGTGCAGCTCTTTGATCTTCTGGTCGTTGTCTTCTGAAGGTGCAGTTCTCGGAGCCAATTGGCTGAGAGAGTTGGTGATGTGTGCTCTTGCGGCAGCCAGCTGTTCAAGCGACAAGAGCGACTCTTGCGGAACGATTGGAGTCTGCTCCTCGGGCTTGGGAGAAGGCACAGACGAGGGTGGAGCGCTCTTCGGCGCCTCTGCAGCGGGCGTATTTGCAGCAGCACCACCCTTCTTCTTTTTCTTGTTCTTGTTCTTCTTCTTGGCCGCTCCACCGTCTCCGGTCTGTGTGGGAGCTGCTGTCTCGGGTGTAGCAGCAGAAGCAGAAGCAGGTTCGGGCTCGGCATTTGTAGACTCTTCTGGCTCAGAAGTCTTGCAGTGGCCACATGCAAGAATCATCTGATAAGCATCATCGCGTTCCTTCTCGGCAGTCTTTAGTTGACCTCGTAGTTCGGTCAATGATGTGTCCTGAGTAGAGACTACAGAAGCGGCCTCACGAGCAGCCTTCAAGCCAGCCTCGCTCTTCTTCAGATCATCACGCATGCCATCCATGTCTTTCTGCAATGACTTCTTACCAGATTCGGCCTCGGTGAGTTGCGACTTGAGTGTCTTGACCAGGTTGTCCAGGGTTTCCAGACGTTTCTTGTCGGCATCGCTCGCCTTCTTGTTGGTGCTGTCTTGGTTGGCTCTGTCCTTGTTCTCTTTCTCGAGTTTGGTGAGAGCATCCTGAGCAGAAGCAGCCTTTGTCTTGAATACCTCGATCTGGTTGTTAACGCTGTCGAGATCCGATGTTGCTTTCTTGAGCTTGTCGGTGAGCGACTTGATGCGTGATTCTAGTGGCTTCTTTTCAGACGCTGAGATGTGGTCGAATTGATTCAGCTGTGTCTTGATCTTCTCGATCGTACTCTCAGAATCCATGAACTTTCCCTCTAGATCAGACTTCTGTTTCTCCAGTTCCGAGACTTTTTGCTCAGACTCGGACTTTTGCATTTCCAGATCAGACTTTTGCTTTTCCAAGTCGGTGACCTTCTTCTCCGAGTCGGATTTCGATTGGTCTTGAGATTCCTTTGCGCTAGACTGATCTTTGGTTGCCTTGTCGAGTTTCTCACGGGCGTTCTTGTCAGAGTCTTGAGCAGTCTTCAAGTCGTTCTCCAGAGAGGTGATCTTGTCGTTCAGTTGTTCGACTTGGCGAGTCTTTTGGTCCAGCTCTTCCTGCAGACGAGGAGCCTCTTCCTCATAAGAAAAGAAATCCTCGCTCTTTCTAGTAGACTTTGCGTCCTTGTCGTCGACTGATAGGGTAGTGGCGCCCAGAGAATCCGTCTCGGTGGTAGGCTTGTTCTTCTCGTCCCTCTCTTTCCTCAAACCGGCAGCCTCATCATACGCCTCTTTAGCTCTTCTCTCGGCGTCGTCCAGTTTACACTTGATGTCGTCCTTTTCTCCAGTGACCTTCTTGTACTCGTCCATGACCATGTCGCCTTTGAGGTTGAGTTGCATCAGATATTCGACCAGAGCAGAGGGATCGGCAATGGAAGTCAGAGGAGTGTTTTCGCGGAGAGCGGCCTCGAAAGGCTCGATTGCAGTGACCCTTGCATGAGCGATGCGGTAGGAACGGAGGAGCTCGGTGTAGCGCGACTCTAGCTTCTCGAGCTTGCGCAACTTGGTCCGGACGTCCTGAGGCAGGTCTTCGGGCTGCTTTCCTCCATCTTGTTGTTTCTCAGAGACAGGGGCGTCGGACTGGGCGGGCTCTTTCTCGATGGTTGAGGTGGCAGGTTGATCGGAGGAAGAAGCCGAGGCTTCGTTCACAGTGGGGTTGGGAGTGGCGGTGCGAGTAGGAGTGTCATCGTCGTCAATGACAAACTCGCTCGGGTCAGGACCTTTTGGGGGGATGCCACGATTCGAGTCGGCGCGGGATCGGTTGGCTGGGCGGTTTGGCGATTCTGTCCTCGACACGCCTCTTCTAGCGGCGGACGAAGGAGTTCGCTTTACGGGGGACGATGTGCCGGGTTGGCCTCGTTGGCGAGCTTGTTCCTCTGCGATTTTGGAGTCCAAGAAGGAGTCCAAGTTGCCTTTGAGGCGCTGGGCATGCAAGTCAGGAGAGTGACGAGATAGTCATTCGTCAAGGGGCTCACCTGAAACATGGTTGTATGTCTACGATATGACTGGGCGCATAGCTAGAGGAACGACAGCGAGGAATAATATCAACACGTTGATTAGGCCGGATATCGGAAGCTCGGCCTTGTCAGGGCGACCCTCGTTCGGCTTGTGATGGGCGGCGGCTCTGGCTGGAACGAGGAAGGTGCGACGCGTGTGGAGCGAAACGTCATCGGCTCTTGTTCTTGTTCGACACGTTCGTTCTTGTTCGTGCTGCAGCTGCCTCTGCCTCTCTGCCTCACACGCATGCATCGCTCGTAGCAGACATGGTTTCTTTCTGGCCCTTCAAGGTGCGCTACGCCTCGTCCACTTACTCCTCTCTGCACTCTGCTGACATGCGACCATCAGNNGGTCACGACTCTACCTCGGCAGCGTCATTCGAAAAGCTGCTCTCTTCCCTCTCGTCCAAGATCAATAAAGAGACCGCCCGCAACGATCGTCTGCACCAGGGACAGCGTCGCTACAAAGTACTATGGACCTTGTACACCACCTTTGCCTACCTACTCGCTGCAACCATCCTCATCCTAGTCACTGGCCTGTCAAACTGCACCGCTGTAGAGTACACTGGTCTGGCCGCATCGCCTGTCCTCATCTACGGTGTCAGAACTGCCCTTGACGCATACTTCAACTACCGCCTCGCCTCCTCCCAGTCCTACCTCAACGCCCTGAACAAACAACGCGACGATGCAATCTCAAAACTCAAGGAAGCCACAAAGTACAACTCCACCCAGCAGCTGCTGGACAAGTACGGTGGCACTCCCACAAAGTCGCCCCAGCAAAAGACAAGACAGCAACAAGACACCCCCACAAAGAAGCAGCAATCCGCCCCCGTCAAGCGAACCGGTCTACCTCCTCCACCCACCGCAAACATCCCAGGCCGCCAACTGCCTCCATCTTTCCAACCAATCACCCCTCCTCAACAACCCTCTCAATTCCAATCTCTTCCGCCGCAGCCCCAAACCTCTCGCCCCGAACCACAAGCCGACTTCGCACCAAATGCCTTCACGGCACCTACCCCACGCGACACAAACCCCTATGCCTCTTCTGGCCCTCGCTGGTACGACAGAATCCTCGACATTGTCCTCGGCGACGACGAAACCCTCCCCAAAAACCGCATCGTGCTACTGTGCCGCAAGTGCCGCTTGGTAAACGGTCAAGCCCCTCCTGGAACACGATCCCTGGAAGACTTGGGTACATGGAGATGCAAGGATTGCCATTCTCTCAATGGCCAAGAGCTGGAAGCCAAAGCAATGATTAGGGAGATTGCTGGCGAGTCCACTGTCAAGGATGGAGCAAAGGAGATGCAGGAGGTTCAAGGAGCGGATAAGATGGTCGAAGACGATGATGAGCAAGAACGGCTCGAAGAAGACGAAGATGAGGTAATCTCTGCACCTGCCACGTCTACTAGAAGCAAAGTCAGGCAGCGCAAAAAGTAGATCTCAGTCAAAAACACAAAAATAGGCATAGTCGAGCAAAAAATAACAAAAGGCAAATTCACGACTTTACAGCTTCTCACTGTACAAGCAAAACCCGCAAGTCACTACAAAACACAATAGCGCATAGATGCAGCATGTATTCGTTATTGTGTGGTGGAGATCCAGAAGTGCAGAGGCAAGAGCAAAAACAAAAGTGTGGACGACTAGGGGATCGAACCCTAGACCTTCAGCATGCAAAGCAGACGCGCTACCACTGCGCCAGACGCCCAATTGATGGATAAGCCTGTTTTTGATGAGATATAGTCTTCGAGGAAACAGAAGAGAGGTCGGTTGTATCACCCTGTTCACATCTGTCACAAAGCATCAAGGAGAGGTACAAAGATGTCAGAACACACGACGACTTTCTCAAAGGGATCATGTATGTGCAAGCATAAATCATGGTCAGGTCTAGTCTTGATGCTGCGCCCAAGTACTGAGCCGGAAGAACTTGAAAGCATTTTTCTCATTTCTATAGGAAACATCTGTGATTGGAATGATTATCCGCTGACAACCACTCGCAACGAATATCTATGGACCATCCTCACTATACCGCTTGGAGTTTTGGTTGTCTATGAAGGAAAGTGAGTCTGCCCCAGCGGTCAAAGACTTGGGATCTCTTCGGGCATCGCTAAGGATGTTTCACAAGCAAGAGAGCAGAGCGCAGCCCTAGAATCGCTAGTTCTTTTGCTTCTGGCATTGGTGAGGTGCAACCAAGTCAGGGGCAAGATCATAAATTCGTGAGAAAAGTATTGAACGCTCTATGCAGTTTCCGCCTGCATCTGTTGTGTGTCCTTGTGCTCTTCCGTCACCTTGTGTGCTGTGTCCTTCCCTTTCCTCTCTTCTTCCAGAGCCTCCAATTCTGCTAGCCTTGCTGCCGTCTTGGTCGCTTCTTCTCGTTCCCTCTTTTCTCTGTCTGCCTTTTCCATGGCTGCGAATTCTTCGTCTACGTCTTCCTCATCGACTGTGGAGGTGCTAGCTCCATTGATGACCCTGCCCACCTCGTCTACATTCTCCATTTCATCCCTGAGGCGATCCACAACTTCCTCTACACCTTCTGTACCGCCCACCTCTGCATGGAGACTCTTCAAAACATTTGCAGAAGCAGACATGGCAGACACTATAGCGACTTGATCTGCAGCCGTCTGAATGGCAGTAAATGTCTCTTCCAGTTGTGATAGCGTAGCGCTGCGGGTGTGCAGGGTAGTTTCTGCTAGCTTTTTGCTGCGCAGGGCCGATTTGGCTTGGATGGTGCGTTTTGCGGCGACGGCTTCGCGGGCAGAAATGTCGAGAGTGGTGATGCGGTCTGTCAAGGCCGAAACTTGTGTATCCAGGGCTTTGATCAGGGTGCGTAGGTTTGCAATGTCGGTGTCTTGTTGAGTGATGGGTTGAGGTGTGGATTCAGAAACAGATTTGAGTTTGATGGTTGTCGAGTTGAAGGAAAGGTACGGTTTGTCGCGGGATAGATAACGGAGGAGGATGTCAAAGTCTGTGGTGCTCAAGGCAGCGTCGGGAAGTTGTGCCGGGTCGAGGACGTGAGCAAACTCTGATTCAAAAAGGGAGCGGGAGAAGATGAGCGAGGTGGCAGACTGGTCGAGCTGGTGTGCTTTGGCGATGATTGCGTTCGCTGCTTCNCTGTTTGTTCTTGGGTCAGAATGTGTCTGAGATAAGAGCTAAGAGGGCTGGGGCAGTACCTCGACATTGGCCATGACGACCAAATTGCCGACCGATAGTTTGTCAGATGTACCGAACAGCGAGGCAACGCCAACCTGCTTGAGACCCCAGCTGACAACCTGCCACGGCGATGGTATCCAGCTCTTTGCGTAAACACTCTTTGTCGCATTCAAAAAGTCGTTCAGAGAGATGAACTCGCGCTTGTCGACAGCGTCTTGAATGACAGCACCCAAAGCGAGCGGTCGACCCCATTGTGCAGAGTTCAATGCGCGCGACAGATCCTCACCACTCCCGAAGACGACGTGACTCGCTTGTCCAGATGTTGTTGAAGCGGGTGGTAGGCGGCCGGCGCATGCGGCAGCCGTCAGACCACGCAGCCATGCTCGAGAGTTTGCTTGGTATCCATCCGGGTTTGACGTCTTTTGTAGGCGAAAGTCCGAGTAGAGAGATTGAAGGCGGTTGCGACTGNNGCGTGGTTGTCAGTGCTGTTCTGATGGTGTGGAGAGGGTCGACAAGGGCATGTACCTACGGAAGGCCTCCTCGTGTGTGCGCAAGAACTCTACAAGGTCGTTCATGTCGTTGTATGTCGGGTGTTTTGTTTCTGTAGGTAGCAGATGGGCAGAAACAAGTTGGGCAATGACGATGGCTGGTCTTGGCGTTCACATGCACTGCGGTTTCCTTTCCGCCTTCTTGTCTCTGTTCGACATGTCTACATATCAACGTCCACATTCAAACATCTTATCGAAACATGCCTCCTCTTCTTGGTCAATCTTGGGCACGTGTTTTGCAGCCAATCGGCATCGGGTCCTGTGCTTTTGCGGCTCCACCGTGCTTCAAACTTCCTTTCTCACATCCTGCTCACAATCCATTACCGGACAATACCAATTCTCTGGCCCGAGAGAAGCAGCAGTCGCTATCTCAGCATCGTCCTGAGCATCCTCAAGAACAATCCAAGTCGAAGATGAAATAAATACACGGCGTCGCGAGAGATATCACAATGATCCTGAACATCGTCAAAAGAGATTGGACGAATGGAACAAGTATGTAGAAACTCGGGAGGGAGATGTGGAGTGGTATAGACTCCAGAGATACGCTGTGTCCAAGCGTAATAGAGATCGAAAGTTGGCAGATGCCGCTAATCGTCAGCAGCGTAGTGCCAGCGTACAAGAACAGCAACGACAACGTCGTCAGATCGATCCCCACTGTGTTGAGCCGCAAGGCTTGAGTCTTCTGCGCCAGACTCCGTCGCCTCTGTGTAACCAAGGCTCCTTGAACTCCACTGGAGCATAAGGGGGCGGAGCATCGATGTTGTCAGGTTCATGTGTCGCAGTGCTTTCTTGGCGTTCAGAAGAAGATGCGATACTCGCGGCAGACCCAACAGCCATCCAGAGGATGTGAAAGGACGTCGTTCCAGACCGCTGGATGAATATGCCGTCCTTCATCACACCGTCTACCTCGCATCTGACCATGTTGAAGCATCTGCTATGTTCATCCGTGGAGTTCGAGGTATTTGCGAGAAGAGTCGGGTGGACGAGCAAAAGACCTTCGTATGGATTCTACCTCGACGTACAATTTCTCTCGCCTGGAGGCTGGAATCATGAGCACAAAGCTCATGCATCTAATGCGCACAAAGTAGTGCTGAGGGTTTGTCGTATTTCCACACCGACTACTCTTCCGACGCAGACTGGTCAAAGTTCATGGAGCTATGTTGGACATGCCTGCGATTTGAAGTAGAGGGCTACGGATCACAGATAGCAGCACTCATCAGCTCTCACAAGCACATGTGGTGGATGGAGTACCGAGCGTATTATGAAAATGCGTCACTCAATACGCTTCAAACCCACCACCGTACTTGGCTAGTAGCACTAGATCCACAGGTTCCCTGCCGCAATTACCCAGAACATCATATGTTTCTAGAAGTAGATGTCGAGGTCATGGAGCGGTTCCGAGAGATGACGGATACGGTGTATGAGTAATTACCTCTTGAACAGGACCCTTCTGTCGAAGTTTTCGATGCGGCAGCTGTAAGCAGTAGCGACAGCGACGATTACCCAGGATGGATGAAGTTGAGGTTGGGTGGCCTCTATCATCTGTATGAGAAGGCTCTTGGGTGCTGAGGAACGCGAGAGCTATGTGTCAACCACACAATCTGGTTCGACAGAGGGTAAGGCTCGAATAGCTCGGGAAGTAGAAAAGTTGCAAAACAGACATCCTAAACAGATGTCGTGCAGACAAACAGGGGTATGGTAAGCAAAAAGAGGAAGGTATAACCGAGGGGCAGTGATCGACACGCGCTCTGTCAGCTTTCCTTCTTCTTTTGTTCTGCTGCACGACGCCTGTGCTGCAAAGTAGAGGCTGCAACCTCGAGCTATGCTCATAGCTGCGACAGGGAACCTTGTCAATGCAGGATGACTCTCCCAGCACGCCACCAATAGCCTGGCTGATAGTGTGATTTTTCTTCGCTGCTGTTCCCCGGGGACGGCGTGGAGTCAAAGCGATGCCCTGCAGGAGCTGACAGCTATATGTGCAGCACGAACGCAAGCCTCTGGGACCATGCGTCGTCAACTGCTTCGAGTAGCTTGTACGATTTAACCCCCGTCGACAAGTCCAATAGCTGCTCATGTAAGTCCTGGAGTAGTTGTCGGCATGCTCTCCCCGAAGTCCCTGATCCCACGATGCCATTGTCTCAGGAAAGATCTTCTCACTACGGATATGCAGCCATGCCTCTTATCCCAGTATTAAATGGCTTCTGGAGGATCTCATCTATCTGGACTTGACCGGCTCTACTTTTCTTCTGATCTATATGTCGCAGCCTCTTTATTGGATATGCGGTAGTCGGAACACATACTTGACACAAGAAAGCTCAAATGGTTGGTGGTCCCACAGATCAGGCGTGGATTGAGTCTGCAAGACAAGTTCATTCGGGAACACCACCTTGTTATCATCTCGTCACTTTGTTCCTGAAGGCAAATGGGGGATATGCTCACAAGCCTAATTTTTTCCAAACCCTCACCAGCTTCAATTGAGGTTTGCATTTGAAGACTTTCACTCGGCACAAGTGCGCACCTGCTTTCAAAACTCCGTCGAGCTTCTCGGCGTCTGTTTAACTCGTTCTTCTCGACGCACTCGCATCGACGACGAATTTATCGACACGATCTTACACCATGTCGACTGCCGCTGCTCCCACCGATGGCCCTTCGCACCATGGCAGCCGCGCTCACCAGCTGATCGTTGCTACTGTCGTTGCCATTGTACTTCCCACCATCTTCCTCGCTCTGCGCCTGCTCGCCAGACATGTCCTGCGCATCCGTCTCTACTTTGACGACTGGCTTATTATCATCGCCTGGGTAGGTCAATAAAGTTCCTTCATCTGCGCACTTTGCTCATTCATTACAGNNTTCTTCAAGATCGGCCTTGACATTAGCGGCTCCCTGCTCATCGAACATGGCATGGGTCGCTCCATTCAGACAGTCAGTGCCTCCGACCTCACCGAGTTCCTCAAGATTCAGTACACGGGCGTCATCCAATACCCCCTCTGTGTCACCTTCACCAAGCTCTCCATCCTCTACCAATACCGCCGCTTGTTTCCCAACCACGATTTCAAACTCATGACTTCTTTCCTGATTGCCATCATGGTCATGTGGTGTACTGCAGTCATGTTTACTGGCATCTTCATGTGTACTCCCATCGACAAGGTCTGGAATCCCGCTATCCCGGGCAAGTGCATCAGTCTGGTGCCTTTTTACTATGGCATGCAGATCCCCAACGTGGTCACTGATTTGTGTATCCTCTTGCTGCCTTTCCGCGAGATTCAGAGACTGGAGTTGCCGAAGAAGCAGAAATTGGGGGTTGCGGTTACCTGTTTGCTTTGGGTCATGTAAGTTTCCTTGCCTTTTTGCTTACTGCACTTACTGATCTTTCTCAGCTCATTGATCTTTGGCGTCGTACGTCTAGCCGTCATGGTACAGCTTACCGACAAGGGTAGCGATGTCACCTGGAACCTTGTCGCCCCTGCCATTTGGACGACCATTGAACCTGCCGTCCAGATCACCACTGCTTGTCTGCCTTCTCTGCGTGTGCTGTACCGCAAGTACATGGATAGCCGCGAGCAAAAGCACAGATCTGCTGCTACTTCTGCACAGCGTTTGCGTGGCATGGAATTGACTTGTCCGCGTGCAGACAGCACGGCCAACGGCTCCATCACTACCAAATCTAGCAGAGAACAGCAAGGTAGCGGGGTCGTTGAGAGGGATGTCTATGTCTGAGGCTCTAGAATCGATGCCGGGGAAGGAAACCTGACAGCTTTTGCAGTAACAAAGGATGGAACAAGCATGTAGTAACAAGCAAACACAAGCAAAAAGCCGAAAAAAAGGCAAAATGAATTGTATACCAGACACGACATCTTTGCTCTTTTGTTGCTTTCCATGTGTGATAGAGGGTGTACCGTTATGCTATAGAAATGCACAATATCTTGTGATGTCTAGTGATGTCCCAGAAGAGCCGTCATTTTGAACCTGTTTCCATGGTCATGCGTGAATCCGACTAAACACTGTGCATTTTTGTAGTATACTATTGACGATTCATTGGTGTGGAAGAGGCAGCTTCTTTTGCTATGTAGGCTCTCCTTTGAGATGCAAACTGTAATGGTATACTATGGAAAATGCAACAACCACCTTGTAGAAACAGAGTTATATCCATAAGAGAAAAGAAATTAATTAGTGCTATCTCCATGGCCATCTCTTGAAGACGGATAAGAACTATGCATCTTTATAGTACACTACCGACTATTCAACAGCATGGGAGAGGCAATTTCTTTTGCTAATCAGACTCTCTTATATAAAATGCAAAAACTATAATAGTATACTGATAGAAAAACATGCAAGCACAATATCTTGTTCGAAAAAGAGAAATCATATCCGAGGAAAGACGTTATGATGAGAATCCATTCTCTATGCTTATCTCTCGTATACATCAAAACAATGCGTATTTATATGGTCTACTAGTTACTAAACCATTGCTGTGGAAAGAGAGAGAGAGAGTTGAAAAATGTGCTAGCCTTTTTTCCAAGTCGTCTTTTTTGTGGTTGTGCGTGTGTATGATTGGTGATCAAGGCAATTTTTATGGTGTGTTATGATATCGCTTGATGTAGACGATATTGGGGACAAGTGTCTGGACACAGAGGATTTTGTTGTGTTGTAGAGATTGGGAATATGTCTCTCAGTGTTGAACGCAAACGTGCAAGTGTACAATTCTAGAGCACTGTCTTGCTGTATAAGGAGATTTAGCAGAGATAGAACAGCCAACGAATACACCAAGGGACTCCGAAGAAAAGGGTAATGTTGTACATGGCTTTCTCTATTTGTATACTAACTTGGATAAGTTGTGCGTGTTTGCCGCATCTCAGACGGCCATCAAAGCGCCTTTGCTCCAACTCTTCACTCTGGCGACATCAATCCCATTCTTGACTTTGGCTGTCAAGACATCCAGAGTTGACGCATCTACATCGCCAACCTTTGCCCTTTGGTCCAACCAAGCCAACACGCCTGTCCTAGTCACCAGAGATGTCGCACCACCCACAGCAGCAATCCTATACACCACCTTGAGCACCCCNTCTTTGACTCCTTTAGGCGCCGATGGACTCGCAAACAGATCCAACACCTTCTCCATACAATTGCGCGGCAGCAATAAATGCACATCTGCAAGTGTCCTTGTGCCCTGGCAGAAAAAGTCGAGCACGAATTCGATTTCCGCCCAGTGCTTGTCGTCTTCTTCGGGGGTTTCGAGGACGGTCTTGTCGATCCAGTGGTTTGCTAGTTTGCCAATGTTCCAAATGGGGCCTTTGTTGAGATACTTGTTGATCTTGGGGTACATGAAGTGAGAAGGGTCTTGCAAGATCGCCAAAGCTTGAGTGGCAAACACGGTAGCCATGTAGGGAAGTGGTTGTGTAGATATCGGTGGCGAGAGTTCGGCAACAGTTTCGGAAAGCTCGCCGAGCAAGAGGTATATTTGATCTTTGTCGTCGTTTGTGGATTCCTTGACAAGGAGCATGAGTTTACGGATGGCGGCGTGAGCTTGCAAGCGGACAGAGCTGTCTTGTGATGACAGGCATAGAATAAGTGCGTCAATGTCTCCGTTCTGTAGAGACTCGTCTAGGTCCTTTTGTTGCCACCTGCTCAGTTCGGGATGGTTTTGCTTTTCGACAGGAGGCTCTGAGAATGCAAGAGGCTGTCTTGTTGATTTCTTATCAGAGGATGACGCTGGGCCTGAAGTCTTGTCGTCATCAGATTGTCTGCGAGAGGTGATGGAGCGTAATGTAGGTTCCAACTCGACCGACGACACAGCAGGCAAATCTGTAACTCTCTGTCTGATAAGCTGCAACAACGCAACATCCTCGCCCATCACCTTGAGCAACTCGAGGAAGCGAGAAAACCACATCAACACATTTGTGCGGTCTGAGTCTGGTAGTTTCGAGGTGAAAGGGATCTGCTCCAAGCATACCATGACCAACACACTGAGAATCTTGCCGTGATCAGAGGCACCAGCCAACTCATCAAGATCGTCGAGATACTTGATTGGCTTTNNTCTGACCAGACGGCCCAAACCGTCGTCAATAAAGGTGTAGAGAGCTTCACTCGGCTTCCAAATCTCGTCGTCCGCAAGACTGGCAATCAAGGCGTTCACAGGCGGCTCTTTCGTTTGCTGTTGCAGAATGCTGTGCTCATCAATAACCGACTGGAGCAGATTGATAAACTCGGACCCAGTAGATTGATCCACGGGCGTCTGCGCGCTCAAACGCAGGAGCGTGGTGAAGGGAGAAAACTTGAGCGAACCCTGTTTGTGCCACCAACGCATACCCGCAGAGCATTGGGCAATGACGAGTAGATGCTGCAACTCCAACAGACGGAAAGCATAGTTCTCGCTGTCTGAAGTGACTGTCTCGGCTCTGGACATGGCGACCGTCAATGCCTGAGAGACGTCGAATTTCTCCTCGAGAGCAGCCTGCGGAGTGACTTGGTAATACATGCGGAGTAGCCTTGAGATGGCTTCCTTCTGAAGGATGTTATCGTCCGAGACTTTGCGGAAGGCGGCAATCACGTCTTTGATTGGAGGACATCTTTGACAAAACTCGGCGATCAGCCTGATGGATCCCTCTTTCCAGAGCGAATTGCCCTCAGCAGCTGCAACTTTGAATGCCTGCAAGACGTGCTGCAGCTTCTGGAAAGCAACAACCAGAATGCGGACAGCGAAAAGGGTGATGAGGTCGGAAGATTGGTTCAAGGATTTTGTCAAGATTCTCTGAGTCAGAGGTAGA
Source organism: Aureobasidium uvarum (assembly GCA_903853725.1). Lineage (NCBI taxonomy): Eukaryota > Fungi > Ascomycota > Dothideomycetes > Dothideales > Saccotheciaceae > Aureobasidium > Aureobasidium uvarum. The sequence goes on along the minus strand of CAINUL010000008.1, from coordinate 96,641 downwards.
GGCAGAATGTTTTCGATGGCGATTGAAACAGGAGGAGGGCAGCTTGCGTAGTGATCTTGGGCTCCGAAGTACTTGGGGAAAGGAACCTGGACGGATGAGAAGAGGAAAGATGCATATCCAATCCAAGTATTTGTGAGCTTGGGTTCGAACGAAAACTTTTCACCTCTTGCAAAGTAGTAGTCTGCGATGATCTCGGGTGCAGCAGCAAAGATTGAAAGCAGGATATCTCTTTCCTCCTCGCTTGCATATGGCTTCAGGGTTTGCGAGAAGCCAGACAGGATAGTGTTGCGCACAGTGACTTGACCTTGGAACTTGTTGTACCAATCGACAGAGTCAAGGCCAAGATCAAGCGCCAGGTCTGTTTCGACATCATCATTCTGATCCCTGGTGTGACGTTCGCTGCCAGGAGGGTACCAGCCGCTAGGACGAAGGAGACCAAGAGAAGGCGTAGTACTGACAAGTTTCAAGAATGATATGACTGCGTTCTTGCCACGAATCAGAGTGGAATCGTCGCCTGTCGGGCTTTCGGTGGCGGCAAAAGTACGAAGAGCAGCAAGGACGCCAGCCAGAGAACGCTCGCTGATAGTTTGAGTCTTGGTTGCGCGAGGAATTGTCTCATCTCGCAAGATACCAGTCTCGAGTACTTTGAAGATTTCTTGCAGAGCATCGGCAGAGTCATCCTTGAGGTGGTCAAACAGAGCCTTGGTAATGTGGCCGTTCTTGAGAATGTCGATCTTAGCACCCTCTCCTTGGTACTTAAAATGCGCGAGAAGATAACGGACAGCATTCGATCGGACTGACGGACCAGAACCACTCTTGACCAGACAGAGGTTGCGAGCAACAATTTTTGTTTCGAATGTAAAATCACGCTTCGCATAAACTTGCTTAGCCATAAGACCGGCATCGAAAGAGACCATCTCAGTGAGGATACGCAGAGAGGGAGAGATGACGTGTTCCTTGTGTTTCGGAGCAGACACGCTTCTCGAGATGAGCTTGAGCTGGGCATGGTTTAGAAGAGTCTTGATGAGCAGAATGCCATATTCGCGAGACTCAATTAGAGTTGCGATTGTCTTCAAGAGTAGGGCCAGGATGGAAGCCACAGATGTGGCCAGGTAATCATTGTTCGTCTGGTTAGCAAACCCCCACGCCTGCATGAAATCAGGAAGATATTCAGCATCCTTGTCACGGGCAGCTCTTAGTTTGGCAGCATCCAGATAGTCGTTGAGGATGTTGATTTTGGCCGGACGGTTGGGCTCGTCGGTTTGGTAGAGGATAAGTTCCAGGAATTGCTTGAAAGATTGGATAGCGTTCCTCAAATCCTGGACGCCATCTTGGCTGAAGGAAAGAAGATCCTGAAGCTGACGAGCGGAGAAGATATCTGTGGCAGGGATCACGGCGACGGGAGGTTGTGTTTTGGGACGTTTGTTGTCTCTGACTTGATGGCCGTCGGAGTCGGCGAACCTTTTGACATTTTATATTTGTTGGTGAATATGCAGATAGGCAGGGCTTGCAGAAAACATTCACATGTCTTTGGCCCAAAGCCTTGGCACCAGATTGAGGAAGTTTTTAGAGTTTGGCGGAGACGGCGGGAGCAGCCGCGGATTGGAACGGGCTCGGCATGCGTGGAGGCGCTCGGACATTTCACATGGGGAGGCGGACGCAGAGGCGTCAACTTTCGGAATTGATTCTGTATACCGTCTGGTTCGATAGAGTTACAGGCAGACGACGCGCCATTGTTACGTGCCACCGAACAACAGGAAACCGAAGCTGGACACAGATCCGACCACGACGTCCCGCCGGTCGACAGCGCACGCGACTGTGTTTTTGGAATGAGCGATCTGGACAAGGCCATCGCGCAATTGCGCTCATGTCGGCCCATCCCTGAAACACAAGTCAGGGAACTCTGCTACAAGGCCCGCGAGTTGTTGATCGAGGAGGGCAATGTCGTTACTGTGAATGCGCCCGTCACGGTGAGCCCATCTTCCTTGGTATCTTCCTCTTCCAAGTGCTTACTCTCGCCAGNNATATGCGGCGACATCCATGGCCAGTTCCACGACCTGATGGAGCTTTTCCGCGTCGGAGGCGATGTCCCTGACACCAACTATCTCTTTATGGGTGCGCTTCTTACCACCCATTCCATTCCCACAGCAGCTCACTCCTTGCAGNGCGACTTTGTCGACCGCGGCTTCTACTCGCTCGAATCTTTCCTCCTCCTTCTCTGCCTCAAAGTCCGCTACCCCGATCGCATCACCCTGATCCGCGGCAATCACGAATCGCGGCAGATCACCACCGTCTACGGCTTTTACGATGAATGTCTACGAAAATACGGCAGCGCCAACGTCTGGCGATATTGCTGCGAGGTCTTTGACTACCTTGCTCTCGGTGCTCTGATCCTCGGCGCTGCTTCAGAACTTGCTCCCACCTCTGCCGAGCTACCGAACGACGCTCAACAACCCTTTCCCGAACACCTCGAAGACGTCGAGATCGAAATCATCAATTCACACAACCAAGTCATGAACCGCTTCCCTCGCCCGAAACCCTCTACCGAGTCTTCCGTACCGAACAGTCCCTCACAAACAGGCCCTGCAGGCACAGGCGCAACCTCATCGAGCGGTGGATCCGCCTCAAATCAGGGAGGTGCCGTGTTATGTGTCCACGGCGGTCTCAGCNCCCTGATCGACAGCATTGATAAGATCAGATTGATCGACCGCAAGCAAGAAGTGCCCCACGAAGGCGCCATGTGCGATCTCCTGTGGTCCGACCCGGACGATATCGACGGCTGGGGTCTGTCGCCACGAGGAGCCGGCTTCCTGTTCGGTGCCGATATCGTCAAGCACTTTAATCACAAAAACGACCTCAGTCTAATAGCCAGAGCACATCAACTGGTCATGGAAGGCTTCAAGGAAATGTTCGACAATACAATCGTCACTGTCTGGAGTGCGCCCAACTACTGCTACCGCTGTGGAAACGTCGCTGCAATCTTGGAGTTATCGGAAGATGGTGCAAATGGCGGATATACGCCACGCAGCAACGGAGAAGTCGAGAGGTCACCGGGTGCCATCACAGACATGGTCTTGAAACAAGGGCCAGGCCGGAGGTATCGTGTCTTTGAAGCCGCGCCGCAGGACTCGAGAGGAATGCCTGCAAAGAAGCCAGTTGCCGATTATTTCTTGTAAGAGGGCAAGAGAAAGACTGCATTTGACGAAACCAGGGGAACGCATTTTCAATTCTAGAACACTATGGCATTTGGCTTTTCTCGCATTCTCTCTTCTCCCGGCGCAACGGCATGCAAGATTACAGACACGAATGACTTTCATGGTAGATACCCCCTTGACATGAGAATTGAATGTATGTTTCCATGCTCTTGACTCTTCTTCTTGCTTTCTTACAATGGCACGGAGCATCGCCTTTGAAGCATTCCAAAGCCCGGTTGGCTCGAAGGAATGAGTCTTCGGAGGACAGATGGGGCTAATATTGATCAACTCTGTCCAGAGAGGTAGGTACGAGGGCCTGATTGTCTCGATCCCCGAAGTTAATCGGAGCCGGACATAGCGATTACCCCTTTTGGAGCTATCCTCGGAGTTAACAAGCATAAAGCACAGCCACCACATCCCAGACTACTCCCAAGGACATGATATTCCCACAAGATTTGTCTTATGTACATAGGCACTGCTACCTATATAAACCCCAATCCAGATCGCGTCTCAAAAAGAACACAACCCCTTTTTTCTCAACAAACTCACAAACATCAATAAAACATCCAACACCCACCAGCAAACAAAACCTCCAATCATGACTATCCTCCTCACAGGTGGCACAGGAAAAACTTCCTTGCGGCTAGCTTCCTTGCTTCACTCAGCTAGCATCCCAGTCCTCTTGACTTCTCGCCGTGGCACCTCTACTACCTCTTTTCCTTGCGTCACCTTTGACTGGAACGACAAGACTACTTGGGCAAACCCATTCACCGCAGCCACCGACATCAAAGCTGTCTACCTACTCAGCGGAAATTTACATGATCCAGCACCAATTCTAAACTCCTTTATCGATCTTTGCAAAAGCAAAGGCGTGAAGAGGTTTGTGGTTTGTTCGGGAAGTTCGTGCGAAAAAGGTGGTCCTTTTCATGGTAAAATATGGCAGAAACTTGAGGATGAAGGACTGGAGTTTTGTGTACTGAGACCGAGTTGGTTCATGGGTAATTGCTTTCTCTCCTTGTTCTCAACCCTCTCTGCAGTACATTTCTGTTGACTGATGCTAAACACCAACGCAAATCACACAGAAAATCTCTCGGAACCAGGACATGGACATTTCGAAACCATCCTCCATCACAACAAAATCTTTACCGCAAGCGGCGATGGCAAGATCCCTTGGGTGTCTGCAGAGGATATTGCCGCCGTGGCTTTTCATGCCCTCACAGATGACAAGTCGCATGATTGTGCCTATCGCATCTTGGGCCCTGATTTGCTTTCCTATGATGAGGTATTTATGATACCCCTTCCTCCTATTCCTTTTTTTCTTTCTTCTTACTCCCTTTTATTTTTGCTTCGTTACTGACTTGGGGCTCTCTAGATTGCAGAAACATTGAGCAAACAGCTGGGAAAACAAATCGTGCATGTGAAATTGACGGAGCGGCAGAGGGTGCAAGGGATGATGGATGCAGGGGTACCAGAGGAAATGGCAAAGTTTTTGACGAATCTGGAGGTTATGGCGAGAGAAGGTAGAGAAACATGGCAAGGTGATGATGTTGAAGTCGTGACGGGCAAGAAAGCAATCTCTTTTGACGAGTTTGTTGTGCTGAATGAGGGAGCTTGGAAGTGAGATGATGGAGGAAAAGTTGTGTTGGTATGGAGTTTTTTCTTCTTCTTCTTCTAGGTGCTCGTATTCCTTTGTCTTTTTCGCATACTCGATGAACACTTGTGGACTGAGAAAGGTCGAGAATGCAGGGTTGAGGACCAGCATCTTTCAGATAAAAAGACAAATATCCTGTCCGCGATCTACAAATAATACTCTACCCAAATAATCGTGTACAAGCAAACCTGCAACAAACACAACCTCTATCTACTCTCCGCGCAGATACTTGTATACCACCGAAAAGTCTTTGCCCTTGTACTTGTCATTTCCCTCTATGGCTGCGTAGATAGACGCAGCCATGGGACCTAGTCTCGGTTCAATACCAAACTGTTGAGCAGCATGCATAGCCAATTTCAAATCCTTATTCATCAATGCCGTGCCAAAGCCGCCGGAATAGTCTTTGCTAGCAGGGGCATCGGGCATAACCCCAGGAACAGGATTGTTGACTTCGCTGGGCCAGCATTTGCCTGTACTGGTATTGATCATGTCTGCCAGTGCCGCAGCATCTAAACCCCACTTGACACCCATATTCATGGCTTCGGCCGTGGCGATGTTGTTCAGTGCTAGCAAATAGTTATTCGCGAGTTTGCCTTTGAGACCAGAGGTTTGGGGTCCGAGATGGATGACGCGTTTGCCCATTAGCATCAACACTTCTGTTGCGCGAGAAACCAGTTCGGGTGGTGCGCCAATCATAAACGTTAATTTTCCTGACCCGGCGCCGACGATGCCGCCGCTCATGGGGGCGTCGATGAATTTGCCTTGGCCGGAGGAGTGGGCGGCGTCGGCGACGTGGGCGGAGGAGAGGGGGTCGATGGTTGAGCAGTCGATGAAGAGGCGTTCTTGGTCCACGCCGTCGCGAAGCAGAGTGGGTGGTTTGAGCATTGATTTGAAGACATTTTGGACATGTGATGGTCCTGGGAGTGCTGTGATGATTGTTTCCTGGATTTCTTGATCAGTCTATGTTTGTGCTTGGGAATGAAGTAAATGTGGTTCATGGAGATTGACGAAAAATTGTAGTAAATGCTAGAGATATGGCACGGATCCCAGAAAACTTACCGATCTCTCAGCAACGTCTCTGACATCTTCTGCAACTTCTACATTCGAGTTCTCCTTTGCGAATCTTGCCGTTGCTTCGGTGTTTACATCGTGGATGATCAGGTTATCGGAACTGGGCAACTTGGCTCGTAGATTTTGAGCCATACGATAGCCNTTTGGTTTCTTAAGTCAGCTTCTTTGAGAACCAGCAATCAAGATAGTCATTCATGAAAACACACCCATCTGACCCAGCCCGATGAAGCCATAGGTCGCGTGCCGTGGACTCGAAGTGGAGAAGCATCGCTGTACAGGCGCATTCACACATATCTGGCGTCTCAAAGCATTCATCTTTGGCGATAATAAGCCGTCTCAAAGGTACAAAGAATTAGAGGTCAAGAGAAACAGCATTACTGATTCCTTATCAATGGAGAGTCAAAACCACGCATCATCAACGTGATTAGCGAAACAGATCGGCTCTGGGCCAACCGAGGAAGGGAGCAAGGTGCCACGGATATCCGGGGGTTGCGGAGACGGGAAAGAGGGGAAGAGGTCAGGCAGTTTGCAGGAAACAGCCTCGTCTTGCTTTTCCGGGGCAGCGAGTCGGCAGCGACTCTGAATATTCCCCGTATGCAAAAGTTTGTCATGTGTATTCGAGCAACTATCAAGATACACGACACTGTGGGAGATGGGACAGTGTTTGCTGAAGAATGTCAACCTGCCAGCTCTTTATGAGAACACTACTTATAGTTATGAGCAATGCATGTATAGTCATGGCTCAGAAGGTGGCATATGTCACCGTGAGAGAAGAGTTGCGTGTGTCATAGGGTGAGCACTCGAGATGTTGATGAGATGGTGTAATGGAAGTTGGCCAATTTAGCCGAGTCTCATTCGACGCTGCGAGCGCATGTTTGCATGAGATCTGAGGCAGAGTACAGGTACAGCCAGGAACAAAAGGGGACTGTCGAGCGGTGTGAATGAATGCCATGGCATCTGCTATGCATAATCGTGTTTCGGATGACGGAGTTGACCGTGATACAACAGATAGAAACGTGCCTACTCATGCGGTGGAAGAAGTTGTGCACATCGAAAGAGTTTTTGTGCAGACGTCGTACTCGAGACTATGTTACCTCGGAGTGGATACCGCATCACTAGAAGAAATTGACAATGACATCCATGATCAATCTACTTGTATACAAGAGAGATGGTGGATGTGGCAATGTCACTGATGGGTGTGGCGCACGAGTAAGGCTGAGCAGTGTCTAGCGCTTCTCGCGTCATTGGCGGCGGGCGTGAGGGCTTTTAGCGACGAGGCAACCGCTTTCAGTGTCGGTCTCTCTACTCCCATTCTCGACTCTCACCACTTCAGACAGATACCATACGATCAACATGTGCGGCAGCGACATCTTCTTGGGCTTCCTGGCCATTCTCTTTCCCCCCATCGCTGGTGAGTGACGGCCGCATTCTCCCCTCCCCTGCCCCCTTCTCCACACGACCCGCGCAGCCGCTGGCGCAGCATGGACCAAGCACCTGAGAGTCCAAACAAGCAGTCGCTGATGTAGTCTTGTAGTATGGGTCAAGCGCGGCATCTGCTCGGCCGACTCGTTCATCAACATCGCCCTCTGCTGCCTGGGCATCCTGCCCGGCCTCATCCACGCCTGGTACATCATCTCGCGCTACCCCGACCCGACGTACGACGAGCTCGCCCAAGAACCCGAGGGCGGCCGTGTGACATACTACTATGTCCAGCAGAGTCACCGTCCCTCCGTGAGCAGCTCAAGGGGCCCTGGCTATGGCACCATCACCGGCGCTCCCAGCAGTCAAGCCGAGGGCTCGCAGCCCCAGCAGTACCGTCAAGACCAGCAGATGCCTAGTGCCTCGAAGAAGGGCGATGCTGCAAACCCTCCCACTTATGCCGAGGCTGTCAAGGGCGACAACAAGACGCAGTCGCACGACTAGATTGCCACTGCATGCCACCTAACGACTTTATACCCATACCCATAACAACTTCTATCTGAGGGGACTGCAATACATCTCCTGTACTTTATTCCGCTGCTTTTTTTTATATCTTTGATGCGCTGCAGCATTTATGCTGGCAGAATGGAATGGCGTGTCTATGTTATTTCATTTCCAACAAACACTTCTGCCCATCAACTTGACCACACCCTGTCTGTGTTTTCCAACTCGTGCGTGGTAGGCGCATCCTTGAAAGCTTCGTCTCGATCACGTTCTTCCAAAGGAGCATCTGGCTCGTCGGCGAAAAGTGTGGACTCGTGACTCTCGGTCGCAAGTACAGTCGGCTCGGCACCTGCAGTTCCCGCATCGCCCGTCTCTTTGCTCTCTTCTCTTCTTCCAATAATGACACTTCCAGCAACCAGCATGGCAGCTCCGAGCAACCAGAGGCCAGGCAGAGATTCGGAGAAGATCAAGACGCCCAGAACGGCGGTAACCATAAAGTTGGCAGAGGTGTTGATGACACTGACTCTTGTCGTACTCGAGGCGAGGGTCAGGGCGCGTGTGAAGAGACCCCACATGATAGCATTGAAGACGAGGTTCAGGACGAAGAAGAGCTAGTCATGAGGAATCAGGACATGTATTCTAAGCAAGTAGAGGCATTCACATACGCCGCGAACGAGGAACTCAAAGAACTTGTTGGGACCTGACAGGCCGAAGACGTGTGAGAGCGACTCGGCCCATGCTGTGGTCAGATGGGTTGTGGTNGCTGTAGGGGTGAGCAGGGGTGGTGAGGAGGGCAGGCGATTTGTGTCTCACAGCTTGGCAAAGACACCATTCAGAGCAGCACAGGCTCCACTGGCGATTGCAAAGAGCAGCCACTTGGGCGTCGACGTCGACATGGTTGACAGACTTGACTCGTTAATAAACAGTCCTGTATGATGTCGCGACCTTGATGATGCCAAGGCTGTAACAGGCAGACGGAGATTGCCGTGGCGCATCATTGCAGGTTGCCCGAAGCGTCACCTCCAACGTCGCAGTGGCAGACACGAAAGACATCGAGTAGACGAGCAGACACAGACAACATGGGCGGTCTCACTTATGGCCTCTATGGCGCAACCACTGCCCTGACTGTCATCGGACTCTGTACGCAAACACGGCCCTACTGGACCCCCTTCTGGAGTCAAAGCTAACATGGCGCCTTAGACATGCTGTTCAATGGAGAGGGCGAAGCTTTCAACGTACGCCTGCTTGCCTGCCTACAACCTCACACACGTCTAACACGCCTCCCAGNNGTTGGCGACTTCCTTCTCAGCATCTCGCCCCACGCATGGGCTAGCACAGGCATCGCCCTCTGCATCGGTCTCTCGGTCGTCGGCGCCGCATGGGGCATCTTCATTACCGGCGCCTCCATCCTCGGTGGTGGTGTCAAGGCCCCCAGAATCAGAACAAAGAACTTGATTTCCATCATCTTCTGCGAAGTCGTCGCCATCTACGGTGTCATCATGTCCATTGTCTTTTCGGCAAAGATGGCCTCGGTCGGCCCTGACGCCGCGAGATCTGGCAGCAACTACTACACTGGCTTTGCTTTGTTCTGGTCTGGTCTTTTGGTCGGCGCTTGTAACTTGGTCTGTGGTGTTTCTGTTGGCATCAACGGCAGCAGTGCTGCGCTCGCCGATGCTGCTGATCCCAGCNTTGTACGTAGCCACGGCCCCTTCTTCTCATTTCCCAAGACTGACTCGTCCCACAGGTTCGTCAAGATTCTCGTCATTGAGATTTTCAGTTCCGTCCTTGGACTTTTCGGTCTCATCATCGGCCTTCTACTCTCTGGTCCTGCCGCCGACTTTGCCTAGACGGCATTTACAGGAAGAAAAGGAGGAGTTATAATGTAAACAATATCCACAACAAGAAGACAAGGGTCGGCCGGAATTGTTGCAACGAACACTTGTCGCAAACAGGCTAGATCAGCATTAGTAGGGCGTCCGGAGCGAAGCAAATATGGAGCCATGTTTATGTATTGGAAGCATCTGAATTATTGTGGCACATTGCCACCCGTGTATAGACTTTTGTATAGCGAAACCATTTCCATTGACCACTACAAGATTACTTATCAACACGTGGAATTAAGTTGAATTCATCTATTCGATGATAGATTGGACCGCGAGGGGAAGTGACCTCGTACGTCTGAGTAATCCGCTCTTGCTTCCTCGAGGCCGTCTCCGCAAATCACTCCCGCACTGTCAACCTCAACCTCAACCTCACACCATAAATCCGGCGCATACAACATTAAATGCCGAAGACAATGGCCTCTTCACCACCAAAACTCACAGCGGCGATCCTGATAATATCAGAAACCGCCTCCAAAGATCCTTCAACAGATAAATGCATCCCCGCCCTCTCACAAGTATTCGCCGACCTCGGATCCACCAACTGGACCATCTCAACTACAAAGATAATACCAGATTCCATTCCTGCAATCCAAGAAGCTGTTCTTCAGTGTTGCGATGAAAAGGTCAATCTCATCATTACTTCCGGCGGCACTGGGTTTGCTGTCAAGGACGTGACGCCAGAAGCCGTGGGGCCTCTGATTGAGAAGCAAGCGCCCGGGTTGGTGCATGGGATGTTGGCGAGCAGTTTGCAGGTTACGCCGTTTGCGGTTATGAGTAGACCTGTTGCGGGGGTCAGAGGTGCGAGTTTGATCATCACACTGCCGGGGAGTCCCAAGGGCGCAAAGGAGAATTTGGAGGCCGTGTTCAAGTTGATGAGTCATGCTTGTTTGCAGGCGAGTGGTGGTGACTCGAGACAGATGCATCAGGGTGGAGTCAAGAAGTTGGAGAAGGAGGCGGGGGTCAGTGGTGGTGAGAAGTTGGGTGGACATGGGCGTGGACATGGTCATGGGTGCGGTCGTGATCATGGGCATGGAGGTCATCATGGCCCTAAGGCGCATACTGCACCTGAAGATCGGCCACAACAATCCAACGATCCTTCTCAAGGACCTAGCAGAAGATACAGACACTCGCCATACCCAATGCTCTCGGTCGCCGACGCTCTCGAGCAAATCGATATGCACACACCTTCACCCACCATCATCACACTCCCGGTCAACGAATCTCTGGTCGGTCACGTTTTGGCCGAGAATGTCACGGCACCAGAATCTGTCCCTGCTTTCCGCGCCAGCATCGTAGATGGCTACGCTGTGATCGCTGGCCCAAAAGCCCCCAGCACAAAAGGAATATTCCCCGTCGCCATGATCTCCCACGCTCAAGCCGGCGAACACCAAGAACTCAAACCAGGTCAAGTTGCCAGAATCACCACAGGAGCCCCTCTACCTCCTGGTGCAACCAGTGTCGTCATGGTCGAAGACACCATCCTCGTCTCCAAAACTGAAGACGGCACAGAAGAAAAAGAAGTCGAGATCTTGACTTCCGAGATTGAAGTTGGAGAAAACGTCAGAGAAGTCGGTTCAGATGTTCAAGCTGGAGACGTGATTATGCAAAAGGGCGAAGGCATCTCTGCCATTGGTGGGGAATTTGGCTTGCTGGCTTCTGTAGGCGTCAAGCAAGTGTCTGTGTACAAAAACNCTGTCGTCGGCGTCTTGAGTACAGGCGACGAAATCGTAAACCACGATCGTGAGGGAGAGCTCAAACGAGGAGAAGTCAGAGATACCAATCGTCCTACCTTGCTAACAGCCATCCGAGGCTCAGGCTTTGAAGCCATAGACTTGGGCATTGTGTCCGACAAGTACGTTACTCTCTACTCAACTTCCCCTGATTTCATCCCCAAGAAAACACCAGACACTAACACCACTCAAAAACGACAGANNCCAGGCGCCCTCGAAGCAACCCTCCGCGACGCAACCCGCAAAGCCGACGTCATCATCACCTCGGGCGGCGTCAGCATGGGCGAACTCGACCTCCTTAAACCCACCCTCGAACGCCAACTCGGCGGCTCCATCCACTTTGGCCGCGTGGCCATGAAACCCGGCAAACCGACCACCTTTGCCAGCATCCCTGTAAAGTCCAACGATGGCTCTCGAGTCGACAAAGTCGTCTTTTCGCTGCCTGGAAACCCTGCTTCGTGTGTGGTTACCTATCACCTGTTTGTGTTGCCTGCTTTGCATAAATTATCTGGTGTAGAGCCGAAAGGCTGTGTGAGGGTTAAAGTTGTATTGGATGGGGATGTCAAGTTGGATAAAAGTAGGGATGAGTTTCATCGTGCGGTTGTTAGGGCTGGGGCTGATGGGTGCTTGCATGCTGTTTCCACCGGCGGACAGAGGAGTTCGAGGATTGGTAGTTTCAAAGGTGCGAATGCGCTTTTGTGGTTGTCTGCTGGGGAAGGGGTGAAGAAGAAGGGGGAGATGGTTGAGGCGTTGATGATGGGGAAATTGGTCGGGGACGTTTGAGAACGGAAAAAAGCATGAGATGAATCAGGCTTGCTACCAGATGCAGTCAAGTATGTATTGCGAAAATTGCGCGAGACCACTGGGCGAAGCCTGGGCGTCTTCAAACTGCCATGTTGCTTTTTCAATTATTGACTAGTCCAAGATCCCGCACCGAACAGATTGTTTGCCATGATATCGTCTGAAATGTCGTTCTTGGTACCATTACTGTCTGCTGTGATGTTTGTGACCGAGTTTATAGCCCATGCAAAATCTCCTTCATAGAGCCAGTCGGCATCGCTCGATGCGTTCAACGAAGAGTCAGGTAGAGTGATTTGGTAGGTGCTATTCTGGACAACATGACCTTGTGGCTGGTATAGCGAAGCGGTGGTTGCATGTGTTGCTTGGCATTGCGACATCGAGGCTACTTGTGTGAGTTGGTGCTGCGGTTGTGCCAAGCTTGAGGTTAAGGTCTGCGTTGGTGATCGGAGAGGCGCTTGTATTGGGGGTCCTGACGATAGGGCGAGGTGGCCTTGATGGTTGTCGATTTGANTCCGTCCGGAGACTCGATTGTTGCGGGTCAACCACATTCGATGGTGTGGGAGCAATTGACCTTACAGAGTTTGGACTGCTGGAGACTGTCCTGACACTGGATAAAGATGGAGGGCTTTGATCAATTTGATGTGTATCGATTCCATATTGTGCGAGAAACTGTCCACGGATATCTGGTATTCGACCTTCAAGCTCACTCAGATCACTGGAAGATTGTATCAATGCTCGAAGGCGAGTTTCGAAATCATCGACGACGGCAGACACGATGGAGATTACTGAGTCTTGGAGATCTGAGATCGTTAGACAGTCAAAGTTCGAGGGTTCTGTATGTTACCTACATGGGCATGGTGTCTCGTTTGAACTGCGGTCAGGGAAAAGCCATCGATAGGCAAACCTCCATTTTTCTTCGTCCGTACAGCCTCGATGATGTTGGTTGACGTCTCCCTGTAGAGCCAGGCGTCTGTCGTGGGTTATCCATTGTATGCGTTTGACAGCGGTTACTGGCACGAGGATACAAGACTCCAGGGCGGTCTGGTGTGCCTGAAGTTCTCCAGAGCTACTGAAACCAGTTCGAGTACATCGCGGACACTGCAACGGTTGATCAGAATGTACTCGCTTCAGGTGTTCACTGTTATGTTTTATTAGTGGTTGGTCATCATAATTGGTGAGCATCGATTGTATAACTCACTACAACTTGTTCATGTTCTGGAAGTCGTGCATCCCGCATATCTCAAACTTTTTATTCGTCTGAGCATTCGATCTATAGATCATAGGGTCGTACTTGTGAAACAAACAGGCAAGTCGTGGTGCAGATGGGGTCGTCGACTCAGGTTTATCTCGAGTGACACGTCGTCTTTTACTCGAATCTTCGTCTTCATCGCTCCGTCCGGCGATACTCCGCTTGCCACGATTCGAAGCTTGTAAGGATGGACTGGCCTTAGAAGAAGACGGAGAATGCGAGAGGGAGGTAGTCTTTAGCGGGGACTCCGTAGACCGTTCTTGTGAGGTTGACGAGACATATTCGCCATGCATTAGTCGATTCTGCAATTGTCGAAAGAAAATCTCCGATCCACACTGCTCAAGAAGCCACGATCTGAGTTCAGAGACTTCCGAATCGAGGGAAAGATTATCAAGGTCGTCCGCTGATTCTTCAGAGCCGGGTACCGAACTCGTGTCAGATAATACCTTGGAAGTCTCGCTATTGGACGGACTTCCACAATACTCACATTCTCGGGCTTCCTTGTCAAAGTCGGAGAGCTTGTGACATGTCGCACCGCCACACTGGAGCGGCTCTGGACTTTGAATTTGGTCAACTTCCATAGCCGAACAGCTATCAACTTCGTCAACAGAAATTGCATCCGGACTTGGTGAGCTGCTTGGTTCCGTAAGATCTTCGCGATGCTCTCCTGACGCTGATCGTAGAAGTCGAGTGTGTCTCTCGATATCACGAGGAGTCCCACCGTCGCAGACGTAATCGGGCAGCGCTATGGTAGCTGACTCCAATCGGATTGTGTTCGAACTTCTTGTATCGGCTGGACTGATGTACTTCTCCTCAGATGCCTGAGGTCGTTCATTGATAGATTTGAGTGGGGGTTCAAGGTTCCAAAACGAGAAATCTCGATCTGGACTATACGGAGGCTTAAATGACGATGACGAGGCAAGTCTTATGGCCCGAGTCTCATCCCTGAAGAATAAATCTGGCTCCAGAACGTAATCAGTATCGGAACCCGCTGGATACATCTTCGAGGCTGTTGACGCCCAACCAGTCGAGTAACGGCTTTGGTCGGAGACCGATGAAGAACTATTGTGACTAGTGGGACCAGATGATGGAGCTGTGGAAGCCAGTGAGCAGCCAGCGAGACTGGGACAAGAGGTATAGAGATCGTCATTGATTTCATCGCTTAGGGAACCACCAGGTATTCGGTCTTGGACTTGGTTGTTGATCACGCCTTTCTCACTCTGGGCGAGAGCCAATCGCACGGGATTGTTTTCTATGTCATCTGCGACACCCGTCTGCCATAGGTGAGTGGTTCCTAGCTTTGGCTGATTGTTGCCGCGTTGCTTTGTTCTTCTGTTCAGCGCTTGATCACACTTGGCACGAGCCAGTTGTTGCATTTCAGCTGGTGTGGGTATCATCTCCGACCTATATGCCTTGNNTTCAGCACAGTCATAATGCCGAAGCTAAGTCAAAGCATTGCCTTACCTTGCGACGAGCTGGTTGATATCCATGTCTACATCCTTATGCATTCGATTGATATGCGACTTGAAATTGTCTTTCCGAGACCATACCTTGTCCCTCTTGGAACAAGTTGGCATCGCACATCTGTAAAATGACTGGGGTCCATGCTTCGGCTTCATGAAATGGACATCTTTTTGGTGTCTGTCCAAATCGTTAGATGTCGCAAAGCCATTTGTGTTTGTGCAGTTCTCAACACCACATTTGAATGGTCGACTATGTGTCGATAAATGCTTTCTGTAAACTATTAGTTCAGTCCACTAACATGCAATCACAATGATGTGTAGAGTGCCCTACTTCTCTTCGGCCTTACTCCTGAATGCCTTCCCGCACTGGAGGCAGACTCGGGTTTGACACTTGAACGACCCATATCCAGAGTCTGTTTCAACTACCTGCATAGGTCCAAGGCTGGATTCTTCAGCAATAGTTCGGGTCAAGGTCGTTGGGGCTGAAAAAGCCATGGAGCTGCTGAGACCGGTCCAGGGCCCTGCGTATGCGCTTTCAGCCACGCGTTGATATACAGGATCCTCGAAGTGCCAAGGATCTTAGCGCTGCCAGACCCGTAGTTGGCATGCGGAACTTCGTTCTGGGACCGATCGCTGCTAGGAGCGCTGGACGCATATGGGAGACCAAAACCTGGCTCGCCATCTTGTTGTTTGAAAGATCTGAGTGCAATATTCCGTCTGGCAGAGGATAGATTTTTTTCGAGGGTAAGGATCTGACAGACGGCAAAGATGTGATAGGAGTAAAAGGTCTGGCAAATGACAGACATGAACTGATATCAACGTCTGGCTTACGGAAACTTGTGCCGAAAACAAATCTGTCTATGCTTGTCATGGTCTTAAAGGAGATGTTTGAGACAATTGAGGATAATGATTGAAAAAACAGGAGGTGGTGTCGGCTTGGAGTATATGCCCTAGGGTGGTACATTTGCTTGGGCAGGAGCGTGGGGATCATTATTGCGCAGCTGCGTAGAATGCTCCTTCTGTGGCTGAGCGGCATGACAACGTGCATATTTTCCAGGGAAAACCCGCGGTTAGTCCATACAGCCTCTTCGCACTTGGGATATGTTCAGGGTCGGGCTGCCACAGTAGCTGTTAGTGAGCTACCATAATGCATGTTTGATTGCTTTCCATGTCACAGGTATGGCCATTACTAAAGGGCGAGACGGCCTCTATCAATGGATCATTTGATCCCTTGAGAGAACCGTGCGGCCGTATATCTACAAAGAGGTAGTTCTGAGCAACCGAGAGTATGTCAGCTTGGGAAGCCCCCAAGTGTGGCGTGGACGGACTAAAGTAGTTTGCGCAGGTGCGCAAAAGTTGTGTTTGGAAGCTCACCTTTCAACACTCTGTAGAAAGTCAGCCAGAGAAACCAAACGATAAAGCACGGTCTACGCAAGTGCGTGAAAAGTTGTTTGTGAGCTGCTGGTCTTCGACAATCCTTGTATGTTCTGTGACGAGAGCTTTCAAAAAGCCCGCATCTGTCGGGCTGAAAACTGGAAACCATGTATTGAATTCCTCAACCTGCATCATGTCTAACAGAAAGCCAACAACACGATGGAACATCGTTCGTAAGGCGAAGAATGGTCTATACTACCTGGAGCATGCGGATTTCGAACCCGGATGTTCAGGAGCCATCGTCTTCGCCCAATTTCAGCAGCTAAGCTTGCCACAAAGTCGTGCTGTTGAACATAAGATGGCGTCCCTCCTATACTCTCCTGTTGTGTATATCATAACTGCGATCAAGGTAAGAAAGCCCTTTCAGAGTTGCGCTTGATCTGACATGTAAAGGGCCAAGCATCGACCGACAGCAACGACGTCGAGACTCAGACCCTCATTCAGGAAGTCTTCCTCAAGAGCCAACGCTACAGCGAAGCCTATACACTGGCGCTCCGACATCCAGCTAGACTCAAGGACACACCGAACTTCCTGGTGAATCGTGCACAGTTTAGTGTGAGCAGGCCTGATCAGATGATACACGCCCTTTTGGTGGTACAGGAGGTCCGACACGCCAAGGTACTTGTTCTGTTTGGAGCACTTGCTCTGTTGTCCCTCAGTGTGGGATGCATGGTCGGATGGGCGACCAGGGATGCGAACATGGGCGTAGGTGTGAGTGCAGGGTTGTTCCAGTTTCTGACCATGCTTCAATGGTCATATATTTGGGTGGTTAGAAGGTGAAAGAGATAGGAAAAAGATGCTGTTGCTTGATGTCTTGGCTCTTCAAACCTCTAGACACCCACTTTCAAGAAGTGGCCGTTGCAACCAGTTGTCCACAGTCTATCTGCTCCATGCCAGTCCTTCTGCCTCAAGACCTGTCTCCGTAGTGGTCTCATGGCCTCGGCTGTAAATGAGTGTAAATGATGCTGCGATTAGACGAGCAGAAACTGCGTAAGCCAACACAGCGACGGCGATGTAGAAAACCAGACGGGCGCCGCAGTCGATACCGCGAACGAGTCTAGTATTGTCCTCGAGAATTTCACATCGGTTCATGGCGCTGTCCCAAGCATGATTTGTCTAAGTAGTTGGTCCAAACGGCAACGCCGAAGAGGCCGCCGAAGCGACTAGACGCTCGAGAGGATGTTGAGGTTGAACAAGGTCGACAGACGGAGCCACGCCTTTTGCACTGGGTTGGGATTTTTCGGTCATGATTGATGGTATTGATGTTGTGCAGTGGTGTGTAGCAGACCTTTGTGGTTATTACATGGTAGTTGAGGCATGTCGCTGCTGTCAAAGGGGGGAGAAAATTTGCCGAGCATTGCTCGGTGTTTCCCGCCGTGCACTCGAAGGACGAGGCATTGAGGAGAGAAATGTCGAATTGTTCAAGTTCATCAGGTGCCTTGATGATGGATATCAATGCAAGGTGTCATCGCAGGTAGCGGCATCTATTTTGGGCAGACACGAGTGCTGGCAGAGTAGGTACCTACTGAATCGCTTATCTTGCAGTGCATGTCAATACAGCCGTTGAGTCAGGTCTTCAGAGTCGCGCCGTTGATGTCGGCAATCAGCTAGTCAGGCATGTCGGTGCAACGTCATGTAACCAGGGCTTGACTGTCGAGTGATGCGACGGGCAATATAACAACAGCCACCGGCGTCACAATAGCTGTCTGTAGAAGAAGATGTTGCAGAGTGGACTCGAGGGCAAGAGAAGCGGCACAATGAGGTTGAAAAGCGTCGTCAGCTGAGAGGGGAAAGACTGGTGGTCAGCGCAAGGGGTCCCGGGTCCCTTGGTCTCGCCAGGCTAAAGAGGACGAAGGTTTTGCGGAGAGACTTTTGGCGGGTGGGCGCGACAGTTGCAGTGCAGCTTCCCAAACAGAGTGGATTATTATTGTCTGCACCTGCCCTGCCACTCAACCACATTTTGTGCCATGCGCCTGCCATTGAGATAGCCCCAGCGCATCTTAGCTTCTTCTCGTCTTGCACTTTCTCCGACTCGAACAAATGGGCAAATGTACGACTTCTGTTGGGACTGTCTCTTATCGCAAATAACAACTAATGCCAGGCAGGGCGATATGGTGTAATTCTGGATGCCGGATCATCTGTACGCTTCTCTACCAACACTCGGCCGTCGCAATGCCATGACTAACCTACCTACGCAGNNGGCACCCGAGTGCATATTTACCGATGGCTCAACGCCCAGCGAGCCCGCAAGGAAGCCACTGACCTCGAGCTCAAGAGCCTGCCCACCTTGGTGACCAAGAAGAAGTGGACGCTCAAGATCAAGCCCGGTGCGTGGCCCTGCTGCTTGTCCCGCACACACACAGCGACTGACACGACCCTACAGNGTGTCTCGACCTTTGGGGAGAAGCCAGAACTCGTCGGCCCTGACCACCTCAAGCAGCTCGTCGACCACGCCCTCAGCCACATTCCCGACGACCAAGTCCAAGACACGCCCATCTTCCTCCTCGCCACGGCTGGCATGCGCCTACTCCCCGACGTCCAGCGAACCCAGGTCCTCGACAACATCTGCTCCTACCTGCAACGAAACACAAAATTCCAACTGCCCGATTGCGCCCTACACATCCAGGTCATCCCTGGCGAAACAGAAGGACTATACGGATGGATTGCTGCAAACTACTTGCTCGGCGCATTCGACGCCGACGCTACCCAGGCACACCACCATGGCAAAGACCACCACACGTACGGGTTCTTGGACATGGGCGGCGCCTCTGCCCAGATTGCCTTTGCTCCCAACGCCACCGAGGCTGAGAAACACGCCGAAGACTTGAAGTTGCTGCGCATGCGCAAGGTCAACGGCGACCCCATCGAGTACAAAGTCTTTGTCACCACTTGGCTGGGCTATGGTGTCAACGAGGCTCGCAGACGCTACATCGACTCGCTAACCACAGCAAGTCCTGGAATCGCCGAGCT
This sequence comes from Aureobasidium uvarum, assembly GCA_903853725.1. NCBI lineage: Eukaryota > Fungi > Ascomycota > Dothideomycetes > Dothideales > Saccotheciaceae > Aureobasidium > Aureobasidium uvarum. Next base: position 77,272 of record CAINUL010000008.1, on the reverse strand, counting down.
TCCTGACCCCTGTCTTCCTACTGGTCTGGAAGTCACCAAGTCAGGCCATGCCATCTCTCCTGGTTCTCACGAGGCTGCTGGAAAAGAGACATACCTGCTGGGAACGGGCAAGTTTCCCGAGTGTCTGTCAAGAACATACCCCTTGCTGGACAAGGATGCGCCATGTCTGGACCCCCCCTGTCTGCTTCACGGCGTACACGTCCCTGCAATCGACTTTGACGTAAACCATTTCGTCGGCGTTTCGGAATACTGGCACACGACTCACGAGATTTTTGAGATGGCTCACAAAGACAAGGCTTACGACTTCAACACCTACCAACAACGCGTTCTGGAACTCTGCAGTCAGGACTGGAAGTCGATACAAAAAGGCGTCAAAGAGCAGAAATGGGGTGAAAAGGTTACGGAGGAGAAGGTTGCCGAGGTCTGCTTCAAGGCCAGTTGGTTGATAAACATGCTGCACGATGGCATTGGCATCCCGAGAGTCGGTCTTGAAGCTACAAAAGGCGGTCACAATGGCACAAAGGCTGTGATTGATGGTGCGAAAGAGAAGGGCTTCCTGGATCCTTTCCAAGCGGTGAATAAGATCAACGATGTCGAAGTCAGCTGGACGTTAGGAAAGATGATCTTGTATGCTGCTTCACAAGTCCCCGGTCCGGACGACAAAGCACTGGCAGTCGGATTTGGCAGCAATCTCCCTGGACCCGACCTCCCCAAGGACTTCCAGTTCGCTGGTGGTAGTTCCATTCCCTTGCCAACCGATCTCAAAGACGACGACGTTGACTGGCACGACAAACTCTTCACCTCAAGCTCCTCTCGCAGATTACCTGGTTTCCTACTATTCCTAGTCATTCTCCTGGTTGCCGCGTTCCTCCTCTGCGGCCGCGAAAGACGCAACTCCCTTCTTCGAAAAGCAGGCTTCTCACCAGGCAAAGGCAGCAAACGCAGACCCAACGCTGTTTCCACCAGCCTAGGCAAACTTTTCGGCACCAACAATTCTGGCCCTGCATACGAGCGCGTGCTAGAAGGCGGCATTGGCCCTGATCCCTCGGACTTTGAACTCGACGACATGAATGGCAACGACTCCGATTCGGATAATAGCAATGGCCGCACTTCTGGTTGGGCGACACCGAAGGCCAACAACAATGGCTTTAGCAGTCCTGTGCTGCACTCTTCACCACGTTCTGCGCGAGTGAACCTGCATAACCAAGGATCGCAACCCTCGGCTGGATACTTTGATGGCCCAGCCACTCATGCGTCGAGTACTCTATCTCTTGCTACTACGCCGGGCTTACAACTACCTCACGGTGGTAGGGGAGGATTGCTGGCCAGGACGGAAAGCAGAGAGCAACTGGCTACTGCAACGCTGAGGTCTGGAAGCAGGAGTCGGGCGGCTAGTCCTAGTCGGATAAGAAGTCCACTCATGACGCCTTTGCGGGAGGCTTGATGAAGACGACATACTTTGCGTCAAATACTGGGTGTGAAGCTATAGAGGTCCTGTTCTCATTCTTATCTTTTTTCCCTCAACCTCTTGGATTGAGTTCTTTTTTGCTTGTTTTCTCTCACGAGATTGGTGTTTGTTGTGTATTTGTATTAGCGTCGGTGTTTGACCCAAAGGAAAGGATTGGTTTTCGGTACTCTATAAGGACAGCAGTATCTCTCCGCATGTGCCCCACCACCTAGCTTTTCCCAGTACCCTATCCGTGATCATGGAGCTTTGAGAAGACGCACATGGCAAATCGTAGCTACATCTGCCATTGATGCAGAAAGTACCCATGGCTCAGTCTCAACCCAAGCCTATTTCGTCCGCGTCGTCCACCTCACTCGTCCTCATCAGCAATCAACCCCTCATAAGCACTTTGCACTTTTTCCTCCATGAATTTCCACAATCTTGCGTCTGTATACGGCAACTCAAACTTTGGCGCCACGGCATCAGGGGGATGGAACCAATAGTTTAGTGCTATGTGCACGTTATCATCACCGTGCTTGTCGTCGCTGAATGAAGTCACTTCGTGGAACCATGAGGTGGGTAAGTAAAGCATCTCTCCAGCGTGGAGATCGACAATGTAGGGTATTCCTGCTTTGGCCAGCGCGGGAGAAGATTTCTGCGGCGATGTGAGGCCGAGGTGGGAGTGTAGGTCGGCTGTTGAGAGGCGAGAGAAGGAGAGGGGTTCGGAGGGNAAGGCGTCTTCGCCTTGGGCGTGGGCGAAGGCCGAGTCGAGATCGGACATGTCGTCTTCGTCTGAGTCGTTGAAGTCGTCGCGTTGGCCGTTTTGGGCGCGCTCGAGGGCGGCGAGGAGGTCGGCGTCTGAATCGTCGTCGTCGTCGTCGTCGTCGTCGTCATTGGCTTCCGAGTCTTCATCATCAACTTCGTCTGCCTTTGCGGTCTTGGTGGCTTTGCTTGCTGCCAAGTCGTCCTCTGCTTTGCGTTTCTTGCTGTTGGGCACGTCGTCGCGCAAGACTTGATCTTTGAGGTCTTCGGGGTCTGATTCTTCCTCTGAAGACACCTCGTCAAAGTCGTCTTCGCCCAGCTCGCCGAAATCGGCGGTTTGGTATTTCATCAGAAGCTCGACGGCGTGTCCGTATTCCTTTTGTATTGCATCGAGGGCTTTTTTTNNGTCGGCAATGCCGTCTTGGAGGGCGTCCATTGCTTCTTCCAAGGCTTGCACTTTTAGGGCCGCGGCATCTCTTTCCACAAGACCATCTGCTCTGATGGCATCGGCTTGGTTGTCTTCTTGTCCCGCGTCCTCGTCGTCTTCTGCTCCGGGTTGCTTGTACACTATCAACCCGTTGTGGTGTACTTTTTCAGGTTTGCCGTGGGTATCCAAGTGGTGGACTGCCGAAGGCGGATACAAGACAAATCTCTTGCGGCCCTTGAGGAGAATGTACAGGTTATCGTGGAAATCGTGGTGCAAGCCCGAACTGGTGCCGGATTTTGTCTTGCCGAGCCAGATGTTCATTTGTTGGAGCACGAGATTACCCATTATGGCGGGACGGATGGGNGTTTCCTTGCGCAAGAGGGCGCGTATGGGTTGAGGGAAGGTACTGGTTTTGATCTCGTCGTCCTGGGGGATTTCGGAATCGTCGTCCGAGTCTTGATCGTCCAACATGTCGTCTTCGTCGTCGTCTTCAGAGTATTGGGTGGTCAAGTAATCGTACTCGTCCTTTTCTTCCCTCAGCGAGTCCAGAAACTCTCCGAAAGTGGTGTCCACACGCTGCACATCAGTGCCATAGCGCTTCTTTTCTTTATGCATGGGCTCGACCTTGACGCGCGCATCGCCAGCCGTGTCGCGCAAATACTCGACATTGGCCCAATTCCTCGTGACAAAGTCGAGATCTTCGAGTTTTCCCTCAATGACTACTGGTTGACGCTTGTGCACGTAGTTTGTGTAAAACTCTTTTGGCTGGCCGAGCCTCCAGTGCGGGATCTTGGTGGAGGTGGTTATGGTGGGTGCGGTGTACGGTTTTGGTGCTGCAGCAGCAGCGGATTTGGGTGCTTTGTTTTGCTTTTCCACTCCTTTTCCGCCGCCGGGCTTGTTGTTTTTGGTGCGCGTCATTGTTTTTGTGTCTGGTGGTGATGGACTGATAAGAGTTGAAGAGCTGGACATGGGATTTTTACAATGCAGGCATGGAGATGTGCTTTTCTTATCGCCGAGAATGTGGAGAGACCCGAGCTAGCTCATACGTTCCAAAGATGTGGCTATGATATGCGGGCTCTTTCAAGTGGGTATGGAAAGCATAGTGATGTATGGCAATAATGCACAGCAAAGGAAGAGCAATGGAGATGAAAGGGTGTATTGTTTCCAATATGTACAGACGGTGAAGAGCATATCAACAGCCCATATATCTATTCTCAACCCATCTCTCTTCATAATCATCGACAACCCTGCACGCAACGACATGAATGTCAGGAAAGACGGTCATCAACCTATTCAAACCTCTCTTGCCGGCAATATACGTGACAAACACAATCCTGCTTTCCTCGACTCCGTGATCCAGCAACACGCGAACGGCCATCAACGCAGCACCACCGCTAGACATTTGCGGATCCAAGAGTAACACTTTGTTGTGCGTGGATATATCGCCTGCCATTTTGAAGTAGTGGAGCTCGGGCTCGCCTGTGCGATACGAGGTTTGAATGAGCATGCGTCCGGTGCGGCAGTCGGGGATGACGCGTCTAAGACCAGTCTCGAGGATGCTGCCACCACGGAGGATGACGACAGCGCTAACCTCGCCATCCATGCGCAAGCCATTGTAGGAGTGACTGTGCGGNGGAGGTGTCTTGACGGTGATGGCGTCAAAGTTTGCATTCTCGGTTGCGCGCTCGACAAGCAGAGCGGCGAGACGATCAAAGTAGAAGACAAAGTCCTCGCGCGTCGTCTTTTCGCTGCTGAGCAAAGTGTTGATGCCTGTGATTTGCGAGGGCCCGTCAAGAATGGCGACGTTTTGTGAGAGAGGGAGGTCCTTGGCTTCTTTGCCCAGACGCTTCAACTCTGCTCGATGCTCCTCGGACTTTGTATCTAGAGTCTTGTGGATGCGGTCGGCCACCATGTCGATGGCGACCTTGTTCTCGATGCCGCGAGGCACGATGATATCTNNATACTCGATAGTCAGCATCAGGCAATCTCAAAGAAAGGCTGAAGAGTGAGGATTGAGAGTGATAGATCAGATAGGAGCGAAAGATGATGGTAAGGTTTATCAACACGAGTATTCTGTTGAACTATGCTATGGTTGTTGTATCATCATGAAAAGAGAGGGTGGAGAAAAAGAAAAGAAGAAGCACATACCAGCTACGTTTCGCTGAGGTTCCACAAACTTGTGGAAGTTGGGCTTGACGAAAGTAAACCACTGCTTGATGCAGCCTTCAATGTCACGACCACGTTCCTTGATATCGCGAACGATTCTTCGTGAAAGGCAGAGGTCTCCATCTGCTTCACAGAAGATTCTCAGGTCGAGAAGATCAAGCACGCGCGGATCGTGGAGGGCAAAGATACCCTCGAGGATGAGCACGTGAGGCGAGTAGATTGTGGTGGTCTTGTCCAGACGAGAATGCTTCTCGAAGGAGTAGACTGGAATCTCTGCCTTTTTGCTGGAGGGGAGTCAGTAAAGCTTGGAGATGATCGGGGATACAAATGACACACACCCTTCTTTGATGTCTCTCAGTCTTTCAACCAAAACATCGAAATCGATGGCATCGGGCGAGTCGAAATCATACTCGTTCCGATGGGCAGCTTGGATCTGATCCGGAGTGAGGGGACGATAGAACGAGTCCTGTCGGGAGTTGGCATAACGAAGGCGCACTCAGGGGCCAGAGACACGAACCATTGACAAGATGACAACCCAAGGCAGGCTCATTTGCTTGATGATGGCCAGAGCAAGCGACGTCTTGCCGGAACCCGAGCTGCCGGCAACGCCAATGATGCTCGTGTTGGCCCATGGCGGAGAGTAGTGGGAGCGCTCCATTCTCTGGAGGGCATTGGGGGCGGCCATGTTCAGTCGTTGACGAAGAATCGTGACTCGACCATGGCGGGAGCAAAGCAGAAGAGATGGCTTGAGCAGGCTGAGAAGTGAAGAGTGACGGGTTGCGAAGAAAAGGAAAATGTGCCAAATTCGGGATGGAAGATGCCGTGCAGCGTCGGGTCCGAGCACAACCGAGCGCAGGAACAGCTCTTTTCTTCAGCACCGCCGGAGCTTTTCTTCTCTCACCTCCATCACACTCTGCTTTGAAAACAATTGTGAACTGTAGTCGTCCCAAGTCCATCATCCAACCTGATGGGCCATTGCAGCTCGACTCATCCACAACAATGGTACGTCCCGACATGCGCACGTCGCAATGCGCACCCCTCCAACCTCAACAGCTGCTAACCTTTTCTCTGCAGAGCTCTTCTCTTCTCCCACCACCTTCGTCCCTGCGGCATCCATTTGATCGCCGCGTGGACGAGGTGAAACCTTCCAAAGCGTAAGCCTCTTCACCACTACCCCTCCTTCACCTTTCCATCGAATGATGTTGATTACACTCAAAATGGGAATCTCTCCGAAATCTATGTGGAGAACTACAGTATTTTGTCCTTCTGACTCGACCACCTCACTACTCCACTATGCAGACTTTTCTCATGGAACCTTGTTGACTGACCCTCGTCAACAGAGACTTGAACTTCCTCATCATGGACTATCTGATCAATGAAGGCTATCCTGACGCCGCCATGAACTTTGCCAAAGAAGCCAGCATCGTCCCCTCGGCCGATGGTGAAGCCATTCAAGAAAGAGTAGACATTCGTAACGCTATTCACACGGGTGACATGCAGCTTGCCATTGAGCGCATCAATGAACTCAACCCACAGGTCAGTCCTCTTCCTTTCTACCCTCTTCTCTTACTCCATGTTGTTATGATTATACGGTTTTTTCATGCACCACGCATAGCTTCGGGCATTGATGATACAAACCTCACACACTTCAGTCCTCAGTATGACCCAACAACCATACTCTCATCTCATTACCACATCATCTCCTTCAGAGACTCGATGCTAACAGATGTCTGTANNCAGATCCTTGACAATGATCCGACACTACACTTCCAGCTTCTCCGCTTGCAGCTGATTGAACTCATCCGTGAAATCGTCAATGCGCCGGGTCCTCCCTCCCCCACTGCCTTTACACCTGCTCTTGAGTTTGCAACATCGCAACTTGCTCCACGGGCCCCAACTTCGCCTGCCTTCCTGCAAGACCTTGAACGCACAATGGCCCTGTTGATCTTCCCATCGGACAAGCTCACTCCCCAACTCAAACAACTTCTCGATCTCAGTCTGAGACAGACAGTGGCCAGTCAAGTCAATGAAGCCATCCTGTCTTCTCAAGGCCAGAGACGAGAAGCGCGCATCCGCAATCTCGTTCGCCTGAGAGCCTGGGCCGAGCAAAGAGCGCGCGAGTCCAAGAGTGCCGCGGATCTGCCTGACAAGATTGGCTTGGGCTTGGAGACTCAGTCAGACGATTATGCCGATGGCGAGGCTATGATTACGTGAAGACGTGATAGTACTTTTTGACTTTGCTTGATTTTAGCGTAGGCGCTGGAGGTCTGGGACTTTTGCATTCATTCGGTGCATATAGCATTTTCGTCGAATCATGTTTTTCTTTAAAGAACAGTTTTGCCAATTTCCATTGCCTGCGCATTTTTCATCTTTGTGAATGCTTTGAATCTTGATGTGTCACTCGCGTGACTGGTTGCCTAGGCAGGCGCAACCAAGGTGATTCGAGCTTGCTCGTTCGATATGATCTCGTCTTCTTGGCAGGCGTGGACTAGCTGTATGAGCGGCCGTTTCTGCCATGAGCAGTGTTGGAACCAAGCTCTCCGACGATACCGAGCGACGTATACGAGCACAAACTCACATGAGCAGCATGTTCCCGAGGCATCCGGATCAACACTCTGGCGTCATATCAAACATTGCCGCATGTGCGGATGTTGCTGAATTAACCTCGATAGCTATGATACATCAAGCACATGTCACTGCGAGTATACTGAAGACCGCTTCTTGGCTATCAGATATGTCTCTTCCCAGCTTTGCGCCCGAGATTGCCCAGCTCGGCGAAGTTCGTGGGTCAGAGTTCTTACCTTTTGCTCTCTACGATTTGGCTGGCATCCCGAGCAAAGACATCGAGAGCCTGGTGGCTAGACTTGACGGAAACGACATCATTGGGACTGAGCCAAACGAGATCCACCTTGTCAGCCTTGCTCCAGAGTCTGTGCAGCAGCAAAATACCCTACACGATGCTCTCGTTGCTCACATCCAATACTGCACTGCCCACATGAACAAGTTGGACTATTTCCCGTTTGGATTTTTGGCCGCGCACAATAGAGACTGGGATCGCAAGGGAGTCTTTCTGGTCTACATCGACTTTGAGGAATCTTTCGAGGTTACTGGATTTCGGGTTTCGATAGACAATGTTTCTACTGCTGCGAATATCTTGAGAGATGACGACAATGGAGCTAAGGAGGTACGCGACATCTACGATATGGGTATGTTCAAGTGGTCACCTTATCTCCTGGTAATTCGAGGACTTGAGCTGAAGGTTTTGCACCTAGGGAACCAAACTTGACGTCAACTTCACTACGATATTCGAAAATTGGCGGCCAGATTCGATTTCTATACCAACCTTCAGTTATTGGATCTGCTGCTCGACGCCATGTTTAACTGCGGCTTTCATCTCACTACGGCCTTGCATCATATCAGCCAGACTTCGACCGAGATATCCCAGGCAAATGCACCAGAGCCGCCATGGAGCTTGCTATGTTACAACAACATAGCCATCGATGGCCTAGGCGAAAGCATCTCCATATTCGAGACGGTCAATACAATCATACTAGGTAGAGGTGCAGAGTGTGAGAAGATCATTTCGAAGGGCTCCACTTTCATTCCAAGACGCGTCCAGTTCACTGATAGTGATGGTTATGAACTGGTTGAGCATTTGAAGGACACAGCAAATGAATCTTGGGAAGCACTGGAACAAATTCACGACTCCTTGAAGACTGCACTTGCATCTTTGCAGGCTGTCAAAGCGAAGATGGGCTTTCTCGAGGCCAGCGAACAAGAGATACACGGAGTTGGTCCTGTACTAATTAGCGACCTCCTCCTCGATGTGGAAGAAACATTTACACTATCCGCGGGACTGGTAGCACGTATGGAAGAACTGGGAAAGAATTCGACACTTTGCAGGTAGTATTACGGTCTGGGTCGATTGCTTTGTGTTGTCTTAGACATCCTCGAGCGCATCGGTCAGCATGTCTTTGTGCTGCGGTCCCTGGTCTGCACGAGCGAGATTGTCTTGTGACCTACACGGGATCAATGTCTGAACCACGGTACAGCTTGAAACATCATACTTTCCCGCAAGTCATATTAATGTACACTCATCCATAGCGGCAGGAAACATTTCCTCGTCTTTGCTCCATTCTCATCAAAAGGCTAATAGAGAGTGACGGTGATCACCATGTTTGTTTCCTTCAAATCGGCATTGTCAGTCAGCGTACTCCTATCTCTTGCCTCTGCTGCTTGTTTATTTCGACACGTTCGCTCCTATCAGGGGGACACATCTTGTCTTGTCCCCTTCTGCCGTTGGATCTCGGGAACTTGGAACCATCTCGAGACCTTTTCGGCCTGTCAGGTTGGTCCACTCTTCGAGAGTTCATTGTTCATCCATTGCGAGAGTGCGGCTCCGACTCAGTGCCCGTTCTCATTGTTCAAGTTTCTCATGGGATACAGATTGGTCTAGAGTACCATTCGTTTGATTGTTCAGCTTGTACAGATCTTGGGAAGGCTGCAATACAATATCGAGGTATTCCACACTGGTCGCAGGGAAGCTCAATGTCAGCAGTGTAGAGACGTCACTCTGTCGCATCTTGTCTGGAATGCAAACAACTGCCCCATCTCCAGCGCCGAACACATCGATCTTCCGCATTCGGAAATCCTTCAACTCAGCAGCTGTATCCAAACCACGACGGCAATAAAAGTATGATTTCCCATCTGATACAATGCCCAATTCTCAAGCAGAAAGATTATTTGTCATTTTCGACACAGAATTTTCAGAAAGATGGCGCATTGGTCCAGCACAAATTTCGATCATTACGCGAACCACGAGTCGAGGAATGCAAAACCCCGATGGCAAGAACTCGCCGAGCTTTCCTCTACCTTTTCCTCCATAACATCATCAACGAACCGAACACTCGGCCACATGGGTCGTACTCTTGACTGCGACGATAGCGAAACTCGACGTCAGACGAGAAGTTCTAGCAACCTCCAAAGATATATCAATGCGAAGGCTGCAGGAAGGGATGCCTCACGCGCAGAACCAGGCGCCTCTCGTTCTCGCTCTCGCTCAGGGTCGCGACCAGGCAGACCACGAACGAGGATGTTCGGCGAGACTTCCGCCACCAGACATCGCAGCAGATCGTTTGTGAATTATTTGAGCCCCTACACGCTCTCGAAATCGACGCTGCTCATGTCTTTGTTGGCTCTGGTCAATATTCTCTTGTCCTGGTCTGGAGTCCCTATGTTTCCTTATTCTGGACCGATCGTGCGTTCGGTTGCGAGAAAAGTCTGGATACCGTCTGGCGAGGCGTTCAGTATTGATATCAGACGCGGCGTGTGCAAGATACCTGTTGTCTCGAATATCTTTGACTGCAACAATGGGACCGAGACGGACGAAACAATGAGGCGGAGATCAATCAGACACGCCATTCCCGGTATTGTGTTTGCGCTCTCTGAGAATCCAGATGCTGCATACGGGATATTGGATCTACTCGAAGAGATCAAGGAAGAGCTTGTGGTAATCCAAATCAAGACAAATATGTCTTCAGACACTACCGAACCGCTCGAATCGACTAGATCATCAGCTTCGTGAACCCAACGAAGCAAATCATACTCGGAAGTTATCAAACACTTCCTCGAGATCACCACATACCTCGAAGACCGCATGACGGATTTTGACGCCCACAAAGACAGAATGCTCGACACCTTGCAATCCAGACTTTATTACCTCAATCTCGAACACGAATATATGGTTAGCGACACCCAAGGCCTCCGCAACCTCCGTGAAGACCGCAAGGTCATGTCATGGCCACAATATCGAAACGCCATTGCGCACGACCTCGATCGCCTTGCGACATCGATAGATCGCTTACAGCAATATCAACTGGAAGCTTTTGCCAAGGTCTGGGGCCTCTTGCTCGAACAAAGTCGCGCCTTGTTGGATTCTGAGGACGAGCCCAGAGGCGAGAATGAGTTTGTAAATGAGAAAAGGATATTGCAACATCGGACGTTCATCTGGGAATTCATACTGTGGTCTTTTCCTTTTACCAGTCATCGCTCAGTCGACAAGGATATAAGTCATGTCAAGAAACGCACTGCAGCTGAGAGGAGACGACTGCTTCTCGGCAAGTTGGAGGATATCCATCCTTTACTTCGGGACTTGCACGCATCGATTTCCAAAGCACACACCTCGGCCCAGACGGCAAGAACACTTATCAAGAGGAACAATTCATGGTTGGGATCTGTGTTTGGACCTTCCAAGAAAAAACAACTGTTTGACATGACCATGATGGATGGGATGAGAGAAACAAGAAGTTTAGTACCTATGTTGATGGAGCAAAGAAATGGTCAGCGAGCAGATAGACTGTACAAGAGATCTCTGGCCACAGCGAGAAGAGATGGCGACGATATCGAAGAGTCTACGCCCGACTTTTGAGAAGTAAGTTCAAGAGGTAGGGCCAAGACGATATTGCATGATACGTCGAGAGGTTTTGCTGTCGCTTTTTGTTACCTGTTGCAGGACATTGTTGATCACAAATACTGTTCTGCGGTGGCATAATATCAATAAAACGTCCAGGATGTTCTCCAGATTATCTCGAAATATAGGACTTTTTATACACACATTTGATACGCGGATGGAGGTTCTCAAGGCGAAGCTTTTTGGCGACCCGCGCGACAGCCATGAGGCGTCGATCATGACGATGACCCCCAAACTCTACCCACACCTCCGCTCGTCCATCGTGACTTGCATCAAAGTGACACTTTTTCCCAAATAACGGTTCAAGTGCATCTTCAGATCTGTGGGGATTTCCACATCTCGATGGGGCGCGGAGTCGCTTTGCGATCGATAATTGATTCGCCATTTCGCATCTGCAGCGGGAATTTCATGCATACTGTACGCAGAAGCACAAGACTTTTCAAGTAGTACCGATGACACTTGACGAGCGCGGTTTCCTCTCGACCTCTTTTGACAATGTCTGCAATTGAACAAAGCTGTTTTCGGGAACCTACAGATGTGCTTTTGTAGACTAATGATATGCTCAAGGTTGAACGCACACATTCACGCCGCTTGTACGATCGGAGATTCTGGAGATCATCACCAGTCACTGGTCCACATTACCCTCCAGATGTCGCAAACGCCGCTGATGTATAAGAAACTACATGACGTTTCTGGCAGGATGTGTATCTCTCCGCACCTGTTGTCTTTTTCGGTAACGCACCTTTAAGCTTTGGTATACTTGTGTCGAACGATTGGAGGTTGGCTTTTCCCTACGTCGAAGATCTACAAGGCACATCTACGAGTATTATTTATCCCTTTGCTCTCTTCACTTCTTTGCATGGGTATTGTTTCCTACTCTATCGAGATTGAAAATTGTTCTTCGCAATCATGGCTTTCTCTCATGTCGGGTTTCTGGGCGACAGGATGACGGGCAAGGCGCTGGAGATAGGCGTTTGTGCCACCGCGTCTGCAGGTTTTCTACTTTTTGGTTATGGTAAGCTTTCGACATTGTTTCTATGATTTATAGGTTGCATGTGTCTGACTACTTGCATCACAGATCAGGGAGTCATGTCTGGAATCATCACGGAACTAATGTTCCTCGCCACGTTCCCAAAGATGGCGGGAGATTACAAACTCGGCTCCATTCAAGCGCTCGTCGTTGCCATTTATGAGATCGGCTGTCTCTTGGGTTCGTTCGTGATCATTGGGTATGGTGACAAGCTGGGAAGAAGACGTGCAGTGCTTGTTGGTGCTTGTATTATGCTTGTTGGAACAGCCATACAGACTTCTTCTACGACACTTGCACAGCTCATTGTCGGAAGGTATGTCTACAAACTGTCCATTACGTGGTTGAAACCTCCTGCTAAACGGTTCACANGAATTGTCACTGGAGCTGGAAACGGTATGAATACTTCTAGTATTCCTGTCTGGCAATCTGAAATCGCACCACCAAAAATTCGAGGCTTCTTGGTGCTCTTTGAAGGCGCTTTGATTACGGCTGGAGTTATGCTTTCGTACTGGATCAATTATGGGTTCTGGTTCTACAATGCCAGTTCTTTCCAATGGAGGTTCCCTGTGGCCTTCCAAGCCTGTAAGTCCAGCGAAGACCTATGACACAGAGCAAAAGTCATCAGATGGCTTTTCATCTGCTGTATCCCATTCCGAGAAACATGCTAACTGTACTGTTCTCTCTAGNTTTTCGGAGTTATCCTCATTGTGGGCATCCTTGCATTCCCAGAGTCACCTCGATGGCTACTAAAACATGGCAAAGAGAAGGAAGCAACTCAAATCATGGCACGACTCAAACAATCCGATGTCGACGACGAAGAATTGAAGAAGGAGATCAATGAAATCAAGCGAATCAATGAGATTACAGCAGGCACGAAGCTTACGGTTAAAGAGTTCTTCTCAAATGGACCAGACATGAATCTCTGGCGCGCCTCTATCGCTTTCGCGGCTCAGGCTTTCCAGCAAATTGGTGGAATTAATCTGGTCACCTACNTGTAAGTTTCCAGAGGAGCTTTTGTTGACGAAACGTTGCTGATCAAATCAGATGCCACTGTAGTTTTCGAGGATTCCCTAGGTTTTGATCATACATTTGCCCGACTCTTGACCGGCGTCCTGGGAACTGAATACTTCTTGGCCGCTCTAGTCGCTCTCTTCATCGTGGATCGCGCAGGTCGACGCCGCCTCATGATGTGGAACGCAGGAGGCATGGGTCTAGCCATGATGGTCGCCGGCATTGGTCTCTCTCAAGGAAACAAAAGCGGTGCCTACGCAGCCACAGTCATGATTTTCCTCTTCAACACTTTCTTCGCCATCGGTTGGCTCGGCGTAACTTGGCTATACCCTGCCGAAGTCACACCCATCCGCATCAGAGCCGAAGCCAATGGTCTCTCCACATCTGCCAACTGGCTATTCAACTATGCTGTCGTGCAGCTTTCACCCATCATGATCAATTCCATCAAGTGGAAGACCTATTTTGTCTTTATGTGTTTTAATTTTGCTTTTATCCCTGTGGTTTACTATACTTTTGTCGAGACTAATGAGTACAAACTCGAGGCTTTGGATGAGATTTTCCAGGAGGCCCATCGGAATGGAGAGAATCCTGTTAAAGTTGAGAAGAGGGTTCGCAAGGGCAACACTGATGGAATGGGAGAGATGGGAAAGAGGCCTTCTGTAGGCAGCGAGAAACTCGAGGACGAGAAGAAGGAGGATGTTGATGCAGAATAAATCTTGTAATTTTAATGTATCAGACAGTCAAAATTTGTTTCAATTTTGATTGCCATCGGACTAAGACCTGTCTTGTTGGTGAATCAGACTTCAGGTGGGATCTGAGATGTCTTAGTTGGCCTTGCACCAGACGGATAAAAACTAGATGCTCTATTATTGTCCAAGTACATGGTTTGCTGCTGGGACAAAGTATACGAGCCATTTGCAGCCAGCCATACATGTCAACCCGCAGACCCAACAGTCTTGTCGATCTACCATTGCATAACCACATTCATCCGTTCGTTCATACTCTGATCTGTGTCTTGCTTTTCTCCTTTGCGGCATTGACTATGCTCCCAATCACATTCCCATCCGGAGGAGCCATCGACCGTTTGGGATATGCCGTTTGCAACGCCATCACAAACACCATTCTGGCAAATTGCCCAGAGTGTGCCGGTTGGGCGGAGATTCAGTAAGAACGCGAAGATCAAGATCTTGTACTGTTGCTGATTCTATGTGCTTAGAAATGTCAGGTATCCCACTTCAGATGATGCTCGATATCATATGATTGTGCACTATGGCTGTCAGGTGGGGTATGTGTTGAGCTTTCTGACTGTTTAAGTGTGATTTGGTGTCTTGGTTGCGATGGGGTGTTTGTTTTGTTGGTATCTCTTTACAATGCTCAGGCACGCGTTTAAGTTTACAAGATAGTAGACAGTGAACTTTTTGTTGAGCATCAAGCATGAGTATTGATAAAAGCATCGTCCTTTTCGAGGTCTGAGTCCATGATCAAATCCGACGGTGACGCTCAAACACTTTCTTCAATCCTTTGCATCTCTTTTGCTGCCTCTCTCGCGAGGCCTCGACAATGATCATCAATCTCGACTTGCTCCGCCAACGCCTCAAACCTCTGCTTAACTTTTACCCATCTCTCGCGATACAATGTCTGTCCTTGTATAACATTGCTTGCCACCGCACCCCTCTCCATAAAACAATACTCATACAACACCTTCCCACAAATCTCAATCCAAACCGCAGCAGGAGGGATATACATTTTCCACTCGTCAGCCATCTCTCTACCCTCATCAAACGGCGGCAATATCTCCCAAAATGCAATATTTGCATAATCCATGCTGGAAGTAAAGACATCGGTTCGTGTCGTCAGGGTTGCGGCGAATATGTTTGCGTTGAGAAGGCCAGGTGCTTGAGCATGCCATTGCTCGTAGCTGGAACCTTCGGTATCGAGATCGAGACCNTTTTTGTGCTTTTCGTCAGAAAAAAACGCATGCAAGGTATTAGAATGGCAGAGAAGAGTGTTTTGTGACTAACCGATACCGTGTTCGGCAAAAATCCAGCCCCAGTCGTGCATCTCGCGCCAAATTACTTTACCGCCGTACTTTACTACATACCCAGCTTTGTCGACCACATCGGGGAGCTGTTTGAGTGCGACAACGAGATCAACCAATTGCTGCGTGTGCGAGGCGCCGAAATATCTCGTGCTGTCGGATAGAGTACCCCAGAGCCAACCGACACCAGCGTTAAGGCCAGATATCAAGCGAGGAGCAAAGATCTCATTGATACGAGTCGCAGTAGCGGAACTCGAGAGTTGATTGTGTAGCAGTGATTCCAGAGCTTTTAGCACTAGATCGTTTCCTTCTTTAGTTATGGGGTCCTTTGTGAATCTTTCATTTGAATTGCGTCGAGTCTCTATCCAGGAAGATATTGTGGTGGACATGATTGAAGATAGATGATTATTTTGGTTTTCTGCATTTTTCCATCTGGAATCAAAGGTGATTTTGTATTCACAGAAAGATGAAAGTGGCGGCGGTGATCGTTTTGGGAAGGATTTGAGTCACTGGGACCACATGTCTTGGCTGTAGACCTACAGTACTTACGTGCTTCCTAGCCTTGCTTCTGAGCACACAGCTGTTTGCATGTCGAACGTCATCTCTCTCTGTGTCCCCTGTGTGTAAGGCAGTCTCCATGGCACATGGCCATTGGTGATGCGATGTTGAGTGCGACTTGGAGCTAGGCGAAACTTCTTTCCCGACTGGCCAAAAGTCGTCATTTGTGCTGTCCACCAATACTGTCGTCTCATACTCGAAATAGTTGTATGATAATGCTCGCCGTCTGGCTCACTGTTAGAAAGTATACAACTTGTGTATATGATGAGATTAAAATGTAGGCTCTTGAAAATATGGACAGAAGAAAAGCAGATGACTCGATAGCATCATCACGCAGCATGCGCCCCNCATCGGATACCATTCATCGTCTTGTCCTCATCCTTGCCCGGCCACATCACGTTTCCTTTCCTCACAGCCTGGATATGTGCAATTGCACAAATAATCCACATGATGACCAATCCAATGGTCAATGCACTGCAGATACCATTGATGCCAGAGCTCTCCAGAGCAGCTCCAGCTTGGATCGAAGCAAGCGTGAGGCCAGCGTTAGGAAAGACAAATGCCCACCAGTTCAATGTGAAGTTCATTTCCTTGATGCCCGCAAGGACTGAAACTGTCGAGACGCAGAAGAACCAGAAGGAAAATAGAATCACGAAGAATCCAGCAAGAATGCCAACAATCTTGATCACGTCTCCAACAGGAAGGGATGTGATGCCGAAAATTTCGCCATTGCCGAATACTGTTGGGGCTTGTCGACCGAGAGAGATGAGAGCATGAGCAGTGTAGCCAGCAGGCCCTACACTCACAAACATGCCAGGCCTAGTAGAGGGATCCGGCAGAGCGCTGACCATCAATCTCTGAGTATAGATGGCGTACATCATCAGAGCTACACACCACCCGACACCCTGAAGCATGACTCCACCGATCCAGATGGGTACAGCGGCCGAATGTGGTTGATTTGGAACCAAAGTACTCGCCAAGGGGCCGACGACAAGCAGAGGATAGATTGGGAAGATCCAAGCGGGCATAGCATTGTTGACCTTGAGGCGCTCCAGCTGAAAGAGAATATAGTATTGCCCAATGCCAACAATCAACACCGTAGCGCAGTACATCCAAAAGAGAATTTCGAGAGCCTTGATGAGCCAGGGTCCAGTATTTGGGACGCCGTACAAGTGCATGCAGTTGAGAAGCAGACTGACCGTCACCCAATAACTTCCGAAAAACAGTGATTCGACCGGATGATGCAACGAAGCGAGGAACTTTTGTGGTACCAGAATAAACCGGAGTGTGATGATAGCAGTAAATGCAATGAACAAAACCAGAGCGAGAATAAAAAAGACTTTGCCGATGGTTTGGAGGCCAGTAAATTGATTTGGTGTGTTGGACAGCACTACCGCGAGAGCTCCCGTGGACATTGTGCACGCGAACCAAGGCCAGGTAAAGTGCGCAACGCGATCTCGCCATGTGACATTATCTGGTGGGGAGTGATCGGTCCCATTGGGGTCGGCACGCTCGGGGTCGTCACATCCTCTGTAGCCATTGCGTTTGCGATTGGAAGTCGCTGTGGTTGCCGATCCGTTGTCTGACATTGCAGGCGGAGTTTCTACAGTGATGGGAGTATGCGGTTGGTGGAAGAAGGACGAAAGACTCTTGAATCGGAATCAGGGGCTCCTAGAATTAGGAGTCTGGCAAGTCGAGGGACAACTCGTCATGCCTCTTGTCCGAATCGATCTAGGGAAACAAGACTCAGCTGAATCCAAGCTTGCTCAGATTGAACATGGTTTTTTCCATGACAACTTGGCGCTTCCGAAACTCTACCAGACGTCATTACAGATTGGCCGTTGAGCCCAATACATGGACTCGATGCCGAACGCAGATGTTTGTCGCGTGACAGCGGCAACATGCTCTCTACTGCTTTCACTCCAACACAACTCTTGTGGATCAAGCCTGTCCGCAGCAGCTCTCGCAATCGAGTTCTCGGGCACGACTCAGGGAGGTTTTGAGAATGACATTTGACCAGGAAATCTGTTGATCGTCGCGTCGTGTTGCCAAGATGTCCAGGGTCGGAAGGGCAGGGTATGACGCGACCCGCGGGCAGCCGAGGGACGCCCGGAAGCCCTCGGGCGCACAGAGATGGAACGACGATGAATTTGTATGTTGCGACTCGCGACGGCGTCGTTCGTTGCTCGAAGACAGTAAAGACGACTGCTTTTCTCTGCCATGAGAGCAATGATCAAGGCCTAGGCGCGAGGCAGATGCTAGACTCTACCTCGTCGACATCAAGAAACCTTAGGACTGATGCCATCTTGTCGCGTTACGACATCTATATCCTGGCTACGTACCGCATCTGTGGGAGCTTTCCAGAAATCGCTTTAGGCACAGGGTACGCGACTATCAAAGTCCTGTTGAGATATCGACCTCTGCTCTGAGAAGAAAGAGTCTTCCAGGGCTGATGGACGAGAAAAGCTGATGAGGCAGTCGTTGTTGTGGCTGTGTTCAACTCCCACTTTCCACCAGTTAAAAGTACCACCACACGGCTCTTCACCGAATAAAATTCACCAGAATCACGTTCACTGCTTTAGAGAGCATCTTAGGATAGCATGTAGGTGTCTGGAACCACAGAATGGCACATGCGGGCCAACAATCCAGCATAACGAAAATACTCAGCAGACTGTACATGGTGCAGCGCCGAACTTCATCCCAAAACCACAACCTGGAAGACACGACGAGTCCTCACCACCTGTCCAATATCGCCAGAAAGTCTAGTATCGCGTGCTCAACACAAGCTACCACGCCTCGATGCCCAGCTTCTTGTTATACTTGGTCCAAGAAGTTGCCCAGACTGTTGAACAACCAGGGCTTGTCTGCCGCAAACACGTGGAGACGCCGAACATCGAACTTTTATACCGAGTGCAAGATACATCAGCCAACGGGAGGCTGGGCATACCACCAAAGGTTTTACATGCGTAAACTGATCAGTACTTGCATACTTGTTGTGCCTGGTGTGAACCCGTCCGAAGTCGCGACCCCCTTGGCAACGCCATCCCAAGAAGTCAAGAACAACGAGAGTTCTCACAACTTGTCCTGTGCAACTTGGCTATTCTTTTCGTACGCGCGACTTTTCCCTCAGCCGGTAGACATAAGAACGCCTCCTTCATAGGCAGTGATGAGGTGAATTGACTTGGCAGAGCATTATTTCTGATATAAAGAATACGATCTTCGGCATGGCGGAGGACTGGCTACTACTGCAAACATTTGACGTAACAGCAACATGGCAGAGTCGAAGACTGCTTCTCCCGACCATTATTCTATACCTAGGGATGATGAGGAAGGGTTGACAATCGAACGCGATTGGACAGAAGAAGAGGAAAGGAAGGCCAAATGGAAGTCAGTCGATCTTATGTCAGTCCTCAACTTTGTCATACTGAAACGCTCGCAGGNNCTTGATCTCGTCGTTATGCCGATTCTGACGCTTGGCTTCTTCTGTCTGCGTAAGGGAGCTTTCTTTGAAATTTCATAAGACTTGGGCTGACACTTTGTTCTCANNGAGCTCGACCGTGGGAACATTGCAAACGCCATCACCGACAACCTCATGAAGGACGTCGGCATTGTCCAGAATCAATTCAACGTCGGTCAGCAAATGTTGTCGCTTGGCATTGTCCTTTTTGAGATCCCTTCCAACATGATTCTGTACCGTGTTGGTCCTGGAAAATGGTTGACACTTCAACTCTTCCTCTTTGGGATCGTTAGTACTTTTCAGGCCTTCCAGAACAACTATGCATCTTTCATTGCGACTCGCTTCCTTCTTGGCTTGACCGAATCTGGCTTCATACCTGGTGGTCTGTGGACCATATCTACATGGTATACGAGAAGAGAGACAGCCAAGAGGGTCATGGTATTTTACTTTGGCAATCAATTCGGCCAGGCTTCAGCCAAACTCCTTGCATACGGTATTCTTCATATGCGTGGAGTAGCCGGCAGGCCTGGTTGGTTTTGGTTGTTCGTTCTTATGGGTGGCTTTACCTGCTTCTGTGGTTTCATCTTCGGCTTCTTTCTTCCCGACTCTTTCCGCAGTCCCTGCTCGACTTNNTTCTTGCCTGGGCGTGCATTATTCACACCCAGAGAAATCCATATCCTCAGGAATCGCGTTTTGCTCGATGACCCCGCAAAGGGGAAGAAGAAGAAGAGGATTGGTTTGACCGCGTTCAAGAAGGCTTTTAGCAACTGGCGCATGTGGGTGCATTTCCTCATCACATTGACCAACAACGGTCCCCAACGTGCTTTCGATACATACGCGCCCTCCATCGTCAATGGCTTTGGCTTCGGAGGCTTGTCTGCAAATGCCTTAGCAGCTGTGGGTCTGTTTTTACAGATCCCCGTCTCTTACACATTCAGCTATGTCTCGGATCACNTTGTAATTTCAGTCCTCCAATCAATCTCCAGTGCTCCTTGCTGATAGAAGTTCAGTTCACGACGTGGTGAGACACTTGTGGCAGGTTTGAGTCTGCACCTATTTGGCTACGTCCTCAATCGCATCTTTACCGAAATCGACAATCGCGGTGTCCGCTACTTTGGTGTAGTCTGGACGCAAACCTTCGGCACCTTTTCTCATCCTCTCAATATCACCTGGATGTCACTCACCTGCACAGATCCCGAGGAGAGAGCTCTGGCCATGGCGATGGTGATCATGGGAGCCAACATTGCGGGCATCTATGGCGCACAGATCTTCAGAGCAGATGATCGTCCAAGATATCGGAGAGCGTTCAACGTCAACATTGCTGTGCTAGCAGTTGGGCTGTCGCTTGCGGTGCTAAGATTCTTGGATGACAAGCTGAGGAGGAAGAAGATCAAGGAACGTTTGCCAGAGTCAGAGACTGGTTCAGAGACACACGGCGATGGTGTGCTCAGGGCTTCCGTTCCTGCTGATGAACAGCCAAAGTTGGTCGCAGTGAGTGAGCGAAAGCTGGCGTCGACCAGCGCCCGTGCCTGATTGGGAGAGCGGACGGTGTTTCCCTTATCTGTAGTACAATGTGGTTTGCAAGCTGGTTAGGGTCACGGACAGAGCTGATGCTGATAGATTTCGCATAAATTCTCGAAGACGCGTCATGACTGAAAAAATGTCATCATTGTTGCTTCCTTACTCTTTTTGCTATTGCCCGTGTCTTGTTGGGAGAATTGGCTGTTGTTGCGTGAGAAGCGAGCGGTGTCTCAAGTCTTGACGTCCAGTTTTCGAAATTTCATCTGCACACGATTATACACTTATCCAAACCACACAAAAAGCTCACACAGGCTAGCTTTGATATGCGTGAAGCGAGTCTCTAGATTACACCTCATCATCATCGTCGGCTCACCATGTACGATCGATATCGACGAAAAAAAGTATCGTTGCGCATGTCACCCTGGCTCGATTACTCACGCCTTACACAAAAAGCTCGGACATTCCAGCATAACATCGCATAATTCGGCCGAACCGAGCATCTCCTTGTCAATAGAAAAAACTCGGCCGTGTTCTAGCGAAAGTCCGCAGAAAGGTATTTCGACTGCAAGCTGGGTTGTTCTTCTTCTTCTTTCTTTCTTACTGCCGAAGAGTATCGCAACAATGCGTGGACGAACATGGTTGTGTTGTTGCTTGGGCTTGCACAGCTCGATCAAGTAAATGCAAGCACCGACGCGTCATGACTCCGACAACACTTTTTCGCTCAACGATGAGCAAGAATCGCGGCAGTTCACTAATCGCCGTACGAGCCTCGAGGACATCCTGCGACTGCCCCTCTGGACCATGACCGCCGGGACAGCCCTATCTGGTCTCCAAGCATCTTGTGCGCAATTTTCTGGTTTCTCACGGATACCGACTTCTCAAACCTTGCAACGAACACGAGGGCAGTGTCGCGTCAGATTCTGGAAGCGCTGTAGCCGACTTGTCTGGCATTCGCGCCGACGGCCGACTCCAAGTCGGGAAAGCAGCATGCACAATGCAGGACTGGATCCGATATACGAACCGCGTTGAATGCATTTTGAGATCTAATGCGACTCCGTTGCCCAAACTTCGATTGAGCTTTTCAGCAATGAGATTGCATCTTCAACGCTTGTGTGAGGCACGTCGCCGGATGTCACCATCCATACATACTGGTTACGTTACAGGCTTGTTAGGTTGAGACGTGATAACACACATGAGGCACGGACGACCACCTGGAGATGAGGTTTGATGAAAAGATTACTGCTCGTTAAAAGACTGCCAGTCAGAGTTTGCGAGCCCATTTGCGCTATGTTAGCCCAATCCTGTTGTGGACAAATTTCTGGATTACATACGGCAGGCTGCTTCCCCTGGGATCCTGAAACTTGTTACACCAAGCAGACTATCACAATGATCTTGACAGGTAGGATGTCTGCCTTTTGTGATAGGATGATGGTACGCTCCGGCGGGGCAGCGCAGTCCACTTTTAGAACAAAGATCTTCTGCGCATCCGTTGCGGGCTGTTGACTACTTGTCTACGTTCCGTTGATCCAAAGAACTGTTGACGATTGTCAAGTATTCTCGAATCACGAACATCGAGGAGCATCATTCCGTTATCCTTCTACCTGGGCAGTTCACAAACTGGGAGAGCCGTTTTCGGCTCGAGCACCGCCGTGTGGTTCGGACTGTGGAACGAAAGTTCAGTCTCAGCCACGCCGCGCCAGCCGCTGACAAGCTCACCCGAACTAGACCGCCGCGTCCAATCAATGTACCTGCCGAAGCCGATCTAGCATCCGCGATCCTCTTTTGTGGAGTGATTTTGCGGGGTGCTTGCGGAGGAAACATCTGCAATTTTTCAGCCAAAATGGTCTCCCAAAGACGTCTGCTTTCGAGCTTCGTTCGGGAGTCGAAAGGTTGAACCTACCGGTGAGTTTTAGTCTATGACCGCTCGATTTGCTGACACAGGAACGGACCTTTTCTCGGAGCATCAAAACCACAGGCGGGAGCGGCAGACCCAAAGAGGCAAAGCGCCGAGGAGCGCCCTCATTTAGGCTGACCAAGCGACAAAAGTATATCTAATCATTTGTAAATCAAGCACCCAAGGGGTCGCCAAGCGAATAAAACCGAGCTCCGAACCAAGCACGGTGGCAGCACCAGTTGGGCGATTTTTTGACCTTTGACCGACAGCCTCGCCGGCCACCTGGGTCTTGTTCGCATCCGCTCTGTTTGCTTACAAGACCTCCCTGCCTTGCAGCGTTCGCCTTCAACAATGGACGAACAGAGCATCAGGTCGTCGCAACGTGTATCTCGGTCATGCGTCGAGTGCAGCCGAAGGAAGATCAAGTGCGACAAGAAGATCCCGTGTAAGCCATGTGTGCGCCGGAATCTCGCCCACGAATGCCAGCGGCCCATCACCCGCGTCCGAGGCATGCTTACAGTGTACGTCCAGGCTTCAGCACAGCGTTGTGGAACTGTGTGTACTGCAGCACCTTTGAAAGTCAACTGATCATGATAGGGCGAGCACCNNGTTGATCGCATGTCGGCAGACAGCGAAGACAATACTGTTGACGAACTACTCAAGGAACGCTGTGCCCTGCAGGCCCAAATCGCAGAACTAGAAACAGCTTTGGCCCTCTCCAAACCATGCGGACACACTCATGGCAGCAAACCCGAGTCGCATCGCCAGGGCCAAGTGTCGATACCCGCTTTCGAAGACCTTGTACCGGCCCTTGAGCAGTTCGATCTGCAAGTTTCGCACGACTCGGATCCTGTTGCCATGTCGGAAAAAGACATGGCTGATCGTCTATACGAACCCTCTACCGATCCCGTCTTCCTCCTGCTACCCTCTAGAGAAATCAGCGAGCAGCTCGTGACCTTCTCCCTTCGCACCTTGGGCTGGTTGCATGGTGCTGTCAACGCGCCCGAGTTTGTCACGGAACACGAAGAGTTTTGGAACGGAATACACAGCGGTGTCGCTCTGGATGTAAAAGACCGACCATGGCTCGCACTATACTTTGCTGTTCTGGCGACTGGTCTACTCTATCTCGATCCCGAGGAAGTGCCTGCTATTTCAGATTTGCCACAGCTAAATCTCCATCAATATCAGCAACATGATGAGATGGGATACGCTGTTCATACGTCGCGTCTTTGGTATGAGGTAGCGCTCAAAGAGGTGGAACGTCATGGATGCTCTGGAACACCTTCTTTGAGGATCGTACAAGCCTTGTCGGTGCTGACTCTTTGTCACGCAAATTTTGGCGATTCTCAAAGGGAATGGTTGTTTACTGGATGGGCGTCCAGCATTGCGCGTTGTCTTGACATGCACCGTTTGGGCAGCGAAGTAGCACACGCGCGAAACTTGAGCGCCAGACCCGAGTGGTCGTCTTTTGAAAAGCGTGAACTCGGTCGTCGCGTGTGGTGGACGTATGTCATTCGAGACTGGTACGTTGAAGGAACATGACTTGGTCGAAGACGCACCTTGAGCTAATCTTATCGTTTCTAGGNNCTAGGAAGTTGGTCGCGCCAATCGTCAATCACACCAGCCAGTTTCTGCTGCAAGTTCTCGACCGAGAATGAGGCTAACCACGACGCGATTCTGGAAACTCCGACGCACACGTCTAGTCCGTCGCCACTGGTTTATCAATCGGTCATGTGTCGATTGTCGTACATCTTTTACATTTACATCAAGGTCAACACTCACCAAAATGCTTCCAAGTTCATCAAAGCACTGGAGGAGATTGAGATTGTCAAGCGAAATTTGCCTCTCCACTTGTCGACCAAGTTTCCTGCGAATATCGATGATGAGGAATGGGAAGCTACTCATTCTTGGATCACCTTCCAACGTTATCTCATAAACCATGCCATCGATTTCATGATCCTCAGTATTGCACGCACTCTCGCGATGGGCAATATCGGCAGCGAATCGAATCGCTACCGTGACGTAGCCATGACATCGGCCACGAGTATTATACACAGCTACTTGGCACCGGTTGCGCGAGTATACAAACTTGTGTGGACAATTTCAGCCTCAACTGTGGCCGCTGCGGTCTATACATCTCTAGACATTCTCATGAACCCTCAAGATTACACGCCTCAGAAACGACAGGAACACATTGCTGTGCTGAAGCAAGTTGTTCAAGAACTCGGCAAGTATTCTCACGTCGCCATCCACGCCGCCAAAGGATCAACCTCGATACAAAAGCTCATATCCCGTCTGGAGCAAAACTTTTCCATGTCACATCTTTCTGTGCACGATATTCTTCGCCATCTCACGACTCAAGAAATGCCTTCAACCTCGGCCAGAGGTGTCACGGAAGGTTATGTCTTACCAGCTCAGAACATGCCAGTTCCTGTCGATGGTTGGAATGAGATGATGGTTGGACATGACATGACCATCCCGCACATGGATCAAGGGCACATTGATGGCTTGCTGGGTCCGTCAGATACTTGGGACAGCTTTATGGAGTTCCCAGCATTCCGGCCTCCTGCTCAACACCAACATCAACATCAACACCAACAGCAACACTATGAAGGTTGAAAGAAGTTCCACAAGCAACGATACTCGTCAGATGAGCGCCAGAATCACCGCCTGGGCGCTCAAGTCGTCCAATCCCAGATCCGCCTCGTCGGGTCATTAGACTCAGGTGCGCACAGCTCCGTTGTTACAACGCTGATTAGTTTGGCATCGAGATCTACGTACAGCGTACAGCTACAGCATCCTGATCGCTCTCGGCATTCAATAAAAGTGTATGACGCGTCAACTAAGCCTCGCGCATAGCACAAAGACGTTCCGCTCACATCGCTCTCAAACCGCGCAAGACCATTGTCATCTCAAGGACAACAACATCGAATTCAGCTGGGTATGATACAGGAACACCAGTTCATCCGTGGCTGTAACGCCATCCCGGATAGAAAGCACGCAGTTCCCCACATCAAAAACAGCGTAACGACCATATTTAGGCTGTCCTTGAGACATCTCAACTCAGACTCTGATGTACGTCTTCGGACGCGGTAATTTGGAAGTACCAACGAGATGCTTGAATTCTGTCAACCTTGAAGAGTTTCTCATTGCGTTTACGGAAGTCTTAGCGGTCGGGATACCTTCTCTCGAGGAAGCAATATCTTAAATCTCGATCGAGCTTCGAAGCCAGTATTGAGATGACGGAGAATTATCTACTGATCATCTCACAATTATAAGTGCTTGGGCTCAATATTTGAGTCGCACTCGCACAGGGACTGTTGACGTTAGATAGTCTAGAAACATCCAAAAGTCCATTGTCCAAATTGCTATATATGTTCTTCATCACCTCGAGATCTGGACTGGTTATGTGACACTTGAGGTGGTCGTCTGTCACCGTCGGGCTATTCAACGAGTTAGGACTCCCGGAGTCCGGTCCATGCTCTTTAGGATTCTCGGCGGGGCTCGGTCGAGAGCGGGTGAGTACCTCTTGCCCATTAACAAGGTCCTCCGCAATTCGTCTTCACCCCCACATATCGACGAAATCATCAAGGTGGCAGTCGACACCCACGAACAATGTCCAGTGCACGTATGAAGCGTGCAGCGGCCTGGTGCGGTCGTTTCCATTGTCTCTACCAGATAATCCATCCTTCGAACTGCAACAGTCTCTAGCATGAGCATCAGGGCAATCTTCCGTCCAGACATATTACTTCGCTCCTCCGCTGTTAATATTCCTCTCACTCACACACGGACATTCATACACATCTTGCCTGTCGCATTCCAAGTCGCAAACACACCCACCAAGCCGCCGACCGTTGGCGACAATGGATACCAAGGCTTCAACCCTCGCAAGGAGACCCTGCCCAAGGGTTGGAAGTTCAGAGAGGATGCGCGTCCGCTGTCAGAAAACATGATTGTCGAGCATGATGTTGCCGTCAAGGTCCGCGATGGATGCACATTGTATTGCGACATCTTCAGACCTGTTGGAAGCGATTCGTCTGAGAAGGTGCCGGCGATTGTCGCGTGGAGTCCTTTTGGCAAGAAGCACAACGGAATGGAGATGATGTCGAAGGTGAGGATGAGAAGGTACTTTGGAGAGAATGGCTTTGACTGATATGGCTGCAGGTCAAATGGGGCTGCGGTGTACCTAAAGGCGCCCTCAGTGGTCTTGAACGTTTTGAGGGACCCGATCCTGCTGAGTACTGTCCTCGTGGTTTTGCTGTTGTCAACGTCGATGCAAGAGGTGCTGGTGATTCTGACGGGTCGATTGTCATCATGGGCAAATAGGAGGGACAGGATGGCCACGATGTCATCGAGGAGTTGGCCAAGATGGACTGGTAAGTCGCGTCTCTCCAACTCAATACTTGCAATCCACTGACAGGTTAACACCGAAAACAAGTGGCTTCGATGGGACCCATACCAAGAGTGGTTCGATCTGTGGTCTGTTAGAGAGTCGGTTGATGAGCTTGCCGAGTTCTTCGACCACTTCCTCAAGGACAAGAAGAACAACTGGCAAGAAACACCCAAGGTCCGAATGGCCTCTCTGCCTTTCGGCGACAAGGAGGCCGTCTACCCCATCGAAGTTCAAGATTTCCCGATCCTCAACGCAGATTACAAGAAGCTGTATCTCGGCGAGAATGACAAGCTCCTTAAATCAGCGCCTACCGATAAAAGTGTCGTCTCGTACAGCTCAGAGTCTGGTAGCAATCCAGTCGCTCACGCAGCATTCAATATCCGCTTCGAAAAGAAGACAAGATTGATGGGCTTGCCAAAGGCAGTTCTCTACATGTCCTGCGACGACCTGGATGACATGGTCGTTTACGTCCTAATCCGCAAACTCGACAAGAACGGCAAGGCCATGATCGCAATCAACATTCCCTAGGAGAACTGCCCATACCCCGACACAGCATCTATCCCCGAATCAGACTACAGTAACCTGATGACATACTTCGGTCCTACTGGTATCCTGCGCGCATCTCACCGCAAGACCGACCCTTCAAAAGCCATTCACCCTCAATACCCCTTGCACACACACGACGAGGTGCAAAAGATCACACCTGGTACTATTGTGGAGTTGGAGATTGGTCTTTGGGCCATGGGCATGGACTTTGAAGAGAGAGCTTGAGTGTGCAAATTTCTGGTGAATACCCGTTAGTCGATGATTTCGAGGGCAGAGGACCCAAGAAGCCCCAAGTGGAGGAGAGAAACAAGGGCTTACATCACGTTCATCTCGGTGGTGAATATGCTAGTCATGTTATTCGCCTTATGTTTGAGCACAAAAACAATTTTAGAACGAAAACAAATAGATACCCCAAGAGATAGATTATGTTCTCATGACCTTCCGACTTCCACCAGAACAGACGACGTCGGCTGTCCTTTGTATGTTGCCCAGAAGCCCTTGGACCAGTTCGGGACCTGGGCGCAGCAAAACAAGGCGAATCTTGCCTGGTCTCGCGAAGCGACGTCTCAGAGGATCGAACCGACGACCTTGAGGCTGACGCCGCAATTTTGGCTAGCACCGAGGAAGCTTCTGTGACACGGACTTGGAAGCTCTGCGCTTCTCGGGCTTGCTTCTTTCTCTTCCACTTCAAACTTGCTTCCCGTTTCGGACTCTCGCGTCAGGTCATCTCGGCTACATGCCATGCGAATCAGCCGCGACATAGCTGCTTGTTGCTATGGCATCATTGGCATGTCGTCAATACGAACTTTGAGAGGGGAAGACGCTGCACACCCCGCATGTTCATCATAAAATCCTGGAGAAACTGTGAGGGGCCCTTGCGATCTCATTTAGCCTGATCTTTCACCATGCACGATTGCTCATCATGATCAACTGCAGCCCGATGTGGCAGGAGGCAGCATCTTGCGCAGAAAGCTTCAGTGCTTGGTCATAGGATAAATAGCAGGCAACCCACTACGTGCACGATACCTCCACCGACCAACATCGCACCTCGATACTCAAAGCAAGATGAAGGCTGTTTCGCTATTCATTGCCGCTAGCCTGTCCGGCATCAGCTACTGCCAGCCGGCCAAACAACAGAATTCGACCATCTACAATCCGATCCTTCCTGGCTTTCACCCTGATCCATCATGCGTCTTTGTCAAGGAGTGGGACAATACTTTCTTCTGTGCGACATCGACTTTTCTCGCTTTCCCTGGTATTCCCATCTACGCGAGCAAGGATCTTCAAAACTTTAGACTTATTGGACATGCCTTCAACAGACCTGAGCAACTTCCTGCTTTTGGTAATATCACTGGACAGCAGCAAGGTTGGTATGCGCCGACTCTGAGATACCATAATAATCGGTTCTGGATCATTAATTCTTGTGTTGGTATGTTTTGTATAAGTCTACTATAATAGTTGATTTACGCCGAATGCTTATTTTGTGTTTCAGGTGCTGCGACTGGTTACTGGAGTACTCCTGATCCTTACAACAATTCTGCTTGGACGAATGTAACTCCTACTGACATCCCTGGATATGACCCCGACCTCTTTTGGGACACCGATGGCACAATCTACTCTGCCTTTGCAAAGACAGTACTGAGCGATCCCTTTACTACGGAGATTCATCAGGTAAATATCAGCATGCCTTCCGGGAACACAACTACGGATCGCTTCTTGTGGAATGGTACCGGTGTACAGCCTCCCGAGGGCCCACATATGATGATCAAGGACGGCTATCACTACCTTCTCCTGGCCGAGGGCGGCACCGCGCAGGCCCATCAAGTGACCATAGGCCGCGGAAAGTCTGCTCAAGGGCCGTTTGAATCAGACCCGGCAAATCCAATCCTGACAGCATATAACACAAGTGAGTATTTTCAGACTGTTGGTCATGCAGACCTTTTCCAAGACTCTGTTGGAAACTGGTGGGGCGTTGCACTGTCTACTCGTTCTGGTCCAGTGTATGAGACTTGGCCAATGGGCAGAGAGACTGTCTTGTACCCTGCCAAATGGGAGAAGGGTCAGTGGCCTGTCCTAGGAGGCCCGATCAGGGGCAAGATGGAAGCACCTTTACCGCCTGTCAACAAGAACATCCGCGGCACTGGCGCATTCGTGAAGGACCCTGATAACTACAACTTTTCTCCTGGCTCATCTATCCCATCTCACTTCTCCTACTGGCGCTTCCCTCAGACCCAGAACTATGCTGTCTCTCCTAAAGGCCATGCGAACACTTTGAGGTTGCTTCCCTCCCGCGCCAACTTGACTGGCGATGCTGCCTTTGTCCCCACCGACGGCATTACTTTCATCGGTCGCCGACAAACCGACACTCTCTTCACCTACAGTGTAGATGTCGATTACTCACCATCACAAATCGGAGAAGAGTCGGGTGTTACGCTATTCCTCACACAAACCTACCACGTCGACCTCGGTATCGTGCGACTCAACAAGACTGGCAATTGCCTCCGCTTCCGCGCCGAGGGTCCCAACGCGCCAAAAGAGACTGTAGTCGCCATTCCCCAGAAGTGGTGTGATCAAGGCATGCAGCTGCAGATTCAAGCTTACAATGTCACACACTTTTCCTTCTCTGCTGGACCGAAGGATGGGCAAATCAAACAGATTGCTACTGTTCCTGCTACTATTGTGTCGAACGGATTTACTGGTGAGTGCAATGTGGTGTGTTTATGACATGGAAACGATTGCTGACATGAATCAGGTTCTTTCGTTGGTGTTTATGCGACTAACAATGGCAATGCTAAGGGGAAGACTCCCTCGTATATCAGTAATTGGGTCTACCAAGGTCAGGGACAGTACATCGGTAACGGAGAGTTCTACCCGAGCAACGGTCAGAAGTCAGGAGCGGGATTTTAAAATGGCATACTCTTGTATGAACCAATCGTACCTGTCTAAATCATAGGTCTAGCGGCTTCAACTCGAGGAGCAGGTAGCACTCCAATCTTTGCAAAGTCCTGATACAACTCAAACACACTCTCCATCTTATCTACACATCCGCTGAACCCGAACCTACGAAATTTTGCAGAAGAAGGTTGCCCAATCTTGTAGTAGACAAAATCAGCAATTTCCACACCGTCCATTCCACCATCAAATGCATCGACTTTTACTTTGCCGTTTGAGCTGTCCATGATCTGTTTCCAAGCTTGGCTGTTGCAAGGCTCTTTTGCCCAATCGGCAAAGGTACGGGAGAGCCTAATGCGTGGTGAAGGACCATAGCCTAGAGGACAATCTTTGCCGCCCGCCAGAACCACGTCGTGATACTTTAAGTCATCCAACTCTGGGCCCTCGATACCGGGGACATTGTACCAACGGGCAAGCTCTTCGAAGAAGCGGTCCCAAGACATTGGGCTGCCGTCGTGTGCGTTGAATGCCTCGTTCTTGCATTTATCTTCCAGAACCGCCCATTCGCTTAGGAAACCCGTGAGTCGAGCGGAAGAGTGAAGGCACTCGTACTCCCACTCATCAACATCGCCGCCAAANAAGATAGGTTCCTTTTTCTCGGCTTGCACGGCTGCCATGATGGCGAAAGGAAGAAAGGTATTCATGCCCGACTTTGAAGTGGCGCCGATGATGCCAAAAGGACGAATGACATTCCAAGCTGTGCTAGGATGCTCTTCACAGTACTTTTCCAGCATGTCTTCCTGAGCATAGTAGAAGTTTTGCGACAAATGCCGGGGCTGGGGATCTGATTCGATGTATGGCAATCTGGCTCTGCCGATCTGACCGCCATAGTCCTTGCCCCCGGTCTGGAGCAGGATCCGTTTCGGTTCAAGCTTGGGGAGTTGAAGCGCTTCCAAGAAGTTCTTGAAGATGGGAACGTTGGCNTTAGCAAGTTCTTCTTCTGCGTTTGGGTCCATGGCAGACACGCAGAACACGCTCTTGGGAGAAATGTAGCCGTAGTAGAATATGTGATCGACTTGAACGCCAGATTCTTTGAGTTGAGAGGCGAGTTTGTCGGCAGAGCTGGTAAAATCAATGGAGACGTGTTTGATGCGAAATTGCTGCTCTTGCGTGAGGAGGGAAAGCATTCCCTCTGTGAAGGGGCTGCGGGACAGAGCGTAAATGGTAGACCATCTCTTGGGAGAGTCGAGGAGAGAACGGATGGTATTGAAACCAGAGATACCGGTTGCGCCAACGACCACTGCTTTCAGTCCTTCGATAGAAGGGGAAAAGGTTGGCAATNNGCGATAGATGCCCGAGTTGCGAAGAGGGTAGTTTTCGGAGCTCATGGCGGGCCAAATGATATGAGTTGAGCAGAAGGGAACTGGAATAAGATGGGTATAAGAGACGATACTGAGCCTTCCAACCTCCATTTGCAGCGAACATCAAGCACTTGGCTGCTGTACCTCTGGTGCCGGATCCGAGAGTCATCCGGTATTCAGGCAGAGATCTGCGTGTGCGTAAGGTGGATCGAGAATCATGACGAGACTTGCTGCCTCAGCTGTGGGTTTCTTTTTGTTGATCTCAACTGCGATTGTAGTTACGGAATGACTTGTTGGTCGAGCACACGATTGAGCTTTTGACAAGAAGGCCACGGTTGTTCGATGAAACTTTGGTGAGCGCTAGTCAAGCCAAGGGCCGACCCGCATTTCGAGATCTGATCAGCCCTAAAACTCGAGCATTTCCTTTTCTGCTCTTCATCCCCGTCTCTTTTTGTTCGACTTCCTTTGCTGCTCTTCACTGTTCGAGAACTATTTTTCGGATTCCTCTCTACTTCTCCCACCCAACACCGCAGGTACGCATCGCTCCTTCAGTTCAAAAGTGTCGGCACGTATTAGAAGCCACCCACACAGCATTTTCTACGCTGCACGTAAGTCGTTGAGTGTGTTGGTCCATTTATCCTACTCACTTTGTCTCCTGCCATTCAATGCTGCTTGTTCTTGATTTTCCCTTGTCTGTAATCCCATGCCAAGACATCCATGCATCTTGAGCATCTCAGCCCCGACTCTTAGCTCCGATCCTTGCTTGGTCGTTAGACAAATTATCATGGCAGAAGATCGATGACTGTCTCTATCCTTTCGGTTTCTGGACATCCAGCCATCCGTGCCGAGACTGGCCTGGTGCCGAGTCAGGTTGTTTGTCATTTCTGCCGCCACTAAAGACAGTCGTTCTCACCGTGCCATCACTCTGCATCCACTTTCTATCTCAACATCCCTTCTTTCCCCTACCCGTTCATCTCCGTTCTTGATTTTCAAAATCATCTCAGGATACTCTGCGCGTAACAATGGGTCCATTCACCAGGTCTATTACTAGAGCAGCACGGAAGGACATTACCAGATCTATCTATACTGGCAATAGCAGAGCTACAGCAAAGCCCAGAGTCAGCAAGCAAGGAAAAGAAACTCAGAGGAACATCATTTCTACAACAGCAAAGGATGCTATAAACTCGGAGTTTATCGATACCGATACAACACCCGACTCGACCATGACTGACCTTGCAAACAAAAAATGGACTTCTTGGTCCGCCCACTCATGCTCATCACCGTACCCAACCTTTGCTCACCCGACTCCCAACGAGTGTAAGGCCGCCCATACTGTCTTGCAAAGAATGCATCATGAAGCCGTTGCCCAAGAGCTTGCAGACCCAGACACCCCTGAAACCATTGCCAACGTCCTCGACGCCATGATCATCGCAATTCTTTCCCAAGCAACTTCTTGGAGCAATGCGAAGTGCGCCATGGCAGGTCTTCGCAGCACATATGGAAATTTGTTCGCCTATGACGAGATCCTGGCAAAAGGAGAGGAGACACTGCAACAGGCGCTTCGGCCCGGTGGTCTACATATCCGCAAAGCCAAGATCATCACAACCATACTCAACCAGGTGCAGGCACAAAACAACAAGTCCTGGGATCTGAACTACATCATCGAACTTCCAAACGAGCAAGCCATGGAAAAGTTGCTCCAGTACAAGTATATTGGATCCAAATCTGCCGGTGTGGTCTTGTCTTGGTGCTTGAAGCGCAATGTGTTCATCGTAGACTCGCATTGTTATCGCATCGCTAAGCTTTGGAATTGGGTACCGAAAGAGGCGACAGTCGAAAAGAGGCAACAGCATCTGGATGCGATGATTCCAACCGAGTTAAAATTTGATTTGCACTTTTTGGTTATCGCGCATGGCAGGAGCTGTCGGGTCTGTAGGGGTGGGAGTAAAGTCGGGGGCCTGTGTGATGCGCAGAAAGAGACAAAGATGGAGCTCAAAGTAGGCTATTGAATCTGCCGTACGGGTATCTCAAATGCTTTGCTGTTTGTCAATGAGCTGTGCGTTTCAAGTTTGGGATCTTGGTATATGTTGTATCCAGGTCTTGCTTTCGAGTCCTGCCGCCAACTTTGCTAGTCGATTGTGAAGAGAAACATCTCTGCTCGCCAAAATCCTGGCTGCAAGACAAAGCCGGGATTCGTCGGCATTCGACATTATTACTATAGCCAGAATCGGTTCTTGGAACGAAAGTTCACGTCAAAGCCCGAGATCGACATGACCCCAAAGCTGATCATCGCATAGGCTAAATTGAGACGGCCAAATGTCCCCTCCAGATCTACATCCCCCACATCATCAGAGTGGTATGCCGTCTGCGGTATCTCGTCCGACGTCACCCCGCATTTGTTCTATATAGTGGAGAGCTCTATCCAGAGAAGAGGGAGAGAACTCACCCTTACCACGTCAACATGCACCTTCTACCACTCTTCGCAGCTTTCGGGCTGGCGCTTGCAGAGACTGGCATAGATGGCTGGTTACGATACGCACCATTATCATCTTCAATATCATGGCCCTCAGTGCCGAAGCACATCGTCGTGCTCAACACCACCAAAACGAGTCCTGTCTACACCGCAGGTCAAGAGCTACAGCGCGGTATTCAGAGTATCCTTGGTCAGGGCTGCCGTCTCTCGAGCAAGACGCCTGACGAATCCATCATCGTGGGAACACTTGATGCATATGTTGCTGCTTACGGCAACCTCAACCAGCCTGTGGATCTCAAAGAAGACGGCTTCTGGTTGAGCACCGAAAACAACACCATTCAGATTATCGGGCAGAACGAAAGGGGTGCACTCTATGGCGCCTTCGAGTACTTGTCTATGCTGGCTCAAGCAAACTTCTCATCTGTTGCATATACTTCAAATCCAGATGCCAACATAAGATGGGTCAACCAATGGGACAATCTGGACGGCAGCATTGAGCGCGGATTTGGTGGAGCGTCGATCTTCTTCGCAAATGGCACGATCGTCAATGATCTTACCCGCGTAGCTGAATATGCACGTCTTCTCGCTTCAGTAGGAATCAACGCTGTTGTTGTCAACAACGTCAACGCTAATGCGACTATCCTGTCACCAAGAAATATCGATGGTCTCGGAAGAATCGCTGATATCATGCGACCTTATGGAGTACAAATCGGTCTTTCACTCTACTTTGCTTCTCCCACTTCCGGAATTCAAGGCCAAGCCAATCTTACCACGTTCGATCCTCTGGACTCTGAGGTCGTTACCTGGTGGGGCAACGTCACGGAGCAGATCTATAAGCGCATTCCAGATATGGCTGGATATCTTGTCAAGGCCAACTCAGAGGGCCAGCCGGGTCCTTTAACATACAACCGCACCCTTGCGGACGGAGCAAATTTGTTCGCCAAGGCTCTACAGTCATATGGTGGTATTGTGATGTTCCGTGCCTTTGTCTACAAGTAAGTTGTTCATCTGTCTCTGAGAAATGCGATGGTTACTGACTGTCCTCCTCGAAACAGCCAGCTCAATGAGAGCGTGTGGACAGCGGATCGAGCAAACGCCGCAGTCGACTTTTTCAAGCCTCTGGACGGCAAATTCGATGATAACGTCGTCGTACAGATCAAATACGGACCCATTGATTTCCAAGTCAGAGAGCCTGCATCGCCACTGTTTGCAAATTTATACCACACAAGCACGGCAATCGAGCTGCAGGTCTCGCAAGAATATCTGGGTCAGCAGACTCATCTGGTGTATCTGCCGCCTTTGTGGGATACAGTTTTGGGCTTTGATATGCGAGTCGACAATCAGACATCACTGGTCCGTGATATCATCGCCGGCAGAACATTCAATCGATCACTAGGTGGATATGCCGCTGTGGTAAATGTCGGCACCAATCAAACGTGGCTGGGAAGCCACCTTTCCATGGCAAATTTCTATGCCTATGGTCGACTTGCGTGGAACCCGGCCGAAGATACTACGAAAATTCATGAGGACTGGACGCGCTTGACTTTTGGTCTCAATCAGAACGTCGTCGACACAATCACCCACATGGCACTCGAGTCCTGGCCTGCATATGAAAACTACAGCGGTAACCTTGGTATCCAGACATTGACCGATATACTGTACACCCATTTTGGCCCAGACCCGCAATCGCAAGACAACAATGGCTGGGGTCAATGGACACGAGCCGATCGCAATACCATTGGCATGGACAGAACAGTATCCAACGGCACCGGGTTCTCAGGGACCTACCCTCCAGAAGTCGCAGCCATGTACGAGAACATCGAAACCACACCAGATAATCTGCTTCTATGGTTCCACCACGTCAACTATACACAAAAGCTCAGATCTGGCGAAACGGTGATACAACATTTCTATGATGCGCACTACGCGGGTGCAGAGACAGCGCAGACATTTGCTCAACAGTGGCAGACTCTGGCTGCCGACATCGATGCTCAACGGTTCGATGAACAGCTGTATCGTTTGAACTTTCAAGCCGGCCACTCGATCGTCTGGAGAGATGCCATTGTCAACTTTTATCACAACGTTTCTGGTGTTGCTGATGAGCTGAATCGAGTCGGTAATCACCCATACCGCATCGAAGCCGAAAGCATGACGCTTAATGGCTACAAAACATATGTCGTGAGTCCATTCGAAACAGCCTCAAATTACCACGCTGTGGTTGTTAGCGATAACACTACTACTGGCTCTGTGTCAACCGTTCTGCACTTTCCTGCCGGTACCTACGATGTAGGCGTCAACTACTACGACTTGTATGGTGGAAAGTCAAAGTATGAGCTGTTCATTGACAACAAGACTGTTGCCAACTGGGCTGGGGACAGTGAGGACTACCTTGGCCATACACCCTCGATTTACCTGGATGGCCATTCGGCGAGAAGAATGACATTCGAAGATATTGCTGTGAAGGAAGGCGATATGCTCGAGATTGTTGGTACGCCTGATGGAATCGAAACTGCGCCATTAGACTACATCGTCTTCTTGCCGAAGG
Organism: Aureobasidium uvarum; assembly: GCA_903853725.1. Lineage (NCBI taxonomy): Eukaryota > Fungi > Ascomycota > Dothideomycetes > Dothideales > Saccotheciaceae > Aureobasidium > Aureobasidium uvarum. Next base: position 40,282 of record CAINUL010000008.1, on the reverse strand, counting down.
GGATACTTGACTAACGGAGATGATGGCTGCTTGACGGAATATTTTTGCCAAGACTGTTTGAGTGTATGCAAAACTTGTAGCGAGATACACAATATCTGACAGTTGTGGAGATGAGGCTTCCAGGACTTCGACAATGCTGCCTGTTTCCACCTACTTCTCATAGCAGTGCAAAGTGCATCGCCGATCGTGGCACACAAAGCCAATAGATGGCTGTATAGTGGAAGCGCATGATACAGAGTGCAGCTGAGATGATCGCAATGGTAAGTATGCTATGTTGAAAGGGAAAGTTGACCCCGGTTACCCAGGCGACTTTTGCATCGTACGTCCACGTCGTACTACCACAATTCTTCCATATTTCGAAGTCAATCGAGGATCGGCATGTTCATACATGACTTGCGGTGGTTGGTGGCATACGAGGCGCTCGTGGGTCGACCGCTTGCTCCGCCATGTGGGGTCGTGTTACGAACCTCAGGTTATGATGGAAGATAGTACAATTCCCGTACCGTCCTGCAAGCGGTTGAAAACAACAAGCGGTGCATAATTTCCTTACTCCAGCTTGCAAATTTTGACCCAGCCTAGAGCCGTATATAATTAGTGAAATATTGTGGTGCTTCAACTACGAAGGTGTTTTCGTGGCAAGTTTAAGCGTCCTTGTTCAGGACTTCAGCTTCGTCGTTTCAACATTGGAACAGCCGATCGTTGAGGCTGATGTCCTCGGTCTCTCCGAACACCTATCTCGACGCGAACGCTTGTTCACTGTGGCTGATGCTATTCAAGAATGTGGAGATAATTAGTTGCCAACTTTTGAAGAAGGTCCGAGTTCCCAGCTCGATGCGTACTAGAGTTGTGATGATAGAATTTCCTTCTTTCCATTCACCTCTTCAATGCGGGTACATGTGTCGTCAAGCATTACATGGTATAGCCTCACGAGCGTCCAAGACCTTCGTTCCAAGTTGCGACAGTTTACATGAGGCTCGTTTCAGATCAGTTCGTAGCGTTTCTGAACTCAAAAACGATCGAAGATCTGACGCTCACCATAGAAGCCCTTCAGGTAACGGGCCCTGTCAGGATATGAGGAACAATAGAACGGTTTCAATTGTGGCATCTCTTACGACTTGACTATGAAGTGGACGGAATTGGTCTATCACATACCTATTACAGCAACACAGCTGATATCGACTTCCATACGGAAAAATAAATAAAGCAATCCAGGATCCTCCTTCATCATAACATTCTACTATTCACGCAGTCTTCCACATCCGTCAGCATGGACTCTTTCCAGATTTATTCCTACTCCCCTAACTTGGGCGGTACCTTCGACGCTGTAAAATCTCCACCTCCTCAAGATTCAGGCTACGCAAGCGGACCAAACAACCCCTTCGAGAGTGCTTTCCAATCTCACTTTCCCATCAATCCGCAATTATATGCTCCGATACAAGTTTCTGGACTGCAGCAATGTTATACACCCGTCTACGGGTACGCCCCACCGCAAAAGAGACAAGCAAGACCTCAATTACGCCAGCAACAGTCCATGCCTGTCTTGCCATCCAGATATCAACACACCGACTCCTACGAGAGTCTCGACGCACACATAAGCAAATTGTCCATGGACGCAGGCATCAACACTCTAACTGGCTACTGCGATGTTGATTCCATGCTTGCTGCCGCCCACGGCAACACCTGCACAACACAGACCGAGCGTTTTCAAAGCTTTGCCTCTCAACACACGTCTCCAGTTCGCAGCCCTAGGTCCATGAAGACATACCCTCTGACACCACCTCCTCTCATCAGAGAACCTGCTTTTCCGGAGATTGAGACATCTCCCGTCCTTAGTGACGGGTTTTCTGGTTCTCCGACTAGAGTCAACAGGGGTCGTCATCGTGGCCGCTCCACTCACTCGGATATAGAGCGGAGGTATCGCCATAACCTCGTCTCTCAATTCCAGAAACTTGCCAGCACGGTTCCAAATACTGCAACACAGCAGCCAGCACGCGCTGGCCAGACTCCAAAGCCGAGTAAAGCGGAGGTGCTACTTGCTGCTTGTGATTATATCAGGCAGCTGGAAAAGGAAGTTGGGCAACTACGAAATGCTATCGGGTGCGATTTGAGTCCGAGACGGAAAGCACTGGCGACCTAGTCTGTATGTTCATTCTTAGGTAGCAAGAGGTTTTGTTAGGTGAGCTGTTTGGTGTGGGTTTGGCAAGCAATTGACTTGACTGGGAGCCTTCCTTTGCTCAAGGCCTGGTTGTAGAGCTTTGGTTCACATGGGGATGGATATTGGACAACTATCGATAATGAGCATGATATTGCAATCTAGACATCCTAAAGTAGAATATACCAACGGGACAGTCGTCTTATAGATCTTTCATACACAATGCCTGAGCCACAACATGATCCAATTCCTGCATGGCGTCGAGCTGAACACAGTCAACCTCATAATCCAGTACATCCTCAAAAGTTGCCATTTGCGTATCAACCATACACGGATCCATGTAGTGCCCTTCTCGCTTACTCATACGGTCCTTGATGGCGTCTTTGTCATTTGTTGTCAGCAACAAAAACACAATCTTGATGCCTGCGAGCTCATTGAGCTTCCTCAGCTCATCGCGGTAGGTTGCCTTCAATGCTGAACATGTGACGAGCACTCCCGAGGCTTTGGAAGTCGTAAGGGAGTATATAGCGGCACCTCGAAGGTGAGCTAACCAGTTCATGCGCTCTGCGTCTCCGAGCGGGATCTTGTTACTCATCTGCACGCGAGCTGCGATGGAATGTAGCTCGTCACCCTCAATGACAGGCAGTGACAGTGTCTTTGACAGTCTCTCGGCTAGGGAAGACTTGCCAGTGCCACAAGGGCCTCCGATTACGTACGCAGTGCCCAGTGGTTCAGAATCCACCTGCGATGTGTATCTCCCCTCGAGGTAATTGACAATCTTTTGTATAATGTCGACGTCAATAACACCGGCATCTGCGAGAGACGGCGAATGACTCCGGGCAACATCGGATGCAAAAGCCAAAGACTTTCGCGCGTTGTCATTGTCGTATTTGCTTGCAAAGAAGTCGACAAGCTTGATGGACGGATTTTCGACGGGATCAGGATTCGAGGCCCGGAGACGCTTGATCCACTCGCGCTGGTCGACAGTGTCAAAAGAGAGACCAGCTTCTTTCAGAAGTGGCAGTAAGTCTCTTGTCCAGTGGAACGATCTGTGATTGACTATGTTCATGACTCCACTATCAGCACTGCTAAGAGCAATTTCGGTGCAGGCATTTGCAACAAGGTCAACGGGAAGCCATGCAGGACTCTCGTCCAGAGCAGGAAGTGTGCCAGTCGACTTTACAGATTGGAGTATCAGAGGAACAGCCTCTGTTTCGTTCCAAACACCGTGACGGGTATCGCCAATAATCTGGCCGACTCTGAGAACGCGGCACTTCATGTTGGTCTGCTTCGCAGCACGATCGCACAAGCTTTCGGCAACGGACTTTGACTGAGCGTAGCCCATTCCTTGAGCATAGGCAAAAGATTCGGCGACAGCCTCAGGTACGACGCCACCAGGTGTACGGACAGTGGCGCTAACTGAAGAGCAGAAGTTGAACGACGCGGGCTCGGGTCTCTTGGCCTGCAAGCAGAGTCTGGTCAAGTTACGTACGCCACGAATGCAGTCTACCTCGAAGCTTTCGATACTCTTGTTGAAGTTGACCGACCATGCAAGGTGGAGGAGATGCGTGATATCTCTTGAGACTGCTTCATACTGCTGAGAATCGAGGCCAAGTTGTTCTTCGGCAAAGTTGGAAGAATAGGCCATGATCTTCGCTCGAGCAGTTGCGGAGAGTGTATGGAAGAGACGTCGCTCGCGCAAGGATTGCCACACCCTTCTCTCTGCATCTGCCGAGTCTTTGGCTCTGACAAGGCAATACACCTTTCGAGTAGTTGACTGTGCTGCCATGATTGCGACAGCGTGTGCACCCAGCGAGCCTGTGGCGCCAGTAACAACCTATCGAATCTAAGCTTGAGTCAAATATGAGCTTGTGGAGAAACTTACGATATAGGCACCATCGGCTGGTCTTTGAATAGGTTGGTGCTGCTCGAACTGGGCATACCTGTCAACTATGGCTGCCATACGTTCTTCAACGCTGAGCTTTGATTGTTTCTGTCCACCGTTCTGGAGTCGCAGGATCTCGTTGGTCATTTCGCTTAGGGTTGGAAAGTCGAAGACGAAGTTTCGGCCGATGTCTTTTGCCGGAACATCCAGGTTTTTGATAATGTTGCTCCTTGCTTGAATGGCTTGAAGAGAATCGACGCCAAGACTGAAGAGATCAGTGTCATCGTTCAAGCACTCGCCTAACTTGAGCGAGACTCTATGAATGAACTCGTCTCGGAGGTATTCGAGCAATGGATTCTTTGGCAAAACAAGATTTCCGGACTGGTCATCGGCGTACGCGGCATCAATCTGTGCCGAGAAATCGCGATAGAAAGCGGCACGAATAACAGTCCCTTTATCGGTCTTCCTGAACTCAACATCGCTTGGTAACACTTTGATCATCTCCCGCGAGAGATGGGCAAACGATGGTGCGACCTTGTTTGCTTCATTGACATAGGTCATAACTACGTCGATTAAAGCCTCGTCTCCGAGTGCCGACGCAGCGGATGGAACAACAAACGCACCAAGTCCAGGTTTGTTAGCACCAAAGACGACGGCCTCAGCTACATGCTCGCTCTGTCGGATGACTCCCTCAGCGATCAAGGGATTAGCCTTCTCGCCATTCTCGAGTACCAAGGTATCATCCAGACGAGCATAGTATCGCCAAGCGTTTGGAATGGTTGGGTGAGGTTCGAAAAGATCTTTGGTAGCATACGATCCATCATCGCAGTTGGTCGCCACTTTTGAAGGCCAGCCTTCCATGACGCACAACTCGAAAAGATTGGGACCTCTGTTTTCCATTCTGAGATAGGGCTCGAGATGAGGACCTGCACGCAGCCAGTCCCACCCCTTGTCTTCCTTGTGGTTGCGGAACGAGGTCATGAGCTGCCCGAGTTCTGTGGCGCCGTAGTGTCCCACGAGATTGACGTCGGAATCAACAAGTCTGTCGCCGATAGGCTTGGGGCAGGCTGATCCGCCAAACATGACGATTTCGAGATCGCTGAGCAGCTGTAAGCCCTCCTCGGTCTCGCTAAGAAGTTTGAGGGCATAAGGGACGGCATACAGAATCTTGATATCCTGGTGCTCCTTGAGCGTCGCAAGCAGGTGCTGCGATGTGAGCGGCAGCTTGGCATTGTAATTGTAAATCTTTTTACCCGCCCAGATTGCCCTGAAANNAAGAAGGCAGATGCCATGGTTGTGGTAGAGCGGAAGGGTAATATGACCGACCCGGTTGAAATGTTGAGGGTAAGCATATAGAGAGGCTTTGTGTGTTCGGAAAATCGGTTTCGGGAGACCTGTGGAACCACTTGAATGGATGATGAAGGAGATGTTGAGAGTCTCTCTGGAGGAGTCCAGTCTTGCAGGCTTGAGGTTTGCAGTTGCATCCGGCAGGGACTCGATGTCGCAAATCTCGATGATTCGCAAATCAGGTTTCTGGGCCATCAGTGCAGACGCGGTGACCTGGAAAGCTTCATTGTAAAGGAGTCCTGTGGCCTTTGTCGATGATAGAAGAGATTCATGAGCTTCATCGGTGATTCTGGTTGAGAGCAACAGAACTGAATGACCTAGTCGAGAGATAGCCAGAAGGGCTACCAAGTAGCTAAAGTCGGAGGGGCCTAGAAGTCTGATAACTTGCACTGGATCATCTGATGTTCGTCTCTGAGGGATGGTCGCCGCATAACATGACGCGGCTCTTTCGACGAATCTGTTGAGTTAGTGAGGGGTATGATCGGTATACGCTGTGCCATGCTCAGGATAAGCGATAGTGGGAGCATTTCTTCCATCTTGGTTGGCTCTCAACTCAATGAGCTCGTCGACAGTTGAAGGTGTAATCGTCTCAGTCGTGAGCACTTGCTGTGTGCGGGCCTCCGATACTCTGAAGCTTGATTACTTGCTGTCCAACGTGGCAGTCCTGCTCGAGATGGGAAGTACGTCGGTCATGGTAAATGAATGAGATTGTAGATTGGTCAATTCCAGTTTGGACGATTCTTAAAGCCATATATAGAGACAAATCTCTCGAGACTAGAGATTGAAGTTATGAGACCCCGCTCCCAGATCAAGTTCCGTCTGCCCTAGTTGGGGCGGGATGTGCGGGCGGAAGATGATGGCGCGAACACCCGAGCTTCCGCCAACGGCGTACCAGAACATGCTTGCGGAAGTTTTGCGGAAGGAGTGGACAACGCCATGTTCAACTCCCGCCCACGAGACGAACCTGTAGATACACGCTTCCAATTGATGCGTCTCGACGCTCTGCATCCCACATCGTGCTCCTCCGGATCTTCATCGCCATAGCGGGGCCCCATACGGGGTATGCTGGGCGCAGAACTCGGTACTTCAATCCAAGACTTTGATCTTAGCAGGGGGAAACCAAGCCTCAAGTGTCTGTATCGGCCAGCTATATCTCTGCTGTGCCAGTCATCACATTCTCCATCAGTTTCTCACAACACCTCTTTGGTTCTTGCTTACTCTAGACGAACACCATCTCTTTCCATACCGATTATGCTCAACAATCTTGACCTCAAGCATGGCGGAGGATCGCCATCCTCAATCGCCAAAGATCCCGAGTCAGTCGAGGTCTACGAGTACAACAAGTATGCAGGCATGGGCCTGACTCACGAAGAGGCCGACTTCTTTGAGAGCTTTTCTGCAGACCAGAGGAAAGCACTAGTCAGAANNAAGGTCGACTTGAGGCTCGTCCCTGTCCTTGCCGTACTCTACCTTTTCTCTCACATTGACAGAGCCAACATTGGCAATGCGAAGATTGAGGGTATGATGGACGATTTGAATATGAGTGGTCTTCAGTACAACATAGTGCAAGTCCACGTGTTTCTTCCTGATCACGACCATGAGCTAACTTCCAATCACAGTCTCTCCATTTTCTTCATTCCTTATATCCTGCTAGAAGTACCATCCAACGTCCTCCTGAAGAAGTTCAAGCGTCTTTCGACTTACATCGGTATCCTGGTTGTTACATGGGGCACCATCATGACGATGACTGGTCTTGTCAAGAATTTCGCTGGCCTCATGGTCTGCAGAGTGCTCCTTGGAATCGCGGAGGCAGGCTTTTTCCCTGGTGCTGTGTACCTCATCACTCATTGGTATGCCCAGCGAGCAGTCCAGACTCGTCTTGCCTTATCTTACTGCGCTTCCGCTCTTTCTGGTGCTTGCTCAGGTCTTCTAGCCTTCGCCATCTCGAAGATGGACGGGCTTGGTGGAAGGCCTGGATGGGCTTGGATTTTCCTTCTTGAGTACGTCTATCCTCTAGCAGAAGTCGTGGGAGGCTTCTCTACTTCTGATTCCTTTCCCCAAAGCAGCATACTAACCCTCCTCACAGGGNGTATCGTCACAGTCATCGTGGGCGCTGCTTGCTTCTTCATTATGCCCGACACACCTATGCTATCCGGTAGATGGCTCAACGCAGACGAGCAGCGTCACCTGGTGCTCCAAAACATCATTGAGAACGCTGGTCGTGGTACATCCGACGACGGCGAGAAAGCCGACAAGTTCAAGTGGTCTTACCTCAAGGATCTGCTTACAGACTACAAAGTCTACCTTCAAGCATCGATTCTCTTCACTGCTTCCGTCTGCGCTTATGGCCTCAAATTCACCTTCCCCTCTATTACTAAATCGATGGGTTACACTTCCTCGCAAGCACAACTCATGACAATTCCCNCCTATGTCGCTGGCGCTATTTCCGCAGTTGGGCTGTCCAAGCTTTCCGATCGTTTCCAATGGCGTGCTCCCTTCATCTTTGGTCAGATGGCCATTGTAACTCTTGGTTTCGCCATGCTTCTTGCACTCGCACCCAACATCAAGCATCAGATCCCCGCATGTTACATCGGTGTCGTGCTTGTTTGTATCGGCCAATACCCAACCAACCCTGCAGGCTCTGCTTGGATCTCGTCAAACCTTGCTGGTAAATCAAAGAGAGCCATGGGTATTGCTCTGAAAATTGCTCTTGGAAATTGTGGTGGTATTGTCGGATCCTACATCGTAAGCCTAAATTTCCCTCTTTTCGAATCTCCGAGCAACATAATAACGCATGTCAACAGTNTCTTCGACAACGAGAAGCCGGGATACCCCACGGGCTTCGGTATCGGACTTGGTTTTGCCGCATTCACTCTTCTCAGCACAGTCGTTCTCGAGCTCTCGTACATGCGTCTTGACAAGAGGAGAGATGCCTTGGATGAGTCCGAGGTCAGGGAGAAGTATAGTGAGGAAGAGTTGCAGAGAATGGGAGACAAATCGCCATTGTTCAAGTACAAGCTCTAGAGTGGCGGCAAATGGAACCGTTATGTATGGCAAGTGGGGGAATGTCCTGTGTCATGATCTTTAACGGAATAGTTATGTCAGGCGTTTATGGCTTTCGTATATAGCTCAATGTTTGTAGCTCAATGTTACGACTCATCTTGATTACTCCCGATGCGTTCTGCATGTGTCTTATCTTATGAATTCAAGCCGCTATAACACTTGATCCTGAATGCTCATGCGTATTCCCAGATGTCACTGCTCTACCTTCAAATACCTGTTCTAGGGAGAGACTTGTCATTTCTGGGGATCTCTCAAAAGACACCTACCACGATTGCCGAGGTTTGACTAGAATGCTAATCCGGCAGTGATGAAGCCACACATTGGAAAATGCTTGTCCGCTGCCAAATTCGTCCTTGACCTGGTACACGATCTTGTGGCAGACAACAACTTGATACCCGCGTTCTGGAATACCCAATATGTCACCTTCAATGCCTTGACGATTGTCTACGTTTGGATTATGCAGCGAAAACAAGGTCACCTGTCCATCATTTCCACCGAGCACGATGAGATGGCCCTGTTCGAGTTGGCCAAATCAGTACAGTCTCACCTTGCCAGAGCTACCAACGCAAACTCTCCTAGCTTGCGCTATAGTATCATTCTTGAGGAACTGCAGCAAGAACTGTCTTGTATTCTGGAAAGACCGGAGTACAACAATACACACACTACAGTTGGTTTGACCTCGCGTGAGCATGGTCAGCATGCCGGTGTGAACTTGTCACTGGAGGAGAGACAGTGGGAGGGACTGGGAATGGATTTCCCGTTGGATCCTGAGTTATGGTTGCAACTTGACACTTTGCTGTTCAGCACAGTCGAATTGTAATATCGATGCGAAGTTACCCTTGGGATCATAGTAGGCTGTAGGCTGAGCCCACCCACTTTGCCGACCTCGGGGACCACTTTTGGCGCAATTCAACAATGAGGAAAAGGACTCTAATCTGAATACATTACACAGCTCTAAGGAGACATGGTTGTGCAAGCCAGGCTCACATTACTCATTCTGTGGACTACAGTGCATATCTGTAGTCAGGATGACATTGCCATCTCTGAGACAGTGCTGTCACCCTTGTTCCTACAGCTGTCCTTTCAATCCTATCGTCTTCATCGCTTGCTTGGTCAAGCTTCCTGTTCCTCCAGCCAAGATAGAATCGAAGAGTAGTCGCAAGTGCAATGCAAGCTGCCGAGAACGCCACGTTGACGACATTGGCTTGCCAGTATCGTGGTCCTTGGGACGCGGGGTAGATGTACGATGCAAAGATCGATGCGAGATTTGATCCAGCATTGACAACAGCATATGCGACCGCGCGTTTGGACGATGGACGAGGTAAGGTGGAGGATACCCATGATAAGATGCATCCAAAGCTGCCATAGACAGACATCATCATGAAAGTCGCCGTGTACCTTGCCGCGACATTTAGCGTCACTGCAGAGATGATGAATCCTATACTGCAGAACACCTGAGGCCAGACAACATGAAGCCAACGTTCGCGGGTCTTGTCCGAGTGCCAGGAATTGGTGATACCCAGGATGGCAGCAAAGACATATGGTGGAGCCGACAACAACAGAGTCTGGGTTCTGTTGTATCCAAGAGTCTTGACGATGGTCGGGAAGAAGTTGGTGAATGCTGCTGCGGTATTCAAGCTCAACTGCATAAACCACAAGATGTATAGTGAGGGGTCGGCGAACGCCAGCTTCAGTCCTTCGCGAGAGCTCGATTTGTGGACGTCCTGTTCGTTTGCATCTTCGGCGATTCGGAGTGTGGCAAGGTGTCTTTCTTGCTCAGTCAGNCCTACATGTCCGTCAGCTGATGTCCTTAAGGGGAATGTGCTAGCTTCGTACCACTTTGTGGTGTCAGGATAGTTTGGCAGCACGAAAGCAGCTGCAAAAGCAATCGGAATGGTCGCAGTTCCTTCAATGATGACTAGANNAAGCATTAGTACACGGCAACAGAGAAGCCAATATTTTCAGGATAACTGACAGAGCCATCGCCATGCAGCAAGCCCTGCTTTGCCTTCCATGCCACCCATGATGGCACTACCCAAGAGTCCTCCAAAAGCGCCTGCCATCTGACCAGCCGCGTAGAGGATTGAGATACGCTTTGCAAGCTCTTTCTTCGTGTACCATGAGGAGAACAGGAAGAGGGAGCCGGCTACAAAGTCACGGTCAGCTGTGCGATATCAAGCACACCATGAGACACTCACGAAANNGAAGGGCGCTTCGACAAACCCAAGTAAGAAACGTAGTGCAATCATCCCGTGGTAATTCTGCACCGCACCAGAGCAGGCGCTAACAGCTCCCCAACAGCACATGATGCAGGGCAGGAAGACGGAGGGCTTGACCTTGTCCAAGATCATGTTCGTGGGTACCTGCGTCAAGATGTATCCCACAAAGAAGATGGAGATGATGGTGTTGTACTGGGTACCTTCCAAACCAAGGTCTTTCTCGAATGAGCCAAGACGAGCAACTGCGATGTTATTGCGATCAAGGTAGTTCAGTACGTCTTTGTAAGAATTCACGTCAGTCGATGGATCTGCAACATCGAATTCGAGGGCTCGACGTACANNGATAAGCATCATCATTGGCATCATCCTCATGTCAATCTTCTTCAGAAGCTTCTTTTCCTCGGTGATTCTATCGGCGGCAAAGGTGGTCTCGAGATTGTCATCGATCTTGTCGAGACGGACAACATCTTGTAGCTTGCTGTTGAGATCCATGATGTCTGCGCTGAAAAGAAGAGTTCCAGAGACAGATACGAAGATATGTTGAGCGAGTCTAGCATCTTTATATGGAGCTTTCAAACTCTCCAGGAAAGGCTTTGGAAAAGGATCTGGGGTCTCCACAGCTTCTCCGCTGCGGAACGACTCGAACGGCGATTTGCGCTGAAGCGATGGAAGGATTCTTACCCGACGACTGGTGTGCAGGATGTTGTGAGAGTACCCGGTCGGCTCGGAAATCCTCTTGGCTGCAGATCACCTCCACTGTGTCCCTTGCGGGTTCATGAGCACTGCGGGGTTAGCCTCGTTGACCTATAATTCAAAACATACCAACTCCCAGATGTGTCGTGCCGGGTAGACAAACAGAGTCAAAACCTCAGTCCAGTCTTTCGACACCTCAACACTCGAACCAAACATGCCGATAGAGAACAGACCTACCATACTGTGGATCGGTGATGCCGTCAAACACAACCCAGCTGTTTACAAACGTCTGGAAAGCCAATTCAGAATCATTCGACCAGAAATTGAGCTCCGCCAGCGTCCTGCGTTCTTACAAGCACTCCGGTCAAGGACTTGGGGAGAGTTCGATGCTGTTCTTCGACCCTTCTGGGTGACCGGTGGTGAGATGGGTCGTTGGGATACCGAGTTGGTCCCACTCCTCCCCAAATCATGCAAAATTTTCGCCAGTGCAGGCGCTGGCTATGATTGGGCCGACGTTGATGTGCTTGCCGAGCACGGTATAGTGTACTGCAATGGTGCACAGGCATCCTCAGAGGCAGTTGCAGATATGGCTATATTCCACATCCTGTCAGTCTTCCGCAACCTTACCTGGTCTCATCTGGCTGCTCGCTCAGGTGATGCTGAGCAATGGTTAGATGCGCACGCAAATGCTACCATGACGGCTCACAACCCACGCGACCATATCCTTGGTATCATTGGACTAGGAAACATTGGCTACACCATCGCCAAGAAAGCGTTTGCTGCCTTCGGCATGAAGATTCACTACTTCGATGTCAGTCAAAAGTCACGTCAACAAGAAGAAGCCATCAACGCGACGTTTGTGGACAGTCTCGAGTTGTTGCTGGGTAATGCAGACTGTGTTCTTCTTGCGACTCCATTCGGCGGAAAGAAGGTCATCGACGCTGAGAGCTTGGCCATGTTCAAGGAAGGATCTCGATTCGTCAACATCGCAAGAGGTACTCTGGTTGACGAAGACGCTCTTGTGGAAGCTCTGAAGAGCGGCAAACTCTTCGCTGCTGGACTGGATGTTTACGAGAACGAGCCGAACGTCCATTCAGAGCTTTGTGAAATGCGCAATGTGACCCTCACTTGCCACAATGCTGGAGGAGCTATCGAGACAAACTACGGATTCGAGAGATTGGCAATGGAGAATGTTGAAGCGATGTTGCTGACCGGCAAGGCACTGACACCTGTCAACGCGCATTTGATCAATGATTGAGGTATGAATGTCGCTACATCGTTCGAGACCTTAAGTCCAAGATAGATGAGCTGGAGGTGATATTCCCTGATTAGCTTCTGTTGATACATAAAAGAACTTCAAATGTTCATCGAAATTGTGCCCGTGCAATGTGTTGATTGATGCTTGTCGACTGTGCTTGCAGAGTGGCCTGCATGTTATGGACGTTACCGGTATCGATCATGGCAAGGTATGAATAGTAGCAGTCATGTAGACGCTCCTTGTGACGGAAGGATCAGTGGCTTGTTGTCGAAGGAAGGATCTTGCGTCGGAAGCTGTTGCCGTGCGCAGTAGTTTCGATCGACGCACGGCTTTCTTGCCGGCTCGCCAAAACGGGTGGGTCGCGTTTGAGACGGCCAGCAACCCAGAAACTCAGCCGAGCAGGATCCGACCAAACCTCCTCGCGGGCCCTCCGTGCCATGACTCGAGAGCACGCCTCTTTTCAAAGTGATATATGATCGACCATCCTCTTTGTGATATGCATCCTCCATCGCCTATCCTCTCCAATCACACTCAACACACCCCAGATCTCCAGAAATGGGTGGCTTGCATGCCGTCGAAGATCGCCCTACACCCAAGGAGGTATACAATTGGCGATTATACACAGAAGCTTTGATCATTGCAACTGGATCGTTGCTGTAAGCTCTCAACAGCTCATCGTTCCCGAGCATCTCTAACATAGTCTTAGCTNTTGGCTATGACTCAGCATTTGTCGGCACGACCATCGCTCGTGCTAGCTTCAAACGCGACTTTGGTATCACGAAGGCCACAGCTGCCGGCATCTCCAGCAACATCACTTCTGCGTTCCAAGCAGGAGCCTTCTTCGGCGCCCTCTTTTGCTACTTCCGTGAGTTGCCTGCCATTCTCGATCTCTACCGCTCAGACTGACGAACATGCGCAGTCACTGAGCGCGTCGGCCGCAAATGGGCCCTGCAGGCAAATGTTGTAGTCTTTGTTGTCGGGGCTGTGCTTATGACCGTGGCCACTCATCAGCTTTCGTTCATCTGTAAAACACCTATGCCTTCTACCACGCCTTGACTGACAAGTGAAACAGACGCAGGTCGTGTACTCACCGGCCTCGGTTGTGGTGCCATCACAGCCACGGTCCCAAGTTACATCGCTGAGCTCTCCGTCCCGTCCATCCGTGGTATCCTGACTGGCCTCTTCGAGATAGCTTATCAACTGGGCTCATTGGTCGGCTTCTGGGTGAACTATGGAATCAACAAGAACATGAATGTCAAGTCTTCCTTGAGTTGGAGACTCCCCATGGCTATACAACTAATCCCCGCTGCAATTCTTTTGGCTGGTGGTTTCCTCCTGCACGAGAGCCCTCTGTGGCTCATGCGCAAAGGCCGTGAGACCGAAGCGAAGGAAGCCCTTGTTCAGCTACGCCATCTTCCCGTTGAGCACGAGTGTGAGTCTATGCGTATCTGAAGATCCGAGACGACATACTGACAGTGTCAAGACCTTCAGGAAGACGTTCAAGATATGCAGAATAGACTAAATGAGGAGGCAGCAATCGCGGCACGTTATGGTAGTGGCTCGTTTGCCTTCATCCGGGGTTGTCTGAACGAGCTATCTCGTCCCGGCATGCGCAACCGTGTCCTTCTTGTCTTCTGCGCTTTCGCTTTGCAGAATCTCTCGGGTGCCTCGGCCATCAACTACTACTCGCCTACGCTATTTGGTTCTCTTGGTGTCACGGACATTCCATTGTACACTGGAATCTATGGACTGGTCAAGGCTATTGCTTCGATCATCTATTACATCTTTTTCATCGATGTGCTCGGGCGTCGCAATCCTGTGCTGGTATCCTCAGCCGCTTGCTCGTTTTGCCTGTGGTTTGTTGGAGCATACGTCAAGATTGGTCATCCAGCAGACGCCATTGCTGCGGGTGTGCCTCTGTCAGCGTCCACAGCAGCCGGCGGCCGTGCTGCTATTGGCATGATCATGATCTACTCTATCTTCTGGTCTTTCGGTTTGAACGGAATACCTTGGATCGTGTCGGCTGAAATCTTCCCTGGATCGCTCAGAGTGCTGACTGGAACCTATGCTGCACTTTGTCAATGGCTAGTCCAGTTCGTCATGACAAAAGCCTTGCCGTACATCTTCAGCTCTTTTGGATATGGCACGTGGTTTTTCTTTGCTGCATGGATGTTGATCGCGACACTTTGGACTTACTTCTTCATGCCTGAGACCAAGGGCTTGACGATTGATCAGATGGATACGTTGTTTGGCTACCAGGGACGCGCAAGAGCAGATGATTCTGAATTTGGAGCAAATGATAAGCAGAGCGTCGACTTCATCGAGAAGTTTGGCGCATTTACGACCGAGTATGCGGAGCGGTCCTCGCGGTGAATTAGCACATTACAAATACGGCCGCGATTCTTTGTGTGGAAAGTCCAGTGTTTTACTTGACTGGTGTTATCATTTGAACAACGCATGATACGCGTGTGAGCACTGCCGAATCTGAACATCGCAAAGGTAACTTTACCTCCCGGGCATCCCTACAGGTCTCCATTGTTTCGCTTCTTCTATTTGTGAAGTTACGTGCAAGCAAAGACAACTTGTAAAGTCATGTCGAGGTTCTGTGCCAGGGTCGTCCTGCTAACAATAGCCAGCCGAGATCGGATGTCCACGGTGCATCTCCGCAACTCGCCAGGTTGCACAGAAACATCCCTCGGTATGAACGACCAACACACGCAGAGCAGGAGCAGCAACGCATCACGATTGGGCCGCTCACGTCTCGGCTGTATAACCTGCAAACGGAGGAAGGTGCGATGTAACGAACAACGACCGAGGTGCTCGCACTGCGAGCGACTCAATCTCCAATGCTCATGGAAGACGAACACGACACTCGCTCTTGCTGCTGCACAGAGGCGTCAAACACCCTTGCAAGGGCTTAACGGAAGCGGAATCATGGATGCGACACATAGCGTTGGCGGTGCAACTTCCGTGGCTGCTCTCAACGAGTCGGCGCGATCTCTGCCAGTCGTACATGACTCTGTGCCGACTTCAACATCGCCAGCCACAACACAACATGCGCCTGCTGTTGACAACTTCTTCGACTATGCAGGATTCATGTGGGATAATACTGAGTGGTGGCAGCAGTTTCAGCCTCCTGACGCGTTACTGCCCAACAACCAAGTCGATCAGACCATCTCCAATTTGTTCAGCTCGCCCAGTACAAACTCGCCATCTTTCATAGTCGCTAATGAGGCACGCCAAACTGAACGTATCGTCATGTATCATACTCAGGGTGGAAACACGCAAGCGGAAAGAGCGCAGGACTACATGCAGACAAACACAGGTGATCAGTTCTTGCTCGATTACTTTGTCCATAGCACTGTCCCTCCAATACTGGCACCGGTCGAGACACAGCAGCAATGGGCCTCAATGCGACGACATCTTCTCGTCATGGCCCAAGAGTCGTCAATGGTACGCTCTGCACTTCTCAGCTTCTCCGATCTGCTGGTACGTCGCCGTCGCCAAAACGTGACCACCTCCACCGCAGGGCAAGTGCACCATCAAGAATCAGTTCGAGAACTGTCCGAGTATACTGGAGATCCCGAGTCAAGGCAACCAAAACGTGAGCACCTTTTAGCGACTTGTTTCTTTCTGAGCTACGTCGACATACTCGAAGGTCGGACGGAAGCAGCGCATGGCAGCTTGAAGATTGCATACCACATATTTGACAAGGGCGAGAAGGCGAACTTCAGCCCTCTAGAGATACGCACTCTCTCCTGGATCAGGTTGCTGGATGGGAGAGCTGTCTCTGCTGGTGGTGAGGGCTTGTTCTTGTCTGATGATGAGGCGACAGAAATGCTCGTGCAGCCCTCACCAGCCGGCTTGGATTGTTTGCCGGGTGACACGGACGCCACAAATAACGCCGACCAAAGCGCCGAGATTGAGGATGCTCTCTTCCAAGCACTCTATCAACCAGGCGCTGTGTTCTTCCAGAAGGTGCAGTCATTCATGGGTCGCATATCAAAGATCGATCCATGGCATAGAAGTCGAGGTACGGTAGCAGATGAAACCGAAGTGATGATTGTTGCTGCCAAGATCACTCGAGATCTCGACAAGCTGTTCGATAGCCGACCTCGACTCATGGACTATGCAGCAAAAGGCCAACTTACACCACAGTATCTCAGCCCTCACCTTTCCCATACCATCACTCGAGCCTTTCGAACCTATGCAAGTAACTTCTATGCAAGCAAAGTACATCTTCACCGAGTCGCATACAAGACGCTGCCTTTGGCTATGGATACCGTGCTTGCGCTTGCGAAAATCAAAGAGCTTGCCAGAATGATGGTTGACACACCGTCGGAATCTGGCATCGAAGGCGGCGAACCATTGCCCGTCAACATGCTTTGGCCACTACTCATGCTCGGGTCAGAAGAGGAGGATTCTCAAGAACGACTCTGGATCAGAAGTCAGATATGCAGAATGCAGGAAGTGGCCACCAACGCAGAGATGACAGCACAAGTCTTGGACGAGGTCCAGAAGATGCAAGATTCGACAAAGACACGGGTCGACATTCGCAGTATCATGCACAAGATCTTTGATGCATGCTTTGCCATTGTGTGATCGAGCCTCATGTACATACGGCACCTCTGTTCGCAGATTCACACGACCAAACCGACCATCGCAATGAACGCTCGATCAATGCCATACCCGACAGGATAGGTCGCTGTGCGATGGTGCGCTTGACCCGGGTCTCGCCGTCGGCCAAGTCCTCGGCTCGCGACTTGGAGCCGATCGGATACTGCTCGAGTGGAGTTGTGGAGCTGCGGGGGTCTCATCGCGAGCAACGTCCCACCCCACAATTGGCGAGCGACAATGGCTCCAGTTTACACGACCGGTGCCGAAGAAGTGGTTCCTTGTGTCCAATCTAATGCCGACGCGGACATTGGTTGCGACGATGCCGATTGCCTGAACAACAAAATGTTTTGCTTGAGCATGTCACCCCGCCTTCTCCTAGAACTTCTTCAGCCATCCCTCTCTTTGTTTTCTCGAGCTTCGAAGTTGTGATAACTCAAACCATCGCCATGGTCCACAGCACTACATCGAAACCGTTTCCTCCTGGAATTCACGTACCTAGTCTTACGTGGTTCGCCGATGACACCACTCAAGAGATTGATTGGCCGACACAGACTGAGCATATCAAGTTCTTGATCTGTTCTGACCTCCATGGCAGTATGTGGCAAGACTATCCTACCTCCCCAATTCATACTGACCGGATCTTCCCGTAGNTCGTACTCGCTGGTACCAATGGAGAGGCTGTGACTCTGTCGCCAAAGGAGAAGTCCGACCTTGTCAGCACAACTCGCAAGCTTACCAATGAACTCGGCCGACCTGAGGTTACAATCACACTCGGCTGTGGAGGACAAAGCACCCGAGATGTCATTGCAGAGACAAAACTTGCTCAAGAAGCTGGAGCCGACTTCGCACTGGTTCTCGTGCCGAGCTACTTTCATTTTGCAATGAACGAGGACGCCATTGTTGAGTTCTTCCAGGAGGTGAGCATTGCAGTCACTTTGGGATCACGTATATTTCTGATTTGGTACCCAGNNCTTGCCGACGCCTCACCCATTCCCATCCTGATCTACAACTTCCCTGGTGTTGTTGCTGGACTTGATGTCAACTCCGACATGCTTTCAAAGCTCGGCAGTCACCCCAATATTGTCGGTGTCAAGTTGACCTGCGGAGGCATTGCCAAGGTAGCCCGCATTCGTGCGCAATTCTCGCCTGCCGAGTTTTGCGCCCTCGCCGGACAAAGTGACTGGCTCGTCCCAGCTCTGGCCGTCGGCGCGACTGGAACCATCACTGGTGTCGCAAACCTATACCCGAAATACTGCATTGAAATCTACAACTTGTGGACGCAAGGCAAGACCAAGGAAGCCGAGAAGGCACAACTGGAGCTTGCAAAGATGGAGTGGGGATTCGCAAAGGGTGGTATCAATGGCACAAAATGGGTTGTTGCGAAACTTAGAGGATACTCGCTCAACAACTGTCACTGTAGGCGGCCGTATCCCAAGTTTGTTGACACGAAGAAGCAGGCTTGGGTTTTTGATACTGTGAGTCCGCTCCAGAAGCAAGAGGAGAACCTAGTCTGAACTACCAATGTATGCTGCACGATCGAAACATCCATAAATGTACCTTATTTCTATTTGTCTCTGAATGGCAGACAAGATGACATGTAGAGGTCAGTCGCCAGGCCGAATTATCATACGACAACTATTTGACCGTATGAACCCTAAATGCAACTTTCAAGCAAACCACCAACTTGAACTCAGCCATAGAGCATCATGAACTTGAGCATAGAACAAACCCTTCGGGTGAGATTGGCCGCAGATTTCGATTTCGCTGCGAATACCCAAACCTCGAACCTCAATCAGAAGCTCTTGACCTATCAATAACTCCTACACTCGCACCAATCTACTGGCTCACATGGCTGCTGAGGTCGCAAGCAATGAAGTCCGCATTCTTCTCCAACGTAGTAGCATAGCGAGGCGCATTCATCCCAACGGAGATGGACTTTCCGCTCAAAGGAATGTGTTCCAACCAGGATCTTCGCCATGCTGGCGGATAAGGAGCATTTGCGACCAGATTGTCCCCCTGCAGAGATCTCGTTGGTACACTTATCTCAGGCGACTCGGCTTCCATGTCGCTAGGGCACAGCATAGACCATTGCAGCTTGTCCGTTGATACGGCCCTGAGGAGTTCGAAGTTCTGGCGATGCTCCAGGTAACTAGGGATACTAGGACTCGTCAGCATCTGTTGTTCAATAGCTCACATCGAATTCTACACTTACTGATTGGGAAGCATGGATTCGGTGCCTGGAAAATACATTACTCCGAGACCACCCAAGAACCAAACTCTCAGAGGCTTGTTCTTCTGCTCGCCAGCTTCCAAGACAGCGGTAAAGACTGCACGGAATATGGCAGGCAGAGTGCCCTTGTTTCAGGGCGCCATGGCGGCAACACCAGCGCAGTTCACAACGGCATCGCAACCTTCTTTGAGAATGGTGTCTATGATTGCCGTTGAGTCCATTGCGTGTCCAACTACCACAGTAATCTGGCTTTGCACAGTCGCCGGGAGGTGAGACTCGAGCTTTTTTNNTGCGTTCCGGGCATATGCCACGACTGTGTGACCATGAGTGATTAGTGCTGCAGTGACCCGGAGACCGACATTGCCATTGGGATCGATAACGAGAACTTTCATGATTGTGATGGATCGAACCTGCTCGACGTTGATAGAGCGAGCTTGAAGGTTGGGGAGTTGTAAGGAGATAGAGAAGTGCTTGTGAATTCGTAGGCACACTTGAGCAGGGCGATTTCTTTTGTAGGCCGAGTTCACATAGTCAGACATGTGATTCTGCGGATAGAGTTGCCGTAAATCTCGTGGTGTCGACATATTATGTACTGTAAGCTGCGCCGTTCGACCATCCCGCTACGGCATGCAAATCTCTACACGAACTACCTGAAAGGTTTCGCGCATGGATCATCAACTAGTTCCTCAGAAAGCCACGGTCTAAGATCGCATCAATATCGCAAGCCGGAGCGTGTCTACTAGTCAGGCTGCAGTATCTGTGGGTTTGACTTTCATTTCTCAAGTTCGTCACGTCAACAACACATCGCGCCCCTTGCAATTATGTTTTCGCACGCCACGAGCTTCATACGAGCTACCCAAGCGTTCATTTGACAGCGAAGGAGGAGACAGAAAATCAGGCAGCAACGATGCAGCGTGGGGTTTCTCGAAGGATTAGCACATGACAACGCCGAAAGTGTCTTGGGGGCGTATCACTGCAACTCGACCCACTCAAGAAGAAGGCACAACAGCATGACGGTTCGCTTGCACCATGTACATAAGAGCATGGTCCCACCCTACTGACAAAATATGATTGCAAAACATCAGTACGTCGATACCGACTACCATGGCGTCAAACCCACCAGCCCGTTGCTGCATCGTCGGTGTCAAACATGAGGGTAGTAGCAAGGGGGAGATTGGGAACATTGGTGATAGTGAGTTCAGATAGTTACTTGTATGCCTGCGTCGCAAAGAATGTTGATGAACTACAGTCTCAACCTATTTCTCCTATCCAGAAGACAAACAGACCGAAAACGCTATACTCATTTTTACTGATTTCTTCGGCCATCAGTTCATCAACATTCAGCTGTAATGCACACCTCAGCGCTCTGCGTTGTTCAAGAAGGCTGCTGACTCCCATCTCTAGTNNATTGCTGACCAATTCGCCGCGAATGGCTATTTCGTCGTAATGCCTGACCTGTACGAGGGCGATGCTGTCTCTCTTGACCGTCCTGAGGATTTCAATGTCATGGCTTGGGGTCAGAAGGGTGGTCCACAGGGAAAAGGCCACGGGCCCGGACAAGTCGATCCCATCATCGAGACTGTGATCGAAGAGATGCGTTTGAATCTTGGCGTCAGAAAGATTGGTAGCGTAGGCTACTGCTTTGGTGCCAAATATGTCGCCCGCTTCCTTGCCAAGGACAAGCGAGTTGACGTCGGGGCGATGGCGCATCCAAGTTTTGTGGATGTTGATGAGTTGAAAGCAATTGAGCGACCGTTGACTATCGCAGCGGCAGAGGTCGATCATATTTTCTCGGAGGAGAAGAGGCACGAGACGGAAAAGATCTTGAAAGAGGGTAAGAGGACTTACCAGATCACTCTTTACAGTGGTGTTGAGCATGGCTTCGCAGTGCGTTCAGACATGACCAAGAAGGAAGTGAAGTATGCCAAGGAGGCCGCATTCATACAGCAAGTGCAGTGGTTTCGTGAGTGGTTGCAGGAGGAATAGCACTCTTGTTCAGCATCACCCATATACCTGCAGAAGCCGGGACAGGAAGCGGCGAGATTGCAAGTGTGCGTATCGGTTGTTTGATCGTTCTTCTGATCCCTTCTGCAAGCACAGTCATGGCCCCTGCTTTTCAGGACTGTCTCCACAAGATAAATCTCCTGCAGCCTGTTACAAGTTTTATCAAGTCTTTCACACTACACTGACTCCTCCATCATGAACAATGGCGCTTCATCAACGGCGGATACAGCAGTGGCACAGTGGCATCTGATTGCTGAGGGGTACAGCACGACACCAGAATACCCATATGCGCGCAGGGGTCTTGCGAGACATAGACCACGAGCTTGTGTCCAGGTGTTTTTCTCTGGGCGACGAGATGTCGAAAGATATCTCATGAATCGGTGTCTGGCTGGTGGGTTCTGCTTCCTTGTATCGCAGGCGCATCTTATCAGCCTGCGGGTCAGATGTATATCCTTCGACAACGAGCCGAATTTGAGATGGAAAGCTGGGCGAAAACCCAATCGTACATTCCTCTTGAAGCACATCTCTCTGCTTGTTTATAAGCAAGCAATGCTCCAAGCGATACAGCTGGCATCCAAATTCATCTCGACAGGATCGAAATCATCGGCATACGCGATTGCATAATTGATCAATCCTCTTATGAATGGGACCCATGCATCTGTTGCACTGTGATCTTGTAAACCACCTTTTTGAAAACATTTGGTCGATCTGAAAGCGACATATGTGTTGCAGCTCTAATATGCAGGCTTGGTGAGGCTGGGTGCTCGAACCAGAATTGGAATGCTAAACAAAGTACCGAGCAGGACAGTGAGACTTCAAGCGGTACCTGCTGTTCAGCGGGCCTGATGTACGCTTGGGAAGCCCATCCTACATGAGTAAGCGCGAAGACATCATGTCCTGACCCCGGAAGATTCTTAGTGTGATCGACTGGCGCTATGTGCAGTCCTCGTTGGAATGACCCGATCGCGACAAAACTGTGGAATATTGCTTCGCTGTGTGTCGCAAGCTGAGGAGCTAGTCGAGACCAAAAAGTAAAAGAGTTGTTTTGGAACAAGGCCAATGCTTTAGCACCCTCATCTGCCAGATATTGGAAGCTGTCGCGTTCTCGATCAGACGTGAATCTAGGGCCTGTAGATGGCTCGAGTAGCAGGGTGGCTCGGGGCGGATAACCACCGCACTTGAAGTTACGCTTTGTACACCTTTTGCATGACGGTCGACCTTCATCGCATTTGATGTGTCGTGACTATTCTTGCTTTAGATTGGAGACATGCCCTCAAAAGCTCTCCACTCACTTTGCACGTGAGACAACCAGTTGTGACCTTATGATGCCGCTTTCTAGTCCGGGCGACGTTCGTGCCGACTCTGAAAGTGAGGACCGCATGATCAGACATCGTAAACCCAGCTCATACGACAAGTGGCAGCCATGTACTGGACATGTTCACTGCTCCGATCAGTACGTGACCTGAAGAAGACTATCGCACGTAGGCTCGGGCGGTGATGCCGATGTCTAGCAAAGATAGAAGTTTGACACAATCCATATACAAAGAAGGGCCATGCAAGCTACTTGTGACAGCCTTGTTTTGACCACCCCACTCCATACCGAACGGGATTTGCCGTGACTTGATCGGGCTAGCGCGGGAGACAGTCAAGACACCTGGAGAAGAGACCTACCCACTATCAAGATATTGGGTGAAGGTCAGGTGACCTTCAGCGGCATCCAGCCGGAAAACAAGCCACTCATAATGTAAACCCCTTACAGAGATTATTTCACAGCAAACACCTGAACGGCAAGGACGTCAATATGGTTGTCTTTGCCGACGAGATTTTGTCGCTCGTAGCAAGTTGTGGATCTCGAGCTCAACCTGCAACACTTTGCCGGGTATCGCTAACCTCGCATAACACCTGTGTCCCTCTGCTATAAAATGGATCTCGATTCCAAAAAGCCGACGTGATATCCTGCTTAAGGTTCCCTGAGTCTACACTCTGCACATCCGGGCATGACCAGAAGTCTACACATCGGACGCGACACCCATTTGCAGCGTCCCTTCCCGCCCACGATCTTTGAGGATGTTCTCAAGGCAATTGAGAGTTGTCTGTAATACCAAGATGAACTACAGACCCACCGGGAGATCCGAATACACAAGATATCGAAAACCCAGACGTACTAAGTTGAGACTGTTGCATAGTTTCAGTAGCCATGGAGTGATGTGCGATTCCCCCGAACCAGAAGGCTAGAAGGTATTGTCTTGTCTAGCAGGCTGCTGGAAACTAGTAGCAGTATCATTGGTAAGCAACGACAAACGTCCTGATGCTTTGAGAACTCTATACCGCCATTTCGCGGTCTTCGCAAACTTGGTCATACGAGGTCTCGAGCGGTGAATCTGTGCGCTGATGGGGCTAGCAGAGAGAATTTCAAGAGTCCAGGCAAAAAGACGTGTTGAAACAAAGAATGTTAGGTGGTCGTCCAGAGGCGTGGTTCCGTTGACCCAGAAGAGACCTGACCACCTTGATGGCTTTTCTCCTTATGTGTAGGCATCCGAAGGAGTGGGGAAAGGGTCCACCTGCTCTGCACAAAGTTCAACCCCGCTCTGGGGCTGGAAAGTTAGAAAGTTGGCTAGTCTTCATCACGAGACAGGCATACGGCAGACATGTGTATGACTCGTGTTCCTTTGTGCCGACAGCACCTCGTGGCACATTTGTCTTTGTCTTCGGAATAGTGGTCTGCAGTAGAATGGCGCTGATGCAGGCTGATAATATACTCTGATACCGAGGGTTGGATCCTATCTTGGCAGTCAACATCATTGTATCTGTTGCGGAGTCGAATGTGAAAGTTCCACTAGAACAAAACGACATGTTTGGCGTATGTGATTAGCTTGGGAATTGCCTTGATTGGACTTTTCTCCGCATCTCCAAGTCATGGTCGGCCTCGGTTCATACGAACGTGAAATGCTTTGGGAAGGCGGGGTCGAAGATAGATAACTCCAGACTTTGTACAACTTGTAACTTACGGATTCATACAATTCGAGATCACTCTGACCAACCCGTGTGATTCTTGGAAATCGTCGGAAGAAAGTGCATCAACAATATGACTACTCACGTCGAGGGTCGCGAATACGATGTCATCTTCGCAGNNGGTATTCACAGACAATTCCACTCGCTGGTCTCAGGGCTGACAAACGATAGTGGTGGTACTGCAGCGTGCGTGGCTGCTGGCCGTCTAGCTGCTGCAGATCCTAGCCTGTCGATTCTTCTGGTCGAAGGGGGCAAAAACAACTATAATGATCCGACTGTTGTGAATCCGGCCATGTATCTGGTTCACCTGGCTCCAGGCTCTCAGACAGCGTTGTTCTATGAATCGAACCCCGAAGAAGCTCTCAATGGCCGCAAAGCCATAGTACCATGCGGCGGCATTCTAGGAGGAGGAAGTTCCATCAATTTCATGATGTATACTCGTGCACAAGGTGTGGACTTTGACGATTGGGAGACTGAAGGATGGAGTGCAAAGGATCTTCTACCTTTGATGAAGAGGGTAAGAGACCCACGAACCGTGCTCAGAGAACACAAACTCATCGCTTCAGNNCTTGAAACATACCACCTCACGGACTCAGACATCGATCAGTCATTGCACGGACACGACGGTCCAGTGCACGTTTCGAATGGAACATATTTCCAGGAGGAAGCCGCGCAAGATGTGTTGAACGCTTCCATCGCAACAGGTCACGAGGTGACCGCTGATGCGCAGGATCTTCACAAGGATATCAGAGGTCTCAAGGGAGTTGGTGTCTTCTCGGTAAGTTTAGAGTCTAGGTCTCTGATGTTCTCCGCCTTCTGATCCTTTTACAGANAATGGGCCAAATACATCTCTCCCGAAGGAAAACGCCAGGATGCTGCACACACATACATCCATCCTTTGATGCAATCTGGCGGATACCCCAATCTACACCTCTTGCTCAACAGTAAGGTGACTCGAGTGACTTTCGACGATGACAAGCGAGCCAGCGGAATCGAATACGTTCCAACACCCTCATCACAACCTGTGGGTGGCGTCAACAGCACCGGTCCCTTCCAGGTCACCGCAAGAAAAATGGTCATCGTATCTGCAGGCGCGCTCGGTACGCCATCTATCCTGGAAAGATCCGGCGTTGGAAACAAGGAGGTCCTCGACAAGCTCGATATCCCGGTGGTGAGCAATCTGCCAGAGGTCGGAGAGAACTATCAGGATCATCATTTGATCCTCTACCCCTACAAGACCTCCTTGAAGCCCACAGAGACTCTCGATGGGCTGCTCAGTGGTCGCAAAGATTTTGGTGAAGCCATCCAGAACCAGGATCCAATGCTCGGATGGAATGGTATCGACGTTTGCTCGAAGATTAGACCTACCGACAAAGAGATCGAAGCCATGGGTTCGAACTTCAAGGAACATTGGAACAAAGATTTCAGAGACCGCCCGACCAGGCCTGTGATGCTGACTGGCGTCGTCCAGAGCTTCCTAGGAGACCACAAAGTCCTGCCTCAACGCGAAGACGGCGAGCCCCAGCAGTACTGTACGATGGGCGCATACACTGCTTACCCATATTCTCGTGGAGATATTCACATTACCTCGAGAGACGTCACGACGCCTGCGAGCTTCAATACTGGGTTCTTCAAAGCTGAAGCAGATGTTCAGAAGCAGATCTGGGCTTACAAGAAGCAGCGTGAGATCTATCGCAGGACCGACGCATACAGCGGTGAGTTAGACCTTGGGCATCCCAAATTCCCTGAAGGTAGCAGGGCCGCGTTGCAGGATGGTCCCGTCGCGAGATTTTCATCGCAAGAAGATCGAAACAATCTTCCGGAGATTGAGTACAGTGCCGAAGACGACAAGGCCATCGAAAAACACGTTCGCGACAATGTAAACACAACCTGGCACTCGCTGGGAACATGTCGCATGGCGCCGCGCGAAAAGGGAGGAGTGGTAGATGCCGACCTCAACGTGTATGGAGTGACTGGCTTGAAGTTGTGTGATCTTTCCATCTGTCCTGGCAATGTTGGTGCAAATACAAACAACACAGCGCTGCTTGTTGGGGAGAAGGCGGCCGATATCTTTGCCAAAGATCTGGGGCTTGGAGAGATTGGTCAACCATTGAGACGCATGGACTCAGCAGACCCAAGGTCGGAGAAGGTGTAAGGGAGCAAGATACAAACTCGGTAGCAATACTTAGAAGCAAATATCGACCATCGTTGTACCACAGCCTTTACTTCTTACTTGCTAAGCTACGTAACTTAAGAAAGCTCTATCTTTCCTTTCTAGTTTGCCATCCATATACCCGGATAGCCTTAGTTAGGCATATATAAAGCGTCTTTAATATCTTAACACTATCTAACCATGTTAGGGCGGCCTTATGCTTTATAGTGTAAGTTTAGCATTTATAAAAATAGATTAACGCTTATATAACCTAATAATAGCATTAAATAGAATGTTAAGTCTAAGGTCTAAAATTCTATTTATTTATTTTTAGCTAGATATAGTTTCTAGTATCTAGTAGAGCGTGTTAGTAGCTAGTGTCTAACACCTTAACACTATAGAATTTAGCGCTCTAAGTAGCTAGTTAATTAAGAAGTAAGGCGCATAGTATAAGGTGTTAATACTATAGTATAAAGGCCATATAGTTAGTAGATCTTACCGAGTTTAGCTAGTTTAGTAGTAGTTTAATTAGGGTTAGGGTTAGGGTTAGCAAACACTCTATTATGCTTCTATCTAAGCTATTCTTGCTCGTCTAACTACTTTCTATATAAAAAAAAAAAAACGGAGGAAAGGGGGTAAAAAGATAAAGGAAAGTAACAAAGGAAAGGGGGTCTATCTAGTCTATGCCATATCCTAGCCAGTTTCTAGCCCGGAGTCTTACTAGAGTAGTAGAGATATACTTATCTAGCCACTCCGAGGTGCTAGGACCGAGGGACTTTTGGAATTCCTTATAGGTTTGTAAGGTCTCCTTCCCTAGGAGGCCTCCTTGGCTAAGGATAAACGGCTTAAAAGCTCGGCCTAGGGTTTGGTATTTAAGTTTCTTAGCCCTTTCCGCGGCTAACAAGGTGCTATTAGGGTCCTTCCTAGCGGTTTCCTTGCCTAATTAACGACTAAATGGAAGTTTAAGTCTAAGGTCTAAAACTCTATTTTTTATTTTTTTAGCTAGTTAAAGTCTCTAGTACTTAGTTCTTACCTAGTATAGACACTCTAGTAGTATAAGATTACTATAAAAGTATTAAAAAGCTAAAATAAGCTTAGTATCATATACTTCTTTAGTTTATCTCTAGATCTAGACTTTTTACTTAGATCTAGACCTTTTATAGTATTCTTAGCTTAGTTTCCTACTACCCTACTTACTTAGATTTTAGAAAAAAATCTAGATAGAAAGAGAAAATTCCATTAAGTTTATATTCTTAGTATTACTTAGAAGTCTAAGCTTAAAACTCTAGCTAATACTTAGCTAGACCTTTTCTAGTATCTAGTAAGTTAAAAGAAACCTAGATTATAACCTATAGAGCTAGTAAGAGTTCTAGATAGCTAAAAAGAAATAGAAATATCTTTACTACTAAAAGTAAAGTCTTAAGTAACTTTAGATCTAGACTTATCTAGACTAGTCTAGACCTTTTCTAGTTATTTTAGAGCTATATAGATACTTATCTCTAGTTTAGATAGTTAGTATAAAATCTAGATAGCTAGAAATAAATAAGGTTACTTTTACTAGTAAAGCTAAAACTAGGACTAACTATATATCTATACTTTTCTAGACTAGTCTAAATCTTTCTTAGTACTAGAAAGGCTTTACTAAGTCTTATTATACTTTAGATAGATACTATAAAATAAGAATAGCTAAATATAAATAAGGATATACATAGTAGTAACTTTTAAACTTTTAGTTATCTTAGTATAAGACTTAAATAGACTAGTCTAGACCTTATCTAGTGTTTTTCTACTTATATATAATCTTAGGCATATCTTATATAGATAGTATAAAATCTAGATAGCTAGATAAAAATAGATATACTATTACTAGTAAAAGCTAGATCTTAAGTAACTAGAGATTTAGGCTTATCTAAAGTATACTAGACCTTTTCTAGTTATCTAGTAGCTTTATAGACTTAACTCCTAGCTTTAGATAGTCTATAAGAAATCTAGATAGCTAGAAAAAATAAGAGTATAATATTTACTAAGCTAGTACTAAGACTAACTTTAAAAGTAGACTTATCTAAACTATTATAAACCTTTAATAACTACCTATTAGCTATAGAGAACTTTATATACCTACTAGAAAGCTAGTATAAAATTAATATAGCTAGAAAAAAATAAGAATATATCTACTAGTAAAGATAAAGTAATATAGAAGTTTAGTATTATACTTATTTAGACTTAGCTAAACTAGTTCTAGTACTATACTATCTCTATAAAGCTATAAAAACCTTATAGTTAATATACTAGTACTAAAAAAGATAAGGATAGATATAATATAAGAAAGCTATCTATTTAACTTCTAATCTTTATAAGTATACTCTTTTTAGGTCTTCCTTTAGTTTTAACCTTTTAGGTCTACCTCTAGCTCTTTTTCTAAGGCTTTCTTTTTTAATTTTAGGACTAGATATATTAGTACTAGAGCTAGAGTTACTACTAATAGTTATATTCTTAAGATTAGAAGGATTAGCCTTATAGATACTAGTAAAGTTATCTTTTAAGCTAGGTATTTCTATATTACTAGTATCTTCTAAAGGGTAGGAGTTTAGACTACTAGTAGATTCTAAGCTATTAGAGCTAGTCTTTTCTAGATCTTTAGTACTACTCTTAGGTAAAGTATTAATATAAGGCCTTAAGTCTAGATTAGAACTAGTACTAGTTTCTCTTTCTAGTCTTTCTAGATTAGCTTTACTAAGTCTAGTAGTAGGACTTTCTAGATCCTTAGAAAAGGAAATAGCTTTAGTACTAGCTAGACTAGGGCTTAAAGGTCTAGTATAAGAATCTCTTTTACTAGAATTATAAGAACTAGAACTACTAGTACTAGAAATAATAAAAGGCTCTTTATCTAATAAATTAAGATTTCTACTAGAACTAGTACCTAGATTAGGACTAGAAGGTACTATAGAACTTTTATATATAGTAGAAATAACTTTACTAGAGCTAGCTCTAGAGATAGCTAGACTACTAGTACTTATACTAGAATTAGATCTAGAAATATTAGATCTTAGGCTTAGATCTAAGTTTATATCTTTATTACTAGATTCTAGCTCNTCTAGTATACTACTTATATTCTTATCTTTAGTAAGATTAAAGTAAGTAAAGTATAGACTAGTAAAGTCTCTAGATCTAGTATAGATAGACTTAGTCTTATTAGAAAATAAGTTAGACTCTCTAGCATAATTAGCCTCTACTATATTAGTAGAATGATTAGCTAAGATGTCTTCTATATTACTAGTTCTAGAAAAAGTATCTCTAGATAGTATTCTTTTATTAGGACTTAGTAAGTAAGTCTTATCCTTAATAATATATTCTTTTATAATAAAAATAATTAGATGTCTATAGAGCTTTAGACCTAATCCTTTAGAAAAGTATAAAAGAGTCTCTTTATAAAGTAGATTACTAAGCATATTACTAGTAATCCTTTTATTTTTAAGAGTAAATAGAAAAGGACTAATAATATCCTTATTATCTAGTACCTTTAGATTAAGATAGTTATATAAAGGTAGGTAGTATACTAGGTAGTATAGTACTACTCTAGTAAGTCTAATAGGTAAGAATCTAATATTACTAGAGTTTAGAGTACTAGTATTACTAGTTTTAGAATAAGAGGTATTAATACTTAAAAGATTAAGACCCTTATCTAAGTATAGATTTCTTAGGCCTCCTTCTTTAGTATTACTATATCTTAGTATAGTAAGCTCTTCTCCTCTTAAAGGGCTACTACTTAATAGATAAAAGGCTAGTAGTAGATTCTTTATAAATATATCTTTAGTTATAAGGTAGGCTTTTACTTCTTTAGTATTAAAGCTATCCTTATCTTTTCTTAGCTTTTTATAAAGACTACTATTAGAGTTATATAGTCTCTTAATAAGTAGGTTCTTACTAGTTAGATCCTTAAGATAAGGATCTATAGTAGTAATATTTTCTAAAGGTATACTATTTTCTTTAGAATCTTCTATTCTATAGATATTTAGATCTAAGATCTTATCCTCTCTAGAGATATTACTAAATACTAAAAGCTTATTATATAGTAAATCTTCTACTTTAAGTAGTAAATTACTAAATAAGTCTTTAATAGTATTTATATTTATAGAAATAGTATCTACTATAAGATTACTATTATCTATCCTAGTAATAGGCTTATAGCTACTAATTCTCTTATAGTTAAACTTTCTAATAGAGTTTCTAAGAATATATAAGGTACTAAAGTAGGTATTAGACTCTACTACTAGTAACTCTTTATAGTCTTTAGTAAAGCTTAAATAAAAGTTATCTATTATCTTTTCCTTATATATTAAATCCTTATATCCTAGAAAGTAGAGTCTAGTATTATAGATAAGCTTAGATAAGATATTTTGTATATAATCTTCTTTTCTAAATAGTATACTTCTAGAGTCTATACTTCTTAATATAAAGAAAGTAATAATAGGACTAGAAAAGTTACTATTCTCTTTAATATTATAAGTAATATCTTCTTTAAGTAAAGTATAGAAAAGTTCTAATAGTAGTCTTTTAGAGATATAGCTATAACTTCTTTTTATAGTAAGAAATAGATAGTTTAAATATGTTTTTAAGTATATCTAGTACTTTAAAAGTAAATATAGGATAGTAATAGTATAAAGTATAGTTATCCTTATCTTTAGTAGTCCTTATAGATGTTTTCTTAGTATAAAGCTCTAATAGATATATAACTAGTAGACTAAACTCTTTAAAGTAATTTCTAGTAGTCTTTTCTTCTAAAGGAATAAAAAGACCTAAGTCCTTACTAGTATTATTATTACTACTAGTAGAATAATAAGCATTCTTAAGAATAGCTCTTATACTAGTAGGTAAGTCTTTTATAATAGAATTAAGCTCTTTTCCTAGCTCTATAGTATAGTTATAAATATAGTTATAAAACTTTACTTCTTCTATAAGCTTAAGATCTATTAGCTCTAGTAAGATACTAGTATCCTTATTTTCTAAGTATTTATTATAGCTAGTAAGTTTAATAAANAAGCTTAGTTCTTTATTACTAATATCTCTATTATTAAAATTTATAGTAGTAAGATTATTAATAGTAGAACTAAAGTCTTTTAGCTCTAAACTAAGATCTAAAGAGCTAGAACTTAGACTAGAATCTAAAGAGCTAGACCTAAGAGTATTACTAGTATCTAGACTACTAGGTAGTTTAGGTATAAAGGTAAGCTTAGTATTCTTATCTAAGCCTTTAATAATATGTAAAGGTATATTTTCTAGATAGCTACTAGACTTTAGGCCTTTTTTTCCTTTTATAGAATGTATTTTATTTAAATGGTTATTAATAACTTTACTAGTAAGACTAGTATAATTACATTCTAGGCATTTATAACCGTCTAGTATAAGTTCTAGATGTTTATAATAATAAGTATTCGGCTCTATAATAGATAGATTCTTAATAGTATTAAACTCTAGNTTTTTAATAGACTCTAGCTTATTATCTAGATCCTTAGAGTCTAGTTTCTTATAGTAGGATTTATGTCTTTCTTTTAAGTGTTTTTTAAGAGATATAGGTAAAGAGCTAATAGTACTAAGACACTTAGAGCATATAAGTATCTTAAGTATAGGGCAATATTCTAGAAATGTAGGATCTAGAGTTATAGTTATAGTAGGCTCTAAGCCTTTAAATAAATCTTTCTTATAATAAGAAGTATTATTCTTAGAAATATTATTTAGAGTAGTAGTTATATCCATTTTTATAAGGTTTATAATAAGTATATAAAAAGTAAAAATGTAAAGTAAAGTATAGAGCTTTTTCTAAAGATAGTAAGGTAAGTAAAAAAGAGAGAGAGAAAGAGAATCTAGAAAAAGGAGAGCTCTTTATAGTTTATCTAGATAGATTAGTTATCCTATTAGTATTAAAGGTATTAGGTTTAGTAAGTAAATATAACTACTTTCTATTTATACTATTATAACTAAAACCCTTTTATAATGAGATAGTAAAACTAATAAGTACTTTAGTATAATAATAAACTAAATTACTAAGATTATTATAACTTTTTATAAGATTTATATTACTATTACTATCTTTAATATATAGCTATCTAAAAGTAGAATTCTTATTTTTATATATAGTAAAGAACTTTAAATAAAATAATATATTACTAAAACTCTATATAGTTTTATAATTTAAGCTTACTAATATCTATACTAGAATATTAAATCTATTTATTATTACTATAGAGTATTTTACTTAATAAAGATACTTTTATATATCTAGAATATACTCTTAGAATTACTTAATTTATTAGTAAGTATATTTCTAGTCTTACTATATATAAAATTAAATACTCTAGCTACTTTCTAGCTATTTTTAAGAACCTTAAATCTAAGCTTAAAATTAAGAAAGAAGAAGTTCTTACTTTAAGAACTACTATTACTTCTAAAGAGCAACGTATTTCCGAGTTAGAGAATACTCTAGCTATAAGAGAAGAGGCTATTCGACACCTTACTAGTACTAAAGAGCTACTAGAAAAGAAAGGTAAGCTTAAAATAACCTTAAAGAGTTTTATCTAAACTAAACTAGCTAGTCTTTTCTAATACTAATATAAATCCTAGTATAGAGAATGCTTATAGAATACCTACTATAGCACCTAATATAGAAGGGTTTAACTATACTTCGAGTTTTCTAGAAGGGACTTAAGGTTATTTTTATTTATATTAGCTAGGAGTTAGGAGTTTTTAGGCTTAAATATAAGGGTCTATCTATCTTAAGATTTTTATATTATACTTCTAAGTCTATAATTCTATAATAGTCTTTTTATCTTTATAGTAAAGTAAGTTACTAAAGCTAAATTTAGATAAAAACTATATTAAATTAAAACTATTAGTTTATTAAGGTTTCTAATAGTATAAAGTAAATATAGTAGAAGATTATAGTCTATAGTCTAACATATAGTAGAAAGAATAACTATATATAGTTAGTAATAGAACTAAATAGATAGTAAATTATCTAATACTATTAAACTTACCTTCTTTACTATATTCTAGAGTATCTTTAAATATATAAAGTTCTAGCTTAATAAGGTCTTTTCTAGTAAAAGGCATCCTATTTAAACTATTTAAAACTTCTTTAATACTAAGGTTGTTTAAGTCTCTTTCTAATAGAAAAAGTTTAGATATTAGTACTTTTATCTTTATAGTATTTATAAAGTAATATATTTTACCTTTAAGAAAGCTAGTAAAGATATCTTTAAACTTAAATACTAAGAGTAGATCTCTTATAATAGATAGGTTTTTAATAATAGTAGAATCTTCTTTATAAGTCTTTTCTAAGTCTCTTAATAGTAAGATAGTATTATAGTCTATACTTCCTATTAAGGATAAAGAGTATAGACTAGTACTAGGTTCTAGTAAGTTAAGAGTATAAGACATAGTCTTTAAAAAAGTAGTAAAGTAAGTAGTATAAGTATAAAGTAAGATAAGAAAAACTAGACTATAAAGAAAGTAAGGAATAGTAGGGCTCTTTATAGTTTAGCTAGATAGATTATCTATATAGTTACTATTTAAAGTATAGCTTTTAGAATTAATAGGTATTAGACTACTACTTATTTAAATCTTATTTATAAAGTATTACTTTTAGTAAGTATTAATAGTTAGTATCTTAGTATATTATTATAAGGATTACTATAATAGATAATAAAAAAAGTAATCTTTTTACTATTAATATTAAAAAGCTTTAAAAAGATAATATTACTTTAACTAGCTATAGTAAAACGCTATATAGAAGTTAGTATTCTAATAAAACTTTATTTATTCTTACTATATAAGGTTATTAACCCTTTTAGTATTATTAGAAACTATATTTTTATAAGTTTAAACTACTTTTCTAAATAGATAGTTAAGGTTTAAATCTAGTATCTAGTACTAATATTAGACTTCTTATATTTAGCTTAAGTATTACTTACTTTATTTATACTATTAAATATATTAGATACTTTTTATTAAACCTTTAGCTATTAGTAAAAGCTTTTTCTAAGCTTAGTAATATCTAAAGCCTAAGGTATATAAGAATACTCCTTTTTCTTTTAGACTCTCTTTACATTTTTATTAAACTTAGAGTCTTTAGCTTAAAATCTTACTTTATCTTACTTTACTTTACTTTACTCTACTTTACTATACTATATTTTCTTTAACTTTTTAAGAAGATATATTTATAGTTAAAAATGTCTTTTACTAAAGATAATATTAATAGCTTACTTAAAGCTAATTCTAACTATTATAATACTAGTCTATTTAAAGAAGTAAAAAGTAGCTCTACTACTATCCTTAACCCTTTCTTCTTAGAATACTATAATAATATTAAGATACTTAGATGCTTAGAATGCTCTATTACTTTATCTAATAGCTTTAAATCTATAAAAAACCATATAACTAAAAACCATTCTTTTTATTATAAATCTCTTAACTCTAAAGATCTAGACTCTATTATTAATAAAATAAGTAGTCTTAGCTATAATACCACTTCTACCTTATCTAAAATAGAGCCTAACTTATATTATTATCCTAATTTAGACTTAGTTCTAAATGGTTTTAAATGTATTATAGATAATTGTTATTTTACTAGTCTTACTAGTAAAGTTATTAGAGAGCATGTTATTAAGATCCATTTTACTAAAGGAAATAAAGGCTTAAAAGCTAGCTCTTATATAGAGAACATCCTTTACATTTAATTAAAGGTCTAGATAAAAATAGTAAAATAACCTTTATACCTAAGCTTCCTTTAATTAAGGAGTTAGTAAAGGAAGATACTATTTCTTTTTCTAAAGAATCTAGTTCTATATCTAAAGAAAATATTTTAACTACTTTATCTAGTTCTTCTTCCTTTAATTTAGTAGAAAAGTATTTAAGTATTAAGGATAATATCTTAAAAGAAAACTCTATATTAGAATCTACTTTAGAAATACCTTTAGAAATCTCTACTTTTATTAATAATAGTCGATTTAAATACTTTATTAAAGATAAGAATCTTAAAGATCTATTAAGTCTACTATCTAAAGATCTTATAAATAAAGAATCTCTAGAGTTTTATACTAGTACTATTAATAGTATAGCTTATAGTACTAGTAGTGTTATTAAGAACTTAAATCGCTCTTTTAGACAACTATTAAAAACCGAAGCTTTAAATAAAAGCTATAAAGAAATGCTAGATTTTATCGACTTAGATAAGTCTAGTAAGCCTAGATATTATAATGTTTTTATAAATCTATTTATCTATATTATAAATATCTATCTTATTAAAGAGAATCCTAACTTATATAAAGATAAGATATCTCTTCTTAAAGATATAGAAATACCTAGTAATATTAAGCCTTATTTAGAAAGTCTTAGTAAACTAGATATCGATTTTCTAGAGGATCTAGAATTTATTAGTCTAACTAAAGATAATATTATACTACTATTTAGAGAGCTTCTAAATATACCTATTAATCTAGTAACTACTAAAGAAAATACTACTATTAATAATATAGTTATTAGCTTTCTAATTACTAGTTCTATTAGTTCTACTACTTATATCTTTAAAGATCTAAGAGAAATTCTTAGACTAACTAATATTCTTATTTATAATAGTCGTCTTTTCTATATTAGTTACCTAAACTTAAGAGAGAAAAAAGATCCTAAGCTAAATCTAGAAAAACTTACTAAGAAAGAACTTCCTAAAATTCTAAGCTATAATTCTAGTAATTATTTCGAGGAACTAACACAAATTAGAGCTTATACTCTAAGTATAGTAAAAGCCTTACCTACTAATTCTATGCCTATTAGAAAGATTAATAATAATACCTTAGAAATAGAAGGTATTAAAGTTAGTCTTAATAACTTAAAGCTTCTTTTTAATAATGTCCTAGAAAAGCTAGAAGATTTACTTTATAAAGATCTATTATTTACTACTAAAGAAGATATTAATATAGATATAGAAAGTATAGAAGATTCTTTTAATCTAGTAAATCTTTACTATTCTATTAAGGATAATAAAGGTTTAGAGCCTTTTACTACTCTACTTATTACTAAACTATCTAATCCTAGTTCTATATTTTATAAAGAATTAGTAAAAAGTATAGATTCTAGTTCTACTATTACTTTTAAAGTATCTAAACTAGATACCTATATTAAAAATAATGAAAAACTTATAGAATACTTAGCTTTAGCTATTTACTTACTAGGCGGTAGTCCTTTAAGAGGTAAAGAGCTTAGTACTATTACCTATAGAAATTCTAGAGATCTAGGCTTAAGAGGTCTAATTCTAGATAGAACTAGTAAACTATTTAGAATAGAGACTACCTATTATAAGTCTTTTAATATTACTAGACAAAATAAGAGTACTATTAGGTTCTTACCTAAAGAACTTACTAAAGTCTTATTAGACTATCTTTTACTAGTAAATCCATTTTTAGAATATCTTAATATTACTTATTATAAGGCTTATAATCTAACCTTACCTTTTTACTAGTAAATAGAAATAATAATCTTATTTCTACTACGACTTTATCTAGTCTACTTAGATTAGAAAGTAGTAAGGTCTTTACTAAGGGATTTACTATTAGAACTTATAGACATCTTATTTCTTATATTATTAAGGCTTTTATTAATAGTTCTTTAAATCTAGATACTAGCTCTAATAGCGAAGATAATATAGAGGATATTATGTCTAATAGGTCTACTAAGACTAGCTATAATAACTATAATAGAGAGGTTAGTTTAGGAAAAACTATTACTTTAGATAATCTAGAAAAAGTCTAGAGTTTTGCTTAGCTTACTTTAAATTCTTTTCTATAGGAAGTTATACCTTAGAAAAGGACTATAATAATTCTAAAGACATAGAGTCTAAAGATAATAATATACCTATAGAACTAGTTTCTAATATAGAGAATAAAAGGCTTAAAATTAATAATAGTTTAAATACTAAGTCTAAAACCTTAGACGACTATTTAAAGATATTCTTTAATAACTCTAATGCTACTTTTAATGATTTAGAGCAAAGAAAAGCCTTAGAAAGTATTTTAAAAGGAGTTCCTTATACTACTTATATTAATAAAACTAGTAGCGGAAAATCCTTATTATTTTTACTTCCTAGCTTTATATATAAGGATAGAACTAATATTATCTTAACTCCTAGAGTTAGTCTTAAAAAGACCTTTATCTAAGGGCTAAAGAAAAAAATATTAAGACTTCTATTTTAGAAGAAAACTTAGATTATACTTCTACTCTTATACTAGTTTCTTTAGAATCTATATTAAGTACTACTTTAGAAAATCTTATTAGTAGTCTTAAGGATTCTAATAAAGAAGTAGTATCTATCTA
This sequence comes from Aureobasidium uvarum, assembly GCA_903853725.1. Lineage (NCBI taxonomy): Eukaryota > Fungi > Ascomycota > Dothideomycetes > Dothideales > Saccotheciaceae > Aureobasidium > Aureobasidium uvarum. The sequence goes on along the minus strand of CAINUL010000008.1, from coordinate 2,289 downwards.
GACGAAATACATCTATTTTTATTAGAAAAGTCTTATAGAAAGATTTTAACTTATATATCTAGTATTTTAAGATTTAAAATCCCCTTAGTCTTTATTAGTGCTACTTTACCTTTAGAACTAGTAACTTTACTAGAAAAGGAGTTTAATATAACTAAAGGACATTCTATAATAAGGGCTAAAACTAGTAGACCTAATATAGAATATAATAGAAGATATATTACTTTTCCTAATACTATACCTCTAGAACTAGAAGCCTTACTTAAAGAATTAAGTCTTTCTATTAATAAGGATAATAAAGCTTTAATATTTGTTACTAGTAGAAGTAAAGGACAATATCTTAGTAACATACTAGATCTACCTTTTATTATAGTAATCTTTCTAATAAAGAAGAGTTATTAGAGGAATTTCTAGAAAGTCCTTATAAAAATATATTAATAACTACTTCTATACTAGAAGTAGGAGTAGACTTTAATTCTATAAGATACTCTATCTATATAGGGCCTATTTATAGCTTACTAAGCTTAGGGCAAGCTTTAGGAAGAATTAGAAAAGAGGGTATAGGCTATATTTTAGTATCTAATCCTAAAAACCTAGTAGGAATAGATCCTATAGAGGAGTTTTATTCTAAGAATTCTATTACTAGTTTTAATAGTCTTACTATAGAGCAATTTATAGAGCTAGATCTAGCTTATAGTAAAGCATTTATTCTAGAAGAAAAATGCTTAAGAATACCTTTTAATAGGTTTCTAGATAATATTAGTACTCCTAAATGTAATTCTAATCTAGAATCTCTATGCTCTTTATGCTCTAATAGAGAAAGTATTTTAGAAGAAACTAGTAATAAAGAACTTATAGCTAAAAGAACTATAGAAGAATCTAGATTTATTCTAGAAAAGTCTTTAGATTTATTAGCTAATAACTGTTGCCTTTATTGCTTATTAAGGCTAAATAATCTTACTACCTATACACATTCTATAAGAGAATGCTCTAAACGTAGTAATGCATTTATAGAAGAAACTCTATCTTTTAAAAGAGAGTTTATAGTAATAAGCTACTTAAAAAGGAGTTTAGTTGTTTTAAATGTCTATTACCTTATACTATATGTTCTAGACTTAAAGAGCATTTTAAAGTAGAAGAATGTTTATATAAAGATACCTTATACTATTATATTTTAGTATTATATACTAATAAGAAAACCATTAACTCTATTTTAGAAAAATACCTTATTAGTTTACCTATAGCTTTAGAAGAATATATAGAGTACATTTTAAAGCCTATTAAACTCTATAACCTAGATACTATTAAGCTATTGTTAGTACTAGATAAACTAAAAATAGAAGAAATACTAGAAAGTCTAGATAAAGACTCTAAAGCCTTATCTATTAAGCCTAAGTCTAAGGCTAGCTCTATTTCTATCTCTAGTCTTAGTAGTAGTAATAGTAGCTCTAGTAGTACTAGTAGTAATAAGAGTAATAATATTAAAACTAATACTATACTAAATTATAAAACTAATAATAAAGGAAAAGAAAAGGCTATCTATCCTAGTACTTCTTTAGAAAAGAATAACTTATATTTAGACTCTTCTTTAGATATAGACTATAATTCTATATTAGAAAGTAGTATAGAAGCTATTACTTTAGCTCCTAAGTCTAAAAGAGTCTATACTACTTTAAGTCCTATAGAAAAGGCTTCTAGTCCTTTAACTAAAAAGCTAAAAACTAATATATCTATTTCTAGTTCGAATTCTAGTATAGAACTAGACTTTCTAGATAGTAATGATTTAGCTAAACTAGACCTAGATACTAGTATAGCTATTAAAAATGCTAAGATAGCTAAACTTAGGTCTAATAAATCTACTTTATTTAATAAGCTAACTAATATACTTATTAAAAATCTAAGTAAATGTCTTTATTGCTCTTTAGATAAAGAAGATAATAATCATCTAATTATTAATTGCTCTAGAATAAGAAAAGAAGAAAGAAAGACTCTAGATGCTTTATATCTAAATAGTAAAAAGCATTTACTAGAAAAGTTCTATTAAAGAGCCCACTCTATTTATAGAATCTATAGACTCTTTATGCTTTCTACCTTTAGAAATATGTTTTAGAGCTAGAAATAATAATAATCTAGCTAAAGAAGTACTAGGAGAAGATAAAAACTATAGACTTAAAAATTGTTTACTAGGAGATTTAATCTCTACTACTTTATTCTTTATTATTAGTAAAAGATTACTTAGGGTTAGGGTTAGGGTTAGGGTTAGGGTTAGGGTTAGGGTTAGGGTTAGGGTTA